>JARQOD010000006.1:229448850-229746049 GCA_033576555.1 Oophaga sylvatica | reverse complement strand
TTTACTTAATCTGCCTTAGCCAGGTAGTCTGACTAGGTCATTGCTCACCTTCATTCCTGCATTGCAGCCGCAGCTGTGTGTGTGACTGCAATGCACTCCAATGGCTTTAATAGGTCTCTGTACACATTCTGGGGAAATATAACGTCCCTCGTAAACGATCCCGGTCACTGCCTCACATATCCCCCCTCTGTTCAAACTTGTGGGTTGAACATTTGCCACCATGCAGGGTGCCCGGGACAGGGCATCCGCGTTTGCTTGCAACTTCCCAGGGCGATGTTCTACAGAGAAACTGAAATTTTGCAGTGACAGGAACCACCTGGTGACTCGCGCATTCCTCTCCTTTGCATTCCTCATCCATACCAAGGGTGAGTGGTCCGTCACCAAGCAGAACTGACGCCCGAGTAAATAATAACGTAGTGATTCCAAGGCCCACTTAATAGCCAAACACTCCTTCTCTACTACGCTATAGTTTTTCTCTGCCGGGACAAGTTTTCTACTCAAGTAGGTGACCGGGTGCTCTTCACCATTTACTTTTTGTGACAACACCGCCCCTAGTCCTACCTCCGAGGCATCTGTCTGTACAATGAAGGTTTCATTGAAGTTGGGGCTGATGAGGACCGGCTGTCCACACAGGGCCAACTTCATGGACTGAAAGGCTTCTTCTGCCTGAGGGTTCCACCGAACCATTACCGTTTTCTTTCCTTTCAAGAGATCGGTTAGGGCCGCCGTTCGCCCGGCAAAATTAGGTATAAACCGGCGGTAATACCCAAGGATGCCAAGGAACGCCCTCACCTGTTTTGTACTCGATGGTTTAGGCCAGTTTTTTATGGCCTCAATTTTACTGATTTGGGGCTTGATAGCTCCTCAGCCTATCACATACCCCAAATATCGAGCTTCCTCCAGCCCTATCGCACATTTTTTTGGGTTTGCCGTTAACCCCGCGGCTCTGAGAGAATCCAGCACCGCTTGTACGTGTGTTAGGTGCGTTTGCCAGTCAGTGCTAAATATGATGATATCATCTAGATACGCGGACGCGTATTCCTGATGAGGCTTGAGCACTATGTCCATCAATCTCTGAAATGTAGCCGGGGCCCCATGTAACCCCTCCGGAGTTACGAAGGCGGTCTTTTCCTTCGCCGAATCTGTGAGAGGTACCTGCCAATAACCCTTGGTGAGATCGAGCGTGGTAAAGTACTGGGCCTGCCCCAGTCTCTCAATCAGCTCGTCCACCCGGGGCATTGGATAAAGGTCGAACTTTGACACTTCATTCAATTTCCGGAAATCATTACAGAAGCGTAACGATCCGTCAGTTACAATGGGGCTAGCCCACTCACTCCGTGATTCCTCTATGACACCTAACTGAAGCATTTGTTTTACCTCAGCCGAAATGGCTTGCCTCCGGGCTTCGGGCACCCGGTACGGTCTTATTCGCACCCTTACCCCAGGTTCGGTGACAATGTCATGTTGGATAACCGTAGTCCTACCTGGTAGCTCTGAGAACACGTCGGTATTGTTTTGCACCAGGGAGCGAGCCTCCCGTCGCTGCTGTTTAGTGAGGGCATCACTTATCCTGACCTCCCCTTGGATGCTTCCCTGGCTGAAGGTAGAGAACTCTCTGGTGATATGCCCGGGGTGATGTCTGTAACTAAACACTCTCGATCTTTCCAAGGCTTTAGCAGGTTTACATGGTAAATCTGCTCAGGTTTCCTCCTTCCGGGCTGATACACCCGGTAATTTACCTCCCCCACCTTTTCTCGAATCTCATATGGCCCTTGCCACTTGGCCATGAGCTTACTCTCGGCTGTGGGTACCAGTACTAATACCCGATCACCCTTGTTAAAATACCTGACTCTGGCTCTTTTATTATATGTGTGCCTCTGGGTTGCTTGGGCATCTAACAGATGTTCTTTCACGATGGGCATGACCGCCGCGATCCGGTCCTGCATACTAGCCACGTGTTCAATTATACTCTTATGTGGAGTCGGCTCTTGCTCCCATGTCTCTTTGGCTACGTCCAACAGACCCCTAGGGTGTCTGCCGTACAATAACTCAAAGGGAGAGAACCCTGTAGAAGCCTGGGGTACCTCACGGACAGTGAACATCAAATAGGGTAGCAACATGTCCCAATCCCTTCCATCCTTAGAAATCACCTTTTTTAACATGGACTTGAGGGTTCTATTGAACCGTTCTACTAACCCGTCGGTTTGAGGGTGGTACACCGAGGTGCGCAATTGTTTAATTTTTATCAGTTTGCACAGTTCTCTTGTCACCTTGGACATAAAGGGGGTCCCCTGATCCGTCAGGATCTCCTTAGGTAGTCCCAGGCGACAGAACATGGCAAACAGTTCTCGGGCAATAAGTTTTGCCGAGGTGTGGCGTAGTGGTATAGCCTCCGGGTACCGGGTGGCATAGTCGACGACCACCAGTATGTGTTGGTGGCCACGGGCGGATTTTACAATGGGCCCTACCAAAATCCATTGCAATCCGTTCAAAAGGTACCTCTATTATTGGCAGGGGTACCAATGGACTACGGAAACTTGCAGTGGGTGAGGTCAACTGACATTCGGGGCAGGATTCGCAGTACCTTTTGACCTCCGCGTACACTCCCGGCCAAAAGAACCGCTGCAAGATACGTTCTAGAGTTTTTTTTCCCCCTAAGTGGCCCCCAGCAAGTGTGAGTGTGCCAAATCTAGAATCACCCTACGATACGACTGAGGTGCTACCAACTGTTCCACAACCTCATCCCTGATTTTATCTATCCTATAAAGCAACTCACCACTGACTACCATGCGTGGAAATACCGTATCTGCATTGGGATGTTGGGCTACGCCGTTTACCTCTAGCACCCTTTCCCGCGCCTGAGTCAGGGTGGGATCTTGTAGCTGAGCTGTCCCAAACATGGCCCTGGACACTTCCAGCTCGGGAATCGATGCGGTCTCCTCCACCTCTCCTGCCAGCACCTCTAAGGGAAACCTATCGGGGTCACACTCTATCCCTATATGGGACACCCCTACGGCAGGTTCGTCGGGTACAGCATCTGTAATACATTTTACCAGGGGAGAATGGATTTTGTTTTTCCACAGAGTCCAGAACAGGGGCAAGTCTCTTCCTAACACAGACCCATAGGGAAGATTTTTTACCACTCCCACCACATGTTTTATGTCTCCACATGGCGTGGACAAGACTACCTCTGTAGTTGGATACTCTCGGAGGTCCCCATGGATACATACAACCCCGACCTGCCGTCTGCTGGGTTGTCTCCTGCCACCAGTGACCCATGTACCAGAGTCACGAGGCTCCCTGAGTCCAGGAGAGCCTCCGTAGGGTACCCATTAACCAGTATCTGGCATAGTTGGAGTTCACTGTCCTGGGGGTCGAGGGTTGCTGTGCAGACGGTCTGGGCATACATTGAGACCCGGCGGCTATATCCGCAGTCCATGGGTTCCGTAGTCAGGGGACAATTATCCATCACATGTCCCGGTCCCTGACACCGCCAGCACCTAAGGGTGGAGGTACTGTTAGGTCTTATGACAGTTTCGGAGGGAACCGGTCTCCTGCCACCCTCACTCCGGGGTTCCCCTTCAGCACGGGTACGGTGCTGACTGTCCCCAGCAGAGGGACGCGACCCCTTTCCCAATTCCTGGGTTGGCAGGGATCGGTGTGACAGCCGAGAGGGGGCGGAGTCTCGAATAAAGTCTTGAGTGGCCGAGTAGCGCTCGATCAAACTGACTACCTGGTCGAGTGTGCCGGGGTCGCCTTGCCCCACCCAACGCCAACGTTGGATAGCAGCCGGCAGAGTCCTTACCAGACAGTCAACCACCACCCTCTCCACCATCTGGGAAGGAGACAAAGTCTCTGGCTGGAGCCACTTCTTTACCAGCTGCAGGAGGTCATAAGCCTGAGACCGCGCGGGTCGTGTCTCCACGTAGGCCCATGAAAATACACGCTGAGCCCTCACGTATGTATTAACCCCCAGTCGGGCAAGGATCTCACCTTTGAGCCTCTGGTAGTCCTGGGCGTCCTCCCGACTGAGATCGAAGTAGGTCTTTTGTGCATCGCTGACCAGAAACGGAGCTACTACTTCTGCCCACTGGCCGGCGGGTAGGTTTTCCCGCTCCGCTGTGCGCTCATAAACTGTCATGAAAGCTTCCACGTCGTCCTCCGGTCCCATCTTCCTCAACGCTGAGCGAAGCTTGTCTCGGGCCTCGCGACGTTCAGGGGCTGGTGCCGTCGAGGTCTCCCGCAGTGCAGAAATCTGTTGCAGCAGCAGTTCATTTGTTTTTTGTTGCTGCTGGTACAATAGCTGCTGTTGCTCATTGTGCTGTTGCTCCCGCTCCTGCTGTTGCCGCTGGAGACTCAGGTACTGCTCCTGCTGTTGTCGCTGAGACTGCAGCTGCTGCTGTTGTGTAATTACCAGCTGCTTTACCAGCTCCTCCATTTTGTCCACGGGTTGCGGCTGAAAAGTGGCCGGCCGGATTGGGGTCATGAAGCTGCCGGTGGGGGTATACCTCAGTCACAATGCCCGCATTCTCCAACCAATTGTAAGGCGGCGGTGTTCACACCGTGCAGTAACTGAGGCAGTGACCCAAGCAAGTCCAAAGTAAACAGCTTTTATTCAGCAACTCACGGGTAAAACAGGAAAAGTCCTCCGGTACGCAGCCGGGGTAACATCAGTCCATAAACACTGGTTGCCGGGAACAACGGCTGCGCAGGGCCGAACAGAGCCTGACAGGTGCAGAGCCGTCCCAGGCGTGGGTTCAGCTACACACAATCCTGTGGAGCTTTCCTGCTATGCTCCTCGCAGGGTCCCAACATAGAACAACACTAATCCTTAGTGCAGGAGTTTTAAAGACCTGTGGCAAAAGCCACTGGAAAACCCGGGTTGGAGGGAGGAGGCCGCCCCACTGCCTCCTGTGACCTCCTCCAAGAAATGAAGGCCCTGCCGGATTTTACTTAATCTGCCTTAGCCAGGTAGTCTGACTAGGTCATTGCTCACCTTCATTCCTGCATTGCAGCCGCAGCTGTGTGTGTGACTGCAATGCACTCCAATGGCTTTAATAGGTCTCTGTACACATTCTGGGGGAAATATAACGTCCCTCGTAAACGATCCCGGTCACTGCCTCACAGTATATATGTATATACACCTATACTATGTGTATATATCTATTCTATCTATTCTATTGTAAGCTGTCAGTGTGATTTTACTGTAGCAGCATATGAATTGCCAACTTTTCAAAGGACATAGGCATGTATTTTTCGCAAGTCACACTGATGGTCCGTGTGGTGTGCGATTTTTTTCTCACACCCATAGACTTGCATTGGCGAGTCTCGGCCGATATACCGTACAAACCGCAGCATGCTGCGATTTCACTTGCACGTATAATACGGCCCGACAAAAAAACTGTGATGGCAGCTGCCCCATAAATTAACAGCGGTCCGAGTGCTATGCAATTTTTTATCGCATAGCACTCATTTGTATTCCTCTCTAGTGTGACTCCGGCCTAATGCACATTTTCATATGCAGTGACTCTGTGGTGGTGCTGTGCAGCTTTTTCCAAACAGAGGATAGCGCGCTCTATGCAGAGATGTGGGGATCAAAGGTTGCCGTATTAAAATTATTCAGCATGTTTACAGCCTCCATATGAGTAGCCATTGCTCTATGACATCCAGACACATGACTATGGAATGGGTGGTCACTAACCAACATGATGTAATAGATTCACATGATTGCTGTCACATGACATCTAACTACACGAGTTTGGAGGGGGTAGTCACTAGCTCATATGATGTGGGAGGAGCGATCAACCCCCAATTGGATGCACCAATGCCAGATGCGCTGACATGGGCAGTTACACCTAAGTTCAAGAGATAGTCCCTGTTTTTGTAATAGGAGTTTTCCCCCATTATCTTTTTAATTATGGGACCAATATACTACAGCAACATAAGCATGAATATAGTACCAAGATGACAAGGCGCTGCACATCACTGATAATCTTCTTAGTTTACTATATGATTTTATGTATGTGTTGTTTTAAATTGTTTTATATTTTAAATGCTACGTCTATCAATTGAGCAGAGTCTACATGGTAACATGGGAGAGACCTATGGGAGGAGTCGTAAGGAGTGTCCCATGGTTGCCAGATATATAGGTGAAATATATGTACAGAAATATAATTTTGGATATGTAGTGTTATCATACATCCTTTGTACATTGGACATTTCCAGAATATTTCTTATCTAATTAGTGGTCCTCAGATTATTATAAATGCATGTATATATTGTATGTATATGAGAGTGTGTATAGCAGAAATAATTAAAAAAAAGTACTATTATAAAGTATTTGTCATGGGTGTGTCATATCCTGATGTGACTCCTGGAGGATCTGGGATCAGAAGGTCACAACATTTAATAGCTTGTTCAGTGCTGAAAGGGTTAAGGACCCTTTTTTTCTGGCTGTGAACTTGGAGCTTGAGTTCTCAGCTGCAGCACCTTGTGATCACTCCCTTCTACTATATAAGCCTACTGCTAGCTTTATTCCTTGCCGGTTATAGTTCATCTACACTGTCCTTTTTGAAGGAGCTTGTCTCTGGAGAACCTTTTAGTGTTTGTTCCTGTTGCAGCAGTTGGTGAAGTTGAGGATTGCTATTTGCTTCATCTTTTCCCATTGTTTCTCGTATTGTCTTTTTGTAGTGGTGAGACTAGTGTCTCGCTGGCCTATACACTAGAGAGGATAAGTTCTGGGTCAGTGAGGGTTTAGGCACGTGATTGCGCACAAGGGGAAGGACTACTCAAATGACCATATGGAGCACAGTAATCAGACTCAGGTTTATGTTAGAAGGTGACCCTCTCCCTTTTCACTATCTCCTGGGTCTTCCTTGTACTTCTTCTCCGCTATTCCCCTTTTGTTGTGCTACACACTGGGCATCTTCTCGCCCCTAGCTTGACAGTGATCAAGTTGAAGACAAAAATTATGATGTGTTTGGACAAGAAAAAAATTATTTATTAATGACATTGTGTAGCCTGTACTTATAATTGGTTCCTAATTTTCTCTTTTTTAATAGTAAATTAGATTAATCTATTTGCATCAATACAGTAAACACAATAAACAATGCGTCAATACATAGAATATTTTAGAAGATAAAAATTTTTAACTTTGCATTCATAGAATGACAAATATATTAGACTACTTTACTATTTCCTCAGTTGTATTGCTGTCAAGCTACAGTATTTCAGTCAGAATTGTAATTGCTTCTATTAATTTTCTCTGTGGTTCTACATAATGGTTCTAAATCACGTGAGGTCATTATTGCCCTCTACTCCTCTTTGGTCAGACCTCATCTGGAATACTGTTTCCAGTTTTGGGCACCACATTTTAAAAAAAGACATCAACAAACTGGAGCAAGTTCAGAGAAGAGCCACCAGAATGGTGCCCGGTCTGCAAACCATGTCCTATGAGGAACGGTTGCAGGATTTGGGAATGTTTAGCTTGCAAAAAAGAAGACTGAGAGGAGACTTAATAGCTGTATACAAATATCTCAAGGGCTGTCACATTGTAGAAGGATCATCTTTATTCTCATTTGCACAAGGAAAGACTAGAAGCAATGGGATGAAACTGAATGGGAGGAGACACAGATTAGATATTAGAAAAAACTTTTTGACAGTTAGGGTTATCAATGAGTGGAACAGGCTGCCACGAGAGGTGGTGAGTTCTGCTTCAATGGAAGTCTTCAAACAGAGGCTGGATAGACATCTGTCTGGGTTGATTTAGAGAATCCTGCTTTGAACAGGTGGTTGGACCAGATGGCCCAGGAGGCCCCTTCCAACTCTACTATTCTATGATTCTATAATAACAGTTGTATGGGTATAGAAGTAGTTTATATAGTGCCTTGTCTATATGCATTCAACATATAATTTCATATTCCTATTTAGGGAACACAATAAACCATTTAATCTAAAGTAAAAAAAAAGTACTGTATATATGACAGAATTGTATTAACCCCATGGAGAAGCCAACAATTTCTATTTATATCCTTTTTATTTTTTCCTCTTCTCCAGTAGCTATAAAGACATTGCCAAACAAGGGTTTATTTTTGTGAGATGAGTTGTAGATTTCAATGAAATTATTCAATTTACTATATAATGTTAAGGAAAAAAAATACCAACTAGGTTAAAATGGAGAAAAAAAATGCAATTCTGAAGTTCAGTTTCTTTATGTTTAGCTTTTATGTGTTTATTGTGTGATAAAAATGAAATGGCAACATAATTCTCCAGGTCAGTCTGATTATGGTGAAACCAAGCATGTACAGTTTTTATACTTTTCCAGTTGCTTTAAAAACTGTTTCTTTTTGGGGAGACATTTACAGAGAACCACAATTTTTGTAGTTATGTATTGATGAGCCTGTATAAGGTCTTTTTTTCATGCCGAGCTATAGTTTTTAAAGATTTCATTTTGAAATACAGTATATACTGGACTTGCTGGATGGGACATGGAACTGTGTGGTCCAATTCAGCAGGATATGCATAATGAGGATGGTTAAGCATAGCAGGAAATACAGTCATGGCCAAAAGTTTTGAGAATGACACAAATATTATATTTTCACATGATCTGCTGCCCTCTGGTTTTTATGTGTGTGTTTGACAGATGTTTTTATCACAGACAGAAATATAATAGTTGCAAACATATGAGTAACAAAAGCTTATATTGACAGTTAGAATGAGTTAATGTAGCAAGTCAATATTTGCAGTGTTGACCCTTCTTCTTCAGGACCTCTGCAATTCTCCCTGGCATGCTCTCAATCAACTTCTGGACCAAATCCTGACTGATAGCAGTCCATTTTTGCACAATCAATGCTTTCATTTTGTCAGAATTTTTAGGTTTTTGTTTGTCCACCCGTCTCTTGATGATTGACCACAAGTTCTCAATGGGATTAAGATCAGGGGAGTTTCCAGGCCATAGACCCAAAATCTCTATGTTTTGTTCCCTGAGCCATTTAGTTATCACCTTTGCTTTATGGCAAGGTGCTCCATCATGCTGGAAAAGGCATTGTTAATCGCCAAACTGCTCTTGGAGGGTTGGGAGAAGTTGCTCTTGGAGGACATTCTGGTACCATTCTTTATTCATGGCTGTGTTTTTAGGCAAGACTGTGAGAGAGCCGATTCCTTTGGCTGAGAAGCAACCCCACACATGAATGGTTTCAGGTTGCTTAACAGTTGGCATGAGACAAGACTGGTGGTAGCGCTCACCTTGTCTTCTCCGAATGAGGCGTTTTCCTGATGTCCCAAACAATCGTAAAGGGGATTCATCAGAGAAAATAACTTTACCCCAGTCCTCAGCAGTCCACTGCCTGTACCTTTTGCAGAATATCAGTCTGTCCATGATGTTTTTTCTGGAGAGAAGTGGCTTCTTTGCTGCCCTCCTTGAGACCAGGCCTTGCTCCAAGAGTCTCCGCCTCAGAGTGCGTGCAGATGCACTCACACCTGCCTGCTGCCATTCCTGAGCAAGCTCCGCACTGCTGGTAGCCCGATCCCGCAGCTGAAACACTTTTAAGTGAAACATATGCACACACAAAATTCTAAGTAGTAAATATGCTGTATTAGGCATACAATCTGCATTATTATTTTATACATTACATTTTTGTTTATAAAGTGTGTTAATATTTATCCAGCAAACAGTGACTGATGTTATCAGAAAGTGGTGAAGCTGCAGGGACCAATTTAGGAGGGACAGGCAGCAGCGTGGTCATAGTTGAGATGATGCATCAGGAAGAGGCCATATCTCTTTTATGACGTCTTAATTTCCTTTCCCCAATCATGGAATTACGGCCTTAATATTCAACCCTTGAGCTTATGTTCCTTTTGTATGTTTAACTAACACATGTTTTATATCTTAACATATAAAATTGTCTTTCCAGTGCCACAAGCAACGTTCGAGACAGGGACACACTCTCAGAATTGGTGGCTGGCGAAGGGATGGAGAAGGTAAAGGTGCCATCTGCTGAAGAAGCAAGACTGGAAGAGAAGGAAGACCAGGCACAGAGCAGTAATCCTACCTTACCTTTGGACATCTCCCACTAGTCTGCAAACATACCCCACAGGGCATGGCAAAGGATGGAGGCCCTCAGCCACCAAACTCATGACTAAATAGTCAAACGTCAAATATCTATCTGGCACAGTCAATGACAATGGGAACAAGTCAATTTGATGCAGCCTGGCATGTTATTTTGCATCAGGTGCCTGTAGATAAGCTCCACCTACAGGATTTGTATATTCCACTCAATGATCCGCTGGAGGCCATTGACACCCTTTAGGCTCTCACACAGAGAAGGGGCAACATGCCACCACCACCACTACAGTGCTGGGCCAATAGCCCATTCCCACATTGATCACTCCCACCATGACCCATCAGGTGTGGGAACTGAAACAGCTCCCTTTGCTCAATCGCAGCCACCCCCATACTATCAAATTGATCACTCTTGCCACTCCTCATCCTCCTTTATGCCTGTTCCTTACCCACCAAGTCAGGTAAACCATTAAAGCAGGTTCCCCTCCCCCTCCAGATCCGCATGCACATATTCTATCTTATAATTTCGTTATGTTTGCTTTGGTTTTTTGCAAATAACAAAACATAAAGCAGAGTAACATGTGTGCCTTTCTCCTTTTTTTTTGAGAATACCATGTATTTATTCTTAATAACTTTTTTTCTTGAATTTTATTTGCTTATTTATTATAAATCAACACACTCATTGCCTTATTTCATTAATCAATACATAACAAAGATCAAATTCCTTACAAACAGAATATTTTAACCAAAGGAAAAAAAACATTACTCTAGAGAAATGGGCTGCCAGTTGATAGTACCCTTTGGCAAAACAAAATAATTAGAAAACATCTTATGTACTCTGAGACCAAATGGCTCACGGCTAGAGTTGAGCGATACTTTCCGATATCCAAAAGTATCGGAATCGGAATGGTATCGCCGATACCATTAAAATATCGGCGATACCCGATACCGATACCGGAAATCCAATGTAAGTCTATGGGAACAAAATATCGTAACTAAAAAAAAACCCATTCTTTCCTTGTAAACACTAAATATACACACATAGAATACATATATATATATATACATGTCATTGTGACATATATATATATATACATATATGTATAGTTTATACACTTCTACATAGTAAAATATCCTCTGATTCAATTGCCGGGTAAAGCCGGCTTCTGTGAAAAGACAGAAGCACCCGACATGAAATGACACTTGGTGTACATAGGGTTAACCATGTCTTTTCATGTCGTTTGCTATCTGATTTGCACAAACAATTACATCAGTCTATGTGTGCAAAATTTCACACCTGTAGGGGTTAATTAAAGGTGTAAATTCGTTGTAAAAAAAACGGACTTTTTTGCTACGAATTTACACCTTTAATTAAACCCTACAGGTGTGAAATTTTGCACACATAGACTGATGTAATTGTTTGTGCAAATCAGATAGCAAAGGACATGAAAAGACATGGTTAACCCTATGTACACCAAGTGTCATTTCATGTCGGGTTCTGCATTTTCACAAAAGCCGTCAATTGAATTAGCGGCTATTATACTATGTAGAAGTGTATGAACTATAAATATAAATATATATATATATGTGTCACAAATTCAATGACATGTATATATATATGAGGTGTAAAATTGCTGAAAAAAAATGCGTGGGCTCCCGCCCTATTTTCGCAACCAGACAGACAAAGCCAGTGAGTGGGGCAGATAATAATAGCCCAGAGAGGGACCATTATTTTTGCCCCCCCCTGGCTACTAACATCTGCCCCCAGACACCCCAGAAAGGGCAAATCTCTAATTAGATTTGCCCTTTCTGGCACTTTGCCCGTCTATTCCCATTGCCCTGTAGCGGTGGTGAATGGGTTAATAAGGGGTTAAAATGACCTTGCAATTGAAAGGTCACTTTAAGCCAGGTTAATAATTGAGAGCTGTCAATTAGACAACTATCAATTATTAATCCTATTGCATGAAATAAAAATAAAACACACACACTTTAATTAAAAATCATTTTAATGAAATAAAGACACATGTTTTTGACCATCTTTTATTTTACTGCAAAAACCATTTCCTGTAATAAAAATAAAATAAAAAAGCAAAATTATTCTTACCTATCCCATGCACAGTCAGGTCCCACGGTGTAATCCTTCAGAAAGGGTTAATGTTTACTGCAGGGACCGCAGCTAATGCTGCAGCCTCACAGTAAACCCCCAAATGAATGAGTTCCTCTCCTGGCTGACAGGAGAGTAAAGGCTGGGTCTCACATAACGATACACCAGCGATCCCGACAACGATATGCACTTGTCAGGATCGCTGGTGTATCGATACATGATCGTTGCTGAGCTGCCAAACAGGCAGCTCAGGCAGCGATCTGGGACAGCGACACTGCGAGTAACATCGCTTAAGGGCCCGTCTCACATAGTAATATCGCTACCGTGATCGCTGCTGAGTCACTAGTTTTGTGACGCAGCAGCGAGCTCACCAGCGATATCGCTGTGTGTGACATTCAGCGACGATCAGCCCCCCTGCCGGGTATCGCTGATCGTCGCTGAAATGTCAGGACCTTTTTTTGATCGCTGGTTTCCCGCTGACAGGCACGCATCGCTGCGTGTGACAGGCGGGAGACCAGCGATCCGCTGGTAACCAAGGTACACAGCGGGTTTCCAGGCGCGGGGCTGTGCCTAGAAACCCGCTGTGTACCTTGGATACCAGCGCCCTGATGCAGGGGAGCTGGTATCCAAGGTACACAGCGGGTTTCCAGGCACCGCGCAGCGCTTGGAAACCCTCTGTGTACCTTGGATACCAGCTCCCTGCATCAGGGCGCTGGTATCCAAGGTACACAGCGGGTTTCTAGGCACAGCCCCGCGCCTGGAAACCCGCTGTGTACCTTGGTTACCAGCCGATCGCTGGTCTCCCGCCTGTCACACGCAGCAATGCGTGCCTGTCAGCGGAAACCAGCGATCAAAAAAAGGTCCTGACATTTCAGCGACAATCAGCAATACCCGGCAGGGGGGCTGATCGTCGCTGAATGTCACACACAGCGATATCGCTGGTGAGTAGAGTTGAGCGATACTTTCCGATATCCAAAAGTATCGGAATCGGAATGGTATCGCCGATACCATTAAAATATCGGCGATACCCGATACCGATACCGGAAGTCCCATGTAAGTCTATGGGAACAAAATATCGCAACTAAAAAAACCTCTTTCTTTCCTTGTAAACACTAAATATACACACATAGAATACATATATATATATATACATGTCATTGTGACATATATATACATATATGTATAGTTTATACACTTCTACATAGTAAAATATCCTCTGATTCAATTGCCGGGTAAAGCCGGCTTCTGTGAAAAGACAGAAGCACCCGACATGAAATGACACTTGGTGTACATAGGGTTAACCATGTCTTTTCATGTCGTTTGCTATCTGATTTGCACAAACAATTACATCAGTCTATGTGTGCAAAATTTCACACCTGTAGGGGTTAATTAAAGGTGTAAATTAGTTGTAAATAAAACAGACTTTTTTGCTACGAATTTACACCTTTAATTAACCCCTACAGGGTGTGAAATGTTGCACACTTACACTCATGTAATTGTTTGTGCAAATCAGATATCAAACTACATGAAAAGACATGGTTAACCCTATGTACACCAAGTGTCATTTCATGTCGGGTTCTGCATTTTCACAAAAGCCGGCAATTGAATTAGCGGCTATTATACTATGTAGAAGTGTATGAACTATAAATATAAATATATATATATGTGTCACAAATTCAATGACATGTATATATATATATGAGGTGTAAAATTGCTGAAAAAAAATGCGTGGGCTCCCGCCCTATTTTCGCAACCAGACAGACAAAGCCAGTGAGTGGGGGCAGATAATAATAGCCCAGAGAGGGACCATTTTTTTTGGCCCCCCCCGGCTACTTAACATCTGCCCCCAGACACCCCAGAAAGGGCAAATCTCTAATTAGATTTGCCCTTTCTGGCACTTTGCCCGTCTATTCCCATTGCCTTGTAGCGGTGGCGAATGGGTTAATATGGGGTTAAAATGACCTTGCAATTGAAAGGTCACTTTAAGCCAGGTTAATAATTGAGAGCTGTCAATTAGACAACTATCAATTATTAACCCTATTGTATGAAAGAAAAATCAAACACACACACTTTAATAAAAAATAAGTTTAATGAAATAATCACACAGTTTTTGACCATATTTTATTTACCTGCTAAAACCATTTCCTGTAATAAAATAAAATAATAAAGCTAAATTATTCTTACCAATCCGATGCACAGTCAGGTCCCACGGTGTAATCCTTCAGAAAGGGTTAATGTTTACTGCAGGGACCGCAGCTAATGCTGCAGCCTCACAGTAAACCCCCAAATGAATGAACTCCTCTCCTGGCTGACAGGAGAGGAAGTGGAAAGCTTAATTGATTGCTTTCCACTTAATCTTCAGGTCAGCCAGGGACACCATCAGTGACGTCAGAGGGAACTGATTAACAAAAATAGGGGTTCCCTTCGAAAAAAAAATGGCGTGGGGTCCCCCCTATTTTTGTTAACCAGCCAGATGAAGCAGACCGCTGAGGCCTGGATTTTCAGGCTGTTAAGGAGCCAAGATCCATGGACCTTGCCAGCCTGATAATACCAGGCCACAGCAGTCTGCATATCTTGGCTGATTAACAAAAATAGGGGATCCCCTCGAAAAAAATTGGCGTGGGGTCCCCCCTATTTTTGTTAACCAGCCAGATGAAGCAGACCGCTGAGGCCTGGATTTTCAGGCTGTTAAGGAGCCAAGATCCATGGACCTTGCCAGCCTGATAATACCAGGCCACAGCAGTCTGCATATCTTGGCTGATTAACAAAAATAGGGGATCCCCTCGAAAAAAATTGGCGTGGGGTCCCCCCTATTTTTGTTAACCAGCCAGATGAAGCACACACCGCTGAGGCCTGGTTTTTCAGGCTGGTAAGCATCCAATATCCATGGACCTTGCAAGCCTGATAATACCAGGCCACAGCAGTCTGCTTAGCTTGGCTGGTTACCAAAAATAGGGGATCCCCTCGAAAAAAAAAACGGCGTAGGGGTCCCCCTATTTTTGTTAACCAGCCAAGTAAAATGCAGACTGCTGCGGCCTGGTATTAAAAGACTGTCAAGGCCCATGAATTTTGGCCCTCAACAGCCTGATAATACCAGGCTACAGCAGCCCCACATTTGGCGCATCAAAAGATGTGCCAATTGTGGCACTTTACCCGGCTCTTCCCACTGCCCTGTAGCGGTGGCAAGTGGGGTAATAAGGGGTTAATGTCACCGTTGATTGCACGGTGACAATAAGCCCGGTTAATAATGGAGAGGCGTCAATAAGACACCGATCCATTATTAATCCCAAAGTTTTTAAATGTGTAAAAAAAAGACACAGCAAGAAAAAAGTCTTTTAATGAAATAAAAGAGACAACACTGTAGCGCCGGCGTCCTCTGCCAGGCAGGGACGCTGTTCCCCTGCGCCAGCGTCCTCTGCCAGGCAGGGACGTCGCTCCCCTTACCCTCACACAGCGTCCTCCTTCCGCCCTGCTTTGGCTGCGCGCTCCTTCCTGCCACTGGGCTTAGGGCGCGCTCGTGCACGCCCCCGCTCTTAAAGGGGCCGCGCGCATCTTTCAAAAAGGTCCCCGGCCAATGCCGGAGGACTCCACCCTATATAAAGTACTTCCTCCTTAATGGAGGTGCCCGAGCAATGTTGTTGTTGTTGCACTGTTTACTCTGCTTCAGCCCTCAGGGTCCGTTACCAGTTACCTGCCTGTTTCCTGCCAGTTTGCTGTCTGCTACCTGCCCGCAAGCCTGCCTGGAGGTTCGGCCGTCACATGCGGTGACCATCGGCAATTCCAGAGACTCTCGCCTGCTCACTTGGGGGCGCTCATCTGCCATCTGCCTGCAAGCCTACCTGGAGGTTCGGCCATCACCTGCGGTGTCCATCGGCTGTTCCAGAGACTCTCGCCTGCTCACTTGGGGGCGCTCATCTGCCATCTGCCTGCAAGCCTACCTGGAGGTTCGGCCATCACCCGCGGTGTCCATCGGCTATTCCAGAGACTCTCGCCTGCTCACTTGGGGGCGCTCATCTGTCATCTGCCTGCTAGCCTACCGGGAGGCTCCACCGTCTCAGGTCGTATATACCTGTCCATTCAGAGACTGCCCCGGCCCCTTGCCTGCCTGTTTATCCAGAGACTGCCCCGGTCACTTGCCGTGACTACCTGCCTGTCTACCCAGAGACTGCCCCGGTCACTTGCCGTGACTACCTGCCTGTCTACCCAGAGACTGCCCCGGTCACTTGCCGTGACTACCCGCCTGTTTATCCAGAGACTGCCCCGGTCACTTGCCGTGACTACCTGCCTGTCTACCCAGAGACTGCCCCGGTCACTTGCCGTGACTACCCGCCTGTCTATCCAGAGACTGCCCCGGTCACTTGCCGTGACCTCCCACCTGTCTGTCCAGAGACTGCCCCCATCACTTGCAGTGACTTCCTGTCCGTCTCCCCGGGCGCCACCCGCTCCTTTACAAGGAAAGCCTCCTTGTATAATAAAGCTCAGAGGTTCCGCCTCCCAGACCCGTTACAGTTTGCTCGGGCCATGGAACCCGGTGGCACCCAAACTCCCTCGCTCTCTGACTTGTGTCATGAACTGTCTCGTCAGAGGTCTCAACATGAGTCCATCCTGGGTCACCTGCGGAATGTTAATTCCCGCCTGGACACCCTGACTACTTCACCAGCAACCACCGCGGGCGCCATGACTCGCAATCCAGCAGTTCCGCTGCTTACCAATTCCGTGGTTTCCGTTCCTGGACCTCGACTTTCAGCTCCTCCTCGGTTTGGAGGCGACCCTGCTCTGGCTCGGGGTTTCATTAACCAGTGCACCCTACATTTTGAACTCCTGGCACACCAGTTTAACTCCGACCGGGCCAAAATTGCCTTCATCATGTCCCATCTCACCGGAGAGGCCCTGGCCTGGCTAAATCCTCTTTGGGAGAGAGAAGATCCTCTGGTGTCTGACCTGTCTGCTTTTCTCTCAGCCTTCCGGAAGGTATTCGACGAACCCGGACGGAAGACCTCCTCTGCATCATCTCTGCTGCGTCTCCGTCAGGGAAGTCTCACCATGGGTCAATATGCCATACGGTTCCGTACCCTTGCCTCGGAGCTGGCTTGGGATAATGACGCTCTGATATCTGTCTTCTGGGAGGGTCTGTCCGGCCGTATTAAAGATGAACTTGCCGGTCGGGACATTCCAACCTCTCTCGATGACCTAATAACTCTTGCCAATCGAATTGATCTACGGTTCCAGGAGCGCGCTAAAGAGGTCACCCGTGAGAGAAGGTTTCCTCGTCTAGCTCCTTCTTTTCAGAGACCTGTAACTCCTTCCTTTTCTCCTCAGGTACACTCTTCTGAGCCTATGCAAGTCGACCAGACCAAGATGGTCAAAGCCCGTCAGGACTTACGTCGTGCCGAGGGGAGTTGCTTCTACTGTGGCAGTAAGGAGCACCGGATCCGTACCTGCCCAGAGAGGTCGGGAAACGCCTGTGTCTAGGTTCGCTCGGAGAGGTCCACCTAGACAAAAATAAATCCTCTTCATCTCTGCTGCTGTCAGTCTCAATTCTCCTCGGTGAGAACCGTTATTTCGAACTAGCCCAACTTGATTCTGGAGCAGCCGGGAATCTTGTTTCACAGGCTCTAGTAGAAAAATATCGCATTCCTACCAAACCTCTGGTTGAACCAGTATCTGTTGCTGCTGTGGATGGGGGTCTCCTACCACGTCCCATCCAACTTATCACTGAAGCCATAACCCTGCAGGTGGGAATGTTGCATTCTGAGAGCATCTCGTTTCATGTTCTGCCTGGACTCTCTCACGCTTTCTTACTAGGTCTGCCTTGGCTCCAAAAGCATGCACCCGTGCTCGACTGGCAGACTGGAGAGATCCTTCGCTGGGGACAGGACTGTCATAAAACGTGTTTGGTTCCTGTTCATCCCGTCCATCCTTCTCCTACACCAACTAATCTACCAGGGCTCCCGATTCCATATTGGTCATTCGCTGATGTCTTTAATAAAAAGGAAGCAGAGACATTACCCCCTCACAGACCGTATGATTGCCCGATCGACCTGCTACCCGGTACTACGCCTCCCCGTGGGCGTATTTACCCATTGTCCGCTGCTGAGACCAGGTCGATGTCCGAATATATCGAGGAGAATTTGGCCAAGGGATTCATCCGGAAATCCACCTCCCCAGCGGGAGCAGGTTTCTTCTTCGTAAAAAAGAAAGACGGCTCTCTCCGTCCCTGTATTGACTACAGAGGCCTAAATTTGATCACGGTGAAGAATAAGTACCCTCTTCCGCTCATTCCAGAATTGTTTGATCGTCTGAGGGGGGCTAGAATCTTCACCAAACTGGATCTTCGTGGGGCATATAACCTAGTCCGTATCCGTCGGTGAGATGAATGGAAGACGGCATTCAACACCCGGGACGGCCACTACGAGTATTTGGTGATGCCCTTTGGTCTCTGTAATGCTCCAGCAGTCTTTCAGGAGTTGGTCAATGACATTTTCCGGGACCTTCTCTACTCCTGCGTTGTGGTGTACCTAGACGACATCTTGGTCTTCTCTCCGGATCTCCAGTCTCACCGGAGGGATGTTCGTCAGGTTCTGCTCAGGCTCAGGCAGAATCACCTCTTCGCCAAATATGAGAAGTGCCTCTTTGAACAGACCTCGCTTCCGTTTTTGGGCTTCATCATTTCTCAGACAGGCCTACGAATGGATCCGGAGAAACTGTCTGCCATCGAGAAATGGCCCCGACCGGAGGGGTTGAAGGCCATTCAGCGGTTCCTGAGATTTGCCAATTATTACCGCCTTTTCATACCGCACTTCTCTTCCCGGACGGCTCCAATCTCCGCGCTCACCCGCAAGGATGCTAATCCCAAACAGTGGACGCCCGAAGCAGAGGAGGCCTTTCTTTCTTTAAAACAGGCCTTCTCTTCCGCTCCAGTGCTGCATCGCCCGGACGGCAACAAGCAGTTCTTCCTGGAGGTGGACGCTTCCTCTTCTGGAGCCGGAGCGGTACTTACGCAAAAATCTTCATCCGGGAGGATGGTATCTTGCGGCTTCTTCTCCAAACTCTTCTCCTCTTCAGAGCGCAATTACTCCATTGGAGACCGAGAGTTATTGGCCATCAAGCTGGCATTGGAGGAGTGGCGTTACCTACTCAAGGGGCTCTTCATCCGGTAATCATTTACACTGACCACAAAAATCTGGCTTACCTCCAGCATGCCCAGAGACTTAACCCTCGCCAAGCCCGGTGGTCCTTGTTTTTTGCCCGCTTTGATTTTCTCTTACATTTTCGCCCGGCCGACAAGAACATCAAGGCGGACGCCTTGTCCCGGTCCTTCCTGGTGTCGGATCTCGAGGAAGAACCTAAACATATCATCGATCCCACCAGAGTGATGCAGGTGGCTCCCTTGAGTTTAAATCGTCTCCCTCCTGGTAAGACGTTCGTATCGGTAACCGATCGGGAGAGAATCCTACACTGGGGTCATTCGTCTAACTAGCTGGCCACGCTGGTCAGAAAAAGACCCTCCAGCTCATTACTCGGCATTACTGGTGGCCTACCCTGCACAAGGACGTAATAGACTTTGTTTCTGCCTGTGTCTCCTGTGCCCGCAACAAAGTTCCAAGACACCTGCCTGCCGGCCGTCTTCTTCCGCTTCCTGTACCCGCTGCCCCCTGGCAGCATATAGCCATGGACTTCATAACAGATCTGCCCGTCTCTGCCGGTTGTACGGTCATTTGGGTGGTCGTTGACCGATTTTCCAAGATGACTCACTTCATTCCCCTGCCAGGGCTTCCGTCTGCACCCGAGTTGGCTAAAGACTTTATCCGCCACATCTTCCATCTTCATGGTCTGCCTTGTCACATTGTGTCGGATCGTGGGGTACAGTTCACCTCACGTTTCTGGAGAGCCACTTGTAAATTGCTAGACGTCACCTTGGATTTCTCCTCCGCTTACCACCCACAGTCCAATGGACAAGTCGAGCGAATCAATCAGAATCTGACCAGTTATCTCCGACACTTCGTTAATGCCCACCATTCTGACTGGGTGGATCTCCTGCCTTGGGCCGAATTCTCTTACAACAATCACGAGAGCGAATCTTCCTCCAAATCTCCGTTTTTTGTAGTCTTCGGTCAACACCCTCAGATCCCTGTTCCTGTCTCCATCTCTGTGGACAATCCAGCTGCGGAATCTCTGGTTAACGAATTTTCCTCCATATGGGAGAGTACCCGGTCCGCACTCATTCTGTCATCCGAGCGCATGAAGAAACATGCTGACAAAAAACGTCTGGATCCTCCTCAATTCCATCCGGGGATAAGGTCTGGCTTTCGTCCAAGTATGTCCGGCTCAAGATTCCTTCCTACAAGTTAGGCCCTCGGTTCATCGGTCCTTTTGAGATCATCAGTCAGATCAACCCGGTGTCCTATAAATTGAAACTCCCGGCCAATTTGCGGATTCCTAACTCCTTCCATGTATCTCTCCTCAAACCGGTGGTACTTAACTCTTTTGTCAAGTCTACAGGTACACCTCCTGCTCCAGTGTCTGCTGAAGACGAATTTGAGGTAGAGAACATTCTGGCCACCAAAAGGGTAGGAAGAAAGACCTATTTTCTGGTGGATTGGAAGGGTTTGGTCCTGAGGAGAGAACGTGGGAGCCTCGGGAGAACATCCATGCCCCTCTCATCTTAGCTAAATTTCTTTCTGGCCTAAAAAAGGGGGGCCTAAAGGGGGGGTACTGTAGCGCCGGCGTCCTCTGCCAGGCAGGGACGTCGCTCCCCTTACCCTCACACAGCGTCCTCCTTCCGCCCTGCTGGGGCTGCGCGCTCCTTCCCTGCCACTGGGCTTAGGGCGCGTGCACGTGCACGCCCCCGCTCTTAAAGGGGCCGTGCGCATCTTTCAAAAAGGTCCCCGGCCAATGCCGGAGGACTCCACCCTATATAAAGTACTTCCTCCTTAATGGAGGTGCCCGAGCAATGTTGTTGTTGTTGCACTGTTTACTCTGCTTCAGCCCTCAGGGTCCATTACCAGTTACCTGCCTGTTTCCTGCCAGTTTGCTGTCTGCTACCTGCCCGCAAGCCTGCCTGGAGGTTCGGCCGTCACATGCAGTGACCATCGGCAATTCCAGAGACTCTCGCCTGCTCACTTGGGGGCGCTCATCTGCCATCTGCCTGCAAGCCTACCTGGAGGTTCGGCCATTACCTGCGGTGTCCATCGGCTGTTCCAGAGACTCTCGCCTGCTCACTTGGGGGCGCTCATCTGCCATCTGCCTGCAAGCCTACCTGGAGGTTCGGCCATCACCTGCGGTGTCCATCGGCTATTCCAGAGACTCTCGCCTGCTCACTTGGGGGCGCTCATCTGTCATCTGCCTGCTAGCCTACCGGGAGGCTCCACCGTCTCAGGTCGTATATACCTGTCCATTCAGAGACTGCCCCGGCCCCTTGCCTGCCTGTTTATCCAGAGACTGCCCCGGTCACTTGCCGTGACTACCTGCCTGTCTACCCAGAGACTGCCCCGGTCACTTGCCGTGACTACCTGCCTGTCTACCCAGAGACTGCCCCGGTCACTTGCCGTGACTACCCGCCTGTTTATCCAGAGACTGCCCCGGTCACTTGCCGTGACTACCTGCCTGTCTACCCAGAGACTGCCCCCGTCACTTGCAGTGACTTCCTGTCCGTCTCCCCGGGCGCCACCCGCTCCTTTACAAGGAAAGTCTCCTTGTATAATAAAGCTCAGAGGTTCCGCCTCCCAGACCCGTTACAAACACAGTTTTCATTTTTTTTATTACTCTTCATTCCTGCGACGCCATCGATCTCCTGTAAAAAAAACAAAAACAAAAAACAACAGTATACCACCTGTCCGACGCAGTCCATAACGACAGTCCCACGACGATCCAGCTCTGCTACATCGCAATGACAGGCGGAGCCTGTCATTGCAACGCAGCACAGCTGATTACATGCTTCCCTGGCGGTGACGTCATCGGACTGCTTTACGGCCGCGATTACCCAGCAGTCACTGCAGTTATCGCGAGAAACTGCATGTGACCGCCGGGGAGAAGAGGATGGCGGCCATTAAGCAGTCCGGGATGTGACCGCCGGAGATCTTCTGCCGGGTAAGTGCCGCTGACTCCTGACAGACCCGACCGACGGACACTGACAGTGACAGTGACAATCCCGATTCCGGTATCCGATATGACGAAAATATCGGTACTCGGAATCGGAATTCCGATACAGCCAATATCGGCCGATACCCGATATTTGCAGTATCGGAATGCTCAACCCTACTGGTGAGCTCGCTGCTGCGTCACAAAACTAGTGACTCAGCAGCGATCTCGGTAGCGATATCGCTATGTGAGACGGGCCCTTAAGTGGAAAGCTTAATTGATTGCTTTCCACTTTCACTTCAGGTCAGCCAGGGACACAATCAGTGACGTCAGAGGGAACTGATTAACAAAAATAGGGGTTCCCTTCGAAAAAAAAAATGGTGTGGGGTCCCCCCTATTTTTGTTAACCAGCCAGATGAAGCAGACCGCTGAGGCCTGGATTTTCAGGCTGTTAAGGAGCCAAGATCCATGGACCTTGCCAGCCTGATAATACCAGGCCACAGCAGTCTGCATATCTTGGCTGATTAACAAAAATAGGGGATCCCCTCGAAAAAAATTGGCGTGGGGTTCCCCCTATTTTTGTTAACCAGCCAGATGAAGCAGACCGCTGAGGCCTGGATTTTCAGGCTGTTAAGGAGCCAAGATCCATGGACCTTGCCAGCCTGATAATACCAGCCACAGCAGTCTGCATATCTTGGCTGATTAACAAAAATAGGGGATCCCCTCGAAAAAAATTGGCGTGGGGTCCCCCCTATTTTTGTTAACCAGCCAGATGAAGCAGACTGCTGAGGCCTGGTTTTTCAGGCTGGTAAGGATCCAATATCCATGGACCTTGCCAGCCTGATAATACCAGGCCACAGCAGTCTGCTTAGCTTGGCTGGTTAACAAAAATAGGGGATCCCCTCGAAAAAAATACGGCGTAGGGGTCCCCCTATTTTTGTTAACCAGCCAAGTAAAATGCAGACTGCTGCGGCCTGGTATTAAAAGACTGTCAAGGCCCATGGATTTTGGCCCTCAACAGCCTGATAATACCAGGCTACAGCAGCCCCACATTTGGCGCATCAAAAGATGTGCCAATTGTGGCACTTTACCCGGCTCTTCCCACTGCCCTGTAGCGGTGGCAAGTGGGGTAATAAGGGGTTAATGTCACCGTTTATTGCACGGTGACAATAAGCCCGGTTAATAATGGAGAGGCGTCAATACGACACCGATCCATTATTATTCCCAAAGTTTTTAAATGTTTAAAAAAAAGACACAGCAAGAAAAAAGTATTTTAATGAAATAAAAGAGACAACACAGTTTTCATTTCTTTTATTACTCTCTCATTCCTGCGACGCCATCGATCTCCTGTAAAAAAATAAAAAAAACAAACCAACAGTATACCACCTGTCCGACGCAGTCCATAGTAACGACAGTCCCACGACGATCCAGCTCTGCTACATCGCAATGACAGGCAGAGCCTGACATCCCGGCGCAGCACAGCTGATTACCTGCTTCCCTGGCGGTGACGTCATCGGACTGCTTTACGGCCGCGATTACCCAGCAGTCACTGCAGTTATCGCGAGAAACTGCATGTGACCGCCAGGGAGAAGAGGGTGGCGGCCATTAAGCAGTCCGGGATGTGACCGCCGGAGATCTTCTGCCGGGTAAGTGCCGCTGACTCCTGACAGACCCGACCGACGGACACTGACAGTGACAGTGACAATCCCGATTCCGGTATCCGATATGACAAAAATATCGGAACTCGGAATCGGAATTCCGATACAGCCAATATCGGCCGATACCCGATATTTGCAGTATCGGAATGCTCAACACTACTCACGGCGTCTCTCTACCGGGGAAGGGAAATTAGTATAAATGGCTGAAACACCCACAGCATGCGTTGCAATTGGTGGATCATAGATTCCTGTAAAATGATGGTACTACACACCATGATGATGACATTCTCATTATCAGGGCTTAATTGGAGTGCATATAGTAAAACTCTCCATTCTGCAGTTAATATCCCAAAGGGATATTCCACAAATTGCTTGGTCATGGTGAGGTAGTAATTGAAGATCAGCTGCTTTGCATTTAGAGCACCTCGGGAAAAGGCTGCATGACATGGTGGGACAGCTGAAAAGCCTCATCACCAAACATTACATAAGAAACAGATGTTCCTTCCGATCCAGGCAGCACCCGGGAGGCTAGGGACAGCCAGTTGGTTATTTCTAGGCCGCCGACCCATTAAGGAAGAACTGAAAATCCATGAATCTCCATGTCTTCCATAAGCCTCAATGTCTACAATTCTAAACAAGCATTTCCTGTCAACCAGTGCTAACACTGAAAATTCTGTTTATAATTATAGAATTGGGACCTTGAGTTCGGCAGCTTCTTTACCTGGATATGCTTCCCGTCCACAGCAATAAAACAGTTTAGAAAGTTACAAACATCATAAGTGCACTGGGATATTTTAAGCCAGTTGCTGATGGTCGGTTCAGCATGTACGTATCCTGGAGAAAGGCCCAGATTTGGAAACGTGTCATGCACAATTCTGCATATTGTTGATTTCCCCAAGAAAAATATGAGGTGCAAAGCCACATATGACAAACCAGTTGAGAGGAAACTAAAAGAGAAAAATAAAAAAAACAGAGTGCTAACAATATATTTCTAGATTTGTTCAAATAACAGCAAAAGAAAAAAAAACACACAAAATAGCCACAAAATAAACATGCCATGATAACTTACCATAGGGTCAGAAGTAGCACCTCCTCTCCAAACACATATTTTTGGAATCTGGTGTTCTGAAACGTGATCCCAGGCTGTAGCTCCTCCAGTAGAACATCAAAGGTTTTCAGGCGCATTTTGTAATAGGCAAAACATTTCTCGGGTTCTGGTGTATTTCACCATAGATACGTGCAAAATTCCTTCCAGTCTCATGCTGGCACAGTAACGGATGCTCACACATTCGTCTATACCTCCTCGGTACCTGAATGGTTTGTTACCTCCAACCATATCCTCCGGACAGAACACAATTAAATAGTACTTGCTCACTCTGGTTTAAGCTTAAATTGTTCGTAGCCATTTATGAAGGTTATCTCAATGATCAAAATATGGGGCCTGAGGAGAAAAATGAGGATGTACCATGTATTAGGGCTGTGCTCCCAGCATTTAGGGCCCTTTTGCAAGTTGTTTTTATAGGACTACCAATCAATCAGGCCATTTGCTATTATTGTGGGAAATTTGGAATATATGTTGAAAAACACATTGTATATGGATTACATACACGTCATATGCAGATCATACTTATGCTAACAGAGAAAAATAGCACACACTTCCATGACATGTGGAGCGACATGCGCAGAACATACACATGAAACCCGCCTGACTTTCAGAATCAGAATTAGAGCGATTTTTTTAAAATCTAGTAGGAGTGAGGCCTTAGGGCTCACACTCATCAGCGTAAATAAAATTAGTCCAATGTTGTTTCTGAAAAGTAAGATGAGAGTCATGCAAGTGTCATGTGTGTACAATGCAATTTTTCTTACCTAGCATCTATATGACATCTGTTTGACATATGTATGCAATCCGTATGTAATCCATTTTTAGCATCAGCATTTACATTCAGTAATTCTCTGTGTCATTTTAAGCTAGTTTACTAATAAAATAATTTTAGATGCAGATATAGATAGATGGGATAATAATAATAATAATAATTTTATTTCTATAGCGCCAACATATTCCTCAGCACTTTACATTATAGAGGAGACTTGTACAGACAATAGACATTACTGCATAACAATAAACACAGATCAAAGTAGATACCAAGAGGAATGAGGGCCCTGCTCGCAAGCTTACAATCATAGAATCACAGATTTCATCGAGATATATTATCAGTGCAGTGTGCATGTAGCTTACTGTACATGTATTTAGCCAAAAATGTAATAAATAAAAGAAAAACATGGCATGGGGCCCTCTAAATTTTCTTAATCAGCTGTGGAAAAGCAGACAGCTGGGGCTGATGTTTATAGTCTGGGAAGGGGATTAAACATGGAGCTTACCAGGCTACTAATATCAGCTCACAACTGTCTACTTAGCCTTTACTGGTTAATTACAAGGGGTAATCACCACAAGAAATGACGTGGGGTACCTCCTATAACTAATAACCAGCAAAGACTGGGCAGACAACTGCCGGTTGATATTAATATCCTAAGAAGGGGTCGTGGATTTTGGCCCCCTCCCAGACTAAGAGCATCAGTCTTTTGCCACCCCAGAAATGGTGTATCCATTAAATTCGCAAATTTTGCTGCTTAGCCGCCACTCTTTCCACTTGCACTGGTGCGATGTCAAGTGGGGTAGTAGTTGTAGGGCTGATCTCAGCTTTGTAATGTCAGCTGACATCAAGCCCAGTGTAAAGGAGAGGCATCTATCAGACACCCCACTACTAACCCCATAGACAAATGTAATACAGACACAGACCGAGTAACATCCTTTATTTGAAAGAAGCACACAAAGTCCTTTATTTGAAATAAAAACTCTCCAACCCTCTTTTACCCATTTATTACTATAAAAATAAAAAAATGCCATATTCCTCACCTGTCAGCAGATAATTCCAATGTGATGATGTCCTACAAAAATTCCAGCTCTGCTACATCTGGATGTTTTGTTGAGCTGTGGCTTGATACAACCGCTCAGCAAGCCAGCCTAAACACACTGAGACAGAAGTGTGACTACACTCCAGCAATGTCTAGCGCTGACATTTTTAAATGCACCCGAGTTCATAGCTGTGAGAAAATTCTGTGTGTTCCGGCTGACTTGCTGAGAGGTTGCATCATGACACCACTAAAGAAATCATCTGGGTGTAACAGAGCTGAATTTCTTTGTGGGCCAGCATCACATATGGAATATCTGTGGTCAGCTGAGGAATATTGGGTTTTATTATTTTTTATTTTTACAGAAATAAATGTGTAAATGAGAACTTTAATTCCAATTAAAGGACTTTGTGTGTTTCTTTAAAATAAAGGACTTTACTAGGTCTGTGTCTTTAATGCATTTGACTATGGGGTTAGTAATGAGGTTGTGTTATAGATGCCTCTCTATTACAAACCCCTGGGCTTGATTTCAGCTGACATTACAAAGCTGACATCAACTCCTCAACTATTACCCCACTTGCCACTGCTCCAGGGCAAGTGGGAAGAGAGGAAGCTAAGTGCCAGAATTGGTGCATCTAATAGATGTGTCATTTTTGGGGTGGCTGAGGGCTGATGTTCTATATTCTGGGAAGTAGTCAATATCCATGAGTCGTTCCTAGGATATTAATATCAGCCTGCAACTGTCTGGCTAGCCTATATTAGTTGTTAATTATAGTGAGGACCACTAAATGCTAAGTAGACAGCTGTGAGCTAATATAGTGGGATCGGAAAGTATTCAGACCTTTTTCAATTTTTCACTCTTTGTTTCATTGCAGCCATTTGGTAAATGGAAAAAGTTCATTTTTTTCTCTTTAATGTACACTCTGCACCCCATCTTGACTGATAAAAACCAAATGTAGAAATTTTTGAAAAATTTATAAACAAGAAAAACTGAAATATCACATGGTCATAAGTATTCAGACCCTTTGCTCAGTATTGAGTAGAAGCACCCTTTTGAAATAGTACAGCCATGAGTCTTCTTGGGAATGATGAAACAAGTTTTTCAAACCTGGATTTGGGTATCCTCTGCCATTCTTCCTTGCAGATCCTCTCCAGTTCTGTCAGGTTGGATGGTGAATGCTGGTGAAAAGGCATTTTAAGGTCTCTTCATAGAAGCTCAATTGGGTTTAGGTTAGGGCTCTGGCTGTGCCAGTCAAGAATAGTCATAGTTGTTCTGAAGCCACTCCTTTGTTGTTTTAGCTGTTTGCTTAGGGTCATTGTCTTGTTGGAAGGTGAACCTTCTGCCAAGTCTGAGGTCCAGTGCACTCTGGACGAGGTTTTCATCCAGGATATCTCTGTACTTGGCGGCATTCATGTTTCCTTCAATTGCAACAAGTTGTCCTATCCCTCTAGCTGAAAAACACCCCCATAGCATGATGATACACATCTATGTTTCACTGTTGGGATTGTATTGGACAGGTGATGAGCAGTGCCTGGTTTTCTCCACAAATACCACTTAGAATTATCACCAAAAAATTCTATCTTCCTCTAATCATACCAGAGAATCTTATTTCTCATAGTCTGCGAGTCCATCACATGTTTTTAGCAAACTCTATGTTAGCTTTCATATGTCTTGCACTGAGGAGAGAATTCCGTTAGGCCACTCTGCCATAAAGGCCCAACTGGTGGAGGGCTGCAGTGATAGTTTATTTTCTGGAACTTTTTCCCATCTACCTACTGCATCTGTGGAGCTAAGTCACAGTGATCTTGAGGATCTTCTTTACTTCTCTCACCAAGGCTCTTCTCGCATGATTGCTCATTTTGGCTGGACTTTCAGGTCAAGGAATACTTCTGGTGGTCCCAAACTTCTTCCATTTAAGGACTATGGAGGCCACTGTGCTCTTATGGACCTTGAGTACAGAAGAAATTATTTTGTAACCTTAGCCAGATGTGTGCCTTGCCAAAATTCTGTGTCTGAGCTCCTTGGCCAGTTCCTTTAACCATATGATTCTCATTTGGTCTGACATACACTATGAGCTATGAGGTCTTATATAGACAGGTGTGTGCCTTAAGAAATCAAGTCCTATCAGTTTAATTAAACACAGATGTCATCTAATGAAGGAGTAGAACCATCTCAAGGAGGATCACATGGAAATGGGCAACATGTGACTTAAACATGAGTGTCTGAGCAAAGGGTCTGAATACTTATGACTAGAGTTGAGCGAAACAGGTCGGACAGATTCAAAAGTCGCTGACTTTCGCTAAAGTCGGGTTTTGTTAGCCGAAACCCCACCAAAGAGCGCAGTCGGCCATGCGGTCGGTCTTCCCATAATGCTTGCAGGCACCTTTTTCAGCCAATGAACAAGGACATACACTGTGGGCAACGAGATGACATGGGCAGCGTCCACCACCATCTTAGAGAAGGGCATTGCAGTGATTGGCTTGATTTATGTGGCGTCACAGTGGCTATAAAAGCCCTGACCGCCGACCTCCATTTTACTTCTGCCGATATTATCAGTAGGGAGAAGTTGCTGACACTGTTTATCAGTAGAGAGAGAGTTAGGGCTGGAAAGAGTAGTTCTTCTGTGCTTGTGCTGATAGCAATTGTGCTATACAGTTTGTGTGCAGTGACAGGGGAGGATTTTCTTGTGTGCAGCAGCGCTGTTTATTAGGCTGCCTGATAGCTGTATTGCTGTGTGTACACTGCTGTGCAGACTGCTTTTTACACAGCACTAATACTTTGAATCTTTTTTTCTGCACACTTGCCGACCCTTCATTTTTTCCCACACCATATAGAGCTGTATGCTACTCACACACTACCGTGTACCGGCTGGTATCACGGACAAATACATGCTGACTATTTGTGTGAGACTCCGGAAATATATACAGAGATTGCAATTTTCCACTACACCGCATACAGCTGTTCTCTTCTGAGAGAGTACCGTATATCTGCTCTTTGTATTATGGTGAAATCCATACTGAGTGAGCGTCTGTGTGTGACTCCGGAAATATATACGGAGATTGCAATTTTACCCTACACCATACACAGCTGTACGCTTCTGAGACAGTACCGTATATCTGCTCTTTGTATTTCGGTCAAATCCATACTGAGTGAGCGTCTGTGTGTGACTCCGGAAATATATAGGGAGATTGCAATTTTCCCCTCTACCGTATACAGCTGTACGCTTCTGAGACAGTACCTTATATCTGCTCTTTGTATTACGATGAAATCCATACTGAGTGAGCGTCTGTGTGTGACTCTGGAAATATGTACGGAGATTGCAATTTTACCCTACACCGTATACAGCTGTCGCTTCTGATATAGTACTGTATATCTGCTCTTTGTATTCCGGTCAAATCCATACTGAGTGAGCATCAGTGTGTGACTCCGGAAATATATACGGATATTTAAATTTTCCCCTACGCCATATTCAGCTGTATGCTCCTCATACAGTACCAAATATCTGCTGGTATTTTTGGTACATTTTTCCAAACATGAGGAAGTATGGTTGAAGAGGCTGCGGATGTGGGCAGGGGGGGCCAGCTGGGAATGATGGTGGTGGTGCATCTGCTGGTAGTGCCAAAAGCCCAAGAGCACCTAAGGCAGGAGTGTGGAGCCTGCATCATCGTCTGGCTGAAGAAGGCCTGGAAGGCTGCCTTTTCTGTGAGTAGGTAAACCGCTTTTAATGCCGGGGCATCAGGAACAGGTTTTGGCTTACATTGCCGAAACAGCCTCCAGCTCTATCGCCTCTTCTTCTGAAGTTTCAAAAACAACAAGCACTGAGTCATCAGTGCAGGCTCCTGGTCAGGAAAAACACCTTTCCTTGTGTCCTTCACCCCCACCAAAAGTGAAGGATGCGGCAGGCCACATTTCAGATTACCCCATGGAACTCTTTTCCCATTCCATGCCTTGGTTAGCAAGTCAAATCCTGAATTCCCCAGTCCAACATGAATATGACATGGAGTGCACTGATGCACAGCCACTGCTATCTAATTCTGCTGGTACATTCACCCAGAGCCCTGCATTACCCTTGCAGTCTACTGAGCCAGATTCTGACCCTGATGAAACTCAGGTGCCCCTTCCCGCATGCTATACCACCTTACACGGTGACACATAGGAAGGTGCAGATGAAATTGAAGAGTAGGTGATGGATGACCCAGTTGTTGACCCGGATTGGCATCCATTGGGGGAAGAGGGTGCTGCTGGCAATAGCTTAGAAGAGGAGGAGAATCTGCGGCAGGCATCGACATCGCAGCTGCGGTTATCTGGCAGGCCCGTAGCAGTCCAAAAACATGTTAAAAAAACAAAAAGAGTTGCAGGACAGCTTGGCCAGATGGTCAAATTAGCACAGCATGCAAGCACTGAAAATTTATCCCATAGTAGGAAGAGTGCAGTGTGGCACTTTTTTGACCAAAATCCTATTGATGAGGCAAAGGTTATCTGTAAGACGTGTGGAAGGACCTTTAGCCGAGGGAAAAATCTCCGAAAATTGAATACCAGTTGCATGCTTAGACATGTTAACAACATGCACTTGCAAGCATGGACGGACTACAAAACTTCACTAAATTTGAATGCTTACATTGCCAAACTGATCTCATTAGAGATGATGCCCTTCCGTTTGGTTGAAAGCGCAGTGCTCCGAGAGCTCATGGCCTACGCTGTTTCGCACTTTGACCTGCGCAGTCGGCACTTCTATTCTAGAAAAGCCATCCCTGCCCTCCACCTGCATGTGAAAGACCACATTGTCCATACACTCAAACAATCAGTGAGTGGAAAGGTGCACCTCACAACAGATGCATGGGCCAGTAGGCATGGCCAAGGCCGTTACATATAGAAAATAACCACGGCACTCAACTAAAGTGAGAATAGGTGCACAAGTCAGGTATCCAGCCTGGTAAATGTAGTTCAAAAAAACTACCTCCTACCTCAGCAGGTTCCTGCTTTTTCTTCTCCTCACAGCGTGGCCTTGGACCTGGACTCCCAGCGCCTCCCAGTGGCAAGCTTTGCCTTTTTTCCAAGCGCTCTCTACATCGACTCCCAGTTTCAATTTTCTGTGGTGAGTCCCTGGTCCCTGATCCACAGCTCCAGGTCTTCTCCCATTTACCCAGGGTATTATACATTCAGTCACTGAAGGTTATACTTCATTAGTCCAGCGTTCCTTTGACATTTATTCTGATGAAGGTCCCATTATTGGACCGAAAACATTTAATTGTTTCATGTCTGGATGCACCTTCATTAAATGATTTTTCGTGTCACAATTTGAGTGCCAAGTTTTTTTGAACTACAAGGCCGTTACATGTCCAACACTGTGCATTGGGTTAATGTGGTGGATGCAGGGTCCACAAGGGACAGCGGCGGTGGGACAGTGCTGCCTAGCCCACGGTATAGGCAACAGTTGGCTGTAGGCGTTCGACCCTCCTCTTCCTCCAAAAGCAAAAGCTCGTCGACAGAGCGCAGTCGCACGAGCACTCCATCCACAGCTGCCAGTGTTGCACACGAGGGTGACAACAGACACCCCATGGAGGTACTGGCTGACTTCTTGCAGCGAGAAACTGAGTCATGGCTGGGCAGTCTGCATCTTGAGCCAGGCAAGGTAGTCAGTGATAACGGCCATAATTTTGTGGGGCCATAGCCCTGGCAAAACTCAGACACATACCTTGCCTGGCTCACACCTTGAACCTGGTGGTGCAGTGCTTCATAAATAATTATCCGGAGTTACCAACCCTGCTCCATAAGGTGTGAATACTGTGCTCGCACATCCGTCGCTCGCCCGTAGACTCCAGTCGTATGCACAGGTTGCAGCGATCCCTCCACCTCCCCAAGCACCACTTAATCATAGACGTTGCAACAAGGTGGAACTCCACCATGCCCATGATTGAGAGGCTATGCGAAAGAGTCTTCAGTGCTGCTGGATCAATCCTGACAGAAAGAAGGACTCGGCTGTCGGTTCATTAAAATGAACCATGCCTGGGTTTCAAAGGATTTTGTACCACCTTCCCCTGATGACTTATAGGTTGCCAGCAAAATGGCTCGCTTTGTCCTCCTCTTCCTCCAACTTCTCCAATTCCTCCATTTGCAGCTGCTGAACATCCAGCTAACACCTCAACATATGCCACTTTTTCCACCTCCTTAACTGGGCTGTGCCCCATCAGGGCCGGCGTCAGCTCGTGGCGCATCCGGGCAAGTGCCTGTGCCCTGAGCAGGTGGGGTGGCCCACTCGCCGTCAGAGACACTGGGGTACTATGAGGGGCCCTGTGCCAGTTCCTGGTACCCACGAGTGTGCCCCCACTATTTGCTCAGGGCCCCAGCACTTGCAATACTTACCTCTCCCTGCTCCACCGCTGTGATGTCTTCCACTGACAGTGACATTAAGGTTAGAGAGCGCGATGACGTCACGTCTGTGCGCCCTCTGTCTGAACAGTCACAGAGCAGAGAGCTGGAATATGGTGATGCTGAGGAGTCCAGAGTAGAGTAGTGCCCAGCGAGGAGAGGTATTTCATTTTTTTAATTGGTTTTAGCAATATATAGGGAGCACTATACACTGGAGAATTATATATGGGGCCCATCATACACTTGAGCATCATAGACAGGGCCCATTATACAATGGAGCATCATCCATGGGGCACATCATATACTGGAGCGCCATATGGGGCCCATTATATATGGCGTATCATATGGGGCATATTATATATGGAGCATCACATGGAGACCATTATATATGGAGCATTACATATGGGGACCATTATATGGGGCTCATCACACACTGGATCATCATATATGGGGCCCATCATAACCTAGAGCATCATATGGGGTTCATTATTTATGGGCATCAAAAAGGGCCCTTTATATATGGAGCATCATATGGAGCACATATGGGGCCTGTTATGATTTGGTAGCTGAGGAGAGCAGGCAAAAAAGGCAATACACCAGAGAGGTTGGAATCTATTGGATTGTAGTACCCTGACTAACCACCACAACTAAAGGCAGCCGTGGAGCGTACCTACGTTGGTCCTAGACGCCTCGTCACAGCCTGAGAAGCTAACTACAACTAAAGATAGAAAGAGGAAAGCTATCTGCCCCGGAGCAGATCCCCAAAGAACATAGGAAGCCCCCAAACATGTAATGGCGGTTAGACAAGAGGAAATACAGACACAGACAGAAAATAGTATGAGCAAACGTTGGGGCCCAATCTTCCTAGAAAGAAAAGGATAGGAAGGACACTTACTGCAATCCAAAAAACCCTAAAAAAATACCAACTCACTAATTGCAAAAACACCTGAGATCACACGACCTCTACCACCTAAATTAGTTCTCTGGTGTAACAAAACTAAGCAGCAGCCACTGAAAAAACTGGAAAAGGCAAATGAACAAACAACAGTGGCTCAGATAAACTGAGAGGAGCACAAGCCCCCGGAGGGGACCTGGCTGACCTCCACAGAAGTGCAGGACAAAATGCAAAAAGCAAGCACAAAAATAAAAGCAGAAAATATCTTATCTGTTAGCAGAAGATGCAGGCAAGACACAGCAAGCTTTCAAGTGAACCAGGAACAAAGTTGAGACAAGAACAATTGATCACCGCAACCCTGATGGGAGGGAACCTCCCTTATATAAGACCAGTCTGTAACACCTTATTGCCAATCTTCACAATCTTCATTGAATAGTTCAGTACTGTTTGTAACCACCAGAGGGAGCTTCTGCTCAGAATTCATTTCTAACACATTCACAACAGTACCCCCCCTTAAGGAGGGGTCATCGAACCCTCATTTGGGCAACCAGGTCGGTCAGTATGAGCTCTGTGATACGCACGGATCAGTCTCCTAGCATGGATGTCCGAAGCAAACACCCAAGAATTGTCCTCCTGACCATAACCTCTCCACTTAACCAAATACTGGAGTTTCCGTCTAGAAAAACGAGAATCCAATATTTTCTCAACCACATACTCCAGATTGCCCTCAACCAAAACAGGGTCAGGAGGCGCAGCCATAGGAACCACTGGCTCGACAAACCTCTTCAATAAGGACTTGTGGAACACGTTATGGATCTTAAATGTCCCTGGAAGAAGTAAACGAAAGGAAACAGGATTAAGAATCTCCATGATCTTATAAGGTCCAATGAACCTAGGCTTAAACTTAGGAGATGCAACTCTCATAGGGATATTTCTTGAGGACAACCAGACCAAGTCCCCCACTTCAAACCGAGGACCATCAGTCCTATGCCGGTTGGCAAACCGCTAGGCCCTCTCCTGAGAGACGGACAACCTCTCCACTACCTGGTCCCAAATCTGCTGCATATGCTCCACAACAGAGTCAACACCTGGACAGACAGAAGCCTCCGTCTGTCCCGAAGAAAATCGAGGGTGAAACCCAAAATTGCAGAAAAATGGAGACATCAAAGTGGCAGAGCTAACTGTTGTGAATGGGTTTGAGATGAGTTCTGAGCAGAGGCTCCCTCTGGTGGTTACAAGCGGTACTAGTGAAGATTGTGAGGACTGGGAATCAGGTGTTACTGACTGGTCTTATATAAGGGAGTCATTTTCCCATCAGGGTTGCCGGTGATCAATTGCTCTGGTCTGAATCCTTCTTTCCAGTTTCCCTTGTAGCCTGCTGTGTCGTGTCTGCATCTCCTGCTATCAGATAAGACTTTGTCTTCTTTTGTGTTTTTGCTATTTTTTTGCATTTTGTCCTGCACTTCTGTGGGGGCCTTCTGGGTCCCCTCCGGGGGCTTTTGCCCTCTCAGTTTGTTCAGCCACTGAGTTTTGTACTTTTGCTTTTCCAGTTTTTTCAGTGGCTGCTGTCTTGATTTTGTTACACCAGAGAACTAATTTAGGTGGTAGAGGTCGTGTGATCTCAGGTGATTTTGAAATTAGTAGAGTTGGTGTTTTTCAGGGTTTTCTGAGATTGCAGTAAGTACCCTTCCTATCCTTTTCTATTTAGATAGTTTTGGCCCCAGCGTTTGCTCATACTATTTTCTTTCTGTGTCAGTATTTCCTCTTGTCTAACCGCCATTACATGTTTGGGGGCTTTCTATTATCTTTGGGGTCTGCTCCGGGGCAGATAGCTTTCCTATTTCTATCTTTAGGTGTAGTTAGTTTCTCAGGCTGTGACGAGGCGTCTAGGACCAACGTAGGAACGCTCCACGGCTGCCTCTAGTTGCGGTGGTTAGTCAGGGTACTGCAATCTCATAGATTCCAACTGCTCTGGTGTATTGCCTTTTTTACCTGCACTCCTCAGCTACCGTAACATAACAGCTAGCCCTATTATTAAGAGCAAACTCAGCCAAAGGCAAAAAAGAGACCCAGTCATCCTGATCAGCAGACAGAAAGCATCTCAGATAAGTCTCCAATGTCTGGTTTGTTCTCTCAGTTTGTCCATTGGTCTGAGGATGAAAAGCCGAGGAGAAAGACAATTGAACACCAAGTTTAGAACAAAAAGTCCTTCAAAATCTGAAAACAAACTGGATTCCTCTGTCAGACACAATGTTCTCAGGAATGCCGTGCAACCGAACCACGTGCTGAAGGAACAAATGCACCAACTCGAAGGAGGAAGGCAACTTAGGTAATGGCACAAGATGTATCATCTTGGAAAACCTATCACAAATCACCCAGATAACGGTCATTCTCTGAGAAACAGGGAGGTCGGAAATGAAATCCATAGAGATATGGGTCCATGGTCTCTTGGGCACAGGCAATGGCATCAACAAACCATTAGAGCGAGAGCAAGGCTTGGGGCGAGAGCAAGTCCCGCAGGACTGCACAAATTCCCTGATGTCACGAGACAAAGTAGGCCACCAAAAGGACCGACTAACCAAGTCTCTGGTACCAAAAATTCCTGGATGACCGGCCAACGCGGAACAATGAATCTCAGACATCACACTCTTCCTCCACCGGTCTGGGACAAGCAATTTCCCAATAGGGCAGCGCTCGGGTTTATCCTCCTGACACCCTTCCAGAGCCAGTCTCAAATTGGGCGAGATGGCGGAAAGAATTACACCCTCTTTCAAAATAACAGCAGGATCAGATAACTCAGGAGAGTCCGCAAGGAAACTCCTCGAGAGGGCAAATGCTTTAACATTCTTAGTGCCAGGAAGAAAGGAAACCACAAAATTAAAACATGTGAAAAACAAGGCCTACCTGGCCTGTCTAGGATTAAGTCGCTTGGCTCATTTCAGATAAACCAGATTCTTATGGTCCGTGAGGACCACCAACTGATGTTTGGCTTACTCCAGCCAATGTCTCCACTCTTCAAAAGCCCACTTCATGGCCAATAACTCCCGATTACCCACGTCATAATTACGTTCAGTTGGAGAATATTTTCGAGAGAAAAAGCACAAGGGTTACTTTTAGAGGTCTCTGTATCTCTTTGGGACAAAACGGCACCTGCCCCAATTTCAGAGGCATCAACCTCCACCTGAAATGGCAGAGAAACATCAGGCTGCCGTAGAACAGGAGCAGAAGTGAATCTCTGCTTAAGTTCCTGAAACGCAGAGACTGCCTCAGGAGGCCAATTCACCACATCAGAACCCTTCTTGGTCAAATCAGTCAATGGTTTAACAATAACAGAGAAATTACCAATAAATTTACGATAAAAATTGGCAAAACCCAAGAATCTCTGAAGAGCCTTTAATGAAGTAGGTTGAACCCAATCACAGATGGCTTGAACCTTGACCGGGTCCATTTCAATAACAGGTGGGACAAAATGAATCCCAGAAATGAGATCCTCTGTACGCCAAAAAGACACTTTGATCCCTTCACATACAGAGCATTCTCTCTCAAATCTGGAACACAGTCCGAACATGTTTCACATGAGAGTCCCAGTCATTGGAAAAAATCAAGATATCATCCAAATAAACAATCAGAAATGTATCCACAAAATCCCTGAAAATGTCATTCATGAAGGACTGGAAGACGGAAGGAGCATTAGTGAGCCCAAAGGGCATCACTAGGTACTCAAAATGCCCCTCTGGGGTATTAAATGCCGTCTTCCATTCATCCCCGTGCTTAATGCGAATAAGGTTATACGCCCCCCTGAGGTCAAGCTTGGTAAACCAAGTAGCACTTTTCACCCTGGAAAACAGGTCAGAAATCAAGGGTAACGGATATTGATATTTCACAGTGATATTGTTCAAGAGACGATAATCAATACACGGCCTTAATGATCCATCCTTTTTGGCCACAAAGACAAAACCGGCACCCAAGGGTGAAGAGGATGGTCTGATATAACTCTTCTCCAATGACTCCTTGATATAAGACCGCATAGCGTCATGTTCAGGTACAGACAAGTTAAAAAGGCGACCTTTAGGGAATTTGCTACCAGGCACTAATTCAATAGCGCAGTCATAGCTCCTATAGGGGGGCAAGGATGCAGATTTACTTTCGCTAAACACATCAGAAAAATCAGTCAAAAAGTCAGGAACATCCTGAGCCTGGGGAGAGGCAGAAAAAACAGGAGTGTTGGCATTAACACATTGGCAGCCCCAACTGGTTACAGACACAGATTTCCAATCCAAAACAGGATTATGAGACTGTAACCAAGGGAAACCTAGTACAATAATGTCATGCAGATTATACAGCACCAAAAATTTGCAACTCTCCTGATGATCAAGTTCAACCCTCATTATCACCTGAGTAGAGAACTGGGGTTTATTTTCAGCCAAAGGGGTAGAATCAATCCCCAGTAGGGGAATAGACTTCTGTAGGGGTATCAAGGGAAACCCACAACGTTTAGCAAAATCAAAATCCATCAGGTTAATAGCTGCTCCCGAATCAACAAAAGCCTGAGCAGAAAATGTGGACAGGGAGCAAATCAGGTAACAGTCAACAGAAATTTAGTCTGAACACTACCCAAGACAACTGAGCGTGCAAAACGTCTTCTCCGCTTAGGGCAGACTGAAATAGCATGAGAGGCGTCACCACAGTAGAAACATAACCCATTGCGTTTTCGAAACTCATGACGCTGTGCCCCAGAAGCCACTCTATCACACTGCATGGGTTCAGAAGCTGGTTCACAAGGCAACACTATTCCACGCATACCTCTACGCTCACACAAACGTCTGTCAATTTGAATCGCCAATGACATAGAATCATTGAGACCAGAGGGAGCAGGGAAACCCACCATAACATCTTTTACATTCTATGACAGACCCTTCCGAAAAAGGGCTGCTAAAGCATCATCATTCCATTTGGTCAGGACTGCCCACCTTCGGAATCTTTGACAGTACAACTCAGCGTCCTCAAGCCCCTGATTTAATGCCAACAAGGCTTTTTCAGCTTGATCAGTGACATTAGGTTCATCGTACAATAACCCCAGAGCCAGAAAAAATACATCCACATTACTCAAAACAGGATCCCCAGGTGTCAGGGAAAAAGCCCATTCCTGAGGATCACCGCGCAGGAGAGAGATGACAATTTGAACCTGCTGTGCTGCGTTCCCTGAGGACTTAGGTTTTAAGGCAAAAAACAACTTACAGTTATTTTTGAAATTCAGAAATTTAGCTCGTTCCCCTAAAAACAAATCTGGCATGGGGATCCTAGGTTCCACAACAGGCAACCCTGCAAGATAGGTACCAATACTCCGAACTTCAGTGGCAAGCTGATCCACACGGCCAGACAACTGTGCAAACTCCATTGAGAGAAAAAAAAAATCCTCAGCACCCAGAGAAAAAGAAGGAAAGAAAAAAAATATATATATATATCTCTGACAACTCTGACAACTTTTTTTTTTTTACACTTTCTTTCCCTTCTGTGAGTACCATATAATTTTCAGTTTGGCCGGTGATACTGTTATGATTTGGTAGCTGAGGAGAGCAGGCAAAAAAGGCAATACACCAGAGAGGTTGGAATCTACTGGATTGCAGTACCCTGACTAACCACCACAACTAAAGGCAGTCGTCAAACGTACCTACGTTGGTCCTAGACGCCTCGTCACAGCCTGAGAAGCTAACTACAACTAAAGATAGAAAGAGGAAAGCTATCTGCCCCGGAGCAGATCCCCAAAGAACATAGGAAGCCCCCAAACATGTAATGGCGGTTAGACAAGAGGAAATACAGACACAGACAGAAAATAGTATGAGAAAACGTTGGGGCCCAATCTTCCTAGAAAGAAAAATAGGAAGGACACTTACTGCAATCCAAAAAATCCTAAAAAAATACCAACTCACTAATTGCAAAAACACCTGAGATCACACGACCTCTACCACCTAAATTAGTTCTCTGGTGTTACAAAACTAAGCAGCAGCCACTGAAAAAACTGGAAAAGGCAAATGAACAAACAACAGTGGCTCAGATAAACTGAGAGGAGCACAAGCCCCCGGAGGGGACCTGGCTGACCTCCACAGAAGTGCAGGACAAAATGCAAAAAGCAAACACAAAAATAAAAGCAGAAAATATCTTATCTGTTAGCAGAAGATGCAGGCAAGACACAGCAAGCTTCCAAGTGAACCAGGAACAAAGTTGAGACAAGAACAATTGATCACCGGCAACCCTGATGGGAGGGAACCTCCCTTATATAAGACCAGTCTGTAACACCTGATTGCCAATCTTCACAATCTTCATTGAATAGTTCAGTACTGTTTGTAACCACCAGAGGGAGCTTCTGCTCAGAATTCATTTCTAACACATTCACAACAGTGGCCTATTTTATATGGATCATTATATGGAGCAATAAATGGGCTCATTATTCTGTATAGAGCAATATATGGGGCTCATTATTCTGTATGGTGCCCTATGTTGTGCCCATAATACTGTATGGTTGACTATACTGTCCGTTTTGGAGCTATTGTAGAATTTAAAATAGATATCACTCATGTAATGTAATGTAATGTTAGGGTTCGATATCCCGCTGCTGCACAAGGGGAGTCTCGAACCTGTCCCGCTGCGGTCTCCCATTCATCTCCGGCCGCAGTGGAGCCTGCTCAGGAGAGACGACGGTCCAGGCGTCTTGCCCACTCCTCTACTGTGCAGTGACTTGCTGCTGCCTTTCCTGGATCTGCTATTATAGCCAGTGCTGGAGCAGTCGTCTTTGGAACAAAGTCCTGCGTTTTCCCATCTGAGCATGCCCAGAGTGAGATCTCTCATTGGAGATCAGGGGTCACATGTTCAGGTGCTGCAGCGGCTCCTATTGGTCCGCCAGGAAGGTCATGTAGCTACGTGTGTTTGTAACAGCTTCTCATTGGTCCTTGTTCCTGGAAGGTCCTGTAGCTGTTGCTATAAAAGGGTAGCATGGCTGGGCCGCCATGCGCTAATATCAATCTTTGTATGCTATGCGCCAGTGTGGTCATGTGTATGTGTGGATAGGGACCCGGCTGAAATAAGCCACTAGAATACCGACTTAATCGGTGAGGAGTTTGGTATGGTAGCTGGTCAGGGTCGGTGTCCTAGATGCCCTAGATTACCGGCATAACCGGTGAGGAGTTTTGATTGCCGTATTCAGGGTCTGGTGTTCAGACGCCATAGATTGCGGGTGACTCCCGCGAGGACATTAGCACATGATCACACTTTATGTACGCTTAGCACTTAACTGTGTATCTGAGAGCCTTACAGGACACAGTGCTTTTTCTCAAGCGGCCCTGTGACGTAACAGGGTTCGCTTTCAATGCTAGTCAGCGCCCTAGCGTGTTTTCTTTGCCACTCAGTTGTGTCTAGTGAGTGCGCACACATCGCCATATAGCGTTGCGGCTCCTCTTCTAGCGGCTCTGTGGAGTAACAGAGTTCGCACTCATTGCCACAGCGCATTACGGCGTTTATGTTGGCAGCTCTGCGGGATAACAGAGTTTGCTTCTTGCGCCTTTTTGCCAGCAGCGGGCTTCACCTGCACGGTGGACCCCGGGCTGCGAACGCACTTATTATTTATATTATTTTGTGCGCTCCGCCAGCCTTAACATAATATTAGCGCCAGGGTCTGGCTGGTAAAATGGCGGACGACCAGCGTCTGCAGCGGTATATCCAGCAGCTGGAGGGTAGGTTGGCGACTCTAGAGCGCACAACCTCAGCGGTGGATGTTACTGCAGTCGCGGTTCAGGCTGCTAGTTTGGCCGCCGCCAGTTTGTCCTCTGCTACCCCTGCTCCGACTATTTCCTGCCTCCCACTTCCAGACAAGTTTACCGGTGACAGTAAACAATGTCGGGGTTTCGTCAGTCAGTGCTCCATACATCTAGAGCTTCTGGCTGCACGTTATCCCACGGAGCGGGCGAAAGTGGGTTTTATCATATCCCTTTTGTCGAGCAGGGCGTTGGAGTGGGCAACGCCGTTATGGTAGCGCGATGATCGTGTGGTGCAGAGTGCTCCTCTTTTCTTGGACACTCTTAAACAGGTCTTTTTAGGACCTCGTGTCACCCACGATACGGCTCTTCAATTGTTGGCTATCACCCAGGGTTCATCCATGGTCAGCCAGTTTGCCGTCCAATTTCGGACTCTGGTCTCTGAGCTGGATTGGCCAGATAAAGTCCTTATACCCGTGTACTGGAGGGACTGGCAGACCATGTGAAGGACGCCTTGTCCACCAGGGAGATTCCTGCCACACTGGAGGAGCTCATTACCTTATCTACCCGCATCGACCTTCGTTTTAACGAGCGGAGGTTGGAGCGGGCCCAGTGTAGGCAGAGGTTCCGGCTGGCGCCCACCTTCGCCAGACCTCTGGAATCTTCCATTCAGGCGTCCGATTCCCCTGAGGCCATGGAGATTTCTCGAGTGAGACCTAAGTCTCGGGCTGCTCGAGTATCTGTGACCTGTAATGCCTGCCAACAAATAGGGCATTATGCTAACAAATGTCCACGGCGGTCGGGAAACGACCACGTCTAGTTACCATTGGAGGGGGTTCACTAGACACAGCAGTACACGCCTCCAAGTTGTCCTTTAGGGGGACAATCAATTTTGGCTCATCCACTTTAACAGTCACGCTTTGTGTGGATTCTGGAGCCGAAGGAAATTTCATGTCTTCTACCTTCGCTCTCCGCCACTCTGTACCTCTGGTGATGCTCGCCAAACCCGTGACTGTTCGAGTAGTGAATGGGTCGACACTGCCTTCACGAATCACACATCAGACCATCCCTTTCACGTTGTCAATGTCACCTTCCCATCAAGAGATTATCTCACTTTTAGTCATTCCCGAGGGAATAGACGAGATCTTGTTAGGGATGCCCTGGCTCCATTTCCATTCCCCACACATTGAGTGGAACTCTGGGAGGATATTGGGTTGGGGTGAGTCATGTAAAGGCAGATGTATGAGGGAATGCATTCAGGTGGCCACTACAGAGATGCCCGCAGATTTTACTTTTCTTCCTAATTACTATTGGTCATATGCAGATATATTCTCCAAAAAGGCTGCAGAAGTCCTTCCACCTCACCGTCCTTATGACTGTCCTATTGACCTCTTGCCTGGAGCAGAACCTCCTCGGGACGGGTCTATCCCCTTTCTCTCCCGGAGACGGAGGCTATGTCCCAATATATCCAGGAGAAACTGGCGAGAGGATTCATTAGGAAGTCAGTGTCACCTGCAGGGGCGGGGTTCTTCTTCGTGCAGAAGAAGAACGGAGAATTACGTCCATGCATCGATTACAGGGGTCTTAATGCCATCACTGTTAAGAATAAATACCCGTTGCCACTGATTTCTGAGCTATTTGATAGGCTACGAGGGGCAAGGATATTTACGAAATTAGATCTGCGGGGTGCCTATAACCTGATTCGCATCCGTGAGGGGGACGAATGGAAGACGGCTTTTAATACCAGGGACGGGCACTATGAATATCTGGTGATGCCCTTCGGGCTCTGTAACGCCCCAGCCGTCTTCCAAGACTTTGTTAATGACATCTTCCGGGATATGCTCTCCACCTCAGTCGTAGTCTATCTGGATGATATTCTCATCTTTTCCCCAGATATTGACTCCCACCGGAGAGATGTTTGCAGAGTCTTCGACCTCCTACGGGCAAATTCCCTCTACGCAAAGTTGGAGAAATGTGTGTTTGAGCAGGAGTCCTTACCTTTCCTGGGCTATATCATCTCCGCCCAGGGATTGGCTATGGATCCTGCCAAACTACAGGCGGTGATGGACTGGCAAGAACCCCATTCTCTAAAGGCGGTGCAGCGCTTTATGGGGTTCATTAATTACTATCGCCAGTTTATCCCTCACTTCTCAACTTTGGTAGCTCCCATGGTTGCCCTCACCAAAAAGGGAGCTAATCCCAAATTGTGGTCTGAAGAGGTCTCCAAGGCCTTCACGTCTATTAAGTCCCATTTCGCTAGAGCTCCCATCCTACATTGCCCCGATGTTGATAAGCCATTTATATTGGAGGTGGATGCCTCGTCCGTTGGAGCTGGAGCAGTCCTTTTCCAAAAGGATGCTCAAGGTCGGAAGCATCCATGCTTCTTTTTCTCCAAGACCTTCACACCAGCAGAGAGGAATTATTCCATCGGGGACAGGGAGTTGCTAGCAATGAAGTTGGCCTTCTCGGAGTGGAGACATCTGTTGGAGGGAGCTCGCTTTCCCTTCCAGGTCTTCACGGATCACAAAAACCTGGTATATCTTCAGACAGCCCAGCGGCTTAATTCTCGCCAAGCCAGATGGTCCTTGTTCTTCTCACGGTTTCATTTCACACTGCATTTCCTCTCGGGAGAGACGAACATTCGTGTCGACGCTCTCTCTCGCTCTGTGGTGAACTCGGAGGAGGAGGTGGAGGAGCCTCGGCTAATCGTCCCCACAGAGAGCCTGAGAACAGTGGCCCCAGTTTCGCTAGAGTCTGTGCCCCCGGGCAAGACTTTCGTGCCTACTAATTTGCGACCGGAGGTACTCTCTTGGGCACATTCGTCCAGGGTGGGTGGACACTTTGGGACAAAGAGGACATCTGAATTGTTGGCAAGGACATACTGGTGGCCGCATATGGTCCGTGACGTTGGGGACTATGTTCGGGCGTGTGTCTCCTGCGCCAAGAATAAGTCTCCATGACAACGGCCAGCTGGGTTACTTCACCCTTTGCCGGTGACAGACAGGCCCTGGGAGATGGTTGGGATGGACTTTGTGGTGGGCTTGCCCAAGTCTCGAGGTTGCACCATCATTTGGGTAATCACTAGTGTTGAGCGATAGTGCTCGATATCTAAAAATATCGTATCGAAATTGTATCGCCGATAGCACTAAATATCGTCGATATCCGATTTCGATACCGGAAGTCCAATGTAAGTCTATGGAAACAAAATATCGCAACTAAAAAAAAAACCTTTATTTCCTTGTAAACACTAAATATACACACATAGAATACATATATATATATATATATATATATATATATATATATATACATGTCATTGTGACATATATATATATATACATATATTTATAGTTTATACACTTCTACATAGTAAAATAGACTCTGATTCAATTGCCGGGTAAAGCCGTGACATACCCCATAGAAGTCGACGGGCTCGGTGCCGAGTACCCCAAAAACCTCTGGCTCTGTGCGACTCAACTTGGGCGTCACGAACAGGATTCTGTAGCTCGCTATAAGCGAGTCCTGTGTGCCTGAATTGAACTGGTTTTGTGCTTGAGAATTGCTAAAATCATCAGAGAATGTGTTTGCCATTTTTCCGCCATATCTGCGTCACGACGAGGCACTGGTGAAGAAGAAGGGCGTGCTCTTCATGGGTGTACACACTCACTCAGTGACGCGAAAACGATGGCTCTAAATGGTACTGCAATGTAAGATCGTGCCCCACAGCGCTTGAGTTCCGCCTCCTCATCCTCCTCAGTGTGCGGAAACTAACACGAAGGTCCCGCCTCACTACAAAAGAGGGGCCCTCTCCAGATGCTAAAGACACATGTGACTTGGCAGAGATGGCTAATGGACACGAGCAGAAGTGTGAAGGGATGGAGCAGTCAGAGCTCTCCCCCATGGAAGCGACCCGATCGCCACGAAACCACCGTTGGGCACCCGGCCTGGAAACCCTCCTACGCTGCAAGAAGCGGAGGATACCCTAAGAGGCCTGGCCCGGTACCGGGAGGAGGTCGCCAGGATGGAAGCCAGCTGGCGTGCCCTAAAACTAAACTTGGAGCGGCGCCAATCCCTCTTACCTGAAGTGTCTGTACCGGAAGGTGAGGCACCCGTTCTAGTAGAGGAGTCCGTGCGGGCATCCCAGCCCTTGCAATGTGATCCGGTTGACGTTGTCGCAGTGGAGGCACCCGTTCGTGCAAAAAACGCTGCACCGGCAGCACCCCAGATCCCGCTGTCTGCCCCCGTCGCTGAGACAGAAGAAGCGACACCCGTCCTCATGGAGGAGGCCGCTCAGGCACCAGAGCACTACCTGCCTGTACCGGAGCCCCGACTGTCATCTGTTCCAGACCCGGCTGCTTCCTCCGCAGGTGAGCGCCGCCAGGACTGGGGGCGCCAGGAGAGCTGCCGCAAACCGGACACTGTAAGCTGCAGTTTGATGGTGGAGACATGGAGCTGCTGGTGGAGGAGAATTACAACCGGCGTCAGGAGGAAGAGTGGAGAAGTTGGGAGAAGGAAGCAGAGCGACAAAGGGAGCAGCGAGAATCCCAAAAACTTCGCCAACGTCAGCTGGAGAAGGACCGGGCAGATAAGGACCGGATGAGAAAAGATAAGGAACCCTGAGGGAGCCGTGGCGTAAGGGTGCAGTATGGAGCTTTAAATTGAAAGGTGGTTGGGGCTTCATCCAGGAGCCTGGACTTTATTTAGAAGTTTTTGTGAACCGGCGGGACGTGGAGGCTCACCTCCCAGAAGGACACCCGGGGAGGGACCTGTTGCCAGGAGACTTGGTGACTTACACCCGACACTGGGGTTACAATGGATGGTACGCCCTAAATGTTACCAGGTGCGACCCCTACTCCCCAGAGTGTCAGGAACCTGTGAGACCCTCGGAGCCTTCAGCCTCCCACATCCAGGCCTCTGCAAAAGTGCCCACCCCACGCCGTAAATCTCCCCAGCCTCCCTCAGTGGTCTCCTCAGCAGCCCCAGCTATGGACATGATAACTATAGCTGGCCTGTACCCGGCACCTGTTAGGCCCCCTGGGGTTCGTACAGTCCGTGACATAGGGCTCCAGACCCGGAGGGAGATGAAAGAGGTGGCCACACAGACCCAGATAGCGGGTCACGACTTGACTGTACAGGCCACACGACGTCATCAGGTCCTGGTGGTCCTGGGTGCCTCGGATGTTTGGCAAGCATCAGAAGAGTACCAGGTGGTACCTGGAACACCCCTGCCAAAGAATTATAAATAACCCGGACAGGGTCACTGTATGTAAATAGTTAAATTGTTTATGTACCCGGACGGGTGAATGTTCATAAAAAAGTTTTTTAATTTAATAAAAAAAAAAAACACAGTTTTCATTACTTTTATTACAGTCTCATCCTGCGACGCCATCGATCTCCTGTAAAAAAATGAAAAAAAAAAAAAAAGTATACCACCTGACCGACGCAGTCCATAGTAACGAGTGTCCCACGACGATCCAGCTCTGCTACATCAGAATGACAGTCAGAGCCTGTCATCCCGGCGCAGCACAGCTGATTACCTGCTTCCCCGGCGGTGACGTCATCGGACTGACTGCTTTACGGCCGGGATTACCCAGCAGTCACTGCAGTTATCGCGAGAAACTGCATGTGACCGCCGGGGAAAGATGATGGCGGCCATGAAGCAGCCCAGGCCGTGACCGCCGGAGATCTTCTGCCAGGTAAGTGCCGCTGACTCCTGACAGACCCGACCGACGGACACTCACAGTGACAGTGACAAATCCGATTCCGGTATTCGATCAGACGAAAATATCGAAACGAATTATCGAAAGGCCGATAGAGCTAATATCGGCCGATAGCCGATATTTACATTATCGTATCGCTCAACACTAGTAATCACCGACCATTTTTCCAAAATGGTGCATTTGGTGCCGCTTCCACGGTTACCTTCTGCACGGGCTCTGGCAGCGTTGTTCGTTAGGCATATCTTTCGTCTACACGGCATGCCGGACAAAATTGTCAGTGACCGAGGTCCCCAGTTTGCGTCTCGGTTCTGGAGAGAGCTTTTTCGTCTACTCAGTATTGAGTTAAATCTCTCTTCAGCGTATCATCCTGAGACGAATGGGTTGGTAGAGAGGGCCAACCAGACCTTGGTCACCTATCTACGACATTTTGTCTCGGCCAGGCAGGATGACTGGGCATCCTTACTACCATGGGCTGAGTTTGCACTAAACAATGCTGTGGCTGATTCCACCGGACAAACTCCATTCCTCCTAAACTACGGTCAGCATCCGCGGGTTCCGGTGCCCATGCCTGTGTCTTCCGCCGACTCCAGGGTGGCAGACTGGGCTGTGGAGGCACGGGACATTTGGGACCGTACCCAGGATGCCATTCAGGCATCCAAGGAGAGGATGAGGTCCTCCGCCGACGCACATCGGCGCCCCGCTCCAACATTTGCTCCTGGGGACATGGTGTGGCTCTCCGCCCGTAACATCAGGCTGCGAGTTGGGTCCACTAAGTTGGCACCCCGCCAACTGGGTCCTTTCAAGGTCCTCGAGCAGGTTAACCCTGTGGTATACCATTTGGCTCTTCCACCACGCCTGGGTATCTCCGACACCTTTCACGTATCCCTCCTGAAACCCGTGCTCATGTCCCGGTTTTCTGAGTCATCTGCCGGGACATCGGGTTCATCTACGGATGACCATGAGGTGAACGCCATTGTAGGGTGTAAGGTGGTACGGGGCAAAAAGTTTTATTTGGTGGACTGGAGGGGCTATGGGCCTGAGGATGGATCTTGGGAGCCTGCCGAGCAAGTTCACGCTCCGCAGCTCATCGCTGCCTTTGAGTGCAGCGATGCCCAAAGAAGGGGGGCCCTAGGAGGGGGGGTAATGTTAGGGTTCGATTTCCCACTGCTGCACAAGGGGAGTCTCGAACCCGTCCCGCTGCGGTCTCCCATTCATCTCCGGCCGCAGTGGAGCCTGCTCAGCAGAGACGTCGGTCCAGGCGTCTTGCCCACTCCTCTACTGTGCAGTGACTTGCTGCTGCCTTTCCTGGATCTGCTATTATAGCCAGTGCTGGAGCAGTCGTCTTTGGAACAAAGTCCTGCGTTTTCCCATCTGAGCATGCCCAGAGTGAGATCTCTCATTGGAGATCAGGGGTCACATGTTCAGGTGCTGCAGCGGCTCCTATTGGTCTGCCAGGAAGGTCATGTAGCTACGTGTGTTTGTAACAGCTTCTCATTGGTCCTTGTTCCTGGAAGGTCCTGTAGCTGTTGCTATAAAAGGGTAGCATGGCTGGGCCGCCATGCGCTAATATCAATCTTTGTATGCTATGCGCCAGTGTGGTCATGTGTATGTGTGGATAGGGACCCGGCTGAAATAAGCCACTAGAATACCGACTTAATCGGTGAGGAGTTTGGTATGGTAGCTGGTCAGGGTCGGTGTCCTAGATGCCCTAGATTACCGGCATAACCGGTGAGGAGTTTTGATTGCCGTATTCAGGGTCTGGCGTTCAGATGCCATAGATTGCGGGTGACTCCCGCGAGGACATTAGCACATGATCACGCTTTATGTACGCTTAGCACTTAACTGTGTATCTGAGAGCCTTACAGGACACAGTGCTTTTTCTCAAGCGGCCCTGTGACGTAACAGGGTTCGCTTTCAACGCTAGTCAGCGCCCTAGCGTGTTTTCTTTGCCACTCAGTTGTGTCTAGTGAGTGCGCACACATCGCCATATAGCGTTGCGGCTCCTCTTCTAGCGGCTCTGTGGAGTAACAGAGTTCGCACTCATTGCCACAGCGCATTACAGCGTTTATGTTGGCAGCTCTGCGGGATAACAGAGTTTGCTTCTTGCGCCTTTTTGCCAGCAGCGGGCTTCGCCTGCACGGTGGACCCCGGGCTGCGAACGCACTTATTATTTATATTATTTTGTGCGTTCCGCCAGCCTTAACATGTAAGAAGTGAAGTATTTGGCATTGCACTATACCTACATTTCTCTGCCGTATCGGAGCATCATGAATTGTGATATGTGTTAAAGGGGCCCACTGAGGCTCTTTGTCCCGGGGCCCATGAAAAACTGGAGCCAAACCTGCCCCACCCACAACTTTAGCCAAATAACCCCCAGTTTTCAATGCGTTACTATTATTATAAAGTAAATTAAGGTTGACAAGCTTAAGTAATAAGAATTGATGTAGTTGGCATTGAAATGGGCAGTGTAGGTGTGTTTACTGTCCTCCACTCACTGGCAACTTTTATTCCCCATTGACTTGCATTGGGGTCGGATTTTCGACTCCGACCCGATCTTTTCCGTTAGTCGGCCGACTTCGACTCGACTTTTGAGAAAGTCGGGTTTCACGAAACCCGACTCGACCCTAAAAAAGGCAAAGTCGCTCATCTCTACTTATGACCATGTGATATTTCAGTTTTTCTTTTTTAATTAAATTTGCAAAAATTTCTACATTTCTGGTTTTCTTCAGTCACATTTACGTCACATGCTTTCCATTTCCTTGTGATCCTCCTTGAGCTGGTTCTACTTCTTCATTGGAGTCCAGCTGTGTTTAATTAAGCTGATAGGACTTGATTTGTAAAGGCACACACCTGTCTATATAAGACCTCACTGCTCACAGTGCATGTCAGACCAAATGAGAATCATGAGGTCAAAAAGGAACTGGCCAAATAGCTCAGAGACAGAATTGTGGCAAGGCACACATCTGGCCAAGGTTACAGAAGAATTTCTGCAGTACTCAAGGTTCCTAGGAGCACAGTGGTCTCCATATTCCTTAAATGGAAGAAGTTTGGGACCACAAGAAGTCTTCCTAGAACTGGCCATCCAAGCAATCAGAGCAATCATGAGAGAAGAGCCTCAGTGAGAGAGGTAAAGAAGAATCCCAAGATCACTGTGGCTGAGCTCCACAGATGCAGTAGGGAGATGGTAGAAAGTTCCACAAAGTCAACTATCACTGCAGCCCTCCACCAGTTGGGCCTTTAACACAGAGCTGCCCGACAAAGCCTCTTCTCAGTGCAAGGAATATGAAAGCCCGCATGGAGTTTGCTAAAAAAACACAAGAAGGACTCCCAGATTATGGGAAATATGATTTTCTGGTCTGATGAGACAAAGATAGAACTTTTTGGTGATAATTCTAAGCAGAATGTGTGGAGAAAACAAGGCACTGATCATCACCTTCCCAATACAATCCCAACAGTGAAACATGGTGGTGGCAGCATCATGCTATGGGGTGTTTTTCAGCTGCAGGACAGGATAACTGGTTGCAATTAAAGTAAACATGAATGCGGCTAAGTACAGAGATATCTTGGATGAAAACCTCTTCCAGAGTGCTGTGGACCTCAGACTTGGTTGTAGGTTAACCTTCCAACAAGACAATGACCCTGAGCACACAGCTAAAATAACAAAGAAGTGGCTTCAGGACAACTCTGTGACCATTCTTGACTGGCCCTGCCAGAGCCCTGACCTAAACCAAATTGAGCATCTCTGGAGATACTGAAAATGACTGTTCACGAGCGTTCAACGTCCAATGTCAGGGAACTTGGAGAGGATCTGCAAGAAAGAATGGCAGAGGATCCCCAAATCCAGGTGTGAAAAACTTGTTGCATCATTCCCAAGAAGACTCATGGTTGTACTAGCTCAAAAGGGTTCTTCTTTTCAATACTGAGCATAGAGTCTAAATACTTATAACCGTGTGATATTTCAGTTTTTATTTTTTAATAAATTTGCAAAAAATTTTTGTCAGTAAAGATGGGGTGCAAAGTGTACATTAACCCCTTAATCCCATTGGACGTAATATTTCGTCCATGTGACCTGGTACTTAATTCCCATGGACGGAATATTACGTCCAGGGCGATCAGCTGCGCTCCCGAGGGAAGCGCAGCTGATCGCCGCCGGGTGTCTGCTGATTATCACAGCTGACACCCGGCACTATGTGTCAGGAGCGGTCACGGACCCCTCCCGGCACATTAACCCCTGGCACACCGCGATCAAACATGATCGCGGTGTACTCGGGGCACAGGGGAGGATCGCGCAGGGTGCGGGCTCCCTGCGCGCTCCCCTGAGACCCTCAGAGCAGCGTGATGTGTCGCGCTGTTCCGAGGGTCCGTCCTCCCTCCAGGTCCCCGGATCCAAGATGGCGCCGGGGTCCTGCAGGGAGGCGGCTTCCTCAGTGCCTGCTGAGAGCAGGCGCTGAGGAAGCCTGCAGCGATGCCAGAGCGATCGCTGGTGTGACAGAGTGCTGTGCACACTGTCACACTAGCGATCTGCTAAAATACTGTGATGTCCCACCCTGGGACAAAGTAAAAAAGTTAAAAGAAATAAAAATAAAAAGTGGTAAAAAAAATCATAAACAAAAAAAAATATATATTCCCCAATAAATTCATTTCTTCCTGTAAATAAAAAAAACAAAACAATAAAAGTACACATATTTGGTATCGCCGCGTCCGTAACGACCCCCCCTATAAAACTGTCCCAATAGTTAACCCCTTTAGTGAACCCCTTAAAAAAAAAAACTAAGCAAAAAATCAATGCTTTATCATCATACCGCCGAACAAAAAGTGAAATAACACGCGATCAAAAAGACCGATATAAATAAACATGGTACCACTGAAAATGTCATCTTGTCCCGCAAAAAACAAGCCGTCATACAGCATCATCAGCGAAAAAATAAAAAAGTTATAGCTCGCAGAATAAAGCGATGCAAAAATAATGATTTTTTATATAAAATAGTTTTTATTCTATAAAAGCACCAAAACATTAAAAAAATGATATAAATGAGGTATCGTCAAAATCGTACTGACCCGAAGAATAAAACTGCTTTATCAATTTTACCACACGCGGAACGGTATAAACGCCTCCCCCAAAAGAATTTCATGAATTGCTGATTTTTGTTCATTCTAACCTCCCAAAAATCGAAATAAAAAGCGATCAAAAAATGTCACGTGGTCATAAATGGTACCAATAAAAACGTCACCTCGTTACGCAAAAAATAGGACCTCACATGACTCTGTGGGCCAAAATATGCAAAAATTATAGCTCTCAAGATGTGGTGATGCAAAAAACTACTTTTTGCAATAAAAAACGTCTTTTAGTGTGACAGCTGCCAATCACAAAAATCCGCTATAAATAGTAAATCAAACCCCCCTTTATCACCCCCTTAGTTAGGGAAAAATAATAAAATTAAAAAAATTTATTTATTTCCAATTTCCCATTAGGGTTATGGTTAAGGTTAGGGTTGCGGCTAAAGTTAGGGATAGGGATGGCGCTAAAGTTAGAATTAGGGTTAGGGTTGGGATTAGGGTTAGGGGTGTGTTAGGGTTAGGTTTGTGTTTAGGGTTGGGACTAGGGTTAGGGGTGTGTTGGGGTTAGGGTTGGAGTTAGAATTAGGTGGTTTCCACTGTTTAGGCACATCAGGAGCTCTCCAGATGTGACATGGCGTCTGATCTCAATTCCAGCCAATTCTGCGTTGAAAAAGTCAAACGGTGCTCCTTCACTTCTGAGCTCTGCCATGCGCCCAAACAGTAGTTTACCCCCGCATATGGGGTATCAGCGTACTCTGGACCACAAGAGTTATTGTGCAATTTGTCCTATTTCTTCTGTTACCCTTGGGAAAATAAAAAACTGGGGGCGACAAAATCATTTTTGTAAAAAAAAAATATTTTTTTTGTTTGTACGGCTGTATGTTATAAATTTTCTGTGAAGCACTTGGGGCTTCATAGCGCTCACCACACTTCTAGATAAGTTCCTTGTGGGGTCTATTTTCCAAAATGGGGTCACTTGTGGGGGGTTTCCACTGTTTAGGTGCATCAGGGGCTCTCCAAATGCGACATGACTCCCCCAGACTAGAGTTGAGCGATACTTTCCGATATCCAAAAGTATCGGAATCGGAATGGTATCGCCGATACCATTAAAATATCGGCGATACCCGATACCGATACCGGAAGTCCCATGTAAGTCTATGGGAACAAAATATCGCAACTAAAAAAACCTCTTTCTTTCCTTGTAAACACTAAATATACACACATAGAATACATATATATATATATATATATATATATATATATATATACATGTCATTGTGACATATATATATACATATATGTATAGTTTATACACTTCTACATAGTAAAATATCCTCTGATTCAATTGCCGGGTAAAGCCGGCTTCTGTGAAAAGACAGAAGCACCCGACATGAAATGACACTTGGTGTACATAGGGTTAACCATGTCTTTTCATGTCCTTTGCTATCTGATTTGCACAAACAATTACATCAGTCTATGTGTGCAAAATTTCACACCTGTAGGGGTTAATTAAAGGTGTAAATTCGTTGTAAAAAAAACGGACTTTTTTGCTACGAATTTACACCTTTAATTAACCCCTACAGGTGTGAAATTTTGCACACTTACACTCATGTAATTGTTTGTGCAAATCAGATATCAAACTACATGAAAAGACATGGTTAACCCTATGTACACCAAGTGTCATTTCATGTCGGGTTCTGCATTTTCACAAAAGCCGGCAATTGAATTAGCGGCTATTATACTATGTAGAAGTGTATGAACTATAAATATAAATATATATATATATATGTGTCACAAATTCAATGACATGTATATATATATATGAGGTGTAAAATTGCTGAAAAAAAATGTGTGGGCTCCCGCCCTATTTTCGCAACCAGACAGACAAAGCCAGTGAGTGGGGGCAGATAATAATAGCCCAGAGAGGGACCTTCCCCCCCCCCCGGCCACTTAACATCTGCCCCCAGACACCCCAGAAAGGGCAAATCTCTAATTAGATTTGCCCTTTCTGGCACTTTGCCCGTCTATTCCAATTGCCCTGTAGCGGTGGCGAATGGGTTAATAAGGGGTTAAAATGACCTTGCAATTGAAAGGTCACTTTAAGCCAGGTTAATAATTGAGAGCTGTCAATTAGACAACTATCAATTATTAATCCTATTGTATGAAAGAAAAATCAAACACACACACTTTAATAAAAAAGAAGTTTAATGAAATAATCACACAGTTTTTGACCATATTTTATTTACCTGCTAAAACCATTTCCTGTAATAAAAATAAAATAATAAAGCAAAATTATTCTTACCAATCCGATGCACAGTCAGGTCCCACGGTGTAATCCTTCAGAAAGGGTTAATGTTTACTGCAGGGACCGCAGCTAATGCTGCAGCCTCACAGTAAACCCCCAAATGAATGAGCTCCTCTCCTGGCTGACAGGAGAGGAAGTGGAAAGCTTAATTGATTGCTTTCCACTTTCACTTCAGGTCAGCCAGGGACACCATCAGTGACGTCAGAGGGAACTGATTAACAAAAATAGGGGTTCCCTTCGAAAAAAAAAATGGCTTAGGGTCCCCCCTATTTTTGTTAACCAGCCAGATGAAGCAGACCGCTGAGGCCTGGATTTTCAGGCTGTTAAGGAGCCAAGATCCATGGACCTTGCCAGCCTGATAATACCAGGCCACAGCAGTCTGCATATCTTGGCTGATTAACAAAAATAGGGGATCCCCTCGAAAAAAATTGGCGTGGGGTCCCCCCTATTTTTGTTAACCAGCCAGATGAAGCAGACCGCTGAGGCCTGGATTTTCAGGCTGTTAAGGAGCCAAGATCCATGGACCTTGCCAGCCTGATAATACCAGGCCACAGCAGTCTGCATATCTTGGCTGATTAACAAAAATAGGGGATCCCCTCGAAAAAAATTGGCGTGGGGTCCCCCCTATTTTTGTTAACCAGCCAGATGAAGCAGACCGCTGAGGCCTGGTTTTTCAGGCTGGTAAGGATCCAATATCCATGGACCTTGCAAGCCTGATAATACAAGGCCACAGCAGTCTGCTTAGCTTGGCTGGTTAACAAAAATAGGGGATCCCCTCGAAAAAAAAACGGCGTAGGGGTCCCCCTATTTTTGTTAACCAGCCAAGTAAAATGCAGACTGCTGCGGCCTGGTATTAAAAGACTGTCAAGGCCCATGGATTTTGGACCTCAACAGCCTGATAATACCAGGCTACAGCAGCCCCACATTTGGCGCATCAAAAGATGTGCCAATTGTGGCACTTTACCCGGCTCTTCCCACTGCCCTGTAGCGGTGGCAAGTGGGGTAATAAGGGGTTAATGTCACCGTTGATTGCACGGTGACAATAAGCCCGGTTAATAATGGAGAGGCGTCAATAAGACACCGATCCATTATTAATCCCAAAATTTTTAAATGTGTAAAAAAAAGACACAGCAATAAAAAAGTATTTTAATGAAATAAAAGAGACAACACAGTTTTCATTTTTTTTATTACTCTCTCATTCCTGCAACGCCATCGATCTCCTGTAAAAAGAGAAAAAAAACAAACCAACAGTATACCACCTGTCCGACGCAGTCCATAGTAACGACAGTCCCACAACGATCCAGCTCTGCTACATCGGAACGACAGGCAGAGCCTGACATCCCGGCGCAGCACAGCTGCTTACCAGCTTCCCCGGCGGTGATGTCATCGGACTGCTTTACGGCCGCGATTACCCAGCAGTCACTGCAGTTATCGCAAGAAACTGCATGTGACCGCCGGGGAGAAGAGGATGGCGGCCATTAAGCAGTCCGGGATGTGACCGCCGGAGATCTTCTGCCGGGTAAGTGCCGCTGACTCCTGACAGACCCGACCGACGGACACTGACAGTGACAGTGACAATCCCGATTCCGGTATCCGATATGACAAAAATATCGGTACTCGGAATCGGAATTCCGATACAGCCAATATCGGCCGATACCCCATATCTGCAGTATCGGAATGCTCAACCCTACCCCAGACCATTCCTTCAAAGTCTGCAATCCAAAACGTCACTACTTCCCTTCCGAGCCCAGACGTGCACCCATACAGTAGTTTTCTCCCACATATTGGGTATCAGCGTACTCAGGACAAATTGGACAACAAATTTTGGGGTCCAATTTCTCCTGTTACCCTTGTGAAAATAAAATATTGGGGGCGAAAAAAATCATTTTTGTAAAAAAAAAAAGGATTTTTTATTTTTACGGCTGTACGTTATAAACTTCTGTGAAGCAATTCGGGGATCAAAGCAGGGTGGATTGATTTAAATCACGCCGATTTAAATCAACGATTTAAATCATGATTTAAATCAAATGATTTTTTTCTATTTAAATCAGATCGATTTAAATCGTGATTTTAATCATGATTTAAATCACTGATTTAAATCAAAAGATTTTTTTAATATAAATCACGATTAAAATCTAAAACTTTCAATCATTGTTCAATTAACTCCACACTTCTAGCTTGGTTTCACTTTCTGTAGCTTGGTTTCAGTTTCTTTTTCCATTCAGTTGACATGCCCAAACTTGTTGGATAGTCAGTCAGCAGTACTTGGCTGTAGTAACAATCAAACTTCAGAAGTGATCTGCGTGAGTCATGGCAGGTCGTAAGAGAGACCCTATTTGGGTTCATTTTGTTGAGATGCCAGCAGAGCTTGGAAAGAAAGGTGGGAGAGCAAAGTGCAAATACTGTCAAAAGGATATCCAAGGACTTGTTTGCCATTTGAAATCACATTATGAAAACTGCAACCAGAAGGGAAATGAAGATGTTGATAGTGATACAACTAATGTCAATGAACCCCACACAGCTTCTTATGCACCAGGACCCTAGCACTAGTGGTAAGTCTGGCAATTACAACCTATTTTAACAGACTTTTTACTGGGATGGTTAAAGTCTATGAAAAGAAAAATTTCTAGCACTAGTTCTGGAGTATAGAATTTAAATTTATGTTAAGGCAATATTTCACAGAAGATTAACGTTAAGTAAAAATAAAAGAGTGTGTATACGCCTATTTTTTTTTTATTGTAGGCTACAATTCACTTTTGAAGTCTGCCAAATTGACCATTTTTTTAAAAAAACATTTTTAAAACTTTTGTGACATAATTTTTTTCAGTTGCTCTGATATTACTAGTATTACAGCAACTTCACCGGAAACTTGAGTAGCATAACTTTTGAGACAGCCCTTATAGGACGAGGACCATTACATTGTTCAAAAAGTTTGTTTCAAAATATTTTCGTTATATTTCTTCAAATACTCAGTCGAATTATATTTTTAATTACTGTGCTTTCAGGGTCAAATATGGCTTGTGCTGCACGTGACAATCAATATCTGGGTACAACTTCAACAAAGCAGCCCAACAAAAAACTTTGCGTGCAAAGTGTAGAAAAATTCCTCTTAAAGACTACGACGAGCCAGAAAGAACATTTTGATGAATTAATTGCTAAATTCATATTTGCAACCAATTCTTCTTTCCGACTAGTTGAACACCCATTGTTTGTACAAATGATCGAAGGAATAAGACCAGGCTACAAACCACCAAGTAGATTTGATATCTCAGGAAAACATCTTCAGGCTGTATATGACAAAGAAAGAGCGGCTTGTACAAAATATTTGAAAGACAAAGTTGTTAACATGAGCTTGGATGGTTGGAGCAACATCCACAACGACCCCATAATTTGCACTTGTGTCACAACAGAAGATGGTGAAACTTACCTTACAGACACAATCGACACATCTGGAAATTCACATACTGCTGAATATTTACTTGAAATTGCTAAGAACTCAATTCACCAATGCCAAGAACAGTTTGGATGTAAAGTAAGGAGCTTAGTTACTGATAACGCAAGCAATGTGGCAAAAATGCGAGCGGAACTGGCACATGAGGATGACACAAATGTCATTACATACAGTTGTTCTGCCCATTTGTTGCATCTTTTGGCAAAAGACCTGCATATTTCGGGTGTCAAGGAACATGTTGTAGAAATTGTTAAATATTTCCGCAATAATCATTTTGCACATGCAACCTACAAGGAAATGGGAGGACTGAAGTTGGTTCTACCACAAGATGTTAGATAGAATACCTTGGCTGAATGCTTGGAACTGTTTATTAACAACTGGTCAAAATTAGTGTCCATTTGCGAAACACATCGGGATAAAATTGATGCTAATATACGAAGCAAAGTATTAAATTCTGGTGTGAAGAGAAATGCCGAGGACCTTTTGGAAAAGTTAAAGCCAATATCTATTGCGTTGGATAAAATGCAGAAAGATACTGCAACCATAGCTGATGCCACAGAAGTTTGGAAAGATTTAGAAGGTTCGCTAGATCGCTTGAACCTCTCAAACAATGTAAAGGTTGCAATACACCACCGCAAGGACCAAGCATTAAAAGAAGAACACTATTTAGTAGAGTTGAGCGATACTTTCCGATATCCAAAAGTATCGGAATCGGAATGGTATCGCCGATACCATTAAAATATCGGCGATACCCGATACCGATACCGGAAGTCCCATGTAAGTCTATGGGAACAAAATATCGCAACTAAAAAAAACTCTTTCTTTCCTTGTAAACACTAAATATACACACATAGAATACATATATATATATATATATATACATGTCATTGTGACATATATATATACATATATGTATAGTTTATACACTTCTACATAGTAAAATATCCTCTGATTCAATTGCCGGGTAAAGCCGGCTTCTGTGAAAAGACAGAAGCACCCGACATGAAATGACACTTGGTGTACATAGGGTTAACCATGTCTTTTCATGTCCTTTGCTATCTGATTTGCACAAACAATTACATCAATCTATGTGTGCAAAATTTCACACCTGTAGGGGTTAATTAAAGGTGTAAATTCGTTGTAAAAAAAACGGACTTTTTTGCTACGAATTTACACCTTTAATTAACCCCTACAGGTGTGAAATTTTGCACACTTACACTCATGTAATTGTTTGTGCAAATCAGATATCAAACTACATGAAAAGACATGGTTAACCCTATGTACACCAAGTGTCATTTCATGTCGGGTTCTGCATTTTCACAAAAGCCGGCAATTGAATTAGCGGCTATTATACTATGTAGAAGTGTATGAACTATAAATATAAATATATATATATGTGTCACAAATTCAATGACATGTATATATATATATATATGAGGTGTAAAATTGCTGAAAAAAAATGTGTGGGCTCCCGCCCTATTTTCGCAACCAGACAGACAAAGCCAGTGAGTGGGGGCAGATAATAATAGCCCAGAGAGGGACCATTTTTTTTGGCCCCCCCCGGCTACTTAACATCTGCCCCAGACACCCCAGAAAGGGCAAATCTCTAATTAGATTTGCCCTTTCTGGCACTTTGCCCGTCTATTTCCATTGCCCTGTAGCGGTGGCGAATGGGTTAATAAGGGGTTAAAATGACCTTGCAATTGAAAGGTCACTTTAAGCCAGGTTAATAATTGAGAGCTGTCAATTAGACAACTATCAATTATTAATCCTATTGTATGAAAGAAAAATCAAACACACACACTTTAATAAAAAAGAAGTTTAATGAAATAATCACACAGTTTTTGACCATATTTTATTTACCTGCTAAAACCATTTCCTGTAATAAAAATAAAATAATAAAGCAAAATTATTCTTACCAATCCGATGCACAGTCAGGTCCCACGGTGTAATCCTTCAGAAAGTGTTAATGTTTACTGCAGGGACCGCAGCTAATGCTGCAGCCTCACAGTAAACCCCCAAATGAATGAGTTCCTCTCCTGGCTGACAGGAGAGGAAGTGGAAAGCTTAATTGATTGCTTTCCACTTTCACTTCAGGTCAGCCAGGGACACCATCAGTGACGTCAGAGGGAACTGATTAACAAAAATAGGGGTTCCCTTCGAAAAAAAAATGGCGTGGGGTCCCCCCTATTTTTGTTAACCAGCCAGATGAAGCAGACCGCTGAGGCCTGGTTTTTCAGGCTGTTAAGGAGCCAAGATCCATGGACCTTGCCAGCCTGAAAATACCAGGCCACAGCAGTCTGCATATCTTGGCTGATTAACAAAAATAGGGGATCCCCTCGAAAAAAATTGGCGTGGGGTCCCCCCTATTTTTGTTAACCAGCCAGATGAAGCAGACCGCTGAGGCCTGGATTTTCAGGCTGGTAAGGATCCAATATCCATGGACCTTGCAAGCCTGATAATACCAGGCCACAGCAGTCTGCTTAGCTTGGCTGGTTAACAAAAAAACGGCATAGGGGTCCCCCTATTTTTGTTAACCAGCCAAGTAAAATGCAGACTGCTGCGGCCTGGTATTAAAAGACTGTCAAGGCCCATGGATTTTGGCCCTCAACAGGCTGATAATACCAGGCTACAGCAGCCCCACATTTGGCGCATCAAAAGATGTGCCAATTGTGGCACTTTACCCGGCTCTTCCCACTGCCCTGTAGCGGTGGCAAGTGGGGTAATAAGGGGTTAATGTCACCGTTGATTGCACGGTGACAATAAGCCCGGTTAATAATGGATAGGCGTCAATAAGACACCGATCCATTATTAATCCCAAAGTTTTTAAATGTGTAAAAAAAAGACACAGCAAGAAAAAAGTCTTTTAATGAAATAAAAGAGACAACACAGTTTTCATTTTTTTTATTACTCTCTCATTCCTGCGACGCCATCGATCTCCTGTAAAAAAAGAAAAAAAAAAAACCAACAGTATACCACCTGTCCGACGCAGTCCATAACGACAGTCCCACGACGATCCAGCTCTGCTACATCGCAATGACAGGCAGAGCCTGTCATTGCAACGCAGCACAGCTGATTACCTGCTTCCCCTGCGGTGACGTCATCGGACTGACTGCTTTACGGCCGGGATTACCCAGCAGTCACTGCAGTTATCGCGAGAAACTGCATGTGACCGCCGGGGAGAAGAGGATGGCGGCCATGAAGCAGTCCAGGACGTGACCGCCGGAGATCTTCTGCCAGGTAAGTGCCGCTGACTCCTGACAGACCCGACAGACGGACACTGACAGTGACAGTGACATCCCGATTCCGGTATCCGATATGACGAAAATATCGGAACTCGGAATCGGAATTCCGATACAGCCAATATCGACCGATACCCGATATTTGCAGTATCGGAATGCTCAACCCTACTATTTAGCCAATATCTTGCATCCCATCTACAGAGGGAAAAAACTATCTGAGGCGGAAATCAACTCTGCAATGGAGTGTCTCGCCAATACTAACCATGACATTGTGGCAACTGTGCTGAAATTGAAGTGTGAATCTGCACCATTTCAAAAATACATGTTTGCAGATAACGTCGTTAATGAACTAAAACCACTGGACTGGTGGAAGTCGCAATCACTTGTTCTTCCAGCGAAGATAATAAATGTAGCTACTCAGCTACTGACTGCATCGGCTTCATCGGCAGGAGTAGAGAGATTGTTTTCTTCATTTGGTTTTGTGCACACAACAGTCCAAAACCGCTTAGGAACTGCTAAAGCAGGACAACTAGTTTTCCTATTAAAAGTCCTAAATAAACAGTAGGCTTAAAGGACTGATGTATTCACTGAAGACGTTTGCTTACTTCATGGTTAGTATCGCAACTAAAAAAACCTCTTTCTTTCCTTGTAAACACTAAATATACACACATAGAATACATATATATATATATATATATATACATGTCATTGTGACATATATATATACATATATGTATAGTTTATACACTTCTACATAGTAAAATATCCTCTGATTCAATTGCCGGGTAAAGCCGGCTTCTGTGAAAAGACAGAAACACCCGACATGAAATGACACTTGGTGTACATAGGGTTAACCATGTCTTTTCATGTCCTTTGCTATCTGATTTGCACAAACAATTACATCAATCTATGTGTGCAAAATTTCACACCTGTAGGGGTTAATTAAAGGTGTAAATTCGTTGTAAAAAAAACGGACTTTTTTGCTACGAATTTACACCTTTAATTAACCCCTACAGGTGTGAAATTTTGCACACTTACACTCATGTAATTGTTTGTGCAAATCAGATATCAAACTACATGAAAAGACATGGTTAACCCTATGTACACCAAGTGTCATTTCATGTCGGGTTCTGCATTTTCACAAAAGCCGGCAATTGAATTAGCGGCTATTATACTATGTAGAAGTGTATGAACTATAAATATAAATATATATATATATGTGTCACAAATTCAATGACATGTATATATATATATATATGAGGTGTAAAATTGCTGAAAAAAAATGTGTGGGCTCCCGCCCTATTTTCGCAACCAGACAGACAAAGCCAGTGAGTGGGGGCAGATAATAATAGCCCAGAGAGGGACCATTTTTTTTGGCCCCCCCGGCTACTTAACATCTGCCCCAGACACCCCAGAAAGGGCAAATCTCTAATTAGATTTGCCCTTTCTGGCACTTTGCCCGTCTATTTCCATTGCCCTGTAGCGGTGGCGAATGGGTTAATAAGGGGTTAAAATGACCTTGCAATTGAAAGGTCACTTTAAGCCAGGTTAATAATTGAGAGCTGTCAATTAGACAACTATCAATTATTAATCCTATTGTATGAAAGAAAAATCAAACACACACACTTTAATAAAAAAGAAGTTTAATGAAATAATCACACAGTTTTTGACCATATTTTATTTACCTGCTAAAACCATTTCCTGTAATAAAAATAAAATTGCAAAATTATTCTTACCAATCCGATGCACAGTCAGGTCCCACGGTGTAATCCTTCAGAAAGTGTTAATGTTTACTGCAGGGACCGCAGCTAATGCTGCAGCCTCACAGTAAACCCCCAAATGAATGAGTTCCTCTCCTGGCTGACAGGAGAGGAAGTGGAAAGCTTAATTGATTGCTTTCCACTTTCACTTCAGGTCAGCCAGGGACACCATCAGTGACGTCAGAGGGAACTGATTAACAAAAATAGGGGTTCCCTTCGAAAAAAAAATGGCGTGGGGTCCCCCCTATTTTTGTTAACCAGCCAGATGAAGCAGACTGCTGAGGCCTGGTTTTTCAGGCTGTTAAGGAGCCAAGATCCATGGACCTTGCCAGCCTGAAAATACCAGGCCACAGCAGTCTGCATATCTTGGCTGATTAACAAAAATAGGGGATCCCCTCGAAAAAAATTGGCGTGGGGTCCCCCCTATTTTTGTTAACCAGCCAGATGAAGCAGACCGCTGAGGCCTGGATTTTCAGGCTGGTAAGGATCCAATATCCATGGACCTTGCAAGCCTGATAATACCAGGCCACAGCAGTCTGCTTAGCTTGGCTGGTTAACAAAAAAACGGCGTAGGGGTCCCCCTATTTTTGTTAACCAGCCAAGTAAAATGCAGACTGCTGCGGCCTGGTATTAAAAGACTGTCAAGGCCCATGGATTTTGGCCCTCAACAGGCTGATAATACCAGGCTACAGCAGCCCCACATTTGGCGCATCAAAAGATGTGCCAATTGTGGCACTTTACCCGGCTCTTCCCACTGCCCTGTAGCGGTGGCAAGTGGGGTAATAAGGGGTTAATGTCACCGTTGATTGCACGGTGACAATAAGCCCGGTTAATAATGGATAGGCGTCAATAAGACACCGATCCATTATTAATCCCAAAGTTTTTAAATGTGTAAAAAAAAGACACAGCAAGAAAAAAGTCTTTTAATGAAATAAAAGAGACAACACAGTTTTCATTTTTTTTATTACTCTCTCATTCCTGCGACGCCATCGATCTCCTGTAAAAAAAGAAAAAAAACAAACCAACAGTATACCACCTGTCCGACGCAGTCCATAACGACAGTCCCACGACGATCCAGCTCTGCTACATCGCAATGACAGGCAGAGCCTGTCATTGCAACGCAGCACAGCTGATTACCTGCTTCCCCTGCGGTGACGTCATCGGACTGACTGCTTTACGGCCGGGATTACCCAGCAGTCACTGCAGTTATCGCGAGAAACTGCATGTGACCGCCGGGGAGAAGAGGATGGCGGCCATGAAGCAGTCCAGGACGTGACCGCCGGAGATCTTCTGCCAGGTAAGTGCCGCTGACTCCTGACAGACCCGACAGACGGACACTGACAGTGACAGTGACAACCCGATTCCGGTATCCGATATGACGAAAATATCGGAACTCGGAATCGGAATTCCGATACAGCCAATATCGACCGATACCCGATATTTGCAGTATCGGAATGCTCAACCCTACTATTTAGCCAATATCTTGCATCCCATCTACAGAGGGAAAAAACTATCTGAGGCGGAAATCAACTCTGCAATGGAGTGTCTCGCCAATACTAACCATGACATTGTGGCAACTGTGCTGAAATTGAAGTGTGAATCTGCACCATTTCAAAAATACATGTTTGCAGATAACGTCGTTAATGAACTAAAACCACTGGACTGGTGGAAGTCGCAATCACTTGTTCTTCCAGCGAAGATAATAAATGTAGCTACTCAGCTACTGACTGCATCGGCTTCATCGGCAGGAGTAGAGAGATTGTTTTCTTCATTTGGTTTTGTGCACACAACAGTCCAAAACCGCTTAGGAACTGCTAAAGCAGGACAACTAGTTTTCCTATTAAAAGTCCTAAATAAACAGTAGGCTTAAAGGACTGATGTATTCACTGAAGACGTTTGCTTACTTCAAACGTTAGAGATAGGCTATTGTTAAAAAGTACTTACTCTCTGTAGTTCAATTCTGATTGTTTAATAGTGCAAATAAAAATTATTAGGTTTCATAATCATCAACTGTTTTAATATTTTTATTTGTGTAAAATAATTTGATTTGCAAAAAGACAAAGTTTTGCTTGTGTACAACTTGATTAAAAAATCCTATTTAAATCAAAAAAATCCGATTTAAATCAAAAAAATCTGATTTTTTTGATTTTTTTAAAAAAATCATGATTTTTATCCACCCTGGTTCAAAGTGCTCACCACACATCTAGATAACTTCCTTGTGGGGTCTATTTTCCAAAATGGGGTCACTTGTGGGGGGTTTCCACTGTTTAGGGCGCATCAGGGGCTCTCCAAATGCGACATGACGCCCCCAGACCATTCCATCAAAGTCTGCAATCCAAAACGTCACTACTTCCCTTCCGAGCCCAGACGTGCACCCATACAGTAGTTTTCTCCCACATATTGGGTATCAGCGTACTCAGGACAAATTGGACAACAAATTTTGGGGTCCAATTTCTCCTGTTAACCTTGTGAAAATAAAATATTGGGGGCGAAAAAAATCATTTTTGTGAAAAAAAAAGGATTTTTTATTTTTACGGCTGTACGTTATAAACTTCTGTGAAGCAATTCGGGGTTCAAAGTGCTCACCACACATCTAGATAAGTTCCTTGTGGGGTCTATTTTCCAAAATGGGGTCACTTGTGGGGGGTTTCCACTGTTTAGGCGCATCAGGGGCTCTCCAAATGCGACATGACGCCCTCAGACCATTCCATCAAAGTCTGCAATCCAAAACGTCACTACTTCCCTTCCGAGCCCCGACGCGCGCCCATACAGTAGTTTACTCCCACATATTGGGTATCAGCGTACTCAGGACAAATTGGACAACAACTTTTGGGGTCCAATTTCTCCTGTTACCCTTGTGAAAATAAAATATTGGGGGCGAAAAAAATCATTTTTGTAAAAAAAAAAAAAAGATCTTTTATTTTACGGCTGTACGTTATAAACTTCTGTGAAGCACTTTGGGGTTCAAAGTGCTCACCACACATCTAGATAAGTTCCTTGAGGGGTCTAGTTTCCAAAATGGTGTCATTTGTGGGGGTTTCCACTGTTTAGGCAGATCAGGAACTCTCCAAACACGACATGGCATCCAGCCAATTCTGCGTTGAAAAAGTCAAACGGCGCTCCTTCCCTTCCAAACTCTGCCATGCACCCAAACAGTGGTTTACCCCCACATATGGGGTATCAGCATACTCAGGACAAATTGAACAATAACTTTTGGAGTCTTGTTACCCTTGGGAAAATAAAAATTGGGGTGAAAAGATCAATTTTGTGGAAAAAATATGAATTTTTAATTTTACGGCTCTACGTTATAAACTTGTGTGAAGCACTTGGGGTTCAAATTGCTCACCAAAGATCTAGATAAGTTCCTTAGGGGGTCTAGTTTCCCAAATGGGGTCATTTGTGGCGGGTTTCCACTGTTTAGGCACATCAGGGACTCTCCAAATGCAACATGGCATCCAATCTCAATTCCAGCCAATTTTGGTTGGAAAAAGTCAAATGGTGCTCCTTCCATTCCAAGCTCTGCAATCTCAGAATCGCGAAGATCTGTTGAAGCGTTCCAGAGTTATAACCTCATAAAGAGACAGTGGTCAGAATTGTAAAAATTGGCCCGGTCATTAACGTGCAAACCACCCTTGGGGGTTAAGGGGTTAATGAGCAAAAAAATTAACTTTTTTGCATTTACCAAATGGCTGTAATGAAACAAAGAGTGAAAAATATAAAGGGGTCTGAATTCTTTCCAAACCCATTGTATTAATAGCCTGGGAAACTGCGTGTTTATTAACCTCTTCTTAGACTATACACTTCAGCTCCCAGCTGTCTGCTTTCCCTCAGCTAGTTAAGAAAAATTTGGGAAACCCCATGTCATTTTTTCTTTTGGTCAGTTATTTCATTTTAGTTATTTACTTTTTAACTGAATACAAGTACATTAAACTACACACGCACTACACTAATTATATATCTCAATGCCATCTTTCTGTTTTTCTATTCCATTTGTAAGCTTTTCAGGGGATATAGCTCTGGGATCGCCGTCTTGGGGAGACGGAGTGGCATAAAGAGACCATTCACAGACAGTGGTTCTGTTAAAAACTGGCCGCAACCAGTTTTATTAAAGTCCACAGCAAACAGAACATAAATTAAAACAAAATCATAAACATAAAGCCTAGGCGTGTCCCGCCACTAATTACACTTAGATAGATTTCCCTTTCTATCCGGGTCCAGACTCTAATAGCCTGTGCCCAAAACAACACATATGTTCAGTAGTTACCAGCGTGCAGCTCACATGAGGCTCCAATGGCGTCTGAAGTCAGATCCAGACTGAGAGAGAGAGCCCCCTCTGAACTCCTCAAGCAGGTACTTATGGCTGCCTAATTAAGCAGCTGTGTTCACTCCGGGTTGCACTGCAAACCTGTCCCAGATAGGAATGGAATGAACACCGCACTGACAACCTATTTTATGCGCCCCAGCTAAGAAACCTGGGCGAGATATACACGCCGTCCAGCACACACCCCTTCACTGTCTCACACATTGTATATTTCTTTTCTATTCTGATGTTTCACGCTGTGAGTTTACTGTATTTATCTGATGAAATGTTAGGTTTCCTATGAGATGGGTACATAATAATCAGATGGCACACACATGGTCCTTGTGCCATGCAATTCTTTTTCACGCACCCATTGACTTGCATTGGTGAGTCTCGTACGATATACACGGCTGCATGCTGCATTTTTTTTCACAGTCTGTGCCGAGTTAAGAAAAAAATTGCAAATGAACACAGAATCATTGACTAACATTAGTCAGAGTGCAATCTGTTTTTTTTAGCGACTTGCTCTTGTCCATTCTAAACGCAGATGAGTATGAGCCCTTAGTTGACAAGGTGTTACTTCTTTACTTTTCAAACAGCTAACTTTTGGTATTAAATGTATTAAAGAAAAAGCTCATCTCCATGTGAAAAATACACAACTTCCTCCTTTTGTACTGCTTGTGGATAAACACCAGCAATGTCGACATCTGCTCCTAAAAAGGACAATTCTTGTACAGTTTAAGTAGACTAAAAAGTCTGATACTGCAGCGTGTTGTTAATGCATCACTCCAGCGTTTTGTTTTTTTAATTTCATCCTTGGATTGGTGCTTCTAATCTAAGATTCCCGTGACTGTTACTTCTGAATTCCGGCCTGTTAGAAGTTGAGGTCAGAAGATGGCGCCACTGGACCGAGGCAGCACCGATAGAACATGAAGATGGCATAAGAATAAGGGAGCAGTCAGATGGCATGAGTAAGTATAAGGGCAGTACACCAGCTGACGGCTATCCTGAGCCGAGCATGACAGCTGCATAGAAATATATACTGTCATACTTGAGAATTGCAACGTGATTATCATCTATATTACACAATTGTCTGATTGCGCCCTAAGGCTACTTTAAGGGACGTTAAAGGACCTTAAATTAAGAGCACCACTCCAGTGTTGAAAAAAATGCTGGAGTGGTGCCTTAAATAGGCTATTGGTTACCATCAATTCTAATCTGTTTTACCCTATCCAGATAGGCTGAGGTCACTTGAACATTAATGAGGATGTGGTTGAGTTAAAGAGCTCCAAGGAGTCATCAGAGTGTTATACACTTACCTTCCTGGAACTTAAAGTTTTTGCCATATTGAAATTCATGGTTAATTAATTTCCTATAAAAACTTTTAGGAGAAATTAAAATAAGTTATCGAATTTGAATTTCATCAGAACATACAGAAGAAAGCAAAGCCTAACATTGGTATCATTAACATCTTACCATTGAGGCATTGCATAGACTACCCTGATGAAGCATGTTTGTGTGAAACATGTTGGGTAAGGTGGGCATCTTGGTCTTCTGTTACTTGCCTATTTGCTTCACTTTTTCTCTCTTAGGGCTCATACTCACTGGAGAGAAAAACGAATGAGTGCAATCCGTTTAATTATCTGATTGCACTCTGACCAATATTATTCAATAGTTGACATCTCATTACCGTGGGAAACTTAGTTGATTTTTCCCATGCTAGCAAGTTCACTTCAGGTCTGCAGGGGACTCCCGCTGACATCACTGACCTGAAGTGAACTGACAGTGTGGGAAAAAATCAATTAAGTTTCCCACACTAATCAGTTCATCTCCTGTGAGCCGTGGAAGATGCGCAGAGATGAACTCATTCATTCTGTGGGGTTTACAGCAAGGCTGGTAGCATTAGCACCGGTCCCTGCTGTAAACCTGTTAACCCCTTCAGATGGATTGCAGCGTGGGACCTGACTGAAAGCCAGAGAGGTATGGATATTGTTGCTTTTTTATTTTATTTTTATTACAGGAGAGCAATGGATTCCGAAGGAGTGCAATAAAATGTGGTAAAAAATTATGTATATTTATTTCATTAAAATAATTTTTAATTAATATGTGTTAGGGTCTGCGGAAAGCACCAAATATATGAGATAGAGAGGTGCGTTCGCAGCCCGGGGTCCACCGTGCAGGCGGAACCTGCTGCTAGTAAAATGGTGAAAGTAGCGAACTCTGTTATACCGCAGAGTCGCTAAAATAAACGCCGTAGCGCGTTGTGGCAGTAAGTGCGAACTCTGTTAATACCCAGAGCCGCTAACGGAAATGCCACAGCGCTATATGGCGATAGGTGCGAACTCACTTAGCTTCAGTGAGCCGCAAAGTAAAACGCTAGGGCGCTGTCTAGCGTCGAAAGCAAACCCTGTTACGTCACAGGGCCGCTGAGGAAAAGTGATGTGTCCTGTCAGGCTCTCAGGTACACAGTTAAGTGCTAAGCGTACATAACGCGTGATCATGTGCTAATGTCCTCGCGGGAGTCACCCGCAATCTATGGCGTCTGAACGCCAGACCCTGAATACGGCAATCAAAACTCCTCACCGGTTACGCCGGTAATCTAGGGCATCTAGGACACCGACCCTGGCCAGCTACCATACCAAACTCCTCACCGATTAAGTCGGTATTCTAGTGGCTTATTTCAGCCGGGTCCCTAACCACACATACGCATGATCACACTGGCGCATAGCATACAATGGTTGATATTAGCGCATGGCGGCCCAGCCATGCTACCCTTTTATAGCAACAGCTACAGGACCTTCCAGGAACAAGGACCAATGAGAAGCTGTTACAAACACACGTAGCTACATGACCTTCCTGGCGGACCAATAGGAGCCGCTGCAGCACCTGAACATGTGACCCCTGATCTCCAATGAGAGATCTCACTCTGGGCATGCTCAGATGGGAAAACGCAGGACTTTGTCTCAAAGACGGCTGCTCCAGCACTGGCTATAATAGCAGATCCAGGAAAGGCAGCAGCAAGTCACTGCACAGTAGAGGAGTGGGCAAGACGCCTTGACCGACGTCTCTGCTGAGCAGGCTCCACTGCGGCTGGAGGTGAATGGGAGACCGCAGCGGGACGGGTTCGAGACTCCCCTTGTGCAGCAGCGGGAACTCAAACCCTAACATTACCCCCCCTCCTAAGGCCCCCCTTCTCTGGGCCTCGCTGCGTTCAAAGGCAGCGATGAGCTGCGGAGCGTGAACATGCTCGGCAGGCTCCCAGGACCTATCCTCAGGCCCATAACCCCTCCAATCCACCAAATAAATTTTTTTGCCTCGTACCACCTTGCACTCAACAATGGCATTCACCTCATAGTCGTCCGAAGACGAACCCGACGTCACGGCAGATGACTCAGGCAACCGGGAGATGACCACGGGTTTTAGGAGGGATACATGGAAGGTGTCGGAGATACCAAGGCGAGGCGGAAGGGCCAAACGGTAAACCACAGGGTTCACCTGCTCGAGAACCTTGAAGGGACCCGAATAGCGGGGTGCCAATTTAGTGGATTCCACCCGTAGCCTGATGTTTCGGGCGGAGAGTCACACTAGGTCGCCAGGAGAAAATGTCGGAGCGGGACGCCGATGAGCATCGGCAGAAGACCTCATCCTTTCCTTGGAAGCCTGAATGGCATCCTGGGTGCGGTCCCATATGTCCCGTGCTTCCACAGCCCAGTCTGCCACCCTGGAGTCAGTGGAAGCAACGGGCATGGGCACTGGTACCCGCGGATGCTGGCCGTAATTTAAGAGGAATGGGGTCTGTCCGGTGGAGTCAGCCACAGCATTGTTTAACGCAAACTCCGCCCACGGAAGCAGAGATGCCCAGTCATCCTGCCTGGCAGAGACAAAATGTCGCAAGTAGGTGACCAAGGTCTGGTTGGCCCTCTCTACCAACCCATTCGTCTCGGGATGATATGCAGAGGAGAGGTTCAATTCAATGCAGAGTAGATGACACAACTCTCTCCAGAACCGAGACGCAAATTGGGGACCTCGATCGCTGACAATCTTGTCTGGCATACCGTGTAGATGGAAGATGTGTCTAATAAATAATGCTGCCAAGGCCCGTGCAGAAGGTAACCGTGGTAGCGGCACTAAGTGCACCATTTTGGAGAAGTGGTCGGTGATCACCCAAATGATAGTGCAACCCCGAGACTTGGGTAAGCCCACCACAAAGTCCATCCCGACTATCTCCCAGGGCCTGTCTGCCACCGGCAAAGGAAAAAGTAACCCAGCTGGCCGTTGTCGAGGGGACTTGTTCCTGGCGCAGGAGACACACGCCTGAACATACTCCCTGACGTCACGGACCATATGTGGCCACCAGTATGTCCTCGCCAATAGCTCAGTTGTCCTCTTTGCCCCAAAGTGTCCACCCACCCTGGACGAGTGTGCCCAAGAGAGTACCTCCGGTCGCAAATTAGTGGGCACAAAAGTCTTGCCCGGAGGCACAGACTCTAGCGAAACCGGGGCTACAGTTCTCAGGCTTTCTTCAGGGACAATAAGCCAAGGCTCCTCATTCTCCTCCTCTGATGACACTAAGGAGCGAGAGAGAGCGTCGGCCCGAACATTCTTCTCACCGGAGAGAAAATGGAGGGTGAAATGGAACCGAGAGAAGAATAGGGACCATCTGGCCTGGCGAGAATTTAGCCGCTGAGCCGTTTGCAAATATACCAAGTTCTTGTGGTCGGTGAAGATTCGGAAGGGAAAACGAGCACCCTCCAGAAGATGTCTCCACTCTGAGAAGGCCAATTTCATAGCCAGCAACTCCCTGTCCCCGATGGAATAATTCCTCTCTGCTGGTGTAAAGGTCTTAGAAAAGAAGAAGCAGGGATGCTTCCGACCTTGAGCATCCTTTTGATATAGGACTGCTCCAGCACCAACAGAAGAAGCGTCCACCTCTAAAACAAACGGTTTATCAACATCAGGGCTATGTAATATGGGAGCACTGGCAAAATGCGACTTGATGGAAGAGAACGCCTTGGAGACCTCCTCAGACCACAACTTGGGATTTGCTCCCTTCTTGGTGAGGGCTACCAAGGGAGCTACCAAAGTCGAGAAATGGGGAATGAACTGGCGATAATAATTAATGAACCCCATAAAGCGCTGCACCGCTTTAAGAGAATGGGGTTCTTGCCAGTCCATTACAGCCTGTAGCTTGGCAGGATCCATAGCCAATCCCTGGGCAGAGATGATATAGCCCAGAAAAGGTAAGGACTCCTGCTCAAACACACATTTCTCCAGCTTGGCATAGAGGGAGTTTGCCCGTAAGAGGTCGAAGACTTTGTTGACATCCCTCCGGTGAGAGTCTATATCTGGTGAAAAGATGAGAATATCATCCAGATAGACTACCACAGAGGTGGAGAGCATATCCTGTAAGATATCATTGACAAAGTCTTGGAAAACAGCGGGAGCATTACAGAGCCAGAAGGGCATCACCAGGTATTCGTAATGCCCATCCCTGGTATTAAAAGCTGTCTTCCACTCGTCCCCCTCACGGATGCGAATTAGGTTATAGGCACCACGTAGATCAAGCTTGGTAAATACTCTTGCTCCTTGGAGCCTATCAAAGAGCTCAGAGATTAGGGGCAACGGGTACTTATTCTTGACGGTGATGGCGTTAAGACCCCTGTAGTCAATGCATGGACGTAATTCTCCGTTCTTCTTTTGCACAAAGAAGAACCCTGCCCCTGCTGGTGACACCGACTTCCTAATGAACCCTCTTGCCAGATTCTCCTGAATGTACTGGGACATGGCCTCCGTCTCAGGGAGCGAGAGGGGTATACTCTCCCCCGAGGAGGTTCTGCTCCAGGCAAGAGATCAATAGGACAGTCGTAGGGGCGATGAGGTAGAAGAGTCTCCGCCGCCTTCTTGGAGAAAACGTCTGCATATTCCCAATAACACTGAGGAAGAGAAGTGAGATCTACGGGTATCTCTGTGGTGGTGACCTGAACACACTCCCTGATACACCTGCCTCTACATGAATCACCCCAACCCAGTATCCTCCCAGAGGACCACTCAATATGGGAGAGTGGTAACGGAGCCAAGGTACTCCCAGCAACACCTCGTCTATTCCCTCGGGCAGGACAAGAAAATAAATACTCTCCTGATGGGACGGGGACATAGATAAAGTGAGAGGGATCGTCTGGTGGGTGATTTGGGAGGGCAGAGTTGATCCATTCACTACTCGCACAGTCACCGGTTGGGCGAGCATCACCAGAGGTATAGTGTGGCGGAGAGCAAATGCAGAGGACATGAAATTCCCCTCGGCTCCGGAATCCACACAGAGCTCAGTGGAGAGCGTGGATGGACCTACTGTAATTGTCCCTTTAAAGGACAACTTGGTGGAAAATGCCGCAGTGTCTAGTGAACCTCCTCCCAAGGTCACTAGACGCGACCGTTTTCCCCGACCGCTGTGGACATTTGTTGGCATAGTGTCCTAACTGCTGGCAGATGTTACAGACCACGGGTACTCGAGCGGCCCGGGACTTAGGTCCCGATCGAGAAACCTCCATGGCCTCATGGGAGTCGGGCGCCTGGCTGGAAGATTCCAGAGGTCTGGCGAAGGTGGGAGCCAGCCGGAACCTCTGCCTACACTGGGACCGCTCCAACCTCCGCTCGTGAAAACGGAGGTCGATGTGGGTAGATATGGCGATTAGCTTCTCCAGTGTGGAGGGGAATCTCCCTGGTAGCCAAAGCATCTTTAACATGATCAGCCAGTCCTCGCCAGTAGACTGGAATGAGTACTTTATCCGACCAGTCTAGCTCTGAGGCCAGAGTCCGAAACTGGACGGAAAACAGACTGACCAAAGACGAACCCTGTGCCAATGCCAGCAGTTGTAGCGCCGTATCGTGGGTGACCTGAGGTCCTAAAAAGACCTTTTTTAGAGCCTCCAGAAAACGAGGAGCACTCCGCACCACACGGTCGTCAAGCTCCCACAGCGGGGTGGCCCACTCCAACGCTCTGCCTGACAGAAGCGAAATTATAAAGCCCACTTGTGCCCGATCCGTGGGGAAACGTGCAGCCAGAAGCTCGAGTTGTATAGAGCACTGACTCACAAATCCCCGACATTGCTTGCTGTCACCAGCAAACTTGTCTGGAAGCGGGAGGTGGGATATTGTGGGGGCAGAGGTGGCAGTGGACACACTGGCTGCAGCCACGCTAGCAGCCTGAACAGCGACTGCGGTAACATCCACAGCTGAGGTTGTGCACTCAAGAGCCGCCAACCTACCCTCCAGCTGCTGGATGTCCCATAGTAGACGCTGGTCATCCGCCATTTTACCAGCCAGACCCTGGCGCTAATATTATGTTAGGGTCTGCGGAACGCACCAAATATATGAGGTAGAGAGGTGCGTTCGCAGCCCGGGGTCCACCGTGCAGGCGGAACCTGCTGCTAGTAAAATGGCGAAAGTAGCGAACTCTGTTATCCCGCAGAGTCGCTAAAATAAACGCCGTAGCGCGTTGTGGCAGTAAGTGCGAACTTTGTTAATACCCAGAGCCGCTAACGGAAATGCCACAGCGCTATATGGCGATAGGTGCGAACTCACTTAGCTTCAGTGAGCCGCAAAGTAAAACGCTAGGGCGCTGTCTAGCATCGAAAGCAAACCCTGTTACGTCACAGGGCCGCTGAGGAAAAGTGCTGTGTCCTGTCAGGCTCTCAGGTACACAGTTAAGTGCTAAGCGTACATAACGCGTGATCATGTGCTAATGTCCTCGCGGGAGTCACCCGCAATCTATGGCGTCTGAACGCCAGACCCTGAATACGGCAATCAAAACTCCTCACCGGTTATGCCGGTAATCTAGGGCATCTAGGACACCGACCCTGGCCAGCTACCATACCAAACTCCTCACCGATTAAGTCGGTATTCTAGTGGCTTATTTCAGCCGGGTCCCTAACCACACATACGCATGATCACACTGGCGCATAGCATACAATGGTTGATATTAGCGCATGGCGGCCCAGCCATGCTACCCTTTTATAGCAACAGCTACAGGACCTTCCAGGAACAAGGACCAATGAGAAGCTGTTACAAACACACGTAGCTACATGACCTTCCTGGCGGACCAATAGGAGCCGCTGCAGCACCTGAACATGTGACCCCTGATCTCCAATGAGAGATCTCACTCTGGGCATGCTCAGATGGGAAAACGCAGGACTTTGTCTCAAAGACGGCTGCTCCAGCACTGGCTATAATAGCAGATCCAGGAAAGGCAGCAGAAAGTCACTGCACAGTAGAGAAGTGGGCAAGACGCCTGGACCGACGTCTCTGCTAAGCAGGCTCCACTGTGGCCGGAGATGAATTAGAGACCGCAGCGGGACGGGTTCGAGACTCCCCTTGTGCAGCAGCGGGAACTCGAACCCTAACAATATGTGTGTTTTTTTAACCATTTACTACTAAAGGATTAATAATGGAGAGTTGTCTAATTGACAACTCTCCATTACTAACCCGGTTTAATGTCACCTTTCAATAGCAAGGTGACATTAACGCATTACTAACCCATTAGCCACTGCTAAAGGCAATGGGAATTAACGGGCTAAGGTCCAGAAAAGGCGCATCTAATAACAAATGTGCCTTTTCTGGGGTGGCTGGGGGCAGATGTTAGTAGCCAGGGGGGCCCAAAAACAATGGTCCCTCCCTAGGCTATTAATATCTGTCCTTAGTCACTGGCTTTCCCTGTCTGGCGGAGAAAATACCGCTGGAGCCCACGCATATTTTTGCAACAATATTATACATTAAATTAACACCAACATGTATGAAATTTTGCACACATACACATACACTCATTGTTAGGGTCTGCGGAACGCACCAAATAAATATAAATAGTGGGTGCGTTCGCAGCCCGGGGTCCACTGTGCAGGCAGAGCCTGCTGCTAGTAAGATGGCGGAACAGGCGAACTGTTACTTCACAGAGTCGCAAAGATAGATGCTGTGGCACTATATGGCGGTATAAGTGAACTCTGTTACACCACAGAGTCACTGAGGTAGAGATGCTGAGTTAGAGAATGTGTCCTGTTAACACCACAGGATACACAGATAACTGCTGTGCGGATAGCAGTTCGTGGTTATGCAGTCAGCAACGCAAACAAGCAACTCATCACCGGAGAAGCCGGTATTCTAGGGGCTTATTTCAGCCAAGTCCTAAACACGTGCGTACAATCTCCTCACCAGAGGCGCCGGTATTCTAGGGGCTTATTTCAGCCGAGCCCTAACCCCATGTGTGCATAATCACACTGGCGCAAAGCACATAACACAATGGATACTAGCGCACGGCCGAGCGGCCATGTGCACCTTTTATAGCAACAGCTACAGGACCTACCAGAAAAGGACCAATGAGAAACTGTCTCAGAACACAAGCAGTCTCAGGACCTTCCTGGCGGGCCAATAGGAGCTGCTGCAGTACCTGAGCATGTGACCCCTGATCTCCAATGAGAGATATTACCCTGGGCATGCTCAGAAGGGGAAACGCAGGACTTAGTCCCAAAGACGTCTGCTCGCTGCTGATCAGTACTGGCTACAATAGCAGAACCTGGAGAGGCAGCAGTAAACCTCTGCAAAGTACTAGACTGTGCAAGACGCTGAGACCGACGTCTCTGCTGAGGAGGCTCCACTGCGGCCAGAGACGGATGGGGGACCGCAGTGGGAATAGCTCGAGATTCCCCCCTGTGCAGAAGCGGGAACTCGACCTCTAACATTACCCCCCCTTAGTGCCCCCCCTTCCTTGAGCCTCGCTACGCTCGAAGGCAGCAATGAGCTGCGGAGCCTGAATACGCTCAGCAGGCTCACATGACCTATCCTCAGGCCTATAACCCCCTCCAATCCACAAAATAAAACTTTTTGCCACGTACCACCTTGCACCCCAAAATAGCATTCATCTCATAGTCGTCCGTAGACGAACCCGATGTCGCGGCAGATGACTCGGAAAACCGGGACAAGTATACGGGTTTCAGGAGGGAGACATGGAATGTCTCGGTGATACCCAGGCGTGGCGGAAGGTCTAGACGATAAACCATAGGATTGACCTGTTCGAGGACCTTGAAGGGACCCAAGAAGCGAGGTGCAAACTTAGTGGACTCTACTCGCAGCCTGATGTTACGGGCGGAGAGCTACACTAAGTTGCCAGGGGCAAAAGTCGGAGCGGGGCGCCGATGTGCGTCGGCGGTGGACCTCATCCTCTCCATGGAGGCCAGAATTGCATCCTGAGTGTGGTCCCAAATGTCTCGTGCCTCCACAGCCCAGTCTGCCACCCTGGAGTCGGTGGAAGACACGGGCATAGGTACAGTAACCCGCGGATTCTGACTGTAATTAAGGAGAATTGGAGTTTGTCCAGTGGAATCAGCCATGGCGTTGATTAATGTAAACTCCGTCCACGGTAGCAACGATGCCCAGTCATCCTGCCTGGCTGAAACAAAATGACGCCGATATGTGACCAAGGTCTGGTTGGCCCTCTCTACCAACCCATTTGTCTCGGGATGATAGGCAGAAGAGAGATTTAATTCAATACTGAGCAGGCGACAAAGCTCTCTCCAGAACCGAGACGTAAACTGGGACCCCGGTCACTGACAATTTTGTCCAGCATACTGTGCAAGCGGAAGATGTGTCTAATAAACAGTGCCGCCAAGGCCCGTGCAGAAGGTAACCGGTTAGCGGTACCAAGTGCACCATTTTAGAGAAGTGGTCAGTGATAACCCATATGATGGTACAACCACGAGACTTGTGTAGGCCTACCACAAAGTCCATCCCGACCATCTCCCATGGTCTGACTGCCACCGGCAATGGGTAAAGTAACCCAGCTGGCCATTGACGAGGGGACTTATTTTTGGTGCAGGAGACACATGCCCGAATATAGTCTCCAACGTCCCGGACCATATGCGACCACCAGTACGTCCTCGCCAGTAGCTCGGATGTCCTTTTTTTCCCAAAATGTCCACCCACCCTGGACGAATGGGCCCAAGAAAGAACCTCCGGTCGCAATTTAGATGACACAAAAGTCTTGCCGGGAGGCACAGACACTAGCGACACCCGGAGCTACAGTTCTCAGGCTCTCAGAGGGGACAATAAGCCGCGGCTCCCCCTCCTCCTCCTCGAAAGACACGACGGAGCGAGAGAGAACGTCAGCCCGGATATTCTTCTCTCCCGAAAGAAAATGAAGGGTGAAGTGAAAGCGGGAGAAAAATAAGGACCATCTGGCCTAACGGGAATTTAGCCGCTGGGCAGTTTGTAAATACACCAGATTTTTGTGATCAGTGAAAACTTGGAAGGGAAAGCGAGCCCCCTCCAACAGATGTCTCCACTCAGAGAAGGCCAATTTCATTGCTAGCAACTCCCTGTCCCCGATGGAATAATTCCTCTCCGCAGGTGTGAAGGTCTTGGAAAAGAAGAAGCAAGGATGTTTCAGACCTTGAGCATCCTTCTGGAAGAGAACTGCTCCAGCACCAACGGACGAGACATCCACCTACAAAATAAACGACTTATCAACATTGGGGCGATGTAGGATGGGAGCACTAGCAAAATGGGATTTAACAGAAGTGAAGGCCTTGGAGACCTCTTCTGACCACAATTTGGGATTTGCTCCCTTCTTGGTGAGGGCTACCAAGGGAGCTACCAAAGTTGAGAAGTGGGGAATAAACTGATAATAATTAATGAACCCCAGAAAAGCGCTGCACCGCTTTCAGAGAATGGGGCTCTTGCCAGTCCATCACCGCCTGTAGTTTGGCAGGATCCGTAGCCAGTCCCTGGGCAGAGATGATATAGCCCAGGAAGGGTAAGGACTCCAGCTCAAACATACATTTCTCCAACTTTGCGTAGAGAGAATTTGCCCATAAGAGGTCGAAGACTCTGCAGACATCTTTCCGGTGGGAGTCAATATCTGGGGAGCAGATGAGAATATGATCCATATAGACTATGACTGAGGTGGAAAGCATATCCTGAAAGATGTCGTTAACAAAGTCTTGGAAGACTGCTGGGGCATTACAGAGCCCCAAGGGCATCACCAGATATTCATAGTGCCCATCTCTGGTATTGAAAGCCGTCTTCCATTCGTCCCCCTCACGGATGCGAATCAGGTTATAAGCACCCCGCATATCTAATTTAGTGAATACCCTTGCTCACCGTAGCCTATCAAAGAGCTCCGAAATCAGGGGCAACGGGTATTTATTCTTAACGGTAATGGCGTTAAGACCCCTGTAATCGATGCATGGACGTAATTCCCCGTTCTTTTTCTGAATGAAGAAGAACCCCGCCCCTGCAGGTGACACTGGCTTCCTAAAGAATCCTCTTGCCAGATTTTCCTTAATGTATTGAGACATAGCCTCCGTCTCCGGGAGAGAAAGGGGATAGACTTGTCCCCGATGAGGTTCTGCTCCGGCAAGAGGTCAATAGGACAGTCACAGGGACGGTGAAACGGAAGGATCTCCGCAGCCTTCTTGGAGAACATGTCTGCATAGGCCCAATAGTATTGGGAAGGGAAGTAAGATCTGCGGGTATCTCTGTAGTAGCCACCTGAATGCTTTCCCTCATACATCTGCCTTTACACGACTCACTCCAACCCAATATCCTCCCAGAGATCCACTCAATATGTGGGGAATGGAAACGGAGCCAGGGCATCCCCAGCAATATCTAGTCTATTCCCTCGGGAATGACAAGTAGTGAGATAATCTCCTGATGGGAAGGGGACATAGATAACTTGAAAGGGATGGTCTGATGTGTGATTTGTGAAGGCAGTGTCGACCCATTCACTACTCGAACAGTCACGGGTTTGGCGAGCATCACCAGAGGTATAGAGTGGCGGAGAGCAAAGGTAGAGGACATGAAATTTCCTTCTGCTCCAGAGTCCACACAAAGCGTAACTGTTATAGTGGATGAGCCTAAATTGATTGTCCCCTTAAAGGACAACTTGGAGGCATGTACTGCTGTGTCTAGTGAACCCCCTCCAATGGTTACTAGACGCGGTAGTTTCCCGACCGTTGTGGACATTTATTAGCATAATGCCCTAACTGTTGGCAAACATGACAAATCACAGGTACTCGAGTGGCCCGAGACTTAGGTTTCACTCGAGAAACATCCATGGCATCAGGGGAATCGGGCGCCTGAACAAAAGATTCAAGAGGTCTGGCCAAGGTGGGCGCCAGCCGGAATCTCTGCCTACACTGGGTCCGCTCCAACCTCCGCTTGTTAAAACGGAGGTCGTTGTGAGTAGATATGGTAATGAGTTCCTCCAGTGTGGTGGGAATCTCCCTGGTGGACAAGGCGTTCTTCACATGGTCTGCCAGTACCCTCCAGTACACTGGTATAAGGACTTTATCTGGCCACTCTAGCTCAGAGGCCAGAGACCGAAATTGGACGGCATACTGGCTGACCATGGATGAACCCTTGGTGATTGCCAACAGTTGAAGAGCCGTATCGTGGGTGACATGAGGTCCTAAAAAGACCTGTTTCAGAGTATCCAAGAAGAAGGGAGCACACTGCACCACGTGATCATCGCGCTCCCACAACGGCGTTGCCCACTCCAACGCCCTGCCCGACAAAAGGGATATGATAAAACCCACTTTTGCCCGCTCCGTAGGAAAGCGTGCAGCCAGAAGCTCTAGAAGTATGGAGCACTGACTCACGAAACCCCGACATTGTTTACTGTCAGCAGCAAACTTGTCTGGAAGTGGGAGGCGGGAAAAAGTCAGAGCAGGGGTAGCAGAGGACAAATTGGCTGCAGCCACACTAGCAGCCTGAACAGTGACTGCGGTAACATCCACAGCTGGGGTTGTGCGCTCTAGAGTCGCCAACCTACCCTCCAGCTGCTGGATATACCGCTGCAAACGCTGGTCGTCCGTCATTTTACTAGTCAGACCCTGGAGCTAGTATACTGTTAGGGTCTGCAGAATGCACCAAATAAATATAAATAGTGGGTGCGTTCGCAGCCCGGGGTCCACCGTGCAGGCAGAGCCTGCTGCTAGTAAGATGGCGGTATAGGCAAACTCTGTTACTTTACAGAGTCGCAAATATAGATGCTATGGCACTATATGGCGGTATAAGCGAACTCTGTAACATCACAGAGTCGCTGAGGTAGAGACGCTGAGATAGAGACTGTGTCCTGTTAACACCACAGGGATACACAGATAACTGCTGTGCGGATAGCAGTTCGTGGTCAAGCAGTCAGCAATGCAAACAAGCAACTCCTCACCGGAGAAGCCGGTATTCTAGGGGTTTATTTCAGCCGAGCCCTAACCACATGCGTGCATGATCACACTGGCGCAAAGCACATAACGCAATTGATACTAACGCACGGCCGAGCGGCCATGCGCACCTTTTATAGCACCAGCTACAAGACCTACCAGAAAAGGACCAATAAGAAACTGTCTCAGAACACAAACAGTCTCAGGACCTTTCTGGCGGACCAATAGGAGCTGCTGCAGTTCCTGAGCATGTGACCCCTGATCTCCAATGAGAGATCTTACCCTGGGCATGCTCAGAAGGGGAAAGGCAGGACTTAGTCCCAAAGATGTCTGCTTGCCACTGACCAGTACTGGCTACAATAGCAAAACATGGAGAGGCAGCAGTAAACCTCTGCACAGTACTAGGCTGTGCAAGACGCTGGGACCAACGTCTCTGCTGAGGAGGCTCCACTGCGGTCGGAGACGGATGGGGGACCGCAGAGGGAATGGCTCGAGATTCTCCCTGTGCAGAAGCGGGAACTTGACCTCTAACACACATCTAATTATTAGTGAAAACCATGTGTCATTTCATGTCGGGTTCTGTAATAACTTTACAGAAGCCGGCAATTGAATTAGCGGCTATTATGCTATGTAGAACGGTATGAATTGTATATATATATATATATATACTGTATATATATATATATTGAGGATTATTTGCTTTTTAAACTGATGTTTACATATTTTTTTTACAATGCTATTTTAACATGAATTTTTTACATAGACAGAACTGATCTATGTAAAACCTCATGTTAAAATCGCATTGCATACGGATGGAAAACAGATGGTGTGATTAAAAATCGCATACAAATCGCTTGACAATTGCATAGATTCCATCCAGAAAACGGACCGTTTTTTTTCTCGCAAATGGGTATGAGCCCTTAACCCCTCTCTGACATTAGACGTACTATCCCGTCCATAAAACCCGTGCCATTCTGACCATGGACGGGATAGTACGTCATAGGCGATTAGCGCAGACTGTGTGTCAGGAGCGGTCACGGACCGCTCCCGGCACATTAACCCCTTGCACACCGCGATCAAACATGATCGCGGTGTACTGGGGGCACAGGGGAGGATCGCGCAGGCAGGGGGCTCCCTGCGCGCCCCCCTGAGACCCTCAGACCAGCGCGATGTGATCGCGCTGCTCTGAGGGCTTCCTCCCTCCCAGGACCCGGATCCAAGATGGCGCTGGGGTCCTGGAGGGAGGCGGCTTCCTCAGTGCCTGCCGAGAGCAGGCATGAGGAAGCGTCCTGCACTGCCTGTCACATCGCTGGTGTGACAGAGTGCTGTGCACACTGTCACACCAGCGATCTGATGAAATACAGTGATGTCCCACCCTGGGACAAAGTAAAAAAGTAAAAAAAAGTAAAAATAAACATGTGTAAAAAAAAATCCAAAAAAAAAAAAAAAAAAAAAAAATATTCCCCAATAAATTCATTACTTATTGTAAATAAAAAAAATAAAACAATAAAAGTACACATATATGGTATCGCCGCGTCCGTAACGACCCCCCCTATAAAACTGTCCCACTAGTTAACCCCTTTTGTGAACCCCTTAAAAAATAAAAAATAAAAACGAAGCAAAAAATCAGTGCTTTATCATCATACCGCCGAACAAAAAGTGGAATAACACGCGATCAAAAAGACGGATATAAATAAACATGGTACCGCTGAAAACGTCATCTTGTCCCGCAAAAAACGAGCCGTCACACAGCATCATCAGCAAAAAAATAAAAAAGTTATAGCTCGCAGAATAAAGCGATGCAAAAATAATTATTTTTTATATAAAATTGTTTTTATTCTATAAAAGCGCCAAAACATAAAAAAATTATATAAATGAGGTATCGCCATAATCGTACTGACCCGAAGAATAAAACTGCTTTATCGATTTTACCACACGCGGAACAATAAAAACGCCTCACCCAAAAGAAATTCATGAATTGCTGATTTTTGTTCATTCTAACCTCCCAAAAATCGAAATAAAAAGCGATCAAAAAATGTCACGTGCTCAAAAATGGTACCAATAAAAGCGTCACCTCGTCCCGCAAAAATTAAGACCTCACATGACTCTGTGGGCCAAAATATGCAAAAATTATAGCTCTCAAAATGTGGCGATGCAAAAAACTACTTTTTGCAATAAAAAGCGTCTTTTAGCGTGACAGCTGCCAATCATAAAAACCGCTATAAATAGTAAATCAAACCCCCTTTATCACCCCCTTAGTTAGGGAAAAATAATAAAATAAAAAAAATGTATTTATTTCCATTTTCCCATTAGGGTTAGGGTTAGGGTTTCGGCTAAAGTTAGGGTTAGGGTTGGCGCTAAAGTTAGGATTAGGGTTAGAGTTAGGATTAGGGTTAGGGTTGGGATTAGGGTTGGGACTAGGGTTAGGGGTGTGTTGGGGTTAGGGTTGGAGTTAGAATTGGGGGGTTTCCGCTGTTTAGGCACATCAGGGGCTCTCCAAATGTGACATGGCGTCTGATCTCCATTCCAGCCAATTCTGCGTTGAAAAAGTCAAACGGTGTTCCTTCACTTCTGAGCTCTGCCATGCGTCCAAACAGTAGTTTATCCCCACATATGGGTATCAGCGTACTCTGGACCCCAAGAGTTATTGTGAAATTTGTCCTATTTCTTCTGTTACCCTTGGGAAAATAAAAAACTGGGGGCGAAAATATTATTTTTGTAAAAAAAATAAGATTTTTTTGTTTTTACGGCTGTACATTATAAACTTCTGTGAAGCACTTCGGGGTTCAAAGTGCTCACCACACATCTAGGTAAGTTCCTTGTGAGGTCTATTTTCCAAAATGGGGTCACTTGTGGGGGGTTTCCACTGTTTAGGCGCATCAGGGGCTCTCCAAATGCGACATGATGCCCCCAGACCATTCCATCAAAGTCTGCAATCCAAAACGTCACTACTTCCCTTTCCGAGCCCTGACATGCGCCCATACAGTAGTTTTCTCCCACATATTGGGTATCAGCGTACTCAGGACAAATTGGACAACAACTTTTGGGGTCCAATTTCTCCTGTTACCCTTGTGAAAATAAAATATTGGGGGCGAAAAAATCATTTTTGTAAAAAAAAAAGGATTTTTTATTTTTACGGCTGTGCGTTATAAACTTCTGTGAAGCACTTCGGGGTTCAAAGTGCTCACCACACATCTAGATAAGTTCCTTGTGGGGTCTATTTTCCAAAATGGGGTCACTTGTGGGGGGTTTCCACTGTTTAGGCGCATCAGGGGCTCTCCAAATGCGACATGACGCCCCCAGACCATTCCATCAAAGTCTGCAATCCAAAACGTCACTACTTCCCTTCCGAGCCCTGACGTGCACCCATACAGTAGTTTTCTCCCACATATTGGGTATCAGCGTACTCAGGACAAATTGGACAACAACTTTTGGGTTCCAATTTCTTCTGTTACCCTTGTGAAAATAAAATATTGGGGGCGAAAAAATCATTTTTGTAAAAAAAAAAAAGGATTTTTTATTTTAAGGCTGTACGTTATAAACTTTAGTGAAACACCTGGGGGTTCAAAGTTCTCACCACACATCTAGATAAGTTCCTTGAGGGGTCTAGTTTCCAAAATGGTGTCATTTGTGGGGGGTTTCCACTGTTTAGGCAGATCAGGAGCTCTCCAAACACGACATGGCGTCCAGCCAATTCTGCGTTGAAAAAGTGAGATGGCGCTCCTTCCCTTCCAAACTCTGCCATGCACCCAAACAGTGGTATACCCCCACATATGGGGTATCAGTGTACTCAGGACAAATTGCACAATAACTTTTGGAGTCTTGTTACCCTTGGAAAAATAAAAATTGGGGTGAAAAGATCATTTTTGTGGAAAAAATATGATTTTTAAATTTTACGACTCTACGTTATAAACTTGTGTGAAGCACTTGAGGGTTCAAATTGCTCACCAAAGATCTAGATAAGTTCCTTAGGGGGTCTAGTTTCCCAAATGGGGTCATTTGTGGGGGGTTTCCACTGTTTAGGCACATCAGGGGCTCTCCAAATGCAACATGGCATCCAATCTCAATTCCAGCCAATTTTGGTTGGAAAAAGTCAAATGGTGCTCCTTCCCTTCCGAGCTCTGCCGTGCGCCCAAACAGTGGTTCCCCCCCACATATGGGGCATCAGCGTACTCAGGACAAATTGGACAACAACTTATGTGGTCCAATTTCTCCTGATACCCTTGGGAAAATAAAAAATTAGTGACTAAAAGATAATTTTTGTGGGAAAAAAATAGGATTTTTTATTTCATGCCCGGGCATTATAAACTTGTGTGAAGCACTTGGGGGTTCAAAGTGCTCACCAAAGATCTAGATAAGTTCCTTAGGGGTCTAGTTTCCAAAATGGGGTCACTTGTGGGGGATTTCCACTGTTTAGGCTCATCTGGGGCACTGCAAACGGAACATGACCCCCATCAACGTCTGCATTCCAAAACGTTACTACTTCCTTTCCAAGCCCTGCCGTGCGCCCAAACAGTTTTCCACCCCCACATATGGGGTATCAGCGTACTCAGGACAAATTGGACAACAACTTTTGGGGTCCAATTTCCTTGGGAAAATTCAAAAATTTAGGACTAAAAAATCATTTTTGTGGAATTTTTTTTTTTTTTTTTTCACACCCAGGCATTATAAACTTTTGTGAAACACTTGGGGGTTCAAAGTGCTCACAACAGATCTAGATAAGTACCTTAGGGGGTCTAGTTTCCAAAATGGTGTCACTTGTGGGGGGTTTCCACTGTTTAGGCGCATCAGAGGTTCTCCAAGCGCGACATGGCGTCCAATCTCAACTCCAGCCAATTTTAGTTTGAAAAAGTCAAACGGCGCTCCTTCCCTTACGAGCTCTGCCGTGTGCCCAAACAGTGGTTTTCCCCCACATATGGGGTATTGGCGTACTCAGGAGAAATTGCATAACAACCTTATCTGTCCATTTTCTCCTTTTACCCTTGTGAAAATAAAAAAAAAGTTTGTAAAAGATCATTTTTGTGGCTAAAAAGTTAAATATTCATTTTTTCCTTCCACGTTGCTTTAGTTCCTGTGAAGCACCTGAAGGGTTAATAAACTTCTTGAATGTGGTTTTGAGTACCTTGAGGGGTGCAGTTTTTAGAATGGTGTCACTTTTGGGTATTTTCTGTCATGTAGACCCCTCAAAGTGACTTCAAATGTGAGGTGGTCCCTAAAAAAAATGGCTTTGTAAATTTTGTTGTAAAAATGAGAAATCGCTGGTCAACTTTTAACCCTTATAACTTCCTAACAAAAAAAAATTTTGATTCCAAAATTGTGCTGATGTAAAGTAGACATGTGGGAAATGTTATTTCTTAACTATTTTGTGTTACATATTTCTCTGTTTTAAGGGAATAAAAATTCAAAGTTTGAAAATTGCTAAATTTTCAAAATTTTCGCCATATTTGCGTATTTTTCAAAAATAAACGCAAGTTATATGGAAGAAATTTTACCACTAACATGAAGTACAATATGTCACGAGAAAACAATCTCAGAATCGCGAAGATCCGTTGAAGCGTTCCGGAGTTATAACCTCATAAAGAGACAGTGGTCAGAATTGTAAAAATTGTCCCGGTCATTAACGTGCAAACCACCCTTGGGGGTGAAGGGGTTAATTTGATGCCTCTTATTTTTGTTATTTTCATATGTCCTAAGATTAGGGATTACTATAATATTTATTATTACCAATTCAGGCATTTATTGTTCGTATTAATTTGTGCTTGCGAACACATGCACACAATTCATTATATCATGCTAGCCATGCTACAACTTCACATGTATTTATATGCACAAGTAGCATGAAGCCCATTCCTTCATACTTGCTGATACAATTTGCCTCACTGTGTAAAGTCTAGAGTTGCTTTTTCATTGAAACATTGAATCTGACCTTTGCTTTTGTGAAAATCCTAAATCACATAAACTAGATATTGCTCAAATCTGAGAACAAGTTAATTTCATTCTATTCCCTCCACTGTGATATATAGAAGTTTTCATGCCAAAGAACTAAGGGAGGATAAAAATGAAGGCATTTTCTAGTAGAGGCATGTGCACTCTTATTAAATTAAGAGTGATAAAAAAAGCTGCAAAAAAGAAGAAAATATAATAATGTTCAAAAAAATCAGTAGGTGAACTTAGAAAATAGAAGTTATCACTTTACTGTGAAAGTCGACCGACTTGGGTAAAACATTTTCATCAATAATTTTAGTGATTCTATGTGCTTCTGTTTAGCATAGTAAATAATATTTTCTTGTAGTAAAAGTTTCAGATGTAAATTTGTTGTAGCTTTTATTTAATCCGATTTAACACACTTATTATTAAATTCAACCGTTGAAATTAATAAAAAAAAGATTGATATGAAAAATAATCTTTATAGCTACTGCATTCTGTTATCTGTTAATATTGTTTTGTCTAATTAAACGGAATTTGTGAAAAACTTTATACTATCTAATCTGAGAGTTTCATAATGTTAAGTCTGAGACCCTGATTCCCGCAATATATCACTCAATGGTCTGCTTGGTGCAGTCTTGAAAAACCATTGTTTTATTAGGAGATTACCACTGCCACGCAACCCTTCATAATCATGAGCTCTAGGTAATCCTGACCTTTCTACTGATAGGCAGCTTTATGACAATGCATAGTGTACACAAAGTGCTGTCAATCAGCAGTGTTGGCGGGGTTACCGAGAGCTCAGCATAAAATTATCTCTAGCAGATAAAGCAGATTGTAAACAAAATTGCAACAACCAGCAAAATAAATGAAATATTACTGGAATAAAGGTCTCAGCCTCAACATCATACAGTCATGGCCAAAAGTTTTGAGAATGACACAAATATTAATTTTTACAAAGTCTGCTGCTTCACTTTTTCTAATGGCAATTTGCATATACTCCAGAATGTTATAAAGAGTGATCAGCTTAACAGCAATTACTTGCAAAGTCAATATTTGGCTAGAAAATTAACTTTATCCCCCAAAACGCATTTCAACATCATTGCAGCCTTGCCTTAAAAGGACCAGCTAACCTCTTTTCAGTGATTGCTCCATTAACACAGGTGTGAGTGTTGATGAGGACATGGCTGGAGATCAATCTGTCATGATTAAGTAAGAATGACACCACTGGACACTTTAAAAGGAGGCTGGTGCTTGGCATCATTGTTTCTCTTCTGTTAACCATGGTTATCTCTAAAGAAACATGTGCAGTCATCATTGCAATGCACAAAAATGGCCTAACAGGGAAGAGTATCTCAGCTAGAAAGATTGCACCTCAGTCAACAATCTATCGCATCATCAAGAACTTCAAGGAGAGAGGTTCCATTGTTGCCAAAAAGGCTCCAGGGCGCCCAAGAAAGACCAGCAAGCGCCAGGACCATCTTTTAAAAGTGTTTCAGCTGCAGGATCAGCTTGCAGAGCTTGCTCAGGAATGGCAGCAGGCAGGTGTGGGTGCATCTGCACGCACTGTGAGGCGGAGACTCTTGGAGCAAGGCCTGGTCTCAAGGAGGGCAGCAAAGAAGCCACTTCTCTCCAGAAAAAACATCATGGACAGACTGATATTCTGCAAAAGGTACAGGCAGTGGACTGCTGAGGACTGGGGTAAAGTTATTTTCTCTGATGAATCCCCTTTTCAATTGTTTGGGACATCAGGAAAACGCCTCATTCGGAGAAGACAAGGTGAGCGCTACCACCAGTCTTGTCTCATGCCAACTGTTAAGCATCCTGAAACCATTCATGTGTGGGGTTGCTTCTCAGCCAAGGGAATCGGCTCTCTCACAGTCTTGCCTAAAAACACAGCCATGAATAAAGAATGGTACCAGAATGTCCTCCAAGAGCAACTTCTCCCAACCCTCCAAGAGCAGTTTGACGATTACCAATGCCTTTTCCAGCATGATGGAGCACCTTGCCATAAAGCAAAGGTGATAACTAAATGGCTCAGGGAACAAAACATAGAGATTTTGGGTCCATGGCCTGGAAACTCCCCAGATCTTAATCCCATTGAGAAGTTGTGGTCAATCATCAAGAGACGGGTGGACAAACAAAAACCTAAAAATTCTGACAAAATGAAAGCATTGATTGTGCAAGAATGGACTGCTGTCAGTCAGGATTTGGTCCAGAAGTTGATTGAGAGCATGCCAGGGAGAATTGCATAGGTCCTGAAGAAGAAGGGTCAACACTGCAAATATTGACTTGCTGCATTAACTCATTCTAACTGTCAATATAAGCTTTTGTTACTCATATGTTTGTAATTATTATATTTCTGTCTGTGATAAAAACATTTGTCAAACACACATAAAAACCAGAGGGCAACAGATCATGTGAAAATATAATATTTGTGTCATTCTCAAAACTTTTGGCCATGACTGTACTGTTCTCAGATGGGGAAGCAAAAACCTGGTGACAGATTTCCTTTACTAGTTATGTTCTTATTGGTTTATACTGTATATATACTGCATTGCACATTTCTCTGTTCAAATGTGAAATGTGTTTAATAAAAATGACTTAGTTACCAGTATTGGAGCAATAAGTTGATCTTTTGTTCATGCAAACCTGAATCTTTGGACTGTGCAATTTTGTTTTAGTTAGGGCAACCAGCTTTCCTACACTAAATGCAAGTAACAGCGGTTTTATTAGAGTAAGGACTTTATGTAGTCCTGAAATGGACTTTTCTTTTAATGGTGCAGCAGCGGCATACAAGTACTGAAATAGCAAAACTAAACCCTACTTATATGAATGTAATCCAAAACTGTAGCTCTGCAACCAGTTAACCCTACACTGAATGCATATAACAGCGTTTTTTATAGAAAAAGGACAGTATGTAACCCAGAAAATAACTTTTCTTTTAATCCCTTTGTAAGGTTCTGTGTACATGTTCCTGAAACTCAGTTTGTTCGTCAGCCATTTTACTTTCTGTCTTGCTGCAGCTATCTTGCCCTCAGTCAAAATGGAGTTTCCAGCTTGCATGTTCCCGCCCTGATTCTCTCCTTTTGCTTCTTAAGCAGCCACAGCTGAGCAATCAGTGCTTCAGAATCTAGCCTGCAGTGAACCTGTGACCTGACTCCTAAAGCCTTGGACCTTGTACTCCAGCTATTCCTACTGAGGAACTCTGAAGCACTTGTGGACTCTGAACCCTGCTCTTTGAAAGACCCACGTTTGCATGGACTTACGGTAACAGAGAAGAAGATCCTGAACCTGTTGTGGAGAGTGATTGCTGAGCTTAGATTACTCTGGCCTGCTGTGTCTCCTGCTTCTGTGTCTGCAAACTGTGTGACTATTTTTGCCAACATGTATGAAGTAATACAAGACTTTCTATATCAAACCTGTGTCTCATGTATTTTCATCGCACCCAAGCACAAGACGCTATATGAACTGTACTACATACATTACAAGATTCTGAAGCCAAAACGTTAGTGTCTGCTGGGTCTGGAAAGGCTGTGTCTGCTGTAACTGTGGATATCGGATGTCCGGTTGTACTTTCTGTGATGACAGTGGTTGTGACTTCTCACAACCATTCCAGGTGAGCAATTCCCTTAAGTGTTTTTTTTTCTGCAGTGTTACCACAGGTAAACCCTATTGTTTTTTTTTTTTCTCTTTTCTCTTTTTTGTCTGCTGTAACTGTGGATATCAGATGTCCGGGTGAACTTTCTGTGATGATAGTGGTTGTGACTTCTCACAACCATTCCAGGTGAGCAGTTCCCTTAATTTTTTTTCTCTCTGCAGTGTTACCACAGGTAAACACTATTGTTTTTTTTTTCTTCCTCTCCTCTTCTTCCAGTACTCCTGTCTTAAAAGATCTGGAAAATGGAGGCCCGCATAAAGGAACTTTGCGGAGTGACTGATAATATCCTTGCAGATTTGCAGAATATAAAGACCCGTTTTTCAAGCCTACAGGACCTCACTAATCACAATTTGCAAGTGTTTGGACAGACTGCCCAGGATTTGCGAGCCAGGATTGAGGTACTAGAAGAGCGAGTCCAGGCTCCTGACGTAGCCCCGAGTTCTGGGATTCCCAAGTTGCCCCCTTTTCGTTTTGGTTGTGAACGTGAGAAATTCAGGGGATTTATTAATCAATGCAATCTTTTTTTTCTGCACATGCTTCACAATTTCCCACTGAACGATCTAAGGTGCTTACTATAATTATGTTGCTTACCAACAAGGCTTTGATGTGGTCAAACCCTCTGATTGAGACTGAGGATGATTGTTTGAATCACCTTGATGCTTTTATTTCAGCCATGGGGCAGGTGTTTGATGACCCCAATCGAGGTGCAACAGCTGAAGCAGCCATGTTAGCTTTGCGCCAAGGTAAGCACTCGGTAGCTGAATATGCCTTGGATTTCAGGAGATGGGCCCTTGATACCACCTGGGACAGTTCCGCCAAAAAATCTATTTTTCGAAAGGGTTATCTCCACTGATTAAGGATGAACTTGCTCGTGCCGACCCTCCCACTGCGTTAGGTGACTTTATTAACTACTGCATCCGTATTGATACTCGTCTGACTGAACGCAGGCAAGAGAGATGGTTCGAAAGCAATCGCACTAACCTTTTCCTACCTTCCTCTCCAGCTAAGGAACCTTTGAGTAGGATTACACGGGAACCTGAACCTGAACCCATGCAGGTAGACTCTTTACAACGACGGGTTAGTGATGCACGCAAGGAACATCGTTTTAAGGAAAATCTATGTTTCTATTGTGGTAAGTCAGGGCACTTCATTATAAACTGCCCCAGCCGTTCTCATAAGACTACTGCAGCACTCATTCATTGTGAGTGTTGCGAGAGGGGATCTGTCAGGTCCGAGCCTCAGGCTCCAGAGAGATCTGCAGCAACAGATCTTGATTTCTCGGACTTAAACTCCGTTACCTCTGAGGACGTTGACTGTGTAAACGCTGCCATTTTTCAAGTTTCCTCAGCGGTGTCCCAGCTGAGTTGTAAGAAAAACAATTCTCATTGCTTTCTTTCCATCAAACTCTGGGTTGACTCAGCTTGGGTGTCTAGCTCTGCTATGATCGACTCAGGGGCAAGTGGAAATTTTATGGATGTCTCCTTTGCTCTGAAACAGGGAATACGTTCAGTGAAGAAGGCTACTCCAGTACAGATGGAAACTGTGGATGGCTCCCTGCTGACCTCTGGACCAGTGGATCAGGAAACAGAGCCTTTGAGGGTTCTTATGGGTAAAGATCATCAAGAGAAACTGTCCTTTATGCTTATCTCTTCTCCCCACTTTCCCATTATTCTAGGGCTACCATGGCTGCAGGCTCAGAATCCTACCATTAACTGGGAGACCAAGGAATTACACTTTCCAGAGAAACAGATGAGTCCAAAAGTTTCAGCTTGCTCTGTTCCTAAAGGAACCATGTCAGTCCCTGAACTACCAGCTGTATACCAGGACTATGTGGATTTATGTGACAAGAAGAACGCTGACCAGCTTCCTCCTCACCGTCCATATGATTGTCCAATTGAATTATTGCCTGGAGCAGAGATACCTTTTGGTAAGATCTACCCCCTGGCGGGGCCCGAGCTAAAGGCTTTAAAGGATTACATAGACGAAAATCTAGCCAAGGGCTTCATACGCCCCTCTTCATCTCCTGCAGGTGCACCCATCTTCTTTGTAAAGAAGAAAGATGGATCTCTGAGACCATGCGTAGACTATAGGGAACTCAATAAGGTTACTATTAGAAACCGTTATCCATTGCCTTTAATCCCTGAGTTATTGGAGAGAGTGCGACATGCCAAAATTTTCTCTAAACTAGATCTTCGTGGGGCCTATAACTTAGTCCGTATTAGACCTGGGGATGAATGGAAGACTGCATTCAGGTCACGCTATGGACACTTTGAATATCTAGTTATGCCTTTTGGTCTGAGTACCGCCCCAGCCACTTTCCAACACTTGGTGAATGACATCTTCAGGGATCTCCTAGATACATTCGTGGTAATTTATTTGGATGATATTCTAATTTTTTCTAACTCCACAGAGGAACATCATGGACATGTGAGAATGGTCTTGGAACGTCTAAGACAAAATCATCTTTACATCAAACTTGAAAAGTGTGAATTCCATAGGACCGAAATTCAATTTCTGGGGTATGTACTGTCTACACAAGGAATTAGTATGGATGGAAGCAAAACCCAAGCCATCAAGGATTGGCCAAGTCCTAGAAATGTGAAGGAGGTACAGCGCTTCATCGGGTTTGCCAACTTCTATAGACGTTTCATTAGAAATTTCTCTGAGGTAGTGTCACCTATCACCCAACTTACTCGGAAAGAGTCTAGGTTCTCCTGGACTCCCCAAGCCCAGGAAGCATTTTCCCATCTAAAAGATAAATTTACCACTGCATCCCAACCCCAAGCTTGCCTTCATAATAGAGGTGGATGCTTCAGACTGTGCCGTTGGAGCTATACTCTCTCAGAGAACAGGTGAGAAGAATGTCTTGCATCCCTGTGCCTTCTTTTCCCAGCAGTTGTCTTCGGCTGAGAGGAACTACGATGTGGGCAATAGAGAGTTGTTGGCCATTATTGCCGCCTTCAAAGAATGGAGACACCTTCTTCAGGGAGCTGCACAGCAAATAGTCGTCCTGACAGATCATCGTAACCTTGAGTTTATCAGGTCGGCTAAGTGCCTGACTCCTCGCCAGGCTCGCTGGAATCTTTTCTTAAACCAATTTAATTTTATCATTTCTTATAGACCAGGATCGGTCAATGGAAAGGCTGATGCACTCTCTAGGATTTACTCAGCAGAGACACGTCCAATTACTCCTCCTAAGACTATTCTTCCTGACTCTAGATTCCTAGGAGTAATTCATAATCAAGACCTACTTAAGGACATCAAGGAAGCATACCATGCGGATTCCTTTTTGGCACAACCCCCAAGGGACGTAAGTCTTGTCTTTAAGAATGGTGTGTGGATTCAGGGACAACGCCTGTATATTCCTGAAACAGTCAGATTGAGAGTATTGCAACTCATTCACGATTCCAAGATAGCTGGGCATAGAGGAATTCTAAAGACACAGGAATTTCTCTCTCGTTTATTTTGGTGGCCCACTTGCAGGAAGGATGTTTTAAACTATGTCACTTCATGTGAAGTCTGTGCAAGATGCAAAACACCTCGCTCCTCACCAACTGGTCTGTTACAGCCTCTTCCCACCCCGTCCCGCCCGTGGGAACCATTTCTATGGACTTTATTGTGGAGTTACCAACCTCTCAAGGGAAGAACACCATTCTAGTGGTGGTTGACCGTCTAACAAAGGCAGCTCATTTTATCCCTTGTGTCGGCTTACCCACTGCAAAACAGACATCAGATTTGATGATTAAAGATGTGTTTCGCTTACATGGAGTACCGGATGAGGTTATTTCGGATCGAGGGGTGCAATTCACTTCTAGGTTTTGGCAAAATTTCTGTGCAGCATTGGACATTAAAGTAAACCTTTCTTCTGCTTTTCATCCCCAGACTAATGGACAGACCGAACGAACCAATCAAACCCTGGAGCAGTATCTCCGCTGCTTTATCTGCCACCTACAGGATGATTGGGTGGATCTACTTCCATTAGCTGAGTTCTCGTATAACAACTCTCAGAGTGCCTCCACTAAGCAGTCTCCTTTTTACTCTAATCTAGGTTATCATCCTAACATTCTACCACGATTTCCCATAGAAACGCCTTTACCAGCAGTGGCTGAAAGAATCACGTCTTTACAGAAGAATATGGATCTTCTAAAGGAGAATCTGGAATCGGCTCAGGAAAGGTACAAGAAAGCAGCAGATAAATTTCGTAAACCTGCACCAGCTTTCAAGGTAGGAGACTTGGTCTGGCTGTCAACCAGAAATCTTAAGTTAAGGATTCCATCGTCTAAGTTGGGACATAAGTACATTGGACCCTATAAAATCAGTAAAATTATAAGTGCCGTTGCTTGTCGTCTTCAACTGCCCAGAACTATGAGAATTCACCCTGTCTTTCATGTATCCCTACTAAAGGCTGCGACACCCAATACGTTTCCTGGACGTTCTTCTCCTTGCCCTGACCCAGTGCTAGTCGATGGTCAGGAAGAATTTGTGGTGGAAAGGATTTTAGATTCCAGGTTGTATAGAAATCAGTTACAATATCTGATTAAATGGCAGGGCTACCCAGTGGAGGACAACTCATGGGAACCAGTCAATAACGTTAATGCTCCTCGCTTGCTCCGTCAGTTTCATCAGAGGTACCCACACAAGCCTGGCCTGAGGTCATCCGGAGGTTGTCCCTAAGGGGGAGTAATGTAAGGTTCTGTGTACATGTTCCTGAAACTCAGTTTGTTCGTCAGCCATTTTACTTTCTGTCTTGCTGCAGCTATCTTGCCCTCAGTCAAAATGGAGTTTCCAGCTTGCATGTTCCCGCCCTGATTCTCTCCTTTTGCTTCTTAAGCAGCCACAGCTGAGCAATCAGTGCTTCAGAATCTAGCCTGCAGTGAACCTGTGACCTAACTCCTAAAGCCTTGGACCTTGTACTCCAGCTATTCCTATTTGAAAGACCCACGTTTGCATGGACTTACGGTAACAGAGAAGAAGATCCTGAACCTGTTGTGGAGAGTGATTGCTGAGCTTAGATTACTCTGGCCTGCTGTGTCTCCTGCTTCTGTGTCTGCAAACTGTGTGACTATTTTTGCCAACTTGTATGAAGTAATACAAGACTTTCTATATCAAACCTGTGTCTCATGTATTTTCATCGCACCCAAGCACAAGACGCTATATGAACTGTACTACATACATTACACCCTTAGTGACATGCGCCGTACTAGTACTGCGCTGCAGGAACTGCTTTTGTGCTAGTCGCAGTATTAGTATGGAGCAGCGATTGCCGCGGACTCACGGTGAGCGCCGCGGAGATCGAGTGCGGGTGTTAGCAGTATATGACTGCTGACATCCCGCAGCAATGCCCACGATTGGTGCTAGCACCGATCGTGGGCATTTAAACCCTCTGATGCTGCTGTCAGTAGTGACAGCGGCTTAGTGATGCATCGCGCAGGGAGGGGGCTCACTACACACTCCCACCGGAACAACTAGATGCAATTGCGTTGTTCCGGTGGTCTCCATGGAGGCCCACGGCTCCAAGATGGCCGCGGGGTCCTTCCGGGTCCTTCAGTGAGGTGGCTTGTGGGCGCTTGCAGAGAGCAGGTGCCGGTAAGCCTCCTTCACTGCCTGTCAGATTGCTGATCTGACACTATGCTGTGCAAAGTGTCAGATCAGTGATCTGACTTTATATAGTTATGTCCCACATTGGGACAATGTAAAAGAGTGAAAAAAAATATTATAAAGTGTAAAAATATTTTTTTAAAATTCCTAAATAAAGAAAAAAGTATTTTCCCAATAAATATATTTATGTAAATAAAAAAACAATAAAAGTCCAATAAATATATTTATTTATGTACTGTATATAAGAAAAACAATAAAAGTCCGCAATGACGAGCTCTATAAAACTGTCCCAATAGTTAACCCCTTCAGTGAACACTGTAAAAAATTTAAAAACGAGGCAAAAACAATGTTTTATCATCATACTGTCGAACACAAATTGCAGAAAAATGCGATCAAAAAGATGGATGTAAATAAAAATGGTACATTTGAAAACGTCATCTTGTACCACTAAAAATGAGCCACCAGACATTGTCATCAGCAAAAATAATAAAAAAGTTATAGCTGTCAGAATAAAGTGATGTAAAAAACAATTATTTTTTCTATAAAATAGTTTTTATTATATAAAAGTGCCAAAACATATAAAATATATAAATGAGGTATCGCTGTAATCATACTGACCCGTACTGGTACCAGTAAAACGTCAACTCATCCCGCAAAAAAGGAAACCTCACATGACTCTGTGGGCAAAAATATGGAACAATTATAGCTCTCAAAATGTGATGCAAAAACTATTTTTTGTAACAAAAAGCGTCTTTTAGTGTGTAACAGCTGCCAAACATAAAAACCCACTATAAAAAGGTATAAATAGTAAATCAAATCCAATTTATCACCCCCCTAGTTAGGGAAAAATAGTAAAATAAAAGAAATGTATTTATTTCCATTTTCCAAACAGAGTTAGGGTTAGGGCTAAAGTTAGGGTTAGGGTTTGGTCTAAAGATAGGGCTAAAAATAGGGTTAGGGTTGGGGCTAAAGTTAGGTTTAGGGTTAAGGCTAAAGTTAGGGTTATGGTTGAGGCTAAAGTTAGGGTTAGGGTTGGGACTAAATTTAGGGTTACAGTTGGGGCTAAAGTTAGGGTAAGTGTTAGGGTTGGGGCTAAATTTAGGGTTGGGGTTAGAGTTGGGGTTAGGTTAGGGTTTGGATTATGGTTACGGTTGGGATTAGGGTTAGGGTTGGGATTAAGGTTAGGGGTGTGTTAGAGTTAGGTTTGTGGTTAGGGTTATGGTTACGGTTGGGATTAGGGTTAGGGGTGTGTTGGGTTTAGGATTGGAGTTAGAATTGGGGGTTTCCACTGATTAGTCACATTAGGAGCTCTCCAAACGCGACATGGCATGTGATTTCAATTCCAGCCAATTCTACATTGAAAAAGTCAAACTGTGCTCCTTCCCTTTCGGGCTCTGTCATGTGCACAAACAGTGGTTTACCCCCACATATGGTGTGTCAGCTACTCAGGACAAATTGCACAACAACTTTTTGGTTCCAATTACTTCTGTTACCCTTGGGGATGAAAATATCATTTTTGTGAAAAAAATATGATTTTTTATTTTTACAACTCTACATTATAAACTTATGTGAAGCACTTGGGAGTTCAAAGTGCTCACCACACACATCTAGATAAGTTCCTTACGGAGTCTACTTTCCAAAATGGTGTCACTTGTGGATGGTTTCCACTGTTTAGACACATCAGGGACTCTTCAAACGCGACACGGCGTCCGCTAAATATTCCATCAAATTTTGCATTCAAAAGTCAAATGGCGTGCCTTCCTACCAAGCCCTGCCGTGTGCTCAAACAGTAGATTTCCCCCACATATGGGGTATCGGCATGTTCAGGAGAAATTGCACAACAAAATGTATGGTCCATTTTCTCGTTACACTTACAGTGGTGGCTAAAAGTATTGGCACCCCTGCAATTCTGTCAGATAATACTCAGTTTCATCCTGAAAATGATTGCAATCGCAAATTATTTGCTATTTGTATCTTCATTTAATTTGCTTGCAAGGTAAAAACACAAAAGAGAATGAAGCAAAAATCAAATTCTTGATCATTACACAAAAAACTCCAAAAATGGGCCAGACAAAAGTATTGCCACCCTCAGCCTAATACTTGGTTGCACATCCTTTAGCCAAAATAACTGCGAACAACTGCTTCCATAATAAATGAGTTTCTTACAAAGCTCTGATGGAATTGTAGACCATTCTTCTTTGGCAAACTGCTCCAGGTCCCTGATATTTGAAGGGTGCCATCTCCAAACTGGCATTTTGAGATCTCTCCGCAGGTGTTCTATGGGATTCAGGTCTGGACTCATTGCTGGCCACCTTAGAAGTCTCCAGTGCTTTCTCTCAAACCATGTTATAGTGCTTTTGGAAGTGTGTTTTGGGTCATTGTCCTGCTTGAAGACCCATGACCTCTGAGGGAGACCCAGCTTTCTCACACTGGGCCCTACATTATGCTGCAAAATTTGTTGGTAGTCTTCACACTTCATAATGCCATGCACACGGTCAAGCAGTCCAGTGCCAGAGGCAGCAGAGCAACCCCAAAACATCAGGAAACCTCCGCCATGTTTGACTGTGTTCTTTTCTTAGAACGCCTTTTTTTTTCCTGTACACTCTATGTTGATGGTTTTTCCAAAAAAGCTTGACTTTTGTCTCATCTGACCAGAGAACATTCTTCCAAAAAATTTTAGGTTTTCTCAGGTAAGTTTTGGCAAACTCCAGCCTGGCTTTTTTATGTCTCGGGGTAAGAAGTGGAGTCTTCCTGGGTATCCTACCATACAGTCCCTTTTCATTCAGACGCTGACGGATAGTACGGGTTGACACTGTTGTACCCTCGGACTGCAGGCAGCTTGAACTTGTTTGGATGTTAGTCGAGGTTCTTTAACCACCATCCGCACAATCTTGCATTGAAATCTCTCGTCAATTTTTCATTTCCTTCCACATCTAGGGAGGTTAGCCACAGTGCCATGGGCTTTAAACTTCTTGATGACACTGTGCACGGAAGACACAGGAACATTCAGGTCTTTGGAGATGGACTTGTAGCCTTGAGATTGCTCATGCTTCCTCACAATTTGGTTTCTCAAGTCCTCAGACAGTTCTTTGGTCTTCTTTCTTTTCTCCATGTTCAATGTGGTACACACAAGGATACAGGACAGAGGTTGAGTCAACTTTAATCCATGTTAACTGGCTGCAAGTGTGATTTAGTTATTGCCAACAACTGTTAGGTGCCACAGGTAAGTTACAGGTGCTGGTGATTACATGAATTAGAGAAGCATCAAATGATTTTTCAAACAGTGCCAATACTTTTGTCCACCCATTTTTTAGGTTTGGTGTTGAATTATATCCAATTTTTCTTTATGTCAATTCTTTTTGTGTTTTTTTTCATTGAAGACAAATTAAATGAAGATAATAATACCAAAGAATTTGTGTTTGCAATCATTTTCAGGAAAAAACTGAGTATTATCTGAAAGAATTGCAGGGGTGCTAATAATTTTGGCCACCACTGTACAAAAGTAAAAAAATAAGACTAAATGAACATTTTTGTGAAAGAAAAGTAAATGTTTATTTTTTCCTTCCACATTCCAAAAATTCCTGTGAAGCACCTGAGGGGTTAATAAAAATCTTTAATGTGGTTTTAAGTACCTTGTTGGGTGCAGTTTTTAGAATGGTGTAACTTTTGGGAATTTTCTGTCATATTGGCCCGTCAAAGTCACTTCAAGTTTGAGGTGCTCCCTAAAAAAATGGTTTTGCAAATTTTGTTGTAAAAATGAGAAATTGCTGGTCAACTTTTAACCCTTATAACTTCCAAACAAAAAAAAAAAATGTTTCCAAAATTATGCTGATGTAAAGCAGACACGTGGGAAATGTTATTTATTAACTTTTTGTGTGATATGACTAATTATTGACATAAAAAATAAAAGTTTGAAAATTCACAAATAAACGCAAGTCATGTAGAAGAAATTTTACCACTAACATAAAGTACAATATGTCACAAGAAAACATTCTCAGAATCACCAGGATCCATTGAAACGTTTCAGAGGTATGACCTCATAAATTGACACTGGTCAGAATTGTAAAAATTGGCCTGACCTTTAAGGTGAAAACAGGCTTCGTCTCAAAGAGTTGCTGTAGCGGTACACAAGTACTGTAATAACAACATTAAACTCATCCTATATGCTTGCTCTAAAGTAAGCTCTCCCTCCTATAATAACTCTCCCTGAAGTGTGCCGAGTATTGCATCACCATGTCTTATATAAGACTTAATGACCTGGGGCACAAGCATGGCACTTGAGCACCCATGGTACTCGATCATATAACAATTGTACCTAAGCATTACGATGCACGCTTGCTCATCAATACTGAAGACTGTTTTTATCCATTTGTCTGAAACTCATTGGGATTTTTCACACAGACCTCCCCCAAGCCAAATTCAAATGATCTTTGACTTTGATATTTGATTTTCTTCAAAACATTTTCATTTTAGGACATGGTGTGAAGAAAGTCAGATATCAAAGTAAGCATCATTTGAATTTGGCTTGAAGAACATAACTAAACAGAAGGCACATCAATTTTTAACTTAGTATATATCTCAGTGCTAAGTGTGCTGGCTTACAGACTGAGTTTTGGGTTCAAATAACAGCAGCAGACAGGTGACTTTTTTCTTTTAATTATTATAATCCTTTTAAACCTAAACTGTGACACAGATGCCTTACCATTTAAGCTATAGGTTCATTATTTATTTGATTAGATATTTAGCTAGTAATATATACAGTGGGTACGGAAAGTATTCAGACCCCTTTAAATGTTTCACTCTTTGTTTCATTGTAGTTATTTGGTAAAATCAAAAAGGTTCAATTTTTTTTATTAATGTACACTCTTCACCCCATCTTGACAGAAAAAAAAAACAGAAATGTAGAAATTTTTGAAAATGTATTAAAAAAGAAAAACTGAAATATTACATGGTCATAAGTATTCAGACCCTTTGCTCAGTATTGAGTAGAAGCACCCTTTTGAACTAGTACAGCCATGAGTCTTGGGAATGATGCAAATCTCAAAATCAATTATCAAAGTCATATCTCAAAGTCAGATGTCAGAATCCAATGTCAAAGTCAGATATTATATTCACATGTCAAAGTGAAATATAACATTCATATGTCAAAGTCATATATCAAAGTCAGATGTTAGATTCAGATGTCAAAATCACATATCAAAGTCACATATCAAAGTCGGTGTTCAAAGTCATATGACAACATCACATTAATTTGAGATATCAAGGTTAGCTCTCAGACTGGGTATTTAGCCTCAATTTGACATTATTCTGATGTTTGACATTGATATCTGATCATGTCCTAAAAAGGACACTGCACATCTGTTTCCAGTCATCCACATCTTTGTCAAAAAATGCAAGAATCCACAAGCACACTGTGGATTCTGCGGCCATTCATGAAATGATGGTTTGCACTTAGTCCCGCTGGAAGGTACAAATCCAACGCTATTTTTCACAGAAAGTGCTTCCTGATTTCTTCTCTCCCATGCAGGAAAACATATGTTGAACTTTTGGTTCTTTGAATTTCAAAGTGTAAAGCTTTTTAGATACCTTTAACAGTAACTATGGGCAAGGACAATACATGACATTCACAGCTCAATTAATAAATGGTTTGAACAGTAGTGATGCATCATTGCAAATGAGGTGGTGAAGCATCTGCCTGATGTGCCTAAACAGTAGAAATGCCCCACAAATGACCCCATTTGGGAAACTAGATACCCAAGGAATTTATCTGGATGTACCTTAACAGTGGCAATGCCCAACAAGTGCCCCCTTTTTGGAAGTAATCTGTTGTTTCCTGGTATGTGAATTTTTTAAGTGTCCCTGGATCTCACCACAGCTCAGCCTGGCTGGAAACAGAGCTCAGTGACTGGATGTAACTGCGGTGATTTCAGTAAGATCCCCGCTAGCACCGTGAGCCATGAACGATAAAGGTGCTAGCGGGAAGCTCACTGGATCTTACCGCAGCTCAGCACTGCTGGAACGGAGCCCAGTGACCAGAGGTAACCTCTATGAAGTCACCCTCAGTTACTGATGCTGTGTGCCCAGCAGCTCATTCTCCAGTGGTTCTCAGCACGGTCAGTCGCATCTTGGCACCGTCCAGGTTGAAAACTAATGTTTTTATGTTTGGCAGCTGTCACATGCTAAAGGATACTTTTTATTGCAATAAATACATTTTGCATCACTATATTTTGAGATCTATAATTTTTCCATATTTTAGACCACAGAGTCATGTGAGGTCTTGTTTTTTGCAGGACGAGCTGACGTTTTTATTGGTATCATTTTTGGGTACATGATATTTTATGATCGCTTTCTATTCCTATTTTTGGGAGACAGAATGACCAAAAACCTGCAATTCATGAATTTCAATTTTTGGGGTGTTTAACCGTTCTGTGTGTGGTAATATTGATAAGGCAATTTTATACTTCGGGTCAGTACGATTACAGCGATACCTCATTTATACCTTTTTTCATGTTTTATCTGTTAATACAATAAAAACTATTTCATAGAAAAAATAATTGTTTTTGCATCACTTTATTCTGAAAGCTATAACTTTTTTATTATTCCGCTGATGGAGCTGTATCATGGCTTGTTTTTTGCGAGACAAGAAGACATTTTCAGCGGCACTAGGTTTACTTGTAGCCATCTTTTTGATCGTGTGTTATTCAACTTTTTGTATGGTATGATGGTATGGTATGATGGTAAAGCATTGTTTTTTGCCTTTTTATGGTATTCACTAAAGGGGGTTAACTAATGGGACAATTTTATAGGTCGGGTCGTTGCGTACGCGGTGATATCAAATATGTGTACTTTTGTACTTTAATTGTTTTTTTCATTCAAATATTTATGATAGAATATATATTGATTTTTTAATTGCTATTTTTGATTTTTTTTTTTACATTTTTACAATTGTTTAAATTTTTTTTTTACTTTTCCCTAACTTTTTTTACTTAGGCCCACTATGGGACAATCATTTTTTGCAGGCTAATCGATTGTATGTCATGCAGATGAAGCAGCATTTGAATGCTATGCAAGCTGTCAGCGCTGCACTGACAAGGAGGACTTGCTGATCATGCACTGCACATGATCAGCAAGTTAACTTACCTCCGGTGAGCCGAATGTTGTTATGAAGACATCCGGCTTACCAAGGTAATGATCGGCGGGGGGTCATGCCGCGGGGTCTCCGATCCAAAGACAGAGGGGCTGTCAGCCTCTGTGCCGCTTCCCGAATGCTAAGATCTTGTTAGATCACAGTATTTTGAAACTTAAAAGTGACGGGAGCGGTCTGTCACTGCTCTAGGCACCTAGTGCCGGGTGTTCGCTGCCAGAATCAGCTGACTCCCGGCCGCGTTCGGCCGTGCTACCCGCATGAGCGCGGCCTATCGCGATGACTTACTATACGGCCCATGGTAAAATTGTGCCAGGTCACATGGATGGTATAGTACGTAGGATGTCAGAAAGGGGTTAAAGGCACCAACACGAGTACCTTATTCAGATATTGTGAACAAAGCATAGAGATACTCCTATACTCATAAAAGCTCTGCACACAGTCAAAGTCTGCCAAAAATTACAAGCCTGGTCATCCATACATCCTTGAAGGCACCAACTGTAATACTTCATTTAAATATTGTGAACACAGTGTAGTTGTGTTACTCCTTGACTCATAAAAGCTCTGCATAGAGTGCAAAGCCTGCCTAAATTTACAGGCAGGCTCATCCATAAACCGTTGAAGGCGCCAACTGTTGTGCTTCATTCAAATGTTGTGAGCAAAAGCATAGTTGTGGTACTTCTACACTCATAAATGTTCTGCATACGGTGCTGAGCCTGGAAAAAAATACAAGCAGCGTAATCCATATACTCTTGAAGGCATCAAAAGGAATACCTCACAAAAAAATTATGAAAATGTAGTTGTGCCACTATTAAAATCATAAAGTCGTTGTACACTGTGCAAAGCAAGAAAAAAACTTTTAAGGAGGGTCATCCAGTCATCCATAGATAATTGAAGGCAACAACGGGTGGGCCTCCTTCGAATATTTTGAAAGTGTAGTTGATGTAGTCTTACAATCATAAATGCTTTGCACAAAGTGAAAAGCTGGGAAAAAATTATAAAGAGGATAATAGTCATTCATAGACCCTTAAAGGCAACAATTGCGGACCAATTTAAATATTATAAAAATAAAAATGAGTGTAGAAGTCAAGCAATTACATTCATAATGTCTTTGCACTAAGTGAAAAGCTGGGAAAAAATATAAGGAGTTTCATCCAGTCATCCATAGACCCTTTAAGGCTAAATGGTGGGCCTCATTCAATTATTTTGAAGGTGTAGTTGAGGCATTTCTACCCTCATAAAGGCTGAAAAAAATATAAGGATGCTAATACAGTCATCCATAGACCCTTGAAGACAACAACTGTCGGACCTTATTAAAATATTGTGAAAGTGTAGTTGATGTACTCCCACACTCATAAAGGCTTTACACAAAGTGAAAAGTCAGGAAAAAAAAATTATAAGCAGGGTGTTACTGTAATTCTTTTTAGGTGTCCGCTTCTTCTTCTTCTTTGAGAGGAAGGGGAGACTGCCTCCACCTGATTTCTGGAGCCCAATTCCCAGGTACCTGGGCTCTAAGTGACCCTGATTCGGGTAGTACTTGATCCATTGACATGCAGAAATGGATGACATCACTTGCACCATAGCCTGCACCAGCAAACACAGTCCTATCTCTCCTGGGTGATAGCCCCTTCTTGTTCTGCCTTGAGGAGCTTCTCCCAGGCCCATTCATTTTGCAATAAGGGTTCTTCCTGCTCCCTTCCTTCTTGGATAACACCCAGTGCATACCAGTGATGCAGCACCTCCATTTTGATTAACTTGACCCTGTCAGCTCTGGCAGTCTTAGAGACAAGTGTTCCTTCTCTACTATCCACTGGTTGAATATGATGGATCCCAAACTCTTCTTTGGACCCTCTTCACTTCCAGTCGTATATAACGAATTTCCCATAGGATGCCAACTGTCAGCACCTTGTCGCTAGAGGGCCCACTAACATGTCTCCAGCCTTGTTCCTGCCTCACCTCCTTCTCCCTTCCAACCTGTCTAGGCCCTTCAGTCCGCTCACCAGTTGCTGGATCCTGGTTCTCCTGTCCTCAGTCTGCAAGAACTCCAGCAGTGAAGTCTGTGGACTGAATTAGGGCTTTGATGGTTTCAAGAAAATAGTTGATTCTAAACCACAGGCACCTGCTACCTCAGTTGTCAGGCCAGCTTGGTCAGATTCCTCAGATCACTCCCTAGTGAGTCTCATGGAATTCTGCCATCTTTGTCACCTTTTTGCCCACTAAGCACGTTACACTTTATGTATCACTAGTAGTGTTGAGTAGGGATGAGCGATACGATACTGCAAATATCGGGTATCGGCCGATATTAGCTGTATCAGACTTTCGATTCCGAGTTCCGATATTGTCGTCTTATCAGATACCGGAATCGGAATTGTCACTGTCACTGTCAGTGTCCGTCGGTCGGGTCTGTCAGGAGTCAGCGGCACTTACCTGGCAGAAGATCTCCGGCGGTCATGGCCTGGACTGCTTGATGGCCGCCATCATCTTTCCCCGGCGGTCACATGCAGTTTCTCGCGATAACTGCAGTGACTGCTGGGTAATCCCGGCCGTAAAGCAGTCAGTCCGATGACGTCACCGCCGGGAGAAGCAGGTAATCAGCTGTGCTGCGTCGCGATGACAGGCTCTGCCTGTCATTGCGATGTAGCAGAGCTGGATCGTCGTGGGACAGTCGTTACTATGGACTGCGTCGGACAGGTGGTATACTGTTGGTTTGTTTTTTTCCTTTTTTTACAGGAGATCGATGGCGTCGCAGGAATGAGAGTATAATAAAAGAAATGAAAACTGTGTTGTCTCTTTTATTTCATTAAAATACTTTTTTCTTGCTTTGTCTTTTTTTTATACATTTAAAAACTTTGGGATTAATAATGGATCGGTGCCTTATTGACGCCTATCCATTATTAACCGGGCTTATTGTCACCGTGCAATCAACGGTGACATTAACCCCTTATTACCCCACTTACCACCGCTACAGGTCAGTGGGAAGAGCCGGGTAAAGTGCCACAATTGGCACATCTTTTGATGCACCAAATGTGGGGCTGCTGTAGCCTGGTATTATCAGGCTGTTGAGGGCCAAAATCCATGGGCCTTGACAGTCTTTTAATACCAGGCCGCAGCAGTCTGCATTTTACTTGGCTGGTTAACAAAAATAGGGGGACCCCTACGCCGTTTTTTTTTCGAGGGGATCCCCTATTTTTGTTAACCAGCCAAGCTAAGCAGACTGCTGTGGCCTGGTATTATCAGGCTTGCAAGGTCCATGGATATTGGATCCTTACCAGCCTGAAAAACCAGGCCTCAGCAGTCTGCTTCATCTGGCTGGTTAACAAAAATAGAGGGGACCCCACGCCAATTTTTTTCGAGGGGATCCCCTATTTTTGTTAATCAGCCAAGATATGCAGACTGCTGTGGCCTGGTATTATCAGGCTGGCAAGGTCCATGGATCTTGGCTCCTTAACAGCCTGAAAATCCAGGCCTCAGCGGTCTGCTTCATCTGGCTGGTTAACAAAAATAGGGGGGACCCCACGCCAATTTTTTTCGAGGGGATCCCCTATTTTTGTTAACCAGCAAAGATAAGCAGACTGCTGTGGCCTGGTATTATCAGGCTGGCAAGCAGGGTCGGACTGAGCCACCGGGACACCGGAGAAACCTCCGGTGGGCCCCAGCTCCTGCGTGGTGGGCCCTGATTTGAAAGGATAGGTCGCGGGGCAGAGGGGGCGGTGGCCCCGGGCCCCGCGCTCTGAGGGGGCCCGCCCGGAGCTACGCTACAGTAACTGTATCGGCGTGCACAGCACGCCGATACAGTTACATTCTGCGGCAGAGCAGGGAGAATCGATCTTCCTGCTCTGCCGCCCAGAAGCTATGGGGCCTGAACAGGCGGGGGGGGGCCCGGTGCCAGCAGTGGGCCCCCCACCCGTCATCGGAGGGTCAGCTGTATCGGCATCCAGCCGATACAGCTGACCGCATAGTGAGAGAAGGAGCGAGCGCTCCTTCTCTCCCATAATCCCCCTCTCAGAGTCTGACAGCGGGCGCGATGACATCACCTGCCGGCGCCCGCTGTCAGACGCTGAGAGGGAGAACAGTGAGCAGCACAGGAGCCGGGAGGTGAGTATTGTTTTTTTTTTTTTAATGGGGGTGCATTATACTACAGAGGCTGTATATGGGTGGTGCATTATACTACAGAGGCTGTATATGGGGGCTGCATTATACTACAGAGGCTCCATATTGGGGTGCATTATACTACAGAGACTCCCTATGGGGATGCATTATACTACAGAGGCTGCCTATGGGGGTGCATTATAATATAGCGGCTGCCTATGGTGGTGCATTATATTATAGACTCTGCCTATGGGGGTTTATTATAATATAGAGGCTGCCTATGGGGGTGCATTATACTATATTGAGGATTATCTGGTGTATTATGCTGTATGGATGCTATCTAGGGGCCATCATACAGTGTTGGACCCATTAAATAGTTTGGGGACATTAAGGGGTCAGTATATATCCAGTGAGGGGCATTATTCTGTGTATAGGGGAGATGTACAGGGGGAGACTTGGGACATTATTAAATGTAAAGTGGACACTTATTGTTATAGGGGAACTCGGGTTACTGTGACTGTCAAAGGGGCACACAGGGCATTATTACAGTCTAGGGGACAAAATGTGGTCACTGTTTTCTAGTTCACTTGCACCCGGCATTACTATATTCTAGAGGGGTGCTTTAAAATTTAGAGGTCACACAGAACCACACAGCAGGTGCAGTAATAGGGACACATACGGCAGCAGCAGCTCAGTATTGGGGTATCACGTGCAGTAATAGGGACACATACGGCAGCAGCGGCTCAGTATTGGGGTATCAGCAGGATGAGGAGTTTGTGCAGGTTGAGAATAGTCCAATTGGTGACCAAGACAGTGCTAAAAATATGAGAAGTGAAATGTGTCTTTGTTGTAATCTCTGCAGTCGAGTCCTGGCTGGAGAAGTCGTCATGTCGGTCTGGGCCAGATGGAAAATAAATGAAAAGTGAACAATTCCATTAGAAAGAACATCAGCGGTAAGTCATTATCTGTACCTGTGCTGTAATCTATTATATGTTCTGTAGGACTGGTATTATTTACCACAGACCATATGGCGGTAATATCAATATTGGTCTTTTTATATATAGATTATTTTTGGCAACAGCGCGGTCATTTGCTGAGGTTCTCTGATTAGGGTCCACTCAGAAGTTTCGCCCCCACTAAACCAAAACCCTAGCTACGCCTCTGGCTCTCTCTCTAGTCTTTCTTTCTCTCTCTAGTCTTTCTCGCTCTCTGTTCTTTCTTTCTCGCTCTCTGTTCTTTTTTCTCTCTGTTCTTTCTTTCTCTCTCTCTCTTTTCTTTCTTTCCTCTCTTTCTTTCTCTGTTTGTTCTTTCTCTCTCGCTGCTCTTTCTTTTTTTTCCTCAGTACCAGCCACTGTGCCCTCATTACCAGTCAGTGTGATCAGCAGTGCTAAATGGGTACGCTTGGGCCAGGATATGGGTGTGATTAGCTGTTAAATGGGTGTGGTCGGGGCGTGGCCTAAAATTTGCAGTGACGCCCTACGCGCGCCGCAGCCTTTAACCCTCTTTCCTGTCTTCAAAATTTGGGAGGTATGCTGTATGACCTCACTACAACTTCTGGCCATGCTCCTGATGAGCGCGACTGATGGTCTCCTGAGGGATCTCCTCCCACACCTGGACTAAAGCATCCACCAACTCCTGGACAGTCTGTGGTGCAACGTGGCATGGCCTAAAATTTGCTGCAGCAGGCCACGCGTGCCACAGCCTTTGTCCCTCTTTCCCTTCTTCAAAGGTTGGGAAGTATGATGGTGGGCCCCAAGAATATTTTTTCTCTGGTGGGCCCAAGGTACTCCAGTCCGATGCTGCTGGCAAGGTCCATGGATATTGGCTCCTTAACAGCCTTAAATACCATGCCTCAGCAGCAGGGGCGTACATAGAAATCATGGGGCCCCATAGAAAAAGTCTGAATGGGCCCCCCCCCAAAAAAAAACCCAGAGCCATTGTAAATGTAAAGTGCCAGCACAGTGAGGGGATACATTAAAAAAAAATGTATTATGCCCCCATAGATTGTGCCCCCATAGATGCTCCATAGTATAGGTCCTTATGCTGCCGCAGCTGCTGCAACCAAAAAAAAAAAAAGACATACTCACCTTTCGTCGCTGGGGGCCAGGTGCCGGTGTCCTGAGCAGGGGGGACACCAGGTGCCGATGTCACCGCTCGCTCAGGGCCCCGGCACCTGAGATATTTACCTGTCCTCTCTCCACTGCTGAGTGCCGCTGTCTTCGGGGTCCTCCAGCAGTGAATGATCAGGCAGAGGGCGCGGCGCGCACTAACGACATCATCGCGCCCTCTGACCTGAACATTGCAGCAAGAGGACGCGAGCAACGGTGGAACGGGACAGCTAAATATCCCTTATACTCACCCTTCTGCCGGCGCGGTCTGTGCAGCCCCTGCTCTTCTCCCACGGTCTCCGCCGCCAGTGTTCAGCGGTCACGCGGACAGCTCATTAAAGTCATGAATATGTGCGTGTTCATGACTGTAATGAGCGGTACCACCTGACTGCTGAACACAGGCGTCGGAGACCGTGGGAGAAGAGCAGGGCTGCAGAGACCGCACCAGGAGGGGTGAGTATATAGAAGAGCTGCACTCCCCCTCCCCCGCCGACCCCCTGGTAGTACTGTGTCAGCACAGCTACCCGACCGTCGAGGGCCCCCTCACCTGTCCGGGCCCCATAGCAGCTGCTTGGTCTGCTTCATTCACGGTACGCCACTGCTCAGCAGTCTGCTTCATCAGGCTGGTTAACAAAAATAGGGGGGACCCGACGCCATTTTTTTTTCGAAGGGAACCCCTATTTTTGTTAATCAGTTCCCTCTGACGTCACTGATTGTGTCCCTGGCTGACCTGAAGTGAAAGTGGAAAGCAATCAATTAAGTTTTCCACTTCCTCTCCTGTCAGCCAGGAGAGGAACTCATTCATTTGGGGGTTTACTGTGAGGCTGCAGCATTAGCTGCGGTCCCTGCAGTAAACATTAACCCTTTCTGAAGGATTACACCGTGGGACCTGACTGTGCATGGGATAGGTAAGAATAATTTTGCTTTTTTATTTTATTTTTATTACAGGAAATGGTTTTTGCAGTAAAATAAAAGATGGTCAAAAACATGTGTCTTTATTTCATTAAAATGATTTTTAATTAAAGTGTGTGTGTTTTATTTTTATTTCATGCAATAGGATTAATAATTGATAGTTGTCTAATTGACAGCTCTCAATTAACAACCTGGCTTAAGGTCACCTTTCAAATGCAAGGTGGCTTTAACCCCATATTAACCCATTCGCCACCACTACAGGGCAATGGGAATAGACGGGCAAAGTGCCAGAAAGGGCGAATCTAATTATAGATTTGTCTTTTCTGAGGTGTCTGGGGGCAGATGTTAGTAGCCAGGGGGGGGGCAAAAATAATGGTCCCTCTCTGGGCTATTATTATCTGCCCCCATTCGCTGGCTTTGTCTGTCTGGTTGCGAAAATAGGGCGGGAGCCCACGCATTTTTTTTAAACAATTTTACACCTCATATATATATATATATATATATATATATACATGTCATTGAATTTGTGACACATATATATATATATTTATATTTATAGTTCATACACTTCTACATAGTATAATAGCCGCTAATTCAATTGCCGGCTTTTGTGAAAATGCAGAACCCGACATGAAATGACACTTGGTGTACATAGGGTTAACCATGTCTTTTCATGTCCTTTGCTATCTGATTTGCACAAACAATTACATCAGTCTATGTGTGCAAAATTTCACACCTGTAGGGGTTAATTAAAGTTGTAAATTTGTAGCAAAAAAGTCCGTTTTTTTACAACGAATTTACACCTTTAATTAACCCCTACAGGTGTGAAATTTTGCACACATAGACTGATGTAATTGTTTGTGCAAATCAGATAGCAAACGACATGAAAAGACATGGTTAACCCTATGTACACCAAGTGTCATTTCATGTCGGGTGCTTCTGTCTTTTCACAGAAGCCGGCTTTACCCGGCAATTGAATCAGAGGCTATTTTACTATGTAGAAGTGTATAAACTATACATATATGTATATATATGTCACAATGACATGTATATATATATATTATATATATATATATAATATATATATATATATATATATGTATTCTATGTGTGTATATTTAGTGTTTACAAGGAAATAAAGGTTTTTTTTAGTTGCGATATTTTGTTCCCATAGACTTACATGGGACTTCCGGTATCGGAATCGGATATCGCCGATATTTAGTGATATCGGCGATACCATTCCGATCCGATATTTTTAGATATCGAGCAGTATCGCTCAACACTAGTGTTGAGCATTCCGATACCGCAAGTATCGGGTATCGGCCGATATTCGCTGTATCGGAATTCCGATACTTAGTTCCGATATTTTTCCTATATCGTATACCGAAATCGGAAGTTCCCATAATTCTTTTGAGAGGCACTGTGATTTTAGTCAGCCAATGAGGAATCCTACGAAGTGTGGGCACATCCTGTAATGCTACGGTCATGTTAACTAATGGCATGGCTGTGATTGGCTGCTAAAATGATGTCAGAATGCACTATAAAAGGCGCCGCCGCCATTTTAGCGTCACTGTGCTGTGAATTCAGTTAGGGATAGAACGCTGCTCTGCTGACTCTGAGGTACAGTTACAGATAGCGTTTTTGTGAATTGTTCTGTAGGCAGGCTATTTGAGAAACCTCTGTGTAAATCATCCTTTTTCCTTGCAGTGTTGTTTTCACAGCTCTGTGCAAGGTGTGTGTGTGAGTGCAGGTGACGCTGCAGTTTGCTCTGCATCCAACGCTGTTTGTAGTCATCTGCACGTGTCACTCACTGACTCTTTTTTTATTTTTTTTTGTGGAATTGGTGCTGCTCCATTCAATTGAAATTAACAGTGATCTATTAGTGTGACGTGCTTCCATCCGTATACAATACATTGGTTGCAAACACTATAGAAGTACACAAAGGAGCCTTTCACAGATAGTGAACAGTTGTGTGCAGTGTTCACTGTAGCCTGTGAGGTTTTCATTTTTTGAGTGCAGATCACGCTCCAGTTAGTTCTTCAACCACTGCTGGTTGTAGTCTGCTGAGCGTGTGTCACTGCCTCATCCTTGACATTTTTCTCTAATTGGTGCTGCTCCATTCTATTTCAAAAAACTCAAATCTATTAGTGTGACGCGCTTCCATCCGTATACAATACATTGGTTGCAAACACTATAGAAGTACACAAAGGAGCCTTTCACAGCTAGTGAACAGTTGTGTGCAGTGTTCACTGTAGTTTGTGAGGTTTTGATTTTTTGAGTGCAGATCACGCTCCAGTTAGTTCTTCAACCACTGCTGGTTGTAGTCTGCTGAGCGTGTGTCACTGCCTCATCTTGACATTTTTCTCTAATTGGTGCTGCTCCATTCTATTTAAAAAAAACTCAAATCTATTAGTGTGACGCGCTTCCATCCGTATACAATACATTGGTTGCAAACACTATAGAAGTACACAAAGGGGCCTTTCACAGCTAGTGAACAGTTGAGTGCAGTGTTCACTGTAGTCTGTGAGGTTTTCATTTTTTGAGTGCAGATCACGCTACAGTTAGTTCTTCAACCACTGCTGGTTGTAGTCTGCTGAGCGTGTGTCACTGCTTCATCCTTGACATTTTTCTCTAATTGGTGCTGCTCCATTCTATTTCAAAAAACTCAAATGTATTAGTGTGACGCGCTTCCATCCGTATACAATACATTGGTTGCAAACACTATAGAAGTACACAAAGGAGCCTTTCACAGCTAGTGAACAGTTGTGTGCAGTGTTCACTGTAGTCTGTGAGGTTTTCATTTTTTGAGTGCAGATCACGCTACAGTTAGTTCTTCAACCACTGCTGGTTGTAGTCTGCTGAGCGTGTGTCACTGCCTCATCCTTGACATTTTTCTCTAATTGGTGCTGCTCCATTCTATTTCAAAAAAATCAAATCTATTAGTGTGACGCGCTTCCATCCGTATACAATACATTGGTTGCAAACACTATAGAAGTACACAAAGGAGCCTTTCACAGCTAGTGAACAGTTGTCTGCAGTGTTCACTGCAGTCTCTGAGGAATAACCAAACTTAGGCCTTATAACTTTTCTGACTTTCTTTATCAATCTACCAAGATGAAGAAGGCAGGGAGTAAGGCACGTGGTCGTGGCCGTGGAGTTTCAGCAGGGAGAGGACGTGGGGATTCTGTGGCTGCTGCTGCCCCCAGTGACACAGCATCCACCAGTTTTCCCCGTGAGCGTTCCTTTATGCACACTTTTGTAGGAGCTCGGCGTACCCCCCTGCTGCGGGAAGAACAAATTGAAGCAGTTGTTGGTTGGATGGCAGCCAATGCATCGACTTCAATTGCTTCAACCTTCTCTCAGGACCACAGCACTGTTGAACAACCATCTGTCTCTTCACCGCCTGCCAAATTGCCAAGGCAGTCAGAGAGCTCTGTACAGGAGCCAGCTGAGTCTCTGCTTCTGTTCTCAGAATCTGTTGGCTTGCAAACAGGGGCCCAGCCAAGTAGCATTCTGGAATGTGAAGAAGAGGGAGTGTGCAGTGATGCGCAACAGCTGTTTCTCTCTGAATCTGAAGAGGCGGGTGAGCCAGTGCCGATGGTCAGCACACCGCAGAACGCATCTGATGATGATGAGACTCAGGTGCCAGTTTCTGTTGAGCATGGTGCTGGCCAGATCACCCAACAGCAGCAGGTGTTGGAAGAGGGTAGTGGATGTGATGAGGTCCAAGACCCAACATGGCGTGAGGAACAGGAAGGTGGTGGGAGCATGTTATGTTTCGGTAGCTGAGGAGTGCAGGTAAAAAAGGCAATACACCAGAGCAGTTGGAATCTATGAGATTGCAGTACCCTGACTAACCACCACAACTAGAGGCAGCCATGGAGCGTTCCTACGTTGGTCCTAGACGCCTCGTCACAGCCTGAGAAACTAACTACACCTAAAGATAGAAATAGGAAAGCTATCTGCCCCGGAGCAGAACCCCAAAGATAATAGAAAGCCCCCAAACAAGTAATGGCGGTTAGACAAGAAGAAATACTGACACAGAAAGAAAATAGTATGAGCAAATGCTGGGGCCCAAACTAACTAAATAGAAAAGGATAGGAAGGGTACTTACTGCAATCCCAGAAAACCCTGAAAAGCACCAACTCTACTAATTTCAAAATCACCTGAGATCACACGAACTCTACCACCTAAATTAGTTCTCTGGTGTAACAAAATCAAAACAGCAGCCACTGAAAAAACTGGAAAAAGCAAAAGTACAAAACTCAGTGGCTGAACTAAACTGAGAGGGCAAAAGCCCCCGGAGGGGACCCTGAAGGCCCCCACAGAAGTGCAGGACAAAATGCAAAAATATAGCACAAACACAAAAGAAGAAAAAGTCTTATCTGTTAGCAGGAGATGCAGACACGACACAGCAGGCTACAAGGGAAACTGGAATGAAGGATTCAGACCAGAACAATTGATCACCGGCAACCCTGATGGGAAAATGACTCCCTTATATAAGACCAGTCAGTAACACCTGATTCCCAGTCCTCACAATCTTCACTAGCACCACTTGTAACCACCAGAGGGAGCCTCTGCTCAGAACTCATCTCAAACCCATTCACAACAGTACCCCCCCCTTGAGGAGGGGTCACCGAACCCTCATTTGAGCAACCAGGTCGGTCAGGATGAGTTCTATGATACGCACGGATAAGTCTCCTAGCATGGATGTCCGAAGCAAACACCCAAGAATTGTCTTCCTGACCATAACCTCTCCATTTAACCAAATACTGGAGTTTCCGTCTAGAAAAACGAGAATCCAATATTTTCTCAACCACATACTCCAGATTGCCCTCAACCAAAACAGGGTCAGGAGGCACAGCAGCAGGAACCACTGGCTCAACAAACCTCTTCAACAAGGACTTGTGGAACACGTTATGGATCTTAAATGTCCCTGGAAGAAGCAAACGAAAAGAAACAGGATTAATAATCTCCATGATCTTATAAGGTCCAATGAACCTAGGCTTAAATTTAGGAGATGCTACTCTCATAGGAATATTCTTTGAGGACAACCAGACCAAGTCCCCCACTCTAAACCGAGGACCATCAGTCCTATGCCGGTTAGCAAACCGCTGGGCCTTCTCCTGAGAGAGGGACAACCTCTCCACTACCCGGTCCCAAATCTGTTGCATACGCTCAACAACAGAGTCAACACCCGGACAGACAGAAGCCTCCGTCTGTCCTGAAGAAAATCGAGGGTGAAACCCAGAATTACAGAAAAACGGAGACATCAAAGTGGCAGAGCTAGCCCTATTATTAAGAGCAAACTCAGCCAAAGGCAAAAAAGAGACCCAGTCATCCTGATCAGCAGACACAAAGCATCTTAGATAAGTCTCCAATGTCTGGTTTGTTCTCTCAGTTTGACCATTGGTCTGAGGATGAAATGCCGAGGAGAAAGACAATTGAACACCCAGTTTAGAACAAAAAGTCCTCCAAAATCTGGAAACAAACTGGACTCCTCTGTCAGACACAATGTTCTCAGGAATGCCGTGTAAACGAACCACGTGCTGAAGGAACAACGGCACCAATTCAGAGGAGGAAGGCAACTTAGGTAATGGCACAAGATGTATCATTTTGGAAAACTTATCACAAATTACCCAGATGGTGGTCATTCTCTGAGAAACAGGAAGATCGGAAATGAAATCCATAGAGATATGGGTCCATGGTCTCTTGGGCACAGGCAATGGCATCAACAAACCACTAGAGCGAGAGCAAGGCTTGGAGCGAGAGCAAGTCCCGCAGGACTGCACAAATTCCCTGACATCACGAGACAAGGTAGGCCACCAAAAGGACCGACTAACCAAGTCTCTGGTACCAAAAATTCCGGGATGCCCAGCCAATGCGGAACAATGAATCTCAGACATCACACTCTTTTTCCATTTGTCCGGGACAAACAATTTTCCAACAGGGCAGCGCTCGGGCCTATCCTCCTGACACCCCTCCAGAGCAAGTCTCAAATTGGGCGAGATGGCGGAAAGAACTACACCCTCTTTCAAAATAACAGAAGGATTAGATAACTCAGGAGAGTCCGCAATTAAACTCCTCGAGAGGGCATCCGCCTTAACATTCTTAGTGCCAGGAAGAAAGGAAACCACAAAATTAAAACGTGTGAAAAACAAGGCCCACCTGGCCTGTCTAGGATTGAGTCGCTTGGCAGATTCCAGATAGACCAGATTCTTATGGTCCGTAAGGACCACCACCTGATGTTTGGCTCCCTCCAGCCAATGTCTCCACTCTTCAAAAGCCCACTTCATGGCCAATAACTCCCGATTACCCACGTCATAATTACGTTCAGTAGGAGAAAATTTTCGAGAGAAAAAGGCACAAGGGTTACTTTTAGAGGTCTCTGGATCTTTTTGGGACAAAACGGCACCTGCCCCAATTTCAGAGGCATCAACCTCCACCTGAAATGGCAGAGAAACATCAGGCTGCCGTAGAACAGGAGCAGAAGTGAATCTCTGCTTAAGTTCCTGAAATGCAGAGACTGCCTCAGGAGGCCAATTCACCACATCAGAACCCTTTCTGGTCAAATCAGTTAATGGTTTAACAATAACCGAGAAATTACCAATAAATTTACGATAAAAATTGGCAAAACCCAAAAATCTCTGAAGAGCCTTTAATGAAGTAGGTTGGACCCAATCACAGATGGCCTGAACCTTGACCGGGTCCATTTCAATAACAGATGGGGACAAAATGAATCCCAGAAATGAGATCCTCTGTACGCCAAAAAGACACTTTGATCCCTTCACATACAGAGCATTCTCTCTCAAAATCTGGAATACAGTTCGAACATGTTTCACATGAGAGTCCCAGTCATTAGAAAAAATCAAGATATCATCCAAATAAACAATCAGAAATTTGTCCACAAAATCCCTGAAAATGTCATTCATGAAGGACTGGAAGACGGAAGGAGCATTAGTGAGCCCAAAGGGCATCACTAGGTACTCAAAATGCCCTTCAGGGGTATTGAATGCCGTCTTCCATTCATCCCCGTGCTTAATGCGAATAAGGTTATACGCCCCCCTGAGGTCAAGCTTGGTAAACCAAGTAGCGTTTTTCACCCTGGAAAACAGGTCAGAAATCAAGGGTAACGGGTATTGATATTTCACAGTAATATTGTTCAAGAGACGATAATCAATACACGGCCTTAATGAACCATCTTTTTTGGCCACAAAGAAAAAACCGGCACCTAAGGGTGAAGAGGATGGTCTGATATGACCCTTCTCCAATGATTCCTTGATATAAGACCGCATAGCGTCATGTTCAGGTACAGACAAGTTAAAAAGGCGACCTTTAGTTCAATAGCGCAGTCATAGCTCCTATGGGGAGGCAAGGATGCAGATTTACTTTCGCTAAACACATCAGAAAAATCAATCAAAAAGTCAGGAACATCCTGAGCCTGGGGGAAGGCAGAAAAAACAGGAGTGTTGGTATTAACACATTGGCAGCCCCAACTGGTTACAGACACAGATTTCCAATCCAAAACAGGATTATGAGACTGTAACCAAGGGAAACCCAGCACGATAATGTCATGCAGATTATATAGAACCAAAAATTTGCAGCACTCCTGGTGATCAGGTTCAACCCTCATTATCACCTGAGTAGAAAACTGGGGTTTATTCTCAGCCAAAGGGGTAGAATCGATCCCCAGTAGGGGAATAGACTTCTGTAGGGGTATCAAGGGAAACCCACGTTTAGCAAAATCATAATCCATCAGGTTAATAGCTGCTCCAGAATCAACGAAAGCCTGAGCAGAAAATGAGGACAGAGAGCATATCAGAGTGACAGTTAATAAAAACTTAGTCTGAACACTACCCAAGACAACTGAGCGTGCAAAACGTCTTCCCCGCTTAGGGCAGACTGAAATAGCATGAGAGGCATCACCACAGTAGAAACATAACCCATTGCGCTTTCGAAACTCATGACGCTGTGCCCCAGACACCACTCTATCACACTGCATGGGTTCAGAAGCTGGTTCACAAGGCAACACCATTCCACGCATACTTCTCCGCTCACGCAAACGTCTGTCAATTTGAATCGCTAATGACATAGAATCATTGAGACCAGAGGGGACAGGGAATCCCACCATAACATCCTTTACATTATCTGACAGACCCTTCCGGAAAAGGGCTGCCAAAGCGTCGTCATTCCATTTGGTCAGGACTGCCCACCTACGGAATCTCTGACAGTATAACTCAGCGTCATCAAGCCCTGATTTAATGCCAACAAGGCTTTTTCAGCTTGATCAGTGACATTAGGCTCATCGTACAATAACCCCAAAGCCTGAAAAAATGCATCAACATCACTCAAAACAGGATCCCCAGGTATCAGGGAAAAAGCCCAATCCTGAGGATCGCCGCGCAGGAGAGAGATGATAATTTGAACCTGCTGCGCTGCGTTTCCTGAGGACTTAGATTTTAAGGCAAAAAACAATTTACAATTATTTTTGAAATTCTGAAACTTAGCTCGATCCCCTAAAAACAAATCTGGCATGGGGATCCTAGGTTCCACAACAGGCAACCTAGCAAGATATGCAGCAATACTCTGAACCTCAGTGGCTAGCTGATCCACACGGCCAGACAACTGTGCAAACTCCATTGGGAGAAAAGATCCTCCCCAGCACCCAGAGATACAGAGGGAAAAAAAAATGCAACAAACAGAAAAATATCTCTGACAACTCTGACAACCTTTTTTCTTTCACAATATTTTTTCCCTTCTGTGAGTACCATACAATTTTCAATTTTTAGGCCGGTGATACTGTTATGTTTCGGTAGCTGAGGAGTGCAGGTAAAAAAGGCAATACACCAGTTGGAATCTATGAGATTGCAGTACCCTGACTAACCACCACAACTAGAGGCAGCCGTGGAGCGTTCCTACGTTGGTCCTAGACGCCTCGTCACAGCCTGAGAAACTAACTACACCTAAAGATAGAAATAGGAAAGCTATCTGCCCCGGAGCAGAACCCCAAAGATAATAGAAAGCACCCAAACATGTAATGGCGGTTAGACAAAAGGAAATACTGACACAGAAAGAAAATAGTATGAGCAAACGCTGGGGCCCAAACTATCTAAATAGAAAAGGATAGGAAGGGTACTTACTGCAATCCCAGAAAACCCTGAAAAGCACCAACTCTACTAATTTCAAAATCACCTGAGATCACACGACCTCTACCACCTAAATTAGTTCTCTGGTGTAACAAAATCAAAACAGCAGCCACTGAAAAAACTGGAAAAAGCAAAAGTACAAAACTCAGTGGCTGAACTGAACTGAGAGGGCAAAAGCCCCCGGAGGGGACCCTGAAGGCCCCCACAGAAGTGCAGGACAAAATGCAAAAATATAGCACAAACACAAAAGAAGAAAAAGTCTTATCTGTTAGCAGGAGATGCAGACACGACACAGCAGGCTACAAGGGAAACTGGAATGAAGGATTCAGACCAGAACAATTGATCACCGGCAACCCTGATGGGAAAATGACTCCCTTATATAAGACCAGTCAGTAACACCTGATTCCCAGTCCTCACAATCTTCACTAGCACCGCTTGTAACCACCAGAGGGAGCCTCTGCTCAGAACTCATCTCAAACCCATTCACAACAGGAGCAGCTCTGAGGAAGAGATTGCCCCAACGGTCCAAACAGGAGGGAGAGGTAGGCTGCAGACTCGGTTGCCTGTAGCCTCCAGTTTGGCACCTGTTCGGAGCAGTTCTCTTCCAAAAGCCAAAACGGGCGCTCCCAGGACTTGCACTGCGTGGTCCTTTTTTGACACACTTGCAGATGATATTTGCTATGTCAAATGCAAGCTGTGTAATCAAAAAGTAAAAAGAGGTAAAAGTGTCAGTAACCTCAATACCACAAATATGTGGAAACATGTGCGGACAAAGCACGTGGTTGAGTTACAAAGACACACTGGAGATGTAGGCCAACCTACAGCAGCACCTACATCTTCAGCTCGTGTTGGAGCCTCTTCCTCCAGCTCACACACAGCTGGTTCGGCTTCCTCACAGGATCGCCATGGAAGAACCTCTGTCACTGTTGTCCAGAGACCCAGTGTTATTCCACCCACAGCTGCAAGTTCCCTGTCATCCTCACACTCCCAGGCCACAAAACAGCCATTGGTAGCACAGGCATGGGATAAAAGACGGCCATACTCGGCAAACCATCCACGAGCACAGGCTCTGAATGCTGGCATTGCAAAACTCCTGTCCCTTGAAATGCTGTCATTCAGGCTGGTGGAGACTGACAGTTTCCGTAACTTAATGGCATTGGCAGTCCCACAATACAATGTGCCCAGCCGATTTTATTTCAGCAGGCAAGCCGTCCCTGCTCTGCAAAAGCATGTTGAGGCAAAAATTAAACATGCGCTACTAAACGTCGTCAGTAGCAAGGTCCACCTGACCACCGATGCGTGGACCAGTACCCATGGCCAGGGACGATACCTTTCACTCACTGCCCATTGGGTGAATGTTGTGGAGCCAGGTACACATCTTGCGAGTGGCGCTGTACGTGTTCTGCCAACTCCAAGGATTGCCGGAATAAAGTCTGTCCACATTGACTCCTCCTCCTACTCCAGTTCCTCAGAATCATCGCTGCAGGAGCAGTCACGGTCTACCTCCACATGGACCCGTGGACGCTTACCTGATGCAACCGATATGAGCACAGCCGTGGCCAAACGGCAACAGGCCGTCCTGAAATTAATTTCCATGGGGAATCGAAGCCACACAGCGCAGGAGCTCTGGAATGCCATCAAGCAGGAGAGCGACGTGTGGTTTTTGCCAGCGAATCTCCAGCCAGGCTTGGTAGTGTGTGACAATGGCCGAAATCTGGTGGCAGCTCTGGGCCTTGGCAACCTCACTCACATACCATGTCTGGCACATGTGCTCAACTTGGTCGTTCAGAGTTTTTTGAGGGACTATCCGGATCTTGATGCACTGCTGCACAAGGTCCGCCTAGAGTGCGCTCACTTGCGACGTTCCAGCATGGCCAGATCGCGCATTGCAGCTCTGCAACGCAGATTTCGCCTTCCTGAACATCGCATCATATGTGACATACCCACCAGGTGGAATTCCACGTTACATATGTTGGAGCGGTTGTGTGAGCAGCAGCCAGCAGTAATGGAGTATCAGCTGCATCAGGCGCAATCAACTCGTAATTTGCGCCGTTCACACTTCACCACTACTGAGTGGGCCTCTATGAAGGACATCTGCCACGTTTTGCATGCGTTTGATGACTCAACGCGGATGGCGAGTGCAGATGATGCACTAGTCAGCCTGACTGTCCCCCTTATCTGCCTGCTTCAAAAAACACTGCAAGCACTAAGGGATGAGGTTTTGGAAGAGGTGGAGGATGACGAGTCACAAATTCCATCACCTTCTGGACAGTCAGCGCAACGTGGTTCCTCACAAAGGGCTGGGCAGGGCTCACTTTGTGAGGAGGATGAGGAGGAGTCAATGGAGGAGGAAGACATCGCTCCAGAGGGAGGTACACAACGCTCTAGTCAGTATGTAGAGCGAGGGTGGGGTGATGCAGAGCAGGCAGAGATGACGCCTCTTGCAGGGGACAGCGTTTCTTGGCCAGTTGGGAGTCTGCAGCACATGGTTGATTTCATGCTGCAGTGCCTGAGAAACGACCGCCGCATCGCCCACATTCTCACCACGTCTGATTATTGGGTGTACACCCTCCTAGACCCTCGCTACCGGGACAACTTACAAAGCCTCATCACACCGTTGAACAGGGAGCGTAAAATGCGGGAGTACCAAGACACACTGGTACAATCCATAATGTTCTCCATTCCAGCCGAGAGCACTGCTGCTGCTACTGCTTTACAAAGCAGCTCTGTGCGTCGAGGCAGTGGAGACAGCTCTGCAACAAGAGGGAGCACAAGCAGCGCCTCTGCACAGGGCAAGACTAGTATGTTCCAAATGTGGCGAAGTTTTGTGGCAGCGCCACAAATGTCTACACCATCCGAGACGGCTCCAGTCAGCAGGAGGCAACGTTTCCGTAAGATGGTGACAGACTACATGTCTTTCCCTCTAAGTGTACTCCCAGATGGCTCTTCCCCATTCAAGTTTTGGGTCTCTAAGCTTGATACATGGCCAGAGCTTAGCCAGTATGCATTGGAGGTGCTGGCTTGACCTGCTGCCAGTGTATTATCGGAGCGCGTCTTTAGTGCTGCAGGTGGTGTACTAACAGACCGTCGCATGCGACTATCCTCCGATAATGTAGACCGGCTTACTTTTCTGAAAATGAACAAGGCATAGATCTCGCCTGAATTTGCCTGTCCGGTTTACAATTAAATAACTGGTTGGCAACGTTATCCATGTCTCCTGTTATGTTCATCTTTCTACCACCTGAACTCTACTCCCTGGGCTACAACACTGCCAGTTGCTGCTCAGAAGTGTCGTGTCCACTGACCAATACACAAGCTATAGTGTTAGTGGGGTTCAGTAACGCCAGCTGTTCCCCTGCTGTGTGTCCGGCAAGAAGTCTCTTGTTCCCTACACACCCATGTCGAACATGCTCCAAATAGGGAAGAGCCGTCACCCAGATTGTTATGCTTAAAACAGGAAAGTTTGAAGTTTTCCAGGCCTAGAATGATAAATTTTTATAAGAAATATGGACAAATAATAATTTGTCATCACAGCGCATATCTGCACATGTCTATTAGAAATGGTCACAAAAACTAAAACATAGTGTTCACTTTTTGAAATTAATGCATAAAAGTACATTTCATAATTATCAATTAATGCTTTTTAAGGAACTTTATCTGTACCTGTAAGATAATGCAGTCAATGGATGTACGAATCATAAACATCATCATCATCATCATCCTCACAACTCACGAGTTATATTTATGACAGACATAATAAAATACACAGACTGATGCCAATTGTAACTTCACACACCATATATGAAATGGCCAGCATCTAAACCTGGTAATAATGTGCAATAATAAATTATTACATCTAGAAAGTGCATCATGCATACTGACAATAGGTAGTTATACCTGCAAGTGCTGGTGAAACAACCACAACAGATATAAATTAATAATGGTATATAGGTATCACAGTGCATAGTTACTCATGGACAATGTCGATCTAATACTGTACCTCAATAAAGGCAGCGTCAACCATCATGCTTGTTAGTCTTGTAGATTGTTAAAGAGGGAACGTGCTTTTTTGGTTGCTCATAGGTGGAGTATTATACAGTAAATGATTACTGCTGTCGTATTTTTGTCGTCCCTAGGGCAGAATAACGCTGCGTAAGGTCACATTTTATAGAGAGTCATATAATAGACACACGCTACCCTACCCTACGCGTGACAGTAGGAAGGTAGTGTTGACGGATAAAGCCTTGCGCAACCAGACATGCTTTTACCCTCTTCAACACTGTACAAGCATTAGGCAGCCCCAAATCTAAGAAGCATCGTTGTCAGAAGCTCCCTGTCCTCCCCAACAGCTGCAGGAACCTTTCCTTGCAACAAGAAGAAATGTAAAACCTGTGCATCTATAATGACCACGGACAAGATAAAGATGCCCAACTCCCATCAGGACTACAAGATCCCAGGTACTTTCAGCTGCATCACATCTAATGTGGTGTACCTAATTATATGTACTAAATGTCCAACTGGGGGTCTGTATGTGGGGGAGACCGGGCAAAAACTGAGATCAAGAATGAATTCTCATTGCTACACAATAAGAGAAAAAAGAATGGATTTACCTGTGGCAAAACACTTTTGTATGCCCGGTCATAGCATGATGGATATGGAATTACTGGTATTAAAATCTAACTTCAAATCTGAGAAAGATAGAAAGGTTTGGGAATATAAGCTCATGATGACCTTTGACACTCTTAGTGCTGGAATGAATATATCACACGGATTCATGTAATTCTATATCAATTAAGGAGTCTGCGTCTCTGACCTTCTATGGGCATCAAAACACAACACCAGACCCAATCAGAGGGCAATAAAACTTTCTCTCCTTATCTATGAACTGTTCCAATATTTATGTTCATCCTCTGCCATAATGACAGTTCTGCCTCACGTCACTTGTCTTACCTATTGCACTATTCCTGTGTCCTGTTGTGTATATAAATATGTGATTCTTCAGTTTTTGTTTTAGTCTTTGCCTGATGAAGAGACCTGAGTAGTCTCGAAAGCTTGCAATTTGTTACCATCTTTTCAGTTAGCCATTAAAAGGTATCAACCGGTGAGGACTCTCAAGTCTAAATATTTTTCTATTCTTGGAATTGAAATTCATCATTTTATTGTCCTAGTAAAACTTCATTTATTCTTGTTTAAAGTACATACATTTGCAATGGCCACGTAACAAGGCAATAACTCAATATTTTATTTCAAATCCCTCCTTGACCCTGGGCTTCAACACTGCCAGTTGCTGCTCAGAAGTGTTGGATGCACAGATGAAAACAATCGCTGATGTGTTTGTGGGGTTCAGTAACACCTGCTGTTCCCCTGCTGTGTGTCTGGCAAAAATTACTGCTGCTAACTACAAATTTAACTTCAAACATCTCATACTAGGCCTCTGCCTACACCCTCCTTGACCCTGGGCTTCAACACCGCCAGTTGCTGCTCAGAAGTGTTGGATGCACAGATGAAAACAATCGCTGATGTGTTTGTGGGGTTCAGTAACGCCTGCTGTTCCCCTGCTGTGTGTCCGGCAAAAATTACTGCTAGCTACCTACACATGGTGAAAAAACATGACATGTCAAAGTGGCTAGTGCTATACATAGATATGAGGCTACACCCTGATTTCTAAGCTGTAAACAAGTGAAACGTCAGCTTTAAAACCATAAAATGATTAGTCTTTGTCACAAATCTGTAACAAAATAATTGTGACATATTATTGCAGATATGCACATGTCGAACACAAATGCTAACACAAAAGCCTACTTATGCTATAGGATACTGATGGTCAACCTTGTCACTCCATAGCTTAGACAAATCCAACTCACATCATGACTCAAATGCTGCAATGTTGGAAGTGCATAATGTGGGTTGAACTTTGACAACAGCTGCAGTGCGAAGGTTAGACTTCAGTGTTCTTGGCTTTTAAATAAAAGCATACAAGTAAATATAATAATCCAATGTTGATTAAGGGACGTGATGTACACCTGTAATATTGTGCAAACAATGGATGTAGGAATAGTCCTCTTCAACATTACTTATATTTGTGTCATTTTAAAAAATACATATTTAATTAGAAAGTTAACAGCCCATATCATAAAGATCCATCATGTAAACATGATAATCGGTAACAAAAATCATGCATTACCTTGTTAAAGTCAATAGTGCATAGTCACAATAGCAAAATATGTACCTGCAAGTGGTGCTGAAACAACGACAACTGATAGAAAAGGTGAATGATATCTAGTTATCAGACTGAATAGCGACACCTGTACAATGTCGATATAATACTGTACCTTAACAAAACAGCTGTGTCACACCTCACACGCGTTTTTCTTGTAGCTTCTTATGTAATAGGGCACATGCGTGTATGTTTCATCATAGGTGCATGTTTACTGAGTAAAGCAGTCATGACAACGCTATTTGTGTTGTCGGTATGCTTGCGATGATGAACGATGCGCAACGTGAATGTTAGTCTGCGTCATAAGACGCACAGACGCTCCAATACCCAACGCGTCACAGCAGTAAGCCAGTCTGTGCGTCCAAACAAAGGTGCAAGCATACATGCACGTACCCTGTTTATAAAGCTATATAAAAAAAGGATGTAGTAGTGACGCACACTTTATTGAGGTACAGTATTACATCGCCATTCACCATCTGTGGCTATGCAGTCTCATCTATATATACCTTATCTATCCGTTGTCATGCTTGCAAGTCCACAGTCAGGCATAAATAGCTATTTTCAGTATGCACTATGCACTTTTTAAAGGTTATGTTCGTTAATATAAATGATTGGCACATATTATCAGTATTACATGATGGAAATTTTATATATTTTTATAAACTGTTTAGTGATATTATTCTGCAAATGTAAAGTTTTATGAATGTCACAGATAACTTGTAATGCTGATTATGTTTTGAAGTCAGACATTCATTGTCTATACAATAAAAATGGTGTACATACTGTTACTTATCCATCATTAGTGGATTCTGATATGTACTTGCATGCTTTTATTTAAAACCGTATAGCAGATTACTTAACCAATTTTTTTTGTGGTTTGCATTGCTTTTCAACATGTTAATGTATGCGTTTATGTTTGTCAATTCTTAATTTATATTGATTTTTTAAAGTAAAATCATCATCTTATGGTACGAAAGGTTATATTTCTCTTGTTTGGAGTATAGACATTTTTAATTGACACGTAACAAGGAAAATACTTGATCTAGTATTTAAACATCCTCCTTGACCCTGGGCTCCAACACCGCCAGTTGTTGCTCGGAAGTGCTGTTAGCACAGTCAACACTTGCTCCTGTGTTACTGGGGTTCAGTAATGTCAGCTGTTCCCCTGCTCTGTGAACGGCAAAAAGTCCTGCTGCCTCCACTCTGTTCTCCTCTCATCCCTGGGCTCCAACACTGCCAGTTGTTGCTCAGAAGTGCTGTTAGCACAGTCAACACTTGCTCCTGTGTTACTGGGGTTCAGTAATGTCAGCTGTTCCCCTGCTGTGTGAACGGCAAAAAGTCTTGCTGCCTCCACTCTGTTCTCCTCTCATCCCTGGGCTCCAACACTGCCAGTTGTTGCTCGGAAGTGCTGTTAGCACAGTCAACACTTGCTCCTGTGTTACTGGGGTTCAGTGATGTCAGCTGTTTCCCTGCTGTGTGAACGGCAAAAAGTCCTGCTGCCTCCACTCTGTTCTCCTCTCATCCCTGGACTCCAACACCGCCAGTTGCTGCTCGGAAGTGCTGTTAGCACAGTCAACACTTGCTCCTGTGTTACTGGGGTTCAGTAATGTCAGCTTTTCCCCTGCTGTGTGAACGGCAAAAAGTCCTGCTGCCTCCACTCTGTTCTCCTCTCATCCCTGGGCTCCAACACCGCCAGTTGTTGCTCGGAAGTGCTGTTAGCACAGTCAACACTTGCTCCTGTGTTATTGGGGTTCAGTAATGTCAGCTGTTCCCCTGCTGTGTGAACGGCAAAAAGTCCTGCTGCCTCCACCCTGTTCTCTTGTCATCCCTGGGCTCCAACACCGCCAGTTGTTGCTCGGAAGTGCTGTTAGCACAGTCAACACTTGCTCCTGTGTTATTGGGGTTCAGTAATGTCAGCTGTTCCCCTGCTGTGTGAACGGCAAAAAGTCCTGGTGCCTCCACTCTGTTCTCCTCTCATCCCTGGGCTCCAACACCGCCAGTTGTCACTCGGAAGTGTAATTGGCACGGGTGCTCACTCCTGCCCAAACTGGTTACAGCACGCCAACTGTTTCCTGTCAGTGTAAACGTCACTTAGCCTCCAATAAGTTGTCCTGTCGTGTTGCGGTCGGGTTAGCCGACTCTATGGTGCCTGCAGTTTAGATGCTTCCTATGTGTGCTGCGGGATATGTAAATAAAGGCTGTTTCCGTTGTGACAATAGGACAATCACCCACTGTAGGACTGTGGGATTCGGTAACTGCGGCCGGCTCGCGGCCTGTCAACTTAAATTTCCATGGATACCTTCTGCTACCCGTCCGGGTTCCAGTACCATCAGCTGGTTCTCCACAGTGCCTTTGGCCCAGGTGCCTCCATCTCGGTATCCGAGTTCCAGCAACGTCTGCTGGTCCTTGGTAGTGCTTTGGAGCACAGGTACCTCTTGCTTAGTAACCGTGTCCCAGTAACGTCAGCTGGTCCTCGGTTGTGCCATTGACTCTTTTCCTTCTGCTGCCCCTCCTGGTTCCAGTACAGTCAGCTGGTCCTCGTTACTTCCATTGGCTCTTGTACCTTCTGCTACCCGTCCGGGTTCCAGTACCGTCAGCTGGTTCTCCCCAGTGCCTTTGGCCTAGGTGCCTCCATTTCGGTATCCGAGTTCCAGCAACGTCTGCTAGTCCTTGGTAGTGCTTTGGAGCACAGGTACCTCCTGCTTAGTAACCGTGTACCAGTAACGCCAGCTGGTCCTCGGTTGTGCCATTGGCTCTTTTCCTTCTGCTGCCCCTCCGGGTTCCAGCACAGTCAGCTGGTCCTCGTTACTTCCATTGTCTCTTGTACCATCTGATACCCGTCCGGGTTCCAGTAACGTCAGCTGGTTCTCGGAAGTTAGTCAGCCTTCTTGTACCTTCAGCTACATTTCCAAATTGAAGATTTTTTAAATGTTTTTTTGGGTAATCACTATGGATCTCCAACAATGAAGACGACGACCCTGATGACCACCCCGAAGAAGACGACGACCACAAGAATGACGAGCATCAAGCCAACCAGCCTGAACACCATCACAAAGAACAAATAAAAGATTACCCAGAAGAAGATCACCAACAGGACAAAAGAAGGTTAAGACAAACTACAAGATACAGAACAAGAGACAGAAGAACAATAAGCAGAAGATCAAAAAGCAGAAGAACATGAAGTATAAGACCAAAATTAAGAGCTAAATATATGCTCTAAATTATAAGCAGAAGAAGACTAAGCAGTGTATGGGGGTGAGTCCGTTCCTCCTCGTGGTGCCCCTGGAAAAGGCCTGCTGCTGCTGCTGCAGGCTAAACTGAACGCGGACAAACACTGTTGTAATTTAAATCTTTGGTGACAGCAAGAACGGAAGGATGAAAAATTCATACTTTTACAGATTACAAGTACAGGAATCTCTGTCACAAATAAGAATATGATGAAGAAGATGAATAGGAAGAAGATGAAGAAGTAGAATATGAAGAAGAATAATAGTTTAATAAGAAGAATATGAGTAATGTTAACAAAAAGATCAATAGCAAGAAGTTTAAGAAGAAGATAAATAAGGTGAAGATGAAGAATAATTTGATGAAAAAGATGATGCTGCTGAAGATTATGAAGGAGAAAGTGTGGCAGAAGTTAAAAAGGTGAAGAGCATGGAAGTTGTGAAACATACATATTTGCCAAAATAGAAAAAAGGTTAACAACATTGTCAATTTCTTCGTCAATCCAAACGTCTTTAAAAAAAAAAAGGATTACTGCTATTTCATTTGATTGGGTTAAACATCTATGCCTTTAATGTCTCCTCAACCTCCCCCAATACATTCTACATTACTCTTTGTTGTTTTCCTTCATGTACAATTAACCAACAAGGCAAGAATGTTTTTTTTTTAATTCCGATATTTTGTTCCCATAGACTTACATTGGATTTCCGGTATCGGTATCGGGTATCGCCGATACTTTTTGGGTATCGGCGATACCCATTCCGATCCTATACTTATTGATATCGGAAAGTATCGCTCAACTCTAATCACTAGTTCAATCCAGATAAAAAATAATGAACTTTTGTTTAAGGTTTATATACCACCAAAATGTAACACAGAGCACATAATACTCTATAGATGACTAATTGAATCCAGAAAAAATTCTGAACGTTTTTTTAAAGTGTTATATAACACTGAAATGTAAAGTAAAGCATATAATAATCTATGGATAAATATTAGTGATGAGCTAGCATGCTCAGTGATACTTAAATATCACTCCAGTATCTAGGTGCTTGGATGTGTTCAGTAATTGACGAGAATTGTCTGGTGCTAGGATGTAATGCTCAAATCCCCGCCCCGCATGTTTCACTATAATGCTGTAGCTATCTTAGCGGTGGCATTTCTGTGATTTGCCAGCTGTATTACCTCATCAGAGGTTTTAAAAGGACTGTACAGTCATGGCCAAAAGTTTTGAGAATGACACAAATATTATATTTTCACATGATCTGCTACCCTCTGGTTTTTATGTGTGTTTGACAGATGCTTTTATCACAGACAGAAATATAATAATTGCAAACATATGAGTAACAAAAGCTTATATTGACAGTTAGAATGAGTTAATGCAGCAAGTCAATATTTGCAAAGTTGACCCTTGTTCTTCAGGACCTCTGCAATTCTCCCTGGCATGCTCTCAATCAACTTCTGGACCAAATCCTGACTGATAGCAGTCCATTCTTGCACAATCAATGCTTTCATTTTGTCAGAATTTTTAGGTTTTTGTTTGTCCACCCGTCTCTTGATGATTGACCACAAGTTCTCAATGGGATTAAGATCTGGGGAGTTTCCAGGCCATGGACCCAAAATCTCTATGTTTTGTTCCCTGAGCCATTTAGTTATCACCTTTGCTTTATGGCAAGGTGCTCCATCATGCTGGAAAAGGCATTGTTGATCGCCAAACTGCTCTTGGAGGGTTGGGAGAAGTTGCTCTTGGAGGACATTCTGGTACCATTCTTTATTCATGGCTGTGTTTTTAGGCAAGACTGTGAGAGAGCCGATTCCCTTGGCTGAGAAGCAACCCCACACATGAATGGTTTCAGGATGCTTAACAGTTGGCATGAGACAAGACTGGTGGTAGCGCTCACCTTGTCTTCTCCGAATGAGGCGTTTTCCTGATGTCCCAAACAATCGAAAAGGGGATTCATCAGAGAAAATAACTTTACCCCAGTCCTCAGCAGTCCACTGCCTGTACCTTTTGCAGAATATCAGTCTGTCCATGATGTTTTTTCTGGAGAGAAGTGGCTTCTTTGCTGCCCTCCTTGAGACCAGGCCTTGCTCCAAGAGTCTCCGCCTCACAGTGCGTGCAGATGCACTCACACCTGCCTGCTGCCATTCCTGAGCAAGCTCTGCACTGCTGGTAGCCCGATCCCGCAGCTGAAACACTTATAAGAGACGGTCCTGGAGCTTGCTGGTCTTTCTTGGGAGCCCTGAAGCCTTTTTGGCAACAATGGAACCTCTCTCCTTGAAGTTCTTGATGATGCGATAGATTGTTGACTGAGGTGCAATCTTTCTAGCTGCGATACTCTTACCTGTTAGGCCATTTTGGTGCATTGCAATGATGACTGCACGTGTTTCTTTAGAGATAACCATGGTTAACAGAAGAGAAACAATGATGCCAAGCACCTGCCTCCTTTTAAAGTGTCCAGTGGTGTCATTCTTACTTAATCATGACAGATTGATCTCCAGCCATGTCCTCATGAACACCCACACCTGTGTTAATGGAGCCATCACTGAAAAGAGGTTAGCTGGTCCTTTTAAGGCAGGGCTGCAATGATGTTGAAATGTGTTTTGGGGGATAAAGTTCATTTTCTAGCCAAATATTGACTTTGCAAGTAATTGCTTTTAAGCTGATCACTCTTTATAACATTCTGGAGTATATGCAAATTGCCATTAGAAAAACTGAAGCAGTAGACTTTGTAAAAATTAATATTTGTGTCATTCTCAAAACTTTTGGCCATGACTGTACCTGCCAGACTGATGCCATTTCACAGCTCAGGGACAGTTCTGATTGGAGGGAAAGAGTGTTTGTTCAGGGCTGTGTGTGCAAAGTTGAACGAATCAGAGTACTCTAGTGTGGATACTGGTGCTAATTCTGAATCATCATACTAATGGTCTATCTAAGGGCTAATCCATTTTCTGTTTGTATAAGATACATTCTGCTTTTAGCCTAGGGACAGTTGCAGAGAGAATGGTAGAATAAAGCCTCTAGGCGGGGCTGATGGCTTCACAGTCCATTGGAAAATATATAGCAGCTGCACATGACCAGACTATTTTTTAGCGGTAAAATAATTTATTATATTGTCACCTATACAGTATTACATGATTTGTGCTAAATTTCTGTTATATAACACTCCAAAAAAATAGAATTTATTTTCTGGATTCAATAACTCACCGATTGAGTATTACATGCTCTGTGGTATATTTCTGTGGTTCATATTTGTAACACTCCAAAAAAGCCTAGAAACATTTTTCTGGATTCAATTACTCACTCACAGAGTATTATGTGCTCTGTAGTATATAACGGTGGTATTAAACTCCCAAAAACTGCTTTGTTATAAAAAATAAACTTGCATAAAGGGATGGGGAAGTGGAAGTGCTGATAATGGTGTACGCAAATACCGAGGATGTAGGACAAGTGTGACTATGCCTGTTGCTGGAGCATAAGTGAGAGCAATGCAAACAGGTGGTCGGTTGGATAGCAGGTAATACTTCCAGCATGCTTGACAGCACTACCCAGTCTTCCACATGGTCTAGTCTCACTAGTAAACAGTATGGATTACTTAATCCACACCATGATTCTCCTTTCTTCCACCATGTTGAGTCCCAGGAGACTAGTGATCCTACACTAGGAAACTCCGATGCATTCTGTCCAATATCACTTGCTGATTGTGGCCTCTTATCCTGCATTTCCAAGAGGGACAGGAGGAGATGCTGTTTAGTGATGCACCCTGATGAAGAAAGCCGTTTTTTGCCTTTGAAACGCGTTGGTTTTTGGCCCCAGCCAGGCTTTGTAGCCTAGCTCAGTGACGTCACACTCTGTTTACACTGTCGGCCATACACCTGCCGAGCACACGGGAATGCCACCGGCCGGGGCGTTTATGCCTAGCATGGCACATTGCACACTCCTCCTGTATACCGGACTGCTGTAACCTTCTTTCCTCCACGTTAACCCTTGGCGGTTTAACCGTTCACACAGACGCTAGCTGGGGTAAGGAACTTCACACCTATCTTACTAATAGTTTTTTGCCCTATATATCTTTTGTTTCTATCAGCAGGTACCACCTTTCATGTGCATTGCATACTAATTAGTACTTTGTTTCATAGGTCACTGCAGGTTGTGCCCTATTTTTTCCTTTTTTCTTAGCAGGAATTAGCTCTAATAAGCACAACATGCTATCTGGCATTGGTCCCTGAAATGCACATTTATAATATGTTTTGCAATTATTGATCAATTCCTGCAGCAGATTCAAATAGCTGGGTTTTATCAAACGTATCACTATTTGATTTATTTCCCTATTAGCGTGGTACCTTCCTTTATTTATTTATCAGTATGTTTATTCTGACAGAGCAGGCACAACCTCTCTGTTGATACCAACAGCTCCCATATTATGTCTTTTGGTTAGCGCCAATGTACTTTTATTAATTTTTTTTGTTTTCAAAAAGAAAATTGCATTAAGGGATGGGGAAGTGAAAGTGCTGATAATGGTGTACGCAGATACCGAGGATGTGGGACCAGTGTGACTACGCCTGTTGCTGGAGCATAAGAAGCACACCTATCCACAACACAGAGTTTTCTGTCAAATTTTAAAGGGAAGCATGGCACATTACTTATGAAGTGAGAGTAGTACAAACAGGTGGTCGGTTGGATAGCAGGTAATACTTCCAGCATGCTTAGCAGCACCACCCAGTATTCCACATGGTATAATCTTACTAGTAAACAGTCTGGATTACTTAATCCACACCCTGATTCTCCTTCTTCCACCATGTTGAGTCCCAGGAGACTAGTGATCTTACCCTACACTGGGAAACTCAGATAAATTCTTTCAAATATCACTTCCTGATTGTGGCCTCTTACCCGGCATTTCCAAAAGGGACAGGAGGAGATGCTGTTTAGTGATGCACAAAATTTAAAGCATCCACATCCACATGAAAAAGAAGGTGAGGGATGTCAAATTTTGTAAAGGTAGGAAGATGATGATAAGACACAGTTGCCAGTAAGTCATGTTGTTGTTAAGTGACCAAGTCTGAAGAAACAGGGGGCAGTGGTAGAAAAACAGGTGGTGGATGACGAAGTTACCTACCCAACCTGGGAAGCTGATATGCAGAGTGAGCCTATCAGTGCTGAGAGGTAGCCGATCATCAGCACCGAAACAGGCAGTTAGAGGCAGAGGATTTGCCAGAGGGAGAAGGAGGGTAATTGTGCTGCAGAGCACCATCACTCTTGAATTTATCAGTCAAAGAGTTAGGTGTTCCCTATTCTGGGAATTTTTTAAAGCAATATCTGAGGCAAAAAAAGAATAATTTGCAACCTGTGTCATGAAAAGATCAGCAGGTATCTGACAACTTAGAGCCTAATCAACACCAGCATGATCAGGCACATGTCATCTAAGCACGGGACCCAGTGAACAAAATGCCTGGGTCCATGATTGAAGCCAGCAAGTGACACTACTCCCTCTTCTCAGTGCTAGGTACTTCACAATCCCCTGTCCATGACACTATCATAGATGAATCCAGCCCTGTACCTGTCCTTGCACATTCTGATGCAACATCAACAGCCATTTCCAAATCCTTGTCCCAGCACAGTGTTCAGCTGTCCCTATCCCAGGCCTTGGAATGTAAGAGAAAATTTGCACCCACCCAGAGGCCCAAACTCCCAAGAAGCACATTTCCAGGCTGCTTGCAGTTTAAATGTAGCTGTTTAGGCTTTTTGACATATAAGATATCTGACAACTTATGGAGGTCCCCAGCCGCCACTGTTTCTCACAGTGTAGCATGCCTGCCTTGTACCAGGTGCCCATAAACATCATCATACCCTTTCTAATGCTGGTACTGGGATAGTCCACCTAATGACTGACATGTGGATAAGCGCTTGTAGCTAGGAATGCTACCATTCACTGATGGCATACTGGGTGCACATTATGGAGGCCGGGGTCGAGTCCCACTCTGGCAAGGCATATGTGCTCCTGATGCCGAGAATTTCTGGCTCTGCTTCTATCAGGGTTTCCTCCAACTTATACATCAGTTTCTGCACCCCCTATTGCTCCTCCTCATCCTCCATCTCCGATGTTTTATCTTGTACGACATCCACATCAGCCTGAAGCTGGAAGTTTTGCAGCACTGCCTCATCGATGCAGCAACAGGATCTGCTGAAGCTAATTTGCTTAGGAGACAAACTTCACACAGAGGCAGAGTTACTTAAAGGAATAACAAAATAACACAATAGATCAACATATCAGTTACTATATGTACCATATCATGGCAAGTATGCTGACATCATGTCAGAAGTTAGTAAACTGAAAATATGAGGACCATAATGGACCAACTGCATATATAATATATATAGCAACACCGAGAGAAATAAGCAGTCAAAGGTCAAATGTAGCAAAAATAGAAAACACTTTATTATTGTACTAGGATAAAAGAATAGCACAGCAGATAAATACCGCATGTGCCTCAGTGCAAATACAAAAGACAGGGGAAGCCGCATGTGGTAGACTAAATACACTAATGTCTGATACTACTTGTAACAGATAGTATTCAACTTAATTGTAATGCATAAATGTACATACAGAGGTAGGTAAATGTACATACAACAGTAAATAAATGTGCATGCAGAGATAGTCAATGGTAATATAGTACATACCAATACGGTCACAGTGTGACTGACCACACAGGCTGCCCCTGCCACCCCAACGCGCGTTTCGGAAGGTTCCTTCCTTCCTTCTTCAGGGGGCAGGGTAACAGCTGAGCCGGTCATGTTTAAATACCTGTACACCCAGAAGTAGCATCTGTATCCAATTAGGGAAAACACCTCTTGTAATTACCGCAAATCAGAAACATACTTGCATCTAGACCCAAGGCATGGCGTGTCTAATTAGTAAGTGCCGCAGCCGTAACATCCGGACCACCGCGCTGTCATAGGAGAACGCCGGAATACATGGGGCCCCATGCAGACAAGCGTCCCCAGTACAGCGGTGCGGGTTACCGGAAGTATAGGAGCAGACATGCGCAATAGCACAAAAGTGACACACAATAAAAATTAGTTCCGGACATGCTCAGACGTATTAGCGGCGGCCATTTCTATGGAGTCCAGATGCAGGAGCCTCCTAATGTAGGCCGTCTGATTGAGACATGCGCAATGGTGTTGGCAACACCCATTCAAAAACGGCAAATATAAAAATACATCATTGTCTAAAAGATATATATTAGTACATACAATAGGAGATTATAAATCTACATATGACAATAACAGACAATGATTGTATTAGAGATGCATAGAAAAAACATAATATATTGGCAAACAGATGAACAAATAAGATGTACAATAATCATAATACATAAACAAAAATACCAATAAAAAGTAGATAGACATTCAAAAATAAAAATAAAAAACACAACCAAAGCTAGAGTGAGGACAAAACAATGTATACACAAAAATCAAAAAAATTTAAAAAAAAATTACAATAATTGACATTTGTCGCATGTCATGGACATATAATGCACTAGTGTTGACATATCCGTACAAAGAAACAACTTTAATGTATATATATATCTCCTTATAATATCCTATCCAGACAGACATGTGCATTGGCAGCATCAATACAAGGTATATAATATCAAAATGAGACAATACGCCCAAAAATGAATATCACAGGTACCACTACGGGACAATTATAAGACATCTTTTACAAATGATGGCATAATGCCTAACTGATGTCGTATGATACTGATAATCAAAGTGATATCCATAATTGTTTATAATACATAACATATAGTTGGCGAAAAAAACAGAATAATTAAATAAACATATAGATAAATCATTAGCACAAAGTCACATGTAGGCCGAGATGGTAGTGTTGGTGAATAATATTGCTAGATGAGGTCGAGGACATACGAAATATGAGGCTCACACTCAAAGCTAGAAATGAATAAAAGGAATATTAAAATCAATGAAAATGCACAGATGCACATGCAAGTATAAGATGAAATACACAGATTGCACAGCAGCCCACAATCTACAAAAAGGGAGCGAATGAAAGGCATTCATTCAGGCCATCTGGATGAACAGTTTGTAACCGCCATATCCAGCGTGTCTCAAGTCTGGCCAGACGCTTAGAAAGCTGACCACCTCTAATATTAATCTGAAGGGCGTCAATACCCCTGAACCTCAGTAGTGTGGCATCACAATTATGATAGGCCTTAAAGTGTCTTGGTATTGTCTTAAGGGTGGCCGCGTCCATATGAGTGGATGCCGCCTGTATCCCCAGAACGTGTTCACGGATACGGACTGTAAGGTTCTATGTATATATTCCTGAAACTCAGTTTGTTCGTCAGCCATTTTACTTTCTGTCTTGCTGCAGCTATCTTGCCCTCAGTCAAAATGGAGTTTCCAGCTTGCATGTTCCCGCCCTGATTCTCTCCTTTGCTTCTTAAGCAGCCACAGCTGAGCAATCAGTGCTTCAGAATCTAGCCTGCAGTGAACCTGTGACTTGACTCCTGTAAGCCTTGGACCTTGTACTCCAGCTATTCCTACTGAGGAACTCTGAAGCACTTGTGGACTCTGAACCCTGCTCTTTGAAAGACCCACGTTTGCATGGACTTACGGTAACAGAGAAGAAGATCCTGAATCTGTATTGGAGAGTGATTGCTGAGCTTGGATTACTCTGGCCTGCTGTGTCTCCTGTTTCTGTGTCTGCAAACTGTGTGACTATTTCTGCCAACTTGTATGAAGTAATACAGGACTTTTCTATATCAAACCTGTGACTCCTGTGTTTTCATCGCACCCAAGCACAAGACGCTATATGAACTGTACTACATACATTACAAGATTCTGAAGCCAAAACGTTAGTGTCTGCTGGGTCTGGAAAGGCTGTGTCTGCTGTACTGTGGATATCAGACGTCCGGTTGTACTTTCTGTGATGACAGTGGTTGTGACTTCTCACAACCATTCCAGGTGAGCAATTCCCTTAAGTTTTTTCTTTTTGCAGTGTTACCACAGGTAAACACTATTGTTTTTTTTTTTTCCTTTCTTTTCTCTTTTTTGTCTGCTGTAACTCTGGATATCAGATGTCTGGTTGAAACTTTCTGTGATGATAGTGGTTGTGACTTCTCACAACCATTCCAGGTGAGCAGTTCCCTTAATTTTTTTTTCTCTCTGCAGTGTTGCCACAGGTGAACACTATTGTTTTTTTTCTCTCCTCTTCTTCCAGTAATCCTGTCTTAAAAGATCTGGAAAATGGAGGCCCGCATAAAGGAACTTTGCGGAGTGACTGATAATATCCTTGCAGATTTGCAGAATATAAAGACCCGTTTTACAAATCTACAGGACCTCAGTAATCACAATTTGCAAGTGGTTGGACAGACTACCCAGGATTTGCGAGCCAGGATTGAGGTTCTAGAGGGGCGAGTCCAGGCTCCTGCCGTAGCCCCGAGTGCTGGGATTCCCAAGTTGCCCCCTTTTCGTTTTGGCGGTGAACGTGAGAAATTCAGGGGATTTATTAATCAATGCAATCTTTTTTTTCTGCACATGCTTCACAATTTCCCACTGAACGATCTAAGGTGCTTACTATAATTATGTTGCTTACCAACAAGGCTTTAATGTGGGCAAACCCTCTGATTGAGACTGAGGATGATTGTTTGAATCACCTTGATGATTTTATTTCAGCCATGGGGCAGGTGTTTGATGACCCCAATCGAGGTGCAACAGCTGAAGCAGCCATGTTAGCTTTGCGCCAAGGTAAGCACTCGTTAGCTGAATATGCCTTGGATTTCAGGAGATGGGCCCTTGATACCACCTGGGACAGTTCCGCCAAAAAATCTATTTTTCGAAAGGGGTTATCTCCACTGATTAAGGATGAACTTGCTCGTGCCGACCCTCCCACTGCGTTAGGTGACTTTATTAACTACTGCATCCGTATTGATACTCGTCTGACTGAACGCAGGCAAGAGAGATGGTTCGAAAGCAATCGTACTAATCTTTTCCTACCTTCCTCTCCAGCTAAGGAACCTTTGAGTAGGATTACACGGGAACCTGAACCTGAACCCATGCAGGTAGACTCTTTACAACGACGGGTTAGTGATGCACGCAAGGAACATCGTTTTAAGGAGAATCTATGTTTCTATTGTGGTAAGTCAGGGCACTTCATTATAAACTGCCCCAGCCGTTCTCGTAAGACTACTGCAGCACTCATTCATTGTGAGTGTTGCGAGAGGGGATCTATCAGGTCCGAGCCTCAGGCTCCAGAGAGATCTGCAGCAACAGATCTTGATTTCTCGGACTTAAACTCCGTTACCTCTGAGGACGTTGACTGTGTAAATGCTGCCATTTTTCAAGTTTCCTCAGCGGTGTCCCAGCTGAGTTGTAAGAAAAACAATTCTCATTGCTTTCTTTCCATCAAACTCTGGGTTGACTCAGCTTGGGTGTCTAGCTCTGCTATGATCGACTCAGGGGCAAGTGGAAATTTTATGGATGTCTCCTTTGCTCTGAAACAGGGAATACGTTCAGTGAAGAAGGCTACTCCAGTACAGATGGAAACTGTGGATGGCTCCCTGCTGACCTCTGGACCAGTGGATCAGGAAACAGAGCCTTTGAGGGTTCTTATGGGTAAAGATCATCAAGAGAAACTGTCCTTTATGCTTATCTCTTCTCCCCACTTTCCCATTATTCTAGGGCTACCATGGCTGCAGGCTCAGAATCCTACCATTAACTGGGAGACCAAGGAATTACACTTTCCAGAGAAACAGATGAGTCCAAAAGTTTCAGCTTGCTCTGTTCCTAAAGGAATCATGTCAGTCCCTGAACTACCAGCTGTAGTATGTATGTGGATTTATGTGACAAGAAGAACGCTGACCAGCTTCCTCCTCACCGTCCATATGATTGTCCAATTGAATTATTGCCTGGAGCAGAGATACCTTTTGGTAAGATCTACCCCCTGGCAGGGCCCGAGCTAAAGGCTTTAAAGGACTACATAGATGAAAATCTAGCCAAGGGCTTCATACGCCCTCTTCATCTCCTGCAGGTGCACCAATCTTCTTTGTAAAGAAGAAAGATGGATCTCTGAGACCATGCGTAGACTATAGGGAACTCAATAAGGTTACTATTAGAAACCGTTATCCATTGCCTTTAATCCCTGAGTTATTGGAGAGAGTGCGACATGCCAAAATTTTTTCTAAACTAGATCTTCGTGGGACCTATAACTTAGTCCGTATTAGACCTGGGGATGAATGGAAGACTGCATTCAGGTCACGCTATGGACACTTTGAATATCTAGTTATGCCTTTTGGTCTGAGTACCGCCCCAGCCACTTTCCAACACTTGGTGAATGACATCTTCAGGGATCTCCTAGATACATTTGTGGTAATTTATTTGGATGATATTCTAATTTTTTCTAACTCCACAGAGGAACATCATGGACATGTGAGAATGGTCTTGGAACGTCTAAGACAAAATCCTCTTTACATCAAACTTGAAAAGTGTGAATTCCATAGGACCGAAATTCAATTTCTGGGGTATGTACTGTCTACACAAGGAATTAGTATGGATGGAAGCAAAACCCAAGCCATCAAGGATTGGCCAAGTCCTAGAAATGTGAAGGAGGTACAGCGCTTCATCGGGTTTGCCAACTTCTATAGACGTTTCATTAGAAATTTCTCTGAGGTAGTGTCACCTATCACTCAACTTACCCGGAAAGAGTCTAGGTTTTCCTGGACTCCCCAAGCCCAGGAAGCATTTTCCCGTCTAAAAGATAAATTTACCACTGCACCTATCCTAGTACATCCCAACCCCGAGCTTGCCTTCATAATAGAGGTGGATGCTTCAGACTGTGCCGTTGGAGCTATACTCTCTCAGAGAACAGGTGAGAAGAATGTCTTGCATCCCTGTGCCTTCTTTTCCCAGCAGTTGTCTTCGGCTGAGAGGAACTACGATGTGGGCAATAGAGAGTTGTTGGCCATTATTGCCGCCTTCAAAGAATGGAGACACCTTCTTCAGGGAGCTGCACAGCAAATAGTCGTCCTGACAGACCATCGTAACCTTGAGTTTATCAGGTCGGCTAAGTGCCTGACTCCTCGCCAGGCTCGCTGGAATCTTTTCTTAAGCCAATTTAATTTTATCATCTCTTATAGACCAGGATCGCGCAATGGAAAGGCTGATGCACTCTCTAGGATTTACTCAGCAGAGACACGTCCAATTACTCCTCCTAAGACTATTCTTCCTGACTCTAGATTCCTAGGAGTAATTCATAATCAAGACCTACTTAAGGACATCAAGGAAGCATACCATGCGGATTCCTTTTTGGCACAACCCCCAAGGGACGTAAGTCTTGTCTTTAAGAATGGTGTGTGGATTCAGGGACAACGTCTGTATATTCCTGAAACAGTCAGATTAAGAGTATTGCAACTCATTCACGATTCCAAGATAGCTGGGCATAGAGGAATTCTAAAGACACAGGAATTTCTTTCTCGTTTCTTTTGGTGGCCCACTTGCAGGAAGGATGTTTTGAATTATGTCACTTCATGTGAGGTCTGTGCAAGATGCAAAACACCTCGCTCCTCACCAACTGGTCTGTTACAGCCTCTTCCCACCCCGTCCCGCCCGTGGGGATCCATTTCTATGGACTTCATTGTGGAGTTACCAAACTCTCAGGGGAAGAACACCATTCTAGTGGTGGTTGACCGTCTAACAAAGGCAGCTCATTTTATCCCTTGTGTCGGCTTACCCACTGCAAAACAGACATCAGATTTGATGATTAAAGATGTGTTTCGCTTACATGGAGTACCGGATGAGGTTATTTCGGATCGAGGGGTGCAATTCACTTCTAGGTTTTGGCAAAATTTCTGTGCAGCATTGGACATTAAAGTAAACCTTTCTTCTGCTTTTCATCCCCAGACTAATGGACAGACCGAACGAACCAATCAAACCCTGGAGCAGTATCTCCGCTGCTTTATCTGCCACCTACAGGATGATTGGGTGGATCTACTTCCATTAGCTGAGTTCTCGTATAACAACTCTCAGAGTGCCTCCACTAAACAGTCTCCTTTTTACTCTAATCTAGGTTATCATCCTAACATTCTACCACGATTTCCCATAGAAACGCCTTTACCAGCAGTGGCTGAAAGAATCACGTCTTTACAGAAGAATATGGATCTTCTAAAGGAAAATCTGGAATTGGCTCAAGAAAGGTACAAGAAAGCAGCAGATAAATTTCGTAAACCTGCACCAGCTTTCAAGGTAGGAGACTTGGTCTGGCTGTCAACCAGAAATCTTAAGTTAAGGATTCCATCGTCTAAGTTGGGACATAAGTACATTGGACCCTATAAAATCAGTAAAATTATAAGTGCCTTTGCTTGTCGTCTTCAACTGCCCAGAACTATGAGAATTCACCCTGTCTTTCATGTATCCCTACTAAAGGCTGCGACACCCAATACGTTTCCTGGACATTCCTCTCCTTGCCCTGACCCAGTGCTAGTCGATGGTCAGGAAGAATTTGTGGTGGAAAGGATTTTAGATTCCAGGTTGTATAGAAATCAGTTACAATATCTGATTAAATGGCAGGGCTACCCAGTGGAGGACAACTCATGGGAACCGGTCAATAACGTTAATGCTCCTCGCTTGCTCCGTCAGTTTCATCAGAGGTACCCACACAAGCCTGGTCTGAGGTCATCCGGAGGTTGTCCTTAAGGGGGGAGTAATGTAAGGTTCTATGTATATATTCCTGAAACTCAGTTTGTTCGTCAGCCATTTTACTTTCTGCCTTGCTGCAGCTATCTTGCCCTCAGTCAAAATGGAGTTTCCAGCTTGCATGTTCCCGCCCTGATTCTCTCCTTTGCTTCTTAAGCAGCCACAGCTGAGCAATCAGTGCTTCAGAATCTAGCCTGCAGTGAACCTGTGACTTGACTCCTGTAAGCCTTGGACCTTGTACTCCAGCTATTCCTACTGAGGAACTCTGAAGCACTTGTGGACTCTGAACCCTGCTCTTTGAAAGACCCACGTTTGCATGGACTTACGGTAACAGAGAAGAAGATCCTGAATCTGTATTGGAGAGTGATTGCTGAGCTTGGATTACTCTGGCCTGCTGTGTCTCCTGTTTCTGTGTCTGCAAACTGTGTGACTATTTCTGCCAACTTGTATGAAGTAATACAGGACTTTTCTATATCAAACCTGTGACTCCTGTGTTTTCATCGCACCCAAGCACAAGACGCTATATGAACTGTACTACATACATTACACGGACTTTTAGTTGTCGGGTCGTGAGGCCGACATATACAAGTCCACATGGACAAGTAGCATAGTAAATAACGTATCTGGTGGTGCACGTGATACGTTGTCTAATCATGAATGATTTCTTACCGCTAGAATCCGTGAACGAGTTACACCTTTCAACGCAGCCAACCCTGGGAGTGAAGTTATCGAGAAATGTGGTTTGCCGTTGCCCTACATAATGGCTGTGGACCAACTGGTCTCGTAGATTTTTAGCACGTCTGAAAGTCAGAGATGGTTTCTCAGGGAGAAATTTCCTCATTACCGAATCGGTCATTAATATGGGCCAGGCTTTCCCAGAATGGCCCGCACTTGGTCAGATCTTGAATGAAAATTGGTGATAAAACGGATCTTATTATCGGATGTTGTTCCGGACCTTGGGTTCACCTTATAGAGTAAATCACGACGAACTGAATGTTTAGCTCTCTGATAGGCCCTTTTGATCAGACGGCCACTATAACCTCTAGCCAAAAAACGCGTCCGTAATTCTCTAGCCCTCAATTCAAAATCATCGTCCGTGGAACATATCCTGCTCAAGCGCAGGAACTGTCCCACTGGAATAGACCTGATCATATGGCCAGGATGGCCAGAGGACGCGTGCAACAGAAAATTTGTCGCCGTTTCCTTCCGAAAGATGTCCGTCTGTAATAGACCGGATTGATCTTTCTTGATAGTAACATCCAAGAAATCGATGGCATTTGCATCCCACACGAATGTTAGATGGATATTAAGATCATTGCCGTTTAAGAGAGATATAAAGTGTTCAAGGTCGATGGCTGTGCCCTGCCATACGAAGAAGATGTCATCAATGTAACGCGTCCATAAAGGAACGCGTTCAATTGATCCCTGTTCGTATGACAGGAAGAGGTCCCTCTCCCACAGCCCCAGGAAAAGACCGGCATAGGAAGGCGCATTTGATTTTTGTGTATACATTGTTTTGTCCTCACTCTAGCTTTGGTTGTGTTTTTTTATTTTTATTTTTGAATGTCTATCTACTTTTTATTGGTATTTTTGTTTATGTATTATGATTATTGTACATCTTATTTGTTCATCTGTTTGCCAATATATTATGTTTTTTCTATGCATCTCTAATACAATCATTGTCTGTTATTGTCATATGTAGATTTATAATCTCCTATTGTATGTACTAATATATATCTTTTAGACAATGATGTATTTTTATATTTGCCGTTTTTGAATGGGTGTTGCCAACACCATTGCGCATGTCTCAATCAGACGGCCTACATTAGGAGGCTCCTGCATCTGGACTCCATAGAAATGGCCGCCGCTAATACGTCTGAGCATGTCCGGAACTAATTTTATTGTGTGTCACTTTTGTGCTATTGCGCATGTCTGCTCCTATACTTCCGGTAACCCGCACCGCTGTACTGGGGACGCTTGTCTGCATGGGGCCCCATGTATTCCGGCGTTCTCCTATGACAGCGCGGTGGTCCGGATGTTACGGCTGCGGCACTTACTAATTAGACACGCCATGCCTTGGGGTCTAGATGCAAGTATGTTTCTGATTTGCGGTAATTACAAGAGGTGTTTTCCCTAATTGGATACAGATGCTACTTCTGGGTGTACAGGTATTTAAACATGACCGGCTCAGCTGTTACCCTGCCCCCTGAAGAAGGAAGGAAGGAACCTTCCGAAACGCGCGTTGGGGGGGCAGCCTGTGTGGTCAGTCACACTGTGACCGTATTGGTATGTACTATATTACCATTGACTATCTATCTCTGCATGCACATTTATTTACTGTTGTATGTACATTTACCTACCTCTGTATGTACATTTATGCATTACAATTAAGTTGAATACTATCTGTTACAAGTAGTATCAGACATTAGTGTATTTAGTCTACCACATGCGGCTTCCCCTGTCTTTTGTATTTGCACTGAGGCACATGCGGTATTTATCTGCTGTGCTATTCTTTTATCCTAGTACAATAATAAAGTGTTTTCTATTTTTGCTACATTTGACCTTTGACTGCTTATTTCTCTCGGTGTTGCTATATATATTAAAGGAATAACAGACCAGACAGGTCTGTGGCTTTTGCCACTGATTCCTAAACCAGATATGATCGTGTGTGATAAAGGCCGTGACCTGTTGGTAGCTCTGAAGCTATGAAAGTTCACATACATACCATATTTGGCATACATGCTCATCTTGGAAGTTTAGTGGTTTCTGAAAACATACCCAGATTTGCCACAGCTTCTGGTCAAGGAATACTGCATCAGCCCCCATTTCTGACAGTCGGCCATAGCTGCCGCTGCTCTTGCAGTGCTGCAGCCATGCATGCAAGGCTCAGCTCACCATTAAATATGAAGCTATGCATGCAGACTAGGTGAAGATGAAGTAAGGTAATGATACAGGCAGATACTACCCAGCTCAACCTCTTCGCATCTGCTCAACGTGGATTGGGTAACAATGAGAAGGTGATGTCACACACAGTGTGGGAAAGACTAACTGCAATACAAGGGGAAGATGGGAAGGAAGCCCAGACACTAGGGAAAGGTTGAGTGGAGAACTCTATGCAGATCTACTCACACCCTACCTGCCCTACCGTCTCTAAATTGGTTCCTCACCAATCGCAGAGCAGGAAACGTAAGCCTTGTGTCTCCTAGAGCTAAGTCTTGGCTAGGGAGGGGTTAGGATAACCACTGGTCAGTCCCCACTGTAAGCTAAAGACAAAGCGGTAGACAAGCAAGGGGAATGAACTTAGATTGAGCAGACTCAGACTCAGAGAGATAACATCAAACATCCTCTTAGAGCTCCAGAGAGAAAGTAAGCCGAATGCTATGACTCCAAGCCTTCATAAGGTAAAAATGTAAATATCACCAGTAGAGTTGAGTGAAACAGGTCGGTCAGATTCATAAGTCACCGACTTTCGCCAAAGTCGGGTTTCGCCGATCGAAACCCGACCATAGCGTGAAGTCGGCCATGCGGTCGGCAAAACGAGCGCCAAAGTCGGATTTCCCAGAATGCTTGCAGGCGCCTTTTTTTCAGCCAATGAGCAAGGACGTACACTGTGGGCAACGAGATGACATGTGCAGCGTCCACCACCATCATAGAGAAGGCATTGCAGTGATTGGCTTTCTTTGGGGGTCTTCATAGTGTCTATAAAAGCCCTGACCGCCGACCTCCATTTTACTTCTACCGATCTTAACAGTAGGGAGAGGTTGCTGTTTATCAGTAGGGAGAGAGTTAGGGCTGGAAAGATAGAAGAAGTTCTTCTGTGCTTGTGCTCATAGCAATTGTGCTGTACAGTTAGTTTGCAGTGACGGGAGGATTTTCTTGTGTGCAGCAGCGCTCGTTATTAGGCTGCCTTATAGCTGTTTTGCTATGTGTACACTGCTGTGCAGACTGCTTTTTACACAGCACTAATACTTTTATTCGTTTTTTCTGCAGTTACCGACCGTTCATTTTTTCCCACAACGTATAGAGCTGTACGCTCCTTACACACGACCGTGTACCGGCTGGTATCACGGACAAATACATGCTGACTATCTGTGTGTGATTCCGAAAATATATACGGAGATTTAAATTTTCCACTACACCGTACACAGCTGTACGCTACTGAGACAGTACCGTTTTTCTGCTTTTTGTATTAAGGTCAAATACATACTGAGAGAGCATCTATATGTGACTCCGGAAATATATACGGAGATTTAAATTTTCCTCTACACCATATACAGCTGTACGCTCCTCATAAAGTACCATATATCTGCAATATGCAAATTGCCTCTTCAAAAAAAAGAGGACTTGTACTCTATAGCGCCACCTATTGGAAGCAGTGATCCTACAAGTCACAATCAACCCTTTAACGAGTCTTGTAATATGACTTAGGATAAAAGTCAAATCAGTATCTCCATTTGCAGACACGGTGTTTCGGACTATTGGTCCTCGTCAGTGCAAAGTAGTGCATATATCTGCAGGTATTTTTGGTACATTTTCCCAAACATGAGGAAGTATGGTGGAAGAGGCTGTGAATGTGGGCTGGGGGGGGCTGCTGGTACTGATGGTGGTGGTGGTGGTGCATCTGCTGGAAGGGCTAAAAGCTCAATAGCACCTAAGGCGGGAGGTGTTGAGCCTGCGTCATTGTCTGGCTCCAGAAGGCCAGGAAGGCTCCCTTTTCTGGGAGTAGGTAAACCACTTTTAAAGCTGGAGCATCAGGAACAGGTTTTGGCTTACATTGCCTAAACAGCCTCCAGCTCTATCGCCTCCTCTTCAGTAGTTTCAAAAACTGCAAGCAGTCGTCAGTGCAGGCTCCTGGTCAGGAACAACACCTTTCCTTGTGTCCTTCACCCCCACCAAAAGTGAAGGATACGGCAGGCCACACTTCAGATTACTCGCTGGAGCTCTTTTCACATACCATGCCTAACTTATCAAGTCAAATCCTGAATTCCACAGTCCAAGATGAATCTGACATGGAGTGCACTGATGCACAGCCACTGCTATATGATTCTGCTGGTACATTCACCCAGAGCACTACAATGCCCTCGCAGTCAACTGAGCCAGAATCTGACCCTGATGAAACTCAGGTGCCCCTTCCCGCATACTATACTACCTTACACGGTGACACAGAGGAAAGTGCAGATGAAATTGAAAAGGAGGTGATGGATGACCAAGTTGTTGACCCGGATTGGCTTCCATTAGGGAAGAGGGTGCCGCTGGCAATAGCTTAGAAGAGGAGGAGGATCTGCAGCAGGCATCGACATTGCAGCTGCGGTTATCTGGCAGGCCCGTAGCAGTCCAAAAATGTGTTAAAAAAACAAAAAGAGTTGCAGGACAGCTTGGCCAGATGCTCAAATTAGCATAGTGTGCAAGCCCTGAAAAGTTTTCCCATAGTAGGAAGAGTGCAGTGTGGCACTTTTTTGACCAAAATCCTATTGATAAGGCAAAGGTTATCTGTAAGAAGTGCGGAAGGACCTTTAGCAGAGGGAAAAATCTCCGAAAATTGAATACCAGTTGCATGCTTAGACATTTAAACACCATGCACTTGCAAGCGTGGACGAACTACAAAACCTCAGGTAGCACACGTGCACCTGCTCTGACTGAAGGTAGCCAGCAACGTTATATCGCTTCCCCCACTGTAAGCCCACCGGTTAGCACACCACCAGCAAGAAATGTTGAGGTGTCATCGCAAGGCTAAAGCAGTCAGGGAATCCCAATGGTTTTCCAACGAAAGACTGCATCTTGGCCATCACCACCACCATCACCACCCCCCTCTTAGTCCGCCATGTCCACCACTAGTTCCACCATATGCAGCTCTCAAATACAGCTCACCGTAGCAGAGACTCTGAGTAGGACAAGAAAGTACTTATCCTCTCATCCGCGTACACTGGCTTTGAATGCCTACATTGCCAAACTGACCTCATTAGAGATGATGCCCTTCCATTTGGTTGAAAGCACAGTGCTCCGAGAGCTCATGGCCTACACTGTCCCATGCTATGACCTACCCAGTCGGCATTTCTTTGCTAGAAAAGCAATCCCTGCCATCCACCTGCATGTGAAAGACCGCATTGTCCATGCACTCAAACAATCAGTGAGTGGAAAGGTGCACCTCACAACAGATGCATGGGCCAGTAGGCATGGCCAGGGCCATTAAGTGTCCATCACTGCGCACTGGGTTAATGTGGTGGATGCAGGGTCCACCGGGGACAGCGGTGGTGGGACAGTGCTGCCTAGACCATGGTATAGGCAGCAGTGGGCTGAAGGTTTTCGACTCTCCTCCTCCTCCAGAAGCGAAAGCTCATCGACAGAGCGCAGTCGCACGAGCACTCCATACGCAGCGAACAGTGTTGCACATGAGGTGTCACACTATCGAACAGCTAGTGGTAAGCACCAGCAGGCTGTTTTAAAGATGATGTCTTTGGTGACAACAGACACACCGTGGAGTTACTGGCCGACTACTTGCAGCGAGAAACAGAGTCATGGCTTGGAAGTCTACATCTTGAGCCAGGCAAATTAGTCAGTGATAACAGCCGTAATTTTGTGGCGGCCATAGCCTTGGCAAATCTCAGACACATACCTTGCCTGGCTCACACCTTGAATCTGGTGCTGCAGTGCTTCATAAATAATTATCCGGAGTTACCAGCCCTGCTCCATAAGGTGCGAAGACTGTGCTCGCACATCCGTCACTCGCCCGTAGACTCCAGTCATATGCAGAGGATGCAGCGATCGCTCCACCTCTCCAAGCATTGCCTAGTCATAGATATTGCAACAAGGTGGAACTCCACCATTCTCATGGTTGAGAGGCTGTGCGTACAGAGGCAGGCTGTAATGCATTTTTGGAGGATACACGGGCAGGCAGTTTGAGGGCAGACATTGAGTTGTCGAGTGTGCAGTGGTCAAAGCTGGAAGACCTCTGTAAAGTCCTTCAGTGTTTTGAGGAATGCACATGGCTGGTAAGCACAGATGATGCCATCATAAGTATAAGCATTACACTTATGCGTCATGCAAACTTTGACGCACATTAAGGATCAGGCATCTGCAGTGGAGGAGGAAGAGGAGGATGAGTGAAGCCTTGAAAACAGTCAGCCATTGTCTGCTCAGGGAACTGTCCTGGATGAGGTCGAGGAAGAAGAGGAAGAGGAGGAGGATGAGGGGGATGATTGTTTTGGGGACGAGGATGCTTCTCAGGGAGCAAGAGAAAATGTTGGCTTGCCAAGGTCAGGTACAGGGTTTGTGCTTGACCCCCAGAAGAAGGCAACATGTCGAAACATGCATTGGGCAGGATGTGCATTCGGGTCTCCAGGAGATATATCAGCCGTAAGTTATTCTGAACCTCTGTGTGTGGATTGTTTTTATTATTAGCGGTCGTGGTATGTTGAGTGTCACATTGTAGCCCTGTGTTTCTGGAGCAATACGTATATATCACATGTTCACAGATGTCTACGTTTTTCTGAAGTGAATATCCATTTTTTGGCACATTGTGTATTGGATTACAATTTGTGCTGCATAATTTTATCGCTGCTCACAAAATAATTTTTTCTTTGTGAAAAAAAAACTTTTTCTTTGGGAACTGATATTTATCACTTAGTGATCCTTTGTGTATGCACAGCACTTATGCAAATTTGTGCAAATTTGTACAAATGTGTGTCACACTGTAGTTTTTTGTATTGGACACTAACATATATACATTGTAAAGATACTGCTTTTTTTCTTTTTTATTTTTTTCACTATTTTTTTCACAATTATTTCATGTATTTATTGATTTCTATGGATTATTTATTCATTGAGATATGTATGCAGCATAAAGTGTAGTACTGTTTGCACTTAGGTATTCATTTTTATATATTTTTTTTACACAATATTATTTTTGTTCTTGAATGTATGGCATATATGCACTTTAATATCATTATTACAAAGACCACATTTATTATACCCATCTGCTCATCTGTTATTATTCAGCATATTGTAACCCGTTTGTTATCGCCCTTGTTGCTAGTTTTACTATTTCTACTATTTTATACTGTGTACATTATAGCTATTTTTTACTCCTTATTTTATGTATGAACAATAATAAAAATACTAATTTATCTGGACATATGGTCGTTTTTGTTCTCTTCTCTGTGCTGTCCTTAGTGTTTATCCGACTGTCCTGGATATAGTGTTTTAGATTGTGCTGGCCCATTTTTCTATTATTCTGATTATTTGGATAGAATATTTTCCAGATTATTACCATTTCTAGTCTTTTGTTTTTAATAAAGTGACTGGAGGGATGTGGATTTGGCAGAAAGTGCTCATCCACCCACCACTGGCAGTGCATCATTGACACCTGGAACATTGACCCACATGTGTGATTATGTCTTGCGGACCTTAAAAAGGGACCCCTGCATTGCCAAAATTATGAAGGATGACGACTACTGGTTGGCCAGCATCCTCGATCCACGCTATAAAGGCAAATTACAGAACATTATTATGCCACAGGAGAACCTAGAGCTAATATTGGCGAACAAACAAGCAACTCTGGTAAACCATTTGTTAGAGGCATTCCCAGCACACAGCAGCGGTGCAGGTTCTACCACGAGTCGTACTGGGCAACATGGAAGAGGTGTTTGTGGTGCACAGAGCTAAAATGGCATTGGAGACAGGGGTTTCATGACCATGTTGTGGACTGATTTCTCGAGTAACGCTCACACAAGTGGTAATACTGAATCGATTGCAACAGACAGGAGACAGCAGTTGTCAACTATGGTTCAAAATTACCCCTCCTCCCCTATCGATGTTCTCCCTCACAGTTCATTCCCATTTGACTACTGGGCCTGTAAACTGGACACCTGGCCTGAATTGGCACAATATGGCTTACAAGAGCTCGCTTGCCCTGCTGGTAGTGTGCTATCAGAAAGAGTCTTCAGTGCTGCTGGATCAATCCTGACAGAAAGAAGGACACGGTTGTCGACCCAAAATGTAGGTGATCTCACCTTCATTAAGATGAACCATGCCTGAGTTTCAAAGGATTTTGTACCACCTTCCCCTGATGACACATAGGTTGACAGCAAAATGGCTCGCTTTGTCCTCCTCTTCCTCCTACTACTCCAATTTCTCCATTTGCAGCTGCTGAACGTCCAGCCTACACCTCAACATATGCCAGTTTCTCCACCTCCCTAACTGGGCTTTACCCCCCCAGGGCTGGCATCAGCACCTGGAGCACCCAGGCAGGTGCCGGGGCCCTGAGCAGCTGGGGGGCCCACTCGCCGTCAGAGACACTGGCATAATATGAGGGGCCCTGTGCCAGTTCTGGAACCCACAAGTGTGCCCCCCTGCTTTCTGAGGGCACCAGCACTTGCAATACTTACCTCTCACTGCTCCACCGCTGTACGTCTTCTGCGTTTCCTGACAGTGACATTCAGGTCAGAGAGCGTGATGACGTCACGTCTGTGCGCCCTCTGCCTGAACAGTCACAGTGAAGAGAGCTGGAAGATGGCGACGCTGAGGAGTCCAGAGTAGAGCAGTGCTCAGCGAGGAGAGGTATTTCATATTTTTTAATGTTTGAAGCAATATATGGAGAGCATTATACACTAGAGCATCATAAATTTGGCCCATTATACACTGGAGCATTTTAAATGCGGCCCATCATACACTAGAGCATCATATACGGGACCCATCATACACTGGAGCATCATATGGGGCCCATTATATATGGAGCATTATATAGGCCCATCATACACTGGAGCATCATCCATGGGGCACATCATATAGTGGAGCATCATATGGGGCCCATTATATATGGCGCATCATATGGGGCACAATATATATGGAGCATCACATGGAGCCCATTATATATGTAGCATTATATATGGGGACCATTATATTTGGAGCATTATATGGGGCTCATCATACACTGAAGCATCATATATGTGGCCCATCATATACTAGAGCATCATATGGGGTTCATTATTTATGGGGCATCATATAGGGCCCTTTATATATAGAGCATCACATGGAGCACATATGGGGCCTATTCTGTATGTAGCACTATATGGAGCCCATTCTGTATGGAGTAATATATTGGGCCTATCATATACTGTATGGAGCTTTATATGTGACTCATTATACTGTATGGAGTAATATGTGGGGCTCATTATACTCTATGGGGGCCGTCCTATACTGTATGGCACAATATATGGGGACCATCATATTCTGTAGCATTATCTGGAGCAAATCATATACTGTATGGAACATTATATGGGACCAATTATGTATGGAGCAATACTTTATAATGGGGCTCATTATTCTGTATGGGGCAATATATGTGGCTCATTATGCTGTATGAAGCATTATATTGGGCCCATTTTTCTGAATGGAGCATCATATATGGGACTCATTATTCTGTATTGAGCAATGTATGGGGCTCATTATTCTGTATAGAGCAATAATATGGTGCTCATTATTCTGTATGGCGCACTATGTGGTGCCCATAATACTGTATGGAGGACTATACTGTATGGTTTTTGATCTATTGTAGAGTTTACAATAGATATCACTCATGTAATGTAAGAAGTAAAGTATTTGGCATTGTACTATACCTATATTTCTCTGCCGCATCGGAGCATCATGAATTGTGGTATTTTATTAAAGGGGCCCACTGAGACTCTTTGGCCCGGGGCTCACGAAAACCTGGAGCCAGCCCTGCCCCCCCCACAACTTTAGCCAAATAACCCCCAGTTTTCAATGCGTTACTATTATTATAAAGTAAATTAAGGCTGACAAGCTTAAGTAATAAGAATTGATGTCATTGGCATTGAAATGGGCACTGTAGGTGTGTTTACTGTCCTCCACTCACTGCCGACTTTTCTTCCCCATGGACTTGCATTGGGGTCGGGATGAGTTTTTCCGATAGTCGGCCAATTTCCTTCGACTCGACTTTTGATGAAGTCGGGTGGTCCGAAACCCGACTTGACCCTCCCTGAGGCAAAGTCGCTTATCTCTAATAACCAGAGACTCTTTGCAGCTGACAAGGGATTTGTTAACACCCAGGTCCAGGTGTGTCATCTAGAGCCAGAGGAAGGTTGCCACTGGGTCCAAGAGTCAGAAGGATTAAGGAGGCATCTGTAATGCCAAACACAGAGACCTTCTGCAGCCAGATGCAGAGCGACAGTCTGTTGCATCTCACACATCCGTGACAGGTGGAGGCTGAGAAGAAGGTGGAAGAACAGGAGCTGTTGATTACCACAATATAGGCTGGAACACACACTACCTTTGTCCCATCTCTCCTATGTGGATGGGCTGTGGAGGACAATGAGGAGGAGGAGCAGATGGAGAGCCGTTTTTATGGGAGTGACAAGGAAGTGATGACTGTAGCGACCTTGGCACATATGGCAGACTTTATGTACCACTGCCTTTCCGGTGACCCTCGCATTTTATTTTTCTTTGCCAAAAAGAGATCTGGTTGTTCACATTGCTAGACTCACAGTGCAAGGAGAACTTCTCTCCTTCCTGAGGCGGAGAGGTCTTCCAAAATGGTCCAATACCAGAAGGCAGTTGTTGAAAATATTTTGAAAAAATTCATATCAGACAATGCTAGCGGCAGGGGGCAAGTTTCTCCTTGTCCAACCAAGGAGGAGAGGCAAAGGAGACACACATCAGCGATCGGTGTACAATATCAAAGGCCTGGGACAATCTGATGACACTAGCCCAGTGCCAATGGCCAGATATTTTTGACAACGAGGGAAACATTTTTATAGAGGATCAAGCAATACCTGGCTGACCAAACCAGTGTACTCCCTAATATCTAAATATTGGTGTCTTAAATCTGGAAACCTGGCATGAGCTGACCCTCTATGCCTTGGAGGTATTGTGGTGCTTTGCTGCTGTAGTCTTGTCTGATTGGGATTTTAGTAGGAAAGAAATGGGGTCATAACAGACAAATGCTTTCACCTGTCAACAGAGAATGCTGACAGGATCACTTTGATAAAAATGAGTAAAGTCTGGAATAGTCCCCACTTTTCCACACCAGAAGATGACAGCAGCACATAAAGTATTTTTAATCTTCAGGCCATCCAGCTGTTGCCATCAAGGGTGTATGGAATACCCTTCTTAAATTTTTTTCCAGGCTTTGCCTTTTGTGCAAAACCTTTATGAGTGTAGGAATACAATAACTATACTTTGTTAATTTTTTATAAGACAATACACTTGATGCCTTCAAGTTTGCATTTATGTCCCTCCTTATAATGTTTTCCTGTCTTTGCACTTTGTGCAAAGCCTTTATGAGTGTAGGATGACAGTAACTACACTTTCAAAATATTTAATGAGGCCTGCAAGTTTTTGCCATCAATGGTCTATGAATGACTGTATTACTCTCAATTTTTCTTAGCTTGGCACTGTGTACAAATCCTTTATGAGAGTAGAAGTGTCACAACTATACTTTCTTACATTTTTTATGAGGCACTGCAATTGGTGCTTTGAAGGGTGTATGGATGACCCTGCATGTAATTTTTGGCAGGCTTTGTACTGTGTGCAGAGCGTTTATGAGTGTAGAAGTAGCACAACTACACTTTGTTCACAATATTTGAGTGAAGCAGCACAGGTGGCGCCTTGAAGGGTCTATGGTTGGCTGTTATGTTACGGTAGCTGAGGAGTGCAGGTAAAAAAGGAAATACACCAGAGCAGTTGGAATCTATGAGATTGCAGTACCCTGACTAACCACCGCAACTAGAGGCAGCCGTGGAGCGTTCCTACGATGGTCCTAGACGCCTCGTCACAGCCTGAGAAACTAACTACACCTAAAGATAGAAATAGGAAAGCTATCTGCCCCGGAGCAGAACCCCAAAGATAATAGAAAGCCCCCAAACATGTAATGGCGGTTAGACAAGAGGAAATACTGACACAGAAAGAAAATAGTATGAGCAAACGCTGGGGCCCAAACTATCTAAATAGAAAAGGACAGGAAGGGTACTTACTGCAATCCCAGAAAACCCTGAAAAACACCAACTCTACTAATTTCAAAATCACCTGAGATCACACGACCTCTACCACCTAAATTAGTTCTCTGGTGTAACAAAAACAGCAGCCACTGAAAAAACTGCAAAAAGCAAAAGTACAAAACACAGTGGCTGGACTAAACTGAGAGGGCAAAAGCCCCCGGAGGGGACCCAGAAGGCCCCCACAGAAGTGCAGGACAAAATGCAAAAATATAGCAAAAACACAAAATAAGAAATTGTCTTATCTGATAGCAGGAGATGCAGACACGACAAAGCAGGCTACAAGGGAAACTGGAAAGAAGGATTCAGACCAGAACAATTGATCACCGGCAACCCTGATGGGAAAATGATTCCCTTAAATAAGACCAATCAGTAACACCTGATTCCCAATCCTCACTAGTACCGCTTGTAACCACCAGAGGGAGCCTCTGCTCAGAACTCATCTCAAACCCATTCACAACAGTACCCCCCCCTTGAGGAGGGGTCACCGAACCCTCATTTGAGCAACCAGGTCGGTCAGGATGAGTTCTATGATACGCACGGATAAGTCTCCTAGCATGGATGTCCGAAGCAAACACCCAAGAATTATCTTCCTGACCATAACCTCTCCACTTAACCAAATACTGGAGTTTCCGTCTAGAAAAACGAGAATCCAATATTTTCTCAACCACATACTCCAGATTGCCCTCAACCAAAACAGGGTCAGGAGGCACAGCAGCAGGAACCACTGGCTCAACAAACCTCTTCAACAAGGACTTGTGGAACACGTTATGGATCTTAAATGTCCCTGGAAGAAGCAAACGAAAAGAAACAGGATTAATAATCTCCATGATCTTATAAGGTCCAATGAACCTAGGCTTAAATTTAGGAGATGCTACTCTCATAGGAATATTCTTTGAGGACAACCAGACCAAGTCCCCCACTTTAAACCGAGGACCATCAGTCCTATGCCAGTTAGCAAACCGCTGGGCCTTCTCCTGAGAGAGGGACAACCTCTCCACTACCTGGTCCCAAATCTGCTGCATACGCTCAACAACAGAGTCAACACCTGGACAGACAGAAGCCTCCGTCTGTCCTGAAGAAAATCGAGGGTGAAACCCAGAATTACAGAAAAACGGAGACATCAAAGTGGCAGAGCTAGCCCTATTATTAAGAGCAAACTCAGCCAAAGGCAAAAAAGAGACCCAGTCATCCTGATCAGCAGACACAAAGCATCTTAGATAAGTCTCCAATGTCTGGTTTGTTCTCTCAGTTTGACCATTGGTCTGAGGATGAAATGCCGAGGAGAAAGACAATTGAACACCCAGTTTAGAACAAAAAGTCCTCCAAAATCTGGAAACAAACTGGACTCCTCTGTCAGACACAATGTTCTCAGGAATGCCGTGTAAACGAACCACATGCTGAAGGAACAACGGCACCAATTCAGAGGAGGAAGGCAACTTAGGTAATGGCACAAGATGTATCATTTTGGAAAACCTATCACAAATTACCCAGATGGTGGTCATTCTCTGAGAAACAGGAAGATCGGAAATGAAATCCATAGAGATATGGGTCCATGGTCTCTTGGGCACAGGCAATGGCATCAACAAACCACTAGAGCGAGAGCAAGGCTTGGAGCGAGAGCAAGTCCCGCAGGACTGCACAAATTCCCTGACATCGCGAGACAAGGTAGGCCACCAAAAGGACCGACTAACCAAGTCTCTGGTACCAAAAATTCCGGGATGCCCAGCCAATGCGGAACAATGAATCTCAGACATCACACTCTTTTTCCATTGGTCCGGGACAAACAATTTTCCAACAGGGCAGCGCTCGGGCCTATCCTCCTGACACCCCTCCAGAGCAAGTCTCAAATTAGGCGAGATGGCGGAAAGAACTACACCCTCCTTCAAAATAACAGAGGGATCAGATAGCTCAGGAGAGTCCGCAAGGAAACTCCTCCTTCAAAATATTTTTTTCCCTTCTGTGAGTACCATACAATTTTTATGGCCGGTGATACTATTATGTTACGGTAGCTGAGGAGTGCAGGTAAAAAAGGAAATACACCAGAGCAGTTGGAATCTATGAGATTGCAGTAACCTGACTAACCACCGCAACTAGAGGCAGCCGTGGAGCGTTCCTACGATGGTCCTAGACGCCTCGTCACAGCCTGAGAAACTAACTACACCTAAAGATAGAAATAGGAAAGCTATCTGCCCCGGAGCAGAACCCCAAAGATAATATAAAGCCCCCAAACATGTAATGGCGGTTAGACAAGAGGAAATACTGACACAGAAAGAAAATAGTATGAGCAAACGCTGGGGCCCAAACTATCTAAATAGAAAAGGACAGGAAGGGTACTTACTGCAATCCCAGAAAACCCTGAAAAACACCAACTCTACTAATTTCAAAATCACCTGAGATCACACGACCTCTACCACCTAAATTAGTTCTCTGGTGTAACAAAAACAGCAGCCACTGAAAAAACTGCAAAAAGCAAAAGTACAAAACACAGTGGCTGGACTAAACTGAGAGGGCAAAAGCCCCCGGAGGGGACCCAGAAGGCCCCCACAGAAGTGCAGGACAAAATGCAAAAATATAGCAAAAACACAAAATAAGAAATTGTCTTATCTGATAGCAGGAGATGCAGACACGACAAAGCAGGCTACAAGGGAAACTGGAAAGAAGGATTCAGACCAGAACAATTGATCACCGGCAACCCTGATGGGAAAATGATTCCCTTAAATAAGACCAATCAGTAACACCTGATTCCCAATCCTCACTAGTACCGCTTGTAACCACCAGAGGGAGCCTCTGCTCAGAACTCATCTCAAACCCATTCACAACAGTTGGCCCTGTATGTAATTTTTGCAGAATTTAAACTGTGTGCAGAGCTTTTATGAGTGTAAAAGTGTCACAACTACACTATCTTAATTGTTATGAGGCACTGCAGTTGGTGCTTTGAAGGGTGTATGGATGACCCTACTTGAAATTTTTGGCAGACTTTGCACTATTGGATGAGACAGTACAGTTGGAGACTTGACGGGTGTATGGATGACCCTGCTTGTAATTTTTGGCAGACTTTGCACTGTGTGCAGAGCTTTTATAGAACATATCTGGGTGAAATGCCACTGGATGCACTGCTAATAATTATATCCAATTAATATTTTCCTTGAAAAATTTATTTTAGCAGGTTTACAAAGTTAATGCGTTTCGAGGTCAATGCAGGATCTCTTCATCAGGACAAAAACCTAGTGGAGACTTGAAATTACTAAGAAACAAATAAAATAAAATTGTGCCTTGGAGTCCTCAATAAAAACAATATGCTTGGACTTATGTGTGTCTTGAAAACGAGGATTCGAACAGGTATATATATTGTCTCTAAAGTGAGCAATTGCAAGGTCCTTTAGAGTACAAGCATATGTTTTTTTTATTGAGGACGGCAAGGCAAAATTTTAATTTATTTGTTTCTTGGCAATTTCAGTTCATTGTGTTTTATCTCCTGATGCATTTCTATTTTTAAAATATGTTAGTTGATTTTAAATTCCTTTTAAACTTTTTATAATGTGATGGACTCTGACATTTTCATGTGCCTGGTGTATATGAATAAGATCATCTACTACAAGGATCCACTAGGTTTTTGTCATGATGAAGAGGTCCCGCATTGACCTCGAAACGCGTTGATTTTGTAAACCTGCTAAAATAAAGTTTTCATGGAAAATATTCATTGGATATACAGTAATTGTCTGCAGTGCATCCAGTGACACTTCATCCGGCTATGTTCTTTCTCTAAGTCCTTTGGACTTGTGTCCTGCTGTAGGTGTTATATACATTTGATTCTTTAGAAATAATCACTTTAGAATGAATTTAGATGTAGGATCCATTTTGACTTCAAGAATGTGTTATGCTGCATATCTTCACAAGCCCAAGTCTGCATCTTTATAAACCAGTGCTACTGAAAAATGGTGAAGATTGCTATAAAAAGACTATATTTACATCGAGGAACTTGGGAAGTTCCATAAGAAAGCAGAATGCCTTACACTCTGACACACTGCCAGGGATTCTAACATGAGTTTGCATTCTACTAGAGCAGGGATGTCAAAGTCAAACACACCGAGGGCCAAAAAAACAAATTTGCTACAAGCCGAGGGCCGGACTGGTTCAATGTTTATTAAAACATATCGAAATGATTGCACATAGCCTATTGAACCAAGACCTAACACAATGTACATTATTTAATGATTAAATGAATATGGCAATATTTTGTTATGGCTCTGTCAGTAACTTCAAGTTAAAACATTTTCAACAGCCAAACAGCAAAAAATTTAATTGTTTTTAAAAACAAAATGTGTTTCTTAATATCAAGATAAATGCATAAATAAAAGTGCATGCATTATAAACTGAAAATGTATTATTGTGCTGCTCTATGATCTACCGATCACTGCTTTCAAATAGTAAAATGAAAAAATAAATCAAATCAGTTGTATTCTTTCTCATGGCTCTTATCTGCAATTTTCCCTGAGTCCATTCAACTGAAAAATAAATATAAATAAATAAAATACAAAAATTTATGGCACACAGACAAAACAATACTTCCTTCAAAGAAAAATCACGTCTTGTAGAAACAAATGTAAAAATGTAACTGAATTAAAAAACCGAAAATACTTTACTGCTCTGTGATGCTCACTTGTCTGAGGCTGAGCCTGATACTTGGAGGTGTCTCATCTTTTGTACAAGTTCATCAATGTTCGGGGTTAGGCTCTGAGCTGAGGAAATCCTCATGATTGAGTGATGGTGATTATCAGTAAGACGACTCCTCTGTGATGTTTTCTTTAGCTTCATCAAAGAGAACAGTTGTTCACACAGGTATGTGCTGCCAAACATAGAGAGTGTCCGAGCGGCTTGGATGCACAACTGGGGCATTGTGTCTGGGATGGAACGTGAAAATTCGGCAGCACCCACTCTCTCATATTTTTCCTTCAGTGTTTCATTGCATTGGAGCTCAATCAACTCCATTTGTAGATTTGGTGGTGCGCTTTCTACATCAACTGCAAAAGGATTGCTGAGCAGTTCAAACCTGCTTTTTTGGGCTTCAAAGTCAGCAAATCAGCGTCGGAAGTCGGCGGCAAGTATGTTGAGTTTATCGGCAAACTGTGCACACGGGAACACAGTGGTAGAGAGCTTCTCTTTCATGGTCTGGCAGCTGGAAAAGTGGCTTAAGTTTTCTTTCCGCATCTGCGTCTCCCACAGACTCAGCTTGGTTTTAAAGGCCTTCACTGTACTGTACATATCAGAGATGACACGTCCCGTCCCTGCAGCTGCAGATTCATCATATTCAGATGGCTCGTGATGTCGCAGAGAAATGCCATTTCACACAGGAAAGTTTCATCTCGGAGCTCTGTTGTGTCTTCCCCTTGCTTTCCATGAACAGACAGATCTCCTCACGCAGCTCAAAACATCTTTGAAGCACCTTTCCCCGGCTTAGCCATCGCACCTCTGTGTGATACGGTAAGTCACCATACTCTGTATCTAACTCCCCCAGAAATGCCTTGAACTGGCGGTGATTTAAACCTTTGGTTCTGATGAAGTTAACTGCTCGCGTTATGGTGCTCATTACATGCTCCATTTTCAAGGCTTTGCCACACAACGACTCCTGGTGTATGATGCAGTGATACGCTGTTAGCTCATCTGTGACGTTTTCCTCCCGCATCTTTGCCACCAATCCACTCCTGTGCCCACACATTGCGGGTGCTCCGTCTGTGGTTAATCCCACGAGTTTTTCCCAAGGCAGCCCCATCTCATTTACACATCTGGATACCTCTTCATACAGATCTTGTCCTGTAGTTGTGCCATGCATAAGACGTAATGCCAAAAACTCTTCTGTTATGCTCAGGCTGGAGTCTACTCCACGGACAAAAATTGACAGCTGGGCAATGTCTGATGTGTCCGTGCTCTCATCCACAGCAAGAGAATATGCGATGAAATCTTTTCCCTTTCTCACAAGCTGTTCTTTTATGTTGGTGGAAAGCTGGTCTACGCGCTCAGCAACGGTGTTTCTGCTCAGGCTCACGTTTGCGAATAGTTGTCTTTTGTCTGGGCACACTGCGTCACAAACTTCAAGCATACAGTTTTTGATAAACTCTCCTTCTGCAAAGGGCCGGGATGATTTTGCGACCTCTTTTGCCACAATAAAGCTAGCCTTGACAGCAGCCTCGCTTTGTGATTTAGCTTATGTGAACATAGCCTGTCTGGACTTAAGGCCTCGTTTTAATTCTTCCACCTTCTGTAGCTTTTGTTCATATTCCATATTCTTGTCTTTGTCTGTGTGTTTCTTAGACGTTTGATAATGCCTTCTTAAATTAAATTCTTTCATTACAGCCACATTTTCTTCACACAGAAGACACACAGGTTTGCCTTTTACCTCCGTAAACATGTACTCTGCCTCCCACCTGGCCTGAAACCCCCTGTTCTCAGCGTCCACCTTACGTTTAGCTATTTTTGAGGAGGGAGGTAACAGAAAGTTGTTCTCTGCTCTGACTAATGATGAATAATGAAGCCGCTTGTGCGCGCTGCAGTGACTTCGCGGGCTACCGGTGCATTGTGGGAAATGTAGTGTTGGTGCGTGCAAAACACCAGCGGGCGGCTGTGGCCTGCGGGCCGGTTCTAATAGTAATTAAATATCATCCAGGGGGCCATAGATAATCAATTTGCGGGCCGGATCTGGCCCGCGGGCCTTGACTTTGACATATGGGTACTAGAGCATCAGAATTATATGTAGAAAACTATGCAATGTATTTGATAAAAGTATGTGAGCACAAATACCAAGACAATGTCTTTTGAGAAGGAACGTTTATTAAAAACTCACTTCCATCTAAGCCTCATTGAGTGGTTAAGCAGTCCTTTTTTCTCTAAATAAAAATAGTCCTAAATGGATGGATGAGGTGCATGTACTTTGAGGTAGCCACTTTTCTATTGCATAATTCAAGAAACATATGATAAAGCCAGCACTACCTAAAATATAAAAATAAAACATCAGTAATCAGCACAACTGCAGGAGAACAACATGAGGAAAACAGTATTGAAACAACATCTACCACGTTCTGCTGTCCTAATTATGCAAGAACTGGCTTATATAAAAAAAAAAGTTATAAAACATATAGGTCACTTGGTAAACACTAAGGAGTTATTACTAGCCAAGACCATACTGCATCAAGCCACCACTATTTCAAGGACTAATTCTTGACATATTTGAACACCAAAAAAAAAAGGATGGGATAAAATGATTTTTATTTATGTGGAGTATGGGATTTGGTAGCACAAAAAAAACCCTAATTCTTCAAGATAGTCTTGTGCACAAAATTACCTAATGTATCTAAAATGAGGTTTCCCAAAATAGTATCACATGATCACATCACAAAAACTGATACCCTTCCAAAAGTTTGGAAGTTTTAATTTTTCTACACTTGTGGTAAACTGCAGCTTCCCTAGTCTAGAAAATTTGAAGATTTCAAAACTTTTTAAAAAATGTTTTCATATTTATATCATCAAACTTAAAATATTTTTTTATCAAATTAAAGCTTCAAGGCATTACACTTTTTCTATTGTTATCTTTTTTTTTTTTTTGCAGACAAATTCTCTTTAAAATAATGCTAAATTGCAAATCATGGTTTAAGATGTCGGACTATTGTGTGAAAAAGGTAAAACATTTCTTTCTTTCAGACTATTTGTGTCCATTTTGAAAATAAATTATCTTAAATTAAAATATCCTACTCTTCTATTGATGCTGTAAGTGACTATTTTTCATGAAAGTAAGGATGATGTCACAATATAATTTATTTGAGTGGCACTAAAATTTGTTTTACCTATAATCCTTTAAAATTTGACAAATATGGGTTCCGTAATCTTGCTTAAAGAGATGTGAGAATGCAAGCAGTGTCCACAATTTAACTTCTAACTCATTGTGGAAAGAGAAATGTTTATCAGTATGATAATAAATTTGACTGAAATATGAAAATCCATCCATGACTCAGAATGATGATCCATTTGACATGTAAAAGGACTGAAATTGAATTCAAGCTGTTCACTTTGCATTTAAATCAGAATGATATTAATATGGAATTCAATTCAATATTACTCAAAGGTATGTGTTCATTCTCCTAGGTTAGTTTTTATGTATTTTCATTTTATATATAGTAACATCTGCCTAAAGTATATATATATATATATATATATATATATATATATATATATGTATGCTTAAAACACACACACATACAAGCAGTGGGGAACATAAGTGTTTAATAAACTGCTGATTTTGCAAGTTTTCCTTCCTACAAAGAATGTAGAGGTCTGTCATTTTTGTCATAGGTACACTTCAACTGTGAGAGGCAGAATTTTAAAAAGAAAATAAACAGATAATACCATTGTATGATTTTTAAAAAATTAAATTGCATTAAATAAGTTTTTGATTACCTACCAACCAGCAAGGGGGGCGTGGCTTAGCACACCATGAGATAGGACGTGCATCCTTTGCTCTCTGAGGAAGCTTCCTCGAAAATCAACATTTATCTCGGTTAAAAAGCATATAAGAACACCATCCTAGTAGGAGAACTTATTCTATATCAGAACTATACATTTTGAGACCAATATCATCATTTTTGGAGCTCTACACACACTTTTATCAATAGCATAAAGTGTGACTAGGCCGCAGGCCTGCGGCCTACCAAAGGCCCTCCAGCCTTCCCCGCCAAGCATCTCTCATACTGACCCCCCCGTGGGTTGAAGAAATCTACCAAGGAGCCTCATCGCCCTTCTGAGGGACTATACTAACGATTCCACCCTCATCTATAACAGGATTGGTGGACCGGGCCGGCGGATATAAACTCTCTCCCCCTCTGTGGTGAGGGAGATTGCTGACAGAAGGCCGCTCTGCTCCGGAGGCCCGTTTTCCTATAGCCCGGCTCCTGCTGCTTCAAGACAAACGACTGCAGCATTACCTCCGGTCCCAAGGCTCATCTCTACCCGGTAGGTGCCATTACACTGCTCGGTCCCGGAGATATAGGTGTCCGCCATCCTTCCTGCTAGTCTCCGGGTGATTCCCCGCCTGATATAATGCCGCGGCATACAACTATCGCTCTCCCCCCCCTCACACATCGGACCCCAGGGAGATTTGGGCCCTTCTCCTACTTACCATATCCAGTGAGGGGGTGAGTGCGTCCCGGCCTGCAGGCGGTGAGAAAAAGAAGAAGAGGCTGTATGACGGTATTCCTTCCTTTCCCGCCGCTATCTGGAATCATCTCCCCGGTGTAGTGCAGCTCTGCTGCACAGAAGATTGATCCTCGGCTTCTGGATATACCTGGGATTGGTCAGGTGTCCCTTTCTCTGGTTCTTCTGTTCCAGAGCTGAGGCCTTGAATCCGTGGTGCCTGTCAGTAGGGAGACGGGATCCTGCGCAGCTCCATCCTCCCCTCCTTTGGGAATCTCCTGACGCTGCAGAGAAGAGCCGGCTCCGTTCTGGCTCTGAAGCGGCTCTTCTACAGATCCCGGGGTCTGCAGTGCTTGTCAGCAGGGAGACTTGATCTCCCAGAGCATCCTCCCCTCCTTCAGAAATCTCCGGTGCAGCAGGAGAGTGAAGAACAACAAGAAAGGAACCGGCTTGGTTCAGCTCAGAAGCGGCTCTCCCAGTTTCCGTGGCAACGGCTCTTCCTGTCTGTCTGTCTCCTCCGTCGCTGTGTCGCTGTTGAGGATTCACAGGAGGTCAGGTGGTGAGTGAGAATCTCCCCCCCTCTACGTCTTTCCTGGGCTTGCGGTGCCTGTCTCCAGGGTGACAGATACTTTACCTTACTTTACATCATTCTCCCCTCCTTCTCCTGAAATATCACTGCGCTGCTGCTGGATCTGTGACAGGGAGAAGTTGTCATTGAAGCGATTCCTGGGTGATTCACCCTGTCCTCTCTACATCATATTCTACAGCACATCTTGTGATTGGATCCTCCAGTATCAAGCAGATGCTACATTACTTCTGTAATAAATAAAAGCAGGCTATTGACAATTTTCTAAGATAAAGAGGCTCCTTACCAAGCTCTTGGAATTCCGCCATATACTGTAGCGTATCTCTTGGATATAAAAGCGTTTACTATACCAGATTTATTATAACTGCAATCTAGGTCGCATGATTGATATTGTTTTAGTCACCACAGTGAAGAAATAACATTATTTCTGCTTCACCGTTCTCCTCCATAGTCTACGGAGAAGATTCTGCTGTGGTGACTTATTCTGCAACGTAATTGGGTTACAGATCACTTCTGATATAGTGATCCATTTCACGTCATAGCGATATATTACAATAGAATCTCCTTTCAATTCTTACAAGTATTACAGATATTATCTCTGAATCTGAAAAAGGTGCTAGCACTGTTACAGCTTGCTTAAAGGTTGTTTAGGGTTACATCCAACATTACCTGGCTATTGTATATGCTCCTCATTAATCCAGGTGGTTCTTACAGTGTCTAATACCCCCAAGGGGGGTCCTTTACTTAATTAAAAGTATTGGTATAATTCTGCGACTCGTTCCAAGTATTCATTACTTGAGTAGTGGGTAAAAATTCTTTCTCATTCTAGCCAATTTTGTTATAAATATGAGTCAAAGAAATTCAAATTCAAAACCTCTATCCTCCAAACTCATCCCTCAAAAACAATCGCCATCACATTCTCAATCAAAAAATAAAGAGATAACTCATTCACCCTCAATGGATTCTATCAATCTCTTGAGTCCATACAAATCTAGATCTCCTCTTAAAGGGGACAACTTGCCTGCTTCACATAGTTCCAACAAGGTATCTCGATCTGGTCTCCCAAAAAATAATTCCACTGAGGTCCCTTCTCATGTCTCCGCCAATCCCTTAATTCAGCAGATTTCATGGATACCACTATATCTGCTAAGAGAAAAAATCCAGGTTCGTGGGGGGAAAAATTCTCCTCCATAAAAAACTCGTCAGAGGAAGAATCTGAAGATCTTTCTCCAAATTCTAGCCCAACCAAACACATATCAAAAAAGAAAGATAATAATCCCCCTTTGATCAGATTCGGTCGGACTTCGGTTCGATGGAATCTCTTCTATCTAACCTCACAGACAGGATTGGCGACCGCATGAGCGCGGACCTTCAAAAACAAAACAAAATTTTTCAAAATACTTTCGAACTTTTCAATAAGAGATTGGACAATCACGAGTCTAGGATTGAGGTATTGGAGAGGAAAATGGACTCTCTAACTACTGAAAATAAAGATGCTCATTCAGAGATTTCTAGACTTAAAAATAAGTTGGCAGACATAGAAGACAGGAGTAGGAGGAACAACATCAAAATCAGAGGCATCTCTGAGGACGTCTCCCCCGCCAACTTATTAGAATACACTACTAAATTGTTTAAAAAGATCCTGCCCAATCTTACAAAGGGCGATCTTACCATTGACAGGATCCACCGTCTTCCTAAACCCCCCAACATTGCAAAAGATCTCCCAAGAGACACAATCATGAGAGTTCATTTTTATCACGTAAAGGAACAAATCATGAACTTTTTCAGAAATGAAAAAGGATTTCCTGATCAGTACTCCCACCTCAAGGTTTTTGCAGATTTATCTAAAGAAACTCTTGAAGGTAGGAGAAACTTCAACTCAATCACTTCCCTTCTTCGTGATAATAATGTCCTCTACAAATGGGGTTTTCCCTCAAACTCTTGGTTAATGTTAAGGGCAAAACTCATGTTCTTTTATCCCCGAAGGAGGGAAACAGTTTCTTGAAATCTATAGGTATCTCCTCCCATTCTCGTTCCTCTGACAGATTGGTTCATAACAGTCTTACTTGAGGACATTTTTGCATTTCCTCTGTAATTAATTTTGAATATTTCAGACTTAGTTCTATACCTCTATTTACTCTATTAAAATATGTATAGATATTTGTTTCATTATTACCAACTGTTTTTGGTTTTCTCCTATACCATGATATTTTATGTCTAGGTCGCTTCCTCACGAGAGCACGAATGTTGTTCCTGTCTTATTTCCCCATAGATTAGAAGAACACACTCTTCAGTGTAGTTCCTGTGGACATTTGTCCTTTGTTTTGGTTATAACTTGTTTTAAATTGTATTGATTGAATAAATCTTTCCTTTTTTGGCCTAGTCAAAGTAGGTCAAGGAAGGAGAAGAAAAAGTTGAACCTTGTGCCTTGTGCCAGTCTTTTCCCTTATCCCATCCTTTCCTTCTTCTTTATTACAAACCAAAATGAGTATCAAAATCCTTACATACAATGTTAGGGGGCTTAATAGTCCGTGGAAAAGGGCCTCTCTTTGGAGAGAACTTACCAAAATATCTGCTGATGTGGCCTGTATTCAGGAATCCAAATTTAAATTAGATGAACATCCTAAACTCATCCACAAAAAATTCCCCCATGTGTTTCTTGCGAATAACACAAAGAAAAAAGCTGGAGTTGCCACCATAATTAGAGATTCCATCCCTTTCGAACTGATTGAAGAAATAGCTGACCCTAAAGGTAGATATCTTCTTCTGACATGTAAACTAAATAACCAGATTACTACAATAGCTAATATCTATGCCCCTAATTCGAACCAAACTCGCTTCTTAAACAAAGTTTTTAGGAAAATTGACTCCATTAAAAAAGGTGACCTAATCATTCTTGGAGATTTTAATTCAGTTCCCGACCACATTTTAGACTCTTCATCAAAAAGTAGATCCCAATACAATACTCTGAACCACTGGATATACGAAAAAGAACTGTTCGATGTGTTCAGATGCCTCCATTCTACTTCAAGAGAGTATTCCCACTTTTCCTCAACTCATCAGTCAGCTTCCCGCATAGATTTGATTCTAACCAACATCTTTTCCCTTCGAAAATTTAAAGCAGTCACAATAAAAGACAGGTCAATTTCAGACCATTCCCCCGTCATTGGAGAGTTGTCCTTAGGTCCTCCCCTTAATAATAATTTTTTATGGAAATGTAACAATAACATCATTCACGACCCCATCCATAAATCTACTATTGAAACAGCATTAAATCAATTTTTCGAGATTAACAAACCAGAAACTACCAACTCTTTCATAAATTGGTGTGCTCACAAGGCTGTGATACGAGGATCCTTAATCCAATTATCCTCTAGAATCAAAAAAGAAAGTAACAAAAAAATAAAAGATCTTCAATCTCTGATCCATAAAAAAGAGATGAGAATTGATTAGTTGTTCCTCTCCCCCCTTAAACCTGAACTCGGAACTTATGTCCCTCAGATTAGAGTTGAAAGCATCTATTTTCTCATTTTATGACATGGCTGCAAAATCTGCCAAATTTAGGGCTTATTCATCAACTAACAAACCCACTAAATTTATGACAGCAAGAATTAAGAATATAAGAAAACAAAATAGAATTAATAAAATTAAAAACGATAAAGGTACCTCACTGTCCCATCCTCAAGATATTGTAGACGAATTCTCCAGATTTTACTCTAAACTATATAACCTTAATATTCATACTTCAGACCTACATTCCCATAAAATCGCTATTAATAATTTTCTAGACAAACTTCACCTACCCAAAGTTAGTGATGAAGATATCAATCATTTGAACTCTCCCTTCTCAACTCTAGAAATTGAAGACACCATATCAAAACTCAAACTATTTAAAACTCCAGGTCCAGACGGATTCAGTAATGAATATTACAAAACCTTCCCTAAAATTCTCTCACCTCATCTATCCAAATTGTTTAATCAAACAGTCGTTTCTGGCTCATTCCCTCCTGAGATGTTACAAGCTACAATTGTACTCATTCCTAAACAAAAAGGCTCTATGGAGGACATCACCAATTTTAGGCCTATTTCATTAATCAATTCGGACGTTAAAATCTTTTCCAAAATTATCGCCAACAGGATAAACTCATTTTTACCCTCTCTGATTAACAATGATCAAATTGGTTTTGTTAAAGGGAGAAATGCCTCGGATGGGACAAGAAGGGTTGTTGGTACGATTGGACTTGTTGGCAAGTTTAAGATCCCGGCAGTACTGGTGTCTTTGGATGCGGAGAAGGCCTTTGATCGGTTGAACTGGCAATTCTTGGAAAGTGCTCTGTCTAAATTTGGATTTAATGACAAGGCTATTTCTACAATCATGGCTTTGTATCAAAATCCCACGGCAAGAATATACGCAAATAACCACCTCTCATCTCCCTTCTCCGTTTCTAATGGCACCAGGCAGGGTTGCCCCCTTTCTCCCCTCCTGTTTATTCTGGCTATAGAACCTTTTGCCCAATCGATCAGACAAAACAACTCAATCAAAGGCATATCTACTTTATCAAGAGAACTAAAGGTGAGTTTGTATGCGGATGACTTGTCCTATCATTGTCAGATCCTTTAAATTCCATTAGGAATTTTCATGAAGCCCTAGACGAATTCTCTAATCTCTCTGATTTAAAAATCAATTATAATAAATCTAGAATTCTTCCCTTAAACATTCCGGAGGAACAAATCAGGATTATTAAATCCTTATCCCCCCTAGCCTGGGCAGAGAAAGAATTTACTTATTAGGCATTTCTATACTCAGCAACCTTGAAGATATCATATCAACCAATCTTTCTGCCCTCACTAACACAATTCAGAGAGATTGCAATTCTTACAGGGATAGAAATCTTTCTTGGTGGGGGAAGAGTCTGGCAGTGAAGGTTTATGTCGTCCCTAAAATACTTTACTTATTTAGAGTTCTCCCAATCCCAATATCCATTTCCCAACTCTCACATCTTCAGAAGTTGATCAACTCCTTCATTTGGCAAGGTAAGAGACCTAGAGTATCTTCTAACCTGATTTATAAAAGAAAAATATACGGAGGCCTGGGATTCCCCAACATTAGCGCTCTATATCATGCCAACATCATAAAACAGAGTTTAAACTGGTTGTCAGATAATTCATCCCCTGCATGGCTAGATCTGGAAGTTAGTTTGAATAACAACGTTCACCCGAAAATTTTGATTTCCAAATCCTGTACACGCGATGTCCCATTCGACAAGAAACACCCCACTTTCTTGGCCTCTGTCCAGTCTTGGAAGAAACTTTCAAGAATTAGAAAAGGTATTTCTAAAACAGAAATAAAAAATAATATTCCCTTTTCTTTAATTGGTCGTTTATCAAATCAAGTTATATCTTCCTTTTGGTTCAACCACAATGTTAAGAGGTTGGGTGATGTCTTTAAAGATGGGAGGTTTATTCCTTTTGAGGATGTGAGGCTTAGCCACGACCTACCTTCATCTCTTTTTCTTCATTATACCATTTTGAAGGAACAGATCCGCTTCTTCTTAGACATGAATTTTGTTCTCTCAGAACCGTGTCTATCTATACTTAGTAACATCGACCATGGAGTATTTTGGAGCCATAGATTTATCTATGATTGGTTCAACCAGGATATCACCCCTTTGAAACATGCATGCTTCTTGAAGTGGGAGTCAGATCTAGGCATTTCCCTTTCTAATGAAGAGTGGGAAGATTCCTTTACGTATACATATTCTTCTACTATCTCACTCCCACTTCAAGAAGTGCATTCTAAACTTATTTCTCGATGGTACTTTACCCCGATTCGAATGGCACACATCAATTCGTCTAATTCTCCTTTATGTTGGAGAAATTGTGGAGGTCGTGGCTCGCTTACTCACATGTTTTGGACCTGCCCTTCTTTAAAAAATTTTTGGTCCCAAATTTCTCTCCTCATAGCTCAAATTTCCAACAATAAGGTTAAACTTTCTCCCCTGATAGCCTTACTTTCACTTAATCTGGATCATGTATCTCCAGACCTTAGATCATTGATAATCCACATCTTATTGGAAGCTAAACGAAGTATCGCTTATAACTGGAAAAATTAATCTCCTCCAGAGTTTGAGGTCATCAAAGGTCAACTGTCTCTACACAGGTCATATGAATCCAGATTTGCCCTTGCGAATAATTCTCTTGTCAAATTTTAAAAAAAATGGTCTCATTGGGACATTCTTTTTCCTTAACTCTTTCTTTTCCCCTTCCCCTTCCTCCCCTCCCCTTCCCTTACTGGCACTTGGTATTAGTATTAGTATTAATATTAGTTTTATTTTATCTGTATTTAAAGTCATTTATTGCTATTATTATTAGTCAACTTACTTGTAGATTTATGTTGACTCACAATTCTAATAATTCTTTTGCTTCATCATATACTTGTTATTTGTTATTAGTTATTCGTTATATACAGTTTGATATTTCCTGATTTAGTTATACCTCAATTGTTTCCTTCCCTCACTTCTTATCCTTCCCTCCCTTTTCCTCCCTTCCCTTCCCTATTATTTTCCTTATAAATATATTTTGAAATACCAATAAAAATATTGGAACACCTACCAACCAGCAAGAATTCTGGCTCTCACAGACTTGTTAGTTTTTCTTTAAGAAGCTCTCGTTCTCTGCCCTCAAGTCATTACCTGCATTTATTGCACCTTTTTCAACTTGTTACCTCTATAAAACATATCTGTCCATACACTCAATCAATTACACTCCAACCTCTCCACCATGGCCAAGACCAAAAAGCTGTCAATTGACACGAAGAGCAAAATAATGCAAAGTGTAGTGAGGGGTCCTTGTTTTCTTGCACATGTGAACACACAAAGACCACTCCTGTTCTGTGAAAAATAACAGCTCTGTGTATTTTCCAGCAAGGATGTGCATACACCATAATTTATTGGCAGGCAGTAGAATCCACAAAGTGGTACAACAGTGACTGCATCACTAGCAACTTCACTAGATGTGGAAAAAAATACTATGAAGTGATAATGCTTTAAAAAATATGAGTGCTATTTTTTACAATTGAAAAATTCAAAGAAAATGTTAAAAAAAATCTGTAGAAAAATCAACATAGTTTTTTGTAAATGAATATTTGCACAAATACTTCTGTCCCTTCACATAATGTCATAAAGACTCGACAATGTTGCGTTTAAGTTTGCGGGTAGGCCATATCATCAATTCTATTGTTTCTTGATCTTGCTAAATCTAAATCTAATTCTTAGTTATATTGAATGTATGTTTAGTAGGCCATTGTCCTACTGCAGAAGATAGTTGGAGAATCAAATGCCTTCTCGTTGCTATCGTAGAATGGATAAATAACTGCCTGAGGACAAGAATAAATAGGCAATGCTGAGGATCAAAGACGCAGTGATCGGCCAAGGAAATGTGCACTAGGTGAAAGAAACATGCTTATTTTTGTTTGAAATTGGAACTAGTGATGAGCGAGTAAGCTCGTCACTACTCGATGCTCGCCGAGTATTTCCGGGGTTGCTCGGGGGTGCTCAGTTCCCTGCCCTGCATATTTGGTGCACTTTAGAGAGCCAATGAACATGCATTGATTGTCTGCCACACACTATAATGCCGCAGCCATGTTGGTTTTGACATTACAGTGATTGGCTGGCTGCACAGCGTCATCAGGTCTATATCAAACCTGGCACCGCCATGCTCGTCACAGTCTGCTCTGGAATCAGGCAATATAGGAAGAGTTTCTGCAGACATAGGGACAGATTTGTTTGCTTCACAATTATTGTGGGTATATCGTCTCTAATACACATATACATCTCAACAGATAGTCATTCTGAGGACTAATAAAACTTTATAGACCTTCATCAGTCACTACATTTATAACAAAAAGGAAATAGGAAAAAGGATAATATTAACATCAAAAGTGAAAAAAAGTATATACATATAGCAACTTGGTCATTTCAGAGCGAGAAATAGGGAAAAATTATTTCAGATCCAATGCTAGAGAGATCAGGGAGAGGTCATAGATCAGAGTAAAATAGAGGTATCAGAAACAACGACAAGAGTGGGGACATACCACAAACTACTGCATAAAGGGTTAATCCACAATGGGAAAAGGAGAAGCTAGATGCAGCTGTAAAGTGAAAATAGGAATATAATGCGTGCTGTTGCAAGATACAAACGGTCTATGTGCATAGAGATATACATATGAAACATTCCCAGTGGTGGTAGATAAGAATGAAGCCAAATGTCTCTATTTGAGCCGATATCCTGAAAAAATGGCCAGGTGTAAGTATCTGGATAATGGAAGAGCAGTGTGACCGCAGCATGTGTCAGAGACTGACCTGTGGGATAAAGTCCAGCGGTGAATGTGATCTCTGCATGGGACGCGGTGTCCACCGCAAGTCTGAGTGCAGGGATAGCTGAAATCAGCATGTATAAGAAAGGAAGAGGCGGGACTAAGCGTCAGTGAGAGCACAGAGCGTCAGACAGGAAGTGAGGTGGCAGGAAATCAATGGATGTGAGTTCCACCACTAATAGTTTGCGTTCCAGTGGGTGCTTAGGAACTGGAGGACGTCCCACAGATGGGAGGAGTAGAAAGGACGACGTGCTGAAGAAGTTGTTGTGGGATATAAACATCAGAGTGGCGTGGCAGCATATTAGTATTAATACAGGCGGCTCTGAAGAGGAAAGAGAGACATATTAATAAAAGCACAACATGTTATAGCATTATATAATGTAATCCTATATATTGATATGGGGAATAGCTTAAACTGTTTTACTCTGTATTCTTATATGAACATTATTCGCTGTCCATATATACTCTGAATATCAGATGCCTGACTGTATAACCATGCTTGCTATTTCACAAGCTATGTGACATTTTATAATATATAACATCACAATACTCACACCCGTGAATACCTTAATTTTCCCATTCTGTTTAATATTATGTAAAATGACAGTTTAAGCTATTCCCCATATCAATATATAGGATTACATTATATAATGCTATAACATGTTGTGCTTTTATTAATATGTCTCTCTTTCCTCTTCAGAGCCGCCTGTATTAATATTAATATGCTGCCACGCCACTCTGATGTTTATATCCCACAACAACTTCTTCAGCACGTCGTCCTTTCTACTCCTCCCATCTGTGGGACGTCCTCCAGTTCCTAAGCACCCACTGGAACGCAAACTATTAGTGGTGGAACTCACATCCATTGATTTCCTGCCACCTCACTTCCTGTCTGACGCTCTGTGCTCTCACTGACGCTTAGTCCCGCCTCTTCCTTTCTTATACATGCTGATTTCAGCTATCCCTGCACTCAGACTTGCGGTGGACACCGCGTCCCATGCAGAGATCACATTCACCGCTGGACTTTATCCCACAGGTCAGTCTCTGACACATGCTGCGGTCACACTGCTCTTCCATTATCCAGATACTTACACCTGGCCATTTTTTCAGGATATCGGCTCAAATAGAGACATTTGGCTTCATTCTTATCTACCACCACTGGGTATGTTTCATATGTATATCTCTATGCACATAGACCGTTTGTATCTTGCAACAGCACGCATTATATTCCTATTTTCACTTTACAGCTGCATCCAGCTTCTCCTTTTCCCATTGTGGATTAACCCTTTATGCAGTAGTTTGTGGTATGTCCCCACTCTTGTCGTTGTTTCTGATACCTCTATTTTACTCTGATCTATGACCTCTCCCTGATCTCTCTAGCATTGGATCTGAAATAATTTTTCCCTATTTCTCGCTCTGAAATGACCAAGTTGCTATATGTATATACTTTTTTTCACTTTTGATGTTAATATTATCCTTTTTCCTATTTCCTTTTTGTTATAAATGTAGTGACTGATGAAGGTCCATGATATAGGACCGAACCGTTTTGCTACTACTGTGAATAAAAACCTTATATCTCATACACATAAGTTGAGTGCCGAGTTCATTTCATATTTAGTTACGGTGTGGGAACCTACTCGGGCACCTCTCTCTTTGGCTGTGCACACGGTTACCTTTTCACATAATAAAACTTTATAGATATCAGTGCTAGGCCAGCAGGCAGTGTATGTGGCAGACTTCATTGCATATAGCAAGAGGGTCCATTCCAGTACTGTCTGCTGCTACTGCCTATTACAGATATTTATATGCATACAGTGCCTTGCGAAAGTATTTGGCCCCCTGGAACTTTTCAACCTTTTCCCACATATCATGCTTCAAACATAAAGATACCAAATGTAAATTTTTGGTGAAGAATAAACAAGTGGGACACAATTGTGAAGTTGAATGAAATTTATTGGTTATTTTAAATTTTTGTGGAAATACAAAACAATGAAAAGTGGGGCGTCCAATATTATTCGGCCCCTTTACCATCAGTGCAGCAAACTCACTCCAGAAGTTCATTGTGGATCTATGAATGATAGAATGTTGTCCTAAATGACTACTGATGATAAATATAATCCACCTGTGTGTAATCAAGTCTCCGTATAAATGCTCCTGCTCTGTGATAGTCTCAGGGTTCTGTTGGAAGCACATAGAGCATCATGAAGACCAAGGAACACAACAGGCAGGTCCGTGATACTGTTGTGGAGAAGTTTAAAGCTGGATTCGGGTACAAAATGATTTCCAAAACTTTATTCATGCCAAGGAGCACTGTGCAAGCGATCATATTGAAATGGAAGGAGTATCATACCACTGCAAATCTACCAAGACCTGGCCGTCCCTCTAAACTTTCATCTCAAACAAGGAGAAGACTGATCAGAGATGCAACCAACAGGCCCATGATCACTCTGGATAAACTGCAGAGATATATAGCTGAGGTGGGACAGTCTGTCCATAGGACAATAATCAGTCGTACACTGCACAAATCTGGCCTTTATGGAAGAGTGCCGAGAAGAAAGCCATTTCTCAAAGATATCCATAAAAAGTGTTGTTTAAAGTTTGCAACAAGCCACCTGGGAGACACATCAAACATGTGGAAGAATGTGCTCTGGTCAGATGAAACCAAAATTGAACATTTTGGCAGCAATGCCAAACGATGTTTGGCGTAAAGGCAACACAGCTCATCACCCTGAACACACCATCCCCACTGTCAAACATGGTGGTGGCAGCATCATGGTTTGGGCCTGCTATTCTTCTGCAGGGACAGGAAAGATGGTTAAAATTGATGGGAAGATGGATGAAACCAAATACTGGACCATTCTTGAAGAAAACCTGTTGGAGTCTGAAAAAGACCTGAGACTGGGACGGAGATTTGTCTTCCAGCAAGACAATGATCCCAAACATAAAGCAAAATCTACAATGGAATGGTTCACAAATAAACGTATCCAGGTGATAGAATAGCCAAGTCAAAGTCCAGACCTGAATTCAATCGAGAATCTGTGGAAAGAGCTGAAAACTGCTGTTCACAAACAAACTCCATCCAACCTCACTGAGCTCGAGCTGTTTGCCAAGGAAGAATGGGCAAGATTTTGTCTCTCGATGTACAAAACTGAAAGAGACATAGCCCAAGTGACTTGCAGCTGTAATCGCAGCAAAACATGGCGCAACAAAGTATTAAGTTAAAGGGGATAAATAATATTGCATGCCCCACTTTTCAGTTTTTGTAGTTCCACAAAAATTTTAAATAACTAATACATTTTGTTCAGCTTCACAATTGTGTCCCACTTGTTGCTGATTCTTCACTAAAAATTTACATTTGGTATCTTTATGTTTGAAACATGATATGTGGGAAAAGGTTGAAAAGTTCCAGGGGGCTGAATACTTTTGCAAGGCACTGTAGCCCCAGGTATTAGGGGCCAGGAATAATTTATTTTGGATCATAATCCTGATTTTTTTATTTAACCCCTTCATGACCCAGCCTATTTTGACCTAAATGACCTGGCCATTTTTTGCAATTCTGACCAGTGTCCCTTTATGAGGTAATAACTCAGGAACGCTTCAACGGATCCTAGCGATTCTGAGATTGTTTTTTCGTGACATATTGGGCTTCATGTTAGTGGTAAATTTAGGTCGATAATTTTTGCGTTTATTTGTGAAAAAAATGGAACTTTGGCCAAAATTTTGAAAATTTCGCAATTTTCAAATTTTGAATTTTTATTATGTTAAACCAGAGAGTTATGTGACACAAAATAGTTAATAAATAACATTTCCCACATGTCTAATTTACATCAGCACAATTTTGGGAACAACATTTTTTTTTGTTAGGAAGTTATAAGGGTTAAAAGTTGACCAGCGATTTCTCATTTTTACAGCAAAATTTACAAAACCATTTTTTTTAGGGACCACCTCACATTTGAAGTCACTTTGAGGGGTCTATATGGCAGAAAATACCCAAAAGTGACACCATTATAAAAACTGCACCCCTCAAGCTACTCAAAACTACATTCAAGAAGATTATTAACCCTTCAGGTGCTTCACAGGAACTAAAGCAACGTGGAAGGAAAAAATGGACATTTTAATTTTTCCAACAAAATTTTTCTTTTAGCATCAATTTTTTCATTTTTGCATGGGCATCAGGATAAAATGGACCCTAAAATTTGTTGGGCAATTTCTCCTGAGTATACAGATACCTCATATGTGGTCATAAACCACTGTTTGGGCGCACGGCAGGGCTCAGAAGGGAAGGAGCGCCATTTGACTTTTTGAATGGAAAATATGCTGGAATATTTAGCGGTTGCCATGTCGCATTTGGAGAGTCCCTGTGTGCCTAAACATTGGAGCTCCCCCACAAGTGACCCCATTTTGGAAACTAGACGCCCTAAGGAACTTATCTAGATGTAGAGTGAGCACTTTGATCCCCCAGGTGCTTCACAAATTGATCCGTAAAAAAAAAGAAAGTACTTTTTTTTTCACAAAAATTTTCTTTTAGCCTCAGTTTTTTCATTTTCACATGGGCAACAGGATAAAATGGATCCTAAAATTTGTTGGGCAATTTCTCTTGAGTACACTGATACCTCATTTGTGGTCATAAACCACTGTTTGGGCGCACGGCAGGGCTCAGAAGGGAAGGAGCGCCATTTGACTTTTTGAATGGAAAATATGCTGGAATATTTAGCGGTTGCCATGTCGCATTTGGAGAGTCCCTGTGTTCCTAAACATTGGAGCTCCCCCACAAGTGACCCCATTTTGGAAACTAGACCCCCCAAGGAACTTATCTAGATGCAGAGTGAGCACTTTGAACCCCCAGGTGCTTCACAAATTGATCCGTAAAAAAAAGAAAGTACTTTTTTTTCACAAAAATTTTTTTTAGCCTCAGTTTTTTCATTTTCACATGGGCAACTGTATAAATTGGATCCTAAAATTTGTTGGGCAATTTCTCCTGAGTACACTGATACCTCATATGTGGTCATAAACCACTGTTTGGGCACACGGCAGGGCTCAGAAGGGAAGGAGCGCCATTTGACTTTTTGAATGGAAAATATGCTGGAATATTTAGCGGATGCCATGTCGCATTTGGAGAGTCCCTGTGTGCCGAAACATTGGAGCTCCCCCACAAGTGACCCCATTTTGGAAACTAGACCCCCCAAGGAACTTATCTAGATGCAGAGTGAGCACTTTGAACCCCAAGTGCTTCACAAATTGATCCGTAAAAAAAAGAAAGTACTTTTTTTTTCACAAAAATTTTCTTTTAGCCTCAGTTTTTTCATTTTCACATGGGCAACAGTATAAATTGGATCCTAAAATTTGTTGGGCAATTTCTCCTGAGTACACAGATACCTCATATGTGGTCATAAACCACTGTTTGGGCGCACGGCAGGGCTCAGAAGGGAAGGAGCGCCATTTGACTTTTTGAATGGAAAATTAGCTCCAGTCGTTAGCGGACACCATGTCATGTTTGGAGAGCCCCTGTATGCCTAAACTTTGGAGCTCCCCCACAAATGACCCCATTTTGGAAACTAGACCCCCTAAGAAACTTATGCAGATGCACAGTGAGCACTTTGAACCCCCAGGTGCTTCACAAAACTTTATAACGCAGAGCCGTGAAAATAAAAAATCATTTTTTTTTCTCAAAAAATTATTATTTAGCCCCATATTTTTTATTTTCACAATGGTTACAGGAGAAATTGGACCCCAAAAGTTGTTGTCTAATTTGTCCTAAGTACGCTAGTACCTCACATGTGGGGGAGAACCACTGTTTGGGCACACGTCAGGGCTTGGAAGGGATGTAGTGACGCTTTGAAATGCCGACTTGATGGAATGGTCTGCGGGCGGGCAGAGCCCCTGATGTGCCTAAACAGTAGAAACCCCCCACAAGTGACCACATTTTGTAAACTAGACCCCTCAAGGAACTTAACTAGATGTGTGGTGAGCACCTTGAACCCCCACGTGCTTCACAGAAGTTTGTAATGCAGAGCTGTGAAAATAAAAAATCATTTTTTTCCTCAAAAACTGATTTTTTTAACCCGCAATTTTTTATTTTCACAAGGGTAACAGGAGAAATTGGACTACAAAAGTTGTTGTACAGTTTGTCCTGAGTACACTGGTACCCCATATGTGGGGGGAACCACTGTTTTGGCGCATGGGAGAGCACAGAAGGGAAGGAGCGCCATTTTGGAATGCAGACTTGATGGAATGTTCTGTGGGCGTCATGTTGCCTTTGCAGAGCCCCTGATGTGCCTAAACAGTAGAAACCCCCCGCAAGTGACCCCATTTTGGAAACTAGACCCCCAAGGAGCTTATCTAAATGTGTAGTGAGCACTTTGAACCCCCAAGGGCTACACAGAAGTTTATAACGCCGGGCCATGAAAATAAAAAAATCATATTTTTTCCACAAACATGATCTTTTAGTCCCCAATTTTTTTTTTCCCAAGGGTAACAGGAGAAATTAGACCTCAAAAGTTGTTGTCCAATTTGTCCTGAGTACGCTGATATCCCATATGTGGGAGAAAACTACTGTATGGGCACACTTCGGGGCTCGGAAGGGAAGTAGTGACGTTTTGAATTGCCAACTTGATGGAATGGTCTGCGGGCGTCATGTTACGTTTGCAGAGTCCCTGATGTGCCTAAACAGTATAAACTCCCCACAAGTGACCCATTTTGGAAACTAGACCCCGCAAGGAACTTATCTAGATGTGTGGTGAGCACTTTGAACCCCAAGTTCTTCACAGAAGTTTATAACGCAGAGCCGTGAAAATAAAAAATCATTTTTTTTCCACAAAAATAAATTTTTTAGTCCCAATTTTTTTTCCCAACAGTAACAGGAGAAATTAGACCCCCAAAGTTGTTGTGCAATTTTTCCCGAGTACGCTGATACCCCATATGTGGGGGTAAACCACTGTTTGGGCACACGTCGGAGATTGGAATAAAGGGAGCACTGTTTGACTTTTTGAACGCAAAATTTGCAGGAATCAATGGTGGCGCCATGTCGCGTATGGAGATCCCCTGATGTACCTAAATAGTGGAAACCCCTCAATTCTAACTCCAACCCTATCCCCAACACACCCCTAACCCCAACCCTAACCCCTACACACCCCTAACCCTAATACAAACCCTAACCATAACCCTAACCCCAACACACCCCTAACCCTTATCCCAACTCTAACCATAAACCTAACCACAAGCCTAACCCTAATCCCAACACTAACCCCAAAACACCCCTAACGCTTATCCCAACCCTAACCCTAATCCCAACCTTAACCCTAATTCCAACCCTAACCCTAATTCCAACCCTAACCCTAGTTCTAACCCTTACCCTAGTTCTAACCCTTACCCTAGTTCTAACCCTAACCCTAGTTCTAACCCTAAGGCTGGGTTCATATTGCGTTTTACCAGCCCGTTCAACAAATAGCGTTGACGGGCTGGTAACGGTATAGCATAACGCGATCGCGTTATGCTATACCCGCTAGTGCAGAGGAATCAGCGATGATTCATCTGTGCTAGCGGTGATGGAGCCCAGACGCTGCAGCCTGCGTCCAAGGCTCTGTCACTGAATGACGACACGTCGCGAACGCATGCCGCTTCATGGCATGCGTTGCGATGCGCACACAAATGGGGTGAATGGCAGCGTTAACGGACTGCGTTACACCGCGTTATACCGCGGTGAAACGCTGTCCATCTAACGGACTGCCATAATGCAATATGAACCCAGCCTGACCCTAAGGCCCCGTGCAAACGTTGCGGATTCACTTGCGGATTTTTCTAAAATCCGCAGGTAAAACGACCTGCCTTTTACCTGCGTATTTAGCGCGGATTTGCTGCGGTTTTTCTCTGCGGTTTTACGCCTATAATGGAATAGGTGTAAAATCGCTGCGGAATCCGCACAAAGAATTGACATGCTGCGGATTTAAAACCGCAGCAAATCCGCGCTGAAAAACCTGCAGCATGTGCACAGCGTTTTTTTTTACCATTTATTTGCATTGTACTGTACATGGTTTCTGGATCTGCTGTGGATCCGCAGCGCCAAATCCGCTGCGGATCCGCAGCAAAATCCGCTGCTGATCCGCAGCAAAATCCGCTGCGGATCCGCAGCAAAATCCGCTGCGGATTAGCAGCGAAATCCGCTGCGGATCAGCAGCGAAATCAGCTGCTGATCCGCAGCGAAATCAGTAGCGGATCAGCAGCGAAATCAGCTGAGGATCAGCAGCGAAATCAGCTGCGGATCAGCAGCGAAATCAGCTGTGGATCAGCAGCGAAATCCGCTGCGGATCAGCAGCGAAATCAGCTGCGGATCAGCAGAGAAATCAGCTGCGGATCAGCAGAGAAATCAGCTGCGGATCAGCAGCGAAATCAGCTGCGGATCAGCAGCGAAATCCGCTGCTGATCCGCAGCTGATTTCGCTGCTGATCCGCAGCTGATTTCGCTGCTGATTTCGCTGCTGATCCGCAGCGAAATCAGCAGCGGATCAGCAGCGAAATCAGCTGAGGATCAGCAGCGAAATCAGCTGCGGATCAGCAGCGAAATCAGCTGCGGATCCGCAGCAAAATCCGCAACGTGTGCACAGGGCCTAATAGGAAAAAAAAAAAATTCTTTATTATTTTTCCCTACCTTTGACAGGGGGGTTCACTTACTTTTTTTATTTTGATCACTGTGACAGTTTATCACAGTGATCAAAATAAATTTTTTGACTATGCAGGGCGCACTGCGCATGCGCCGGCCGGCGGGCGCACTGCGCATGCGCCCGCCATTTTCCAAGATGGCGGCGCCCATGAAGAATCCCGGGCAGCCGCCGGGAAGGATCCAGGGACATCGGTGGACCGGGAGAGGTGAGTATGGGGGTCGGAAGTGAGGGGGGGATCGGAAGGTGGGGGCAGCGGAGGCCAGGACGAGGGGAGCTTTTAGTGACGGCGGTGACCGACCGCTGCCATCTTTCGGTGGCGGCGGCCGATCGCCGCAGTGAATCCGTGTGGGGGGGGTCAGGGCTCGGTGTCCAGCCATGGCAGATGCTATTGCAGCATCGGCCATGGTTGGATTGTAATATTTCACCAATTATATTGGTGAAATATTACAGATTGCTCTGATTGGCTGTTTCACTTTTAACAGCCAATCAGAGCGATCGTGGCCACGGGGGGGTTAAGCCAACCCCCCTGTGGTGAAGCACAAAGGGTCCTGTGCCGGCGGGTCGGGTGACCTTTCAGTGACCCCAGTCACCCGACCCGCAGGGACGCGATCCTTTCATGACGCCACATAGGCGTCATGGGTCGGATTGGCACTGATTTTCATGACGCCTACGTGGCATCATGGGCCGGGAAGGGGTTAAAAGCAATCCATAGAACACACTTTTTCAGCTTCATTTGCTTGTTGGCACTGCAGAATACAGCCAGATCCTTTCCATAATCCATAATACAGAGCTAAAAATCCTGGTATTTTAAACTGGGATTTGTCTGTGTGATCAAAATTGTGCCATTTCAGGTCTCAATTTAAATTTTGTGGCAGTGTCTTAGCAAAGTTATTTTCACCAGTTTTCTAAAAAAAAGATTACCTACAGGCCAGATATTTCAAACTGTGGATTGTCTTTCAAAGGGATCAAATGATGTGCTCAAAATTGTGCCATTTCATGCTTCAATTTACATTTTGTTGCAGTGTCTTAGCAAAGTTATTGAGACCAGATTTCTGAAAAAAAATTACCTACAGTCCAGATATTTCAAACTGTGATTTGTCTGTAAAACGGATCACATAGTGCTCTCAAAATTGTGCTATTTCAGTCCTCAATTTAAATTTTGTTGCAGTGTCTTAGCCAAGTTATTGACACCAGTTTTCTAAAAAAAAAAACAAAAACGGTTATTTAAAGGCCAGATATTTCAATCTGTGGTTTGTCTGTTAAATGGATCACATAGTGCACTCAAAATTGTGCCATTTCAGGCCTTCATTTAAACTTTGCTGCAGTGCCTTGACCAAGTTATTTACACCAGTTTTCTCAAAAAAAAGTTTACCTACAGGTCAGATATTTCAAACTGTGGTTTGTCTGTCACACGGATCACATATAAGTTCGCTCCAAGTTCAGCCATTTGTAGTGAACATTGAAAATATTGTCCTCCATTTAAAATGGGCAAGATGCGTGGCAAAGGACAGGGAACTGAATGTGATGTTAATGGTGATGGTGCATTCAGAGTCTGAGGCCAAGCCAGTGGGCAAGCTTTAATTGTGCCAAAGCAAACACCCACATCTTCTCGCCTGACCTTCCTGTCCCAATTACTAGGGGACCGCAGAAGCAAACAACTATTGAACCCAGAGCAGTGTCAAAAGGTTGTTGGTTGGATAGCGGATAATGCTTCCAGTCACTTTGCCACCACCGCCACCCTCTCTCCCACACGGTCAAGTCTCAGTAGTCTGGACTGCATATTCCTCACCCTGATCCTCCTTCCTCCCACCATGCCGAGTGTCTGGAGACAAGTGATCCCACACTTGGACACTCCGAAGAGCTGTTCACTTTTCCATTTATAGATTGGGTTCTCTTGCCCGGTCCATTTGAAGTGGCGCAACAGGAGATCACATGCCCAAATACTTGAGCAGCCATGGTCACATGAAGATGATGGTGGGAACGTGTAACAAGACGAGGGTGATGATGAGACACAATTGCCAGAAAGTTAGGAAGAGGAACAGGGTGGGGAAGTGGAAGATGAAATAGTGAATGATATAGTAACTGACCCAATATGGCAGGAGGACATGCAGCACACAGGGTAGGAAGGTAAAAGCACCCCAAAAGGCAGGAAAAAGAAATGCGGTGGCCGCACACAGAATGCGTGCATCCGTTCCCCGTAGCACCAATATGAAGGAAGTTGCCAGTACAGCTGTTAGGTCTTCCCGAGTCAGGTTGTTTTTAAAATACTCTGACAAAACCCCAAAAAGGCCATTTGCACCACCTGCCATGTCAGCTTCATCAGGGGTAGCAAAACTACCAGCCTGACCACCACCAGCCTAATCAGGCATAGGGCAGCAAAGCACCCGACTTTGTGGGCCAAAGCACATAGTCCAGGAACAGTGTCTGTGGGTGACACTACTGATTCCTCTGCTTTTGTGCGTGCAAGCCAATCCCCTGTCCATGGTGCATGCGAAGATGCCTCCTGCCCTGCACCTGTCTTTGCACACACTCAACTAGTACCATCAACGAGCACATCCACGTACTTGTCACAGTGCAGCGTTCAGTTGTCCATAACCCTGTCCTTGGAACGCAAGTGTAAATGCGCAGTCAACACCCCACAGGCCACACTGCTAAATTCACACATTTTGCATCTGCTTGCACTCTAAATGTTGCCTTTTCGGTTCGTGGAGACGGCAGCTTTCCACAACCTGACGGCGTCGGCCGTCTCTCGGTACTCGGCCCTTAGCTGCCTCTATTTCTCCTGATGTGCCGTCCCTGCATTACACAATCATGTGTCCCACAACATTAGCCGTGCCTTCCCAGTGCAGTTACTGGGAAAGTCCACCTAACCACGGACATGTGGACAAGTGCTTGTGGGTAGGGGTGGTACATCTCGGTGACGGCACACTGGGTTAACATAGTGGAAGCCGAGACTCAGTTGGACCTTGGGAAGGAACACGTCCTCACCACGCTGAGGATTGTGGGCCCTAGGTCAATCAGGGTTGCCCCCACAGTCTACATCTCCTGCACCTCTTCCTCCTCCACCTTCTCCTCTTCAACCTCCATCTACCAAATGACCACATCAGTCACAAGCTGGAAGAACTGCAGCACTGCCTCAGCCAATCGGCAACAGGCTGTACTGAAGTTAATATGCTTAGGAGACAAATCCCACAGTGCTGAATAGTTATGGACAGCTCTAAAAGAGCAGGCAGATTTGTGGCTGACACTGCTGAACCTACAGCCAGACATGGTCATGCGTAACAATGGCCAGAACTTGGTGGCGGCTCAGAGGCAAGGCAAGCTCACACATGTGCTATGCCTGGCCCATGTGTTTAACCTCGTGGTTCAGTGGTTTCTCAAAACCTACTCGGAACTGCAGGATCTGCTTGTTAAAGTACGCCGCCTGTGTGCCCATTTTAGAAAGTCAGCTACAGCTTCCACTGCCCTTGCCCTGCTCCTGCAGCATTTGCAGCTTCTGGCTCATCGACTGCTGTGTGATGTCCACACATGTTGGAACTCTACACTGCAGAGGTTGGGAAAGTTTTGTGATTTGTGTGCAGAAGAGGGCAGTTGTGAGTAGCATAATCAACAAGGCCGTCGGTATTTAGTTCAGACTCTGCACATAAGACCTCAGGTGTTGGCATGGATGTCAGACATATGTACCATTCTCCAAAACTTTGAAGACTCCACTAAGATGGTGAGTGGTGATGATGCCATAATTAGCGCCACCATCCCACTTCTCTGTGTTCTGAAACACTCTCTGCTCACAATCAAAGAGAATGCTTTGTATGCAAAGCACGATGAGATGGAGCAAGGAACCATACAGGGAGATTGCACACAGCCCAGCCTCATCTCTTCCCAACATGGATTGGGTGACAATGAGGAAGAGGAGAAGGAGGAGAAGAATTAATAACAGGAGCTAATTTCATGTGCTATAGACGGTACTACCTGCACAAATATCATACAGTCTGTTCAGCGTAGATGTCCTGAGGACAGAGAGGAGGATGAGGAGAGCATGGTCAGTTGTCCTCTTTTTGAGTACACGGAAGTCTTGCCTGTTAGCAGTCTGGTACTCATGGCTGAGTTTAGGCTGCTCTGCCTTTCTTGTGACCCTCGCATTCTCTAAATTTTGGGTGACAATCATTACTGGTTGGTGACACTTCTAGACCCAAGCTGAAAAGATAGCTTTCTATCTCTTATTCCCGATGCGGACAGTCTACTAAAATGGGGAAAGTAGATTCACCGCACACTATACTTGATGATCATGCAATAAGATTTATTTCACAGTATCCAATCCAAGAAGAAAAATGTCAGTGCCGTAGAAATAATATGTACAGTACACAGATACCCAACGTTTCGATCCTCCCGGATCTTACTCATGGGTTACTTTGTAACATGAGTACAATAGAGAATTGGCACTTAATGACGGTATTGGGCTCCTTGTAAAATCCCTTATGGCACAACAGATGCTTTACAATTAGTGAATTGGAGTACAGGCGGCGCTTCAGCGTCCTGCCCTAATAGAGTGCTATCCTGTAAAGCCTTAGAATGTGGATGGACCAATTTACAGGCGGCGCTCCCGCGCCCTGCCTTGTCACCTGGTCACCCAGCTGCGGTGAATCTACTTTCTTTGAGATTATTGGTACCGTTCAGGTCCAATTCACCAGCACCTTTGTTACATTTTACCTGAGTACACAACATCCTACCCCATTACTAAAATGGGGAATCACCAGAAAGCCCTTGTTGCGGAATTATTAAAAAAATTCCCATCTGAAAACGCTGGCGGCAGAGGTCACAGTTCCTTAGATAACCAAGGAGTACAGGCGAGAGAAACACAACTCCAATCCAGCAGAGGCAAGGGAACACTGGCAAAGTTCTGGGAGAATTTTTCAGACCCTCCCATCACACAGGCCCTGAGGCGTGGTGTACTCTCACAAGGAGTGAAAAGTTTGGGAATATGCTGAGGGAGTACCTTGCTGACCGTACCAACATCCTCCATGATTACTCTGTGCCTTATAATTATTGGGTTTCCAAGCTGGACAAGTGGCATGAACTGGCTCTCTACGCCTTGTAGGTCCGGGCCTGTCCTGCTGATAGCATTTTGTCAGAGCTAGTTTTTAGTTCCGCCGGTGGAATTGTAACTGATAAGCGCATTCGCCTGTCAGCTGAAAATGCTGACAGAATGACACCAATAAAAATGAACAAGGGCAAGACTTCTCAACACCACCGAATAATAGCAGCATAACATAAACTCAAATCCCGTGTATTTTTTTGGGAGGTGTATTCCCATGCACCTCTTTACACCGACACGGGTATACACTTCCTGATTTTGACTTTTTTCTGCTGTCTTCCTCCTTCTCTTCATCCTCATCTTCTACCACCATATCACCAGGGTGACCGTAGTCCGTGATGCAACACACACATCATTTTTTTAAAGGGTGTTTATGATGACTGTAAAAATAAAAATGGTATACAGTATGTTCATGTATACTCTCCAGGGGTAAATGTTTGTCAGTCCATACACTCAGTGCATGGGCATTACATGTATAGGAGACCCGCTCCTTTCTAATGGAACAATATTTTATGACATCTATTCCAAGGGGCATTGGATTGCCTCCAAATTTTTGGCCAGGCCTTGCAGTCACTGCATAGGCAAACAGTATGGGAGTACCAACGGGAATATTGCTTTCTGGAGGCCCTCCAGTACATCTCTTCAAAGTGGTATTGGGGTGCATCTAAATTTTAGCGAGGTCTTGCATTCACTGCATAGGTAAAACAGTATGGGAGTACCAACTTCCTAATAATGGGAATATTGATTTCAGGAGGCCCTCCTGTATGTCTCTTCAAAGGGTTATTGGGGTGCATCTGTAAGCAGGTGCTGGAATGCAGTAGGGCATGGATGTCAGAACAAAGCTGTATAACAATGCTATTTAATTTTTAACAAGAAGAATGGCAATGGTCTCCTCGAAGAGAGCTAATAAACAATAAACAAGAGAATTAAAAGGGTTAACATAACAGTCTGGTATTGAAACAGCACTTATCATAGTCTTCTCTGGTCCTCATCCACATACAGTCTTATTGCAGCTGGAGTACCGGCTACGGCCTGTGTGGTGTCCTCAGATGACTTCCAACAAATCACTGTCCAGCTTCTGGCGGCAACGGGCAGTTTTGCCCGCTGAGCACCTTGTCGGTAAATCTGTGCAGCCAAAGTGTTGAGCACTGCAGGAGTCTCTGTCTCACACTTGTGTTGCTATGCGTCTATCAGCAATCGGAAACATAGCTCAGGATCCTGCCACTGGCACCCGCTCCTCCGCGCGAGCACTGCAGTCTGCTTCGCAGGGTGGACAGCGCTCTGAACACTAACTGGCTCACTGGAGCGTTCACCTAAGCTCTGCTGGGGCACGTCTCCGTGCTTCCTCTGTCACTGCGGAGCGCGCACACCTCTCTCTGTATTCACTGCCGGCGGGAAACTGAGACCTTTTTCCCACGCTTCCTGCTTAGTGCCCGGCTTAGCCACTCCCCCTCTCCCCGGGTCATGGGACCTATCCGGTTCCCCATTCTTTCCCCTAGCAACACTGGACGCAGCCTAAACAGCTCCAGACTCGGCATGACACAGGTACCTGCAGCCTGGTCTTCCTCCTTACACGTTCAAATATGGGGCAGGCCTTGCATTCACTGGAAAGGCAAACAGTATGGGAGTACCAACTTCCTAATAATGGGAACATTGATTTCAGGAGGCCATCCTGTATGTCTCTTCAAAAGGGTATTGGGATGCATCCAAATTTTGGGCAGCCCTGCCACTCACTGCATATGCAACAACAGTATAGAAGAACCACTGTTTAATAATGGGAACAACAAAGAATAGCCGACTGATAGCTCTCTAAGAATTATGAGGGCTGACTGCTGGTCCTTTAAGAATAGTAAAGGCCACATGATGGCCCTATAAAAATAAGCTTTGTGACTTTCACGGTCCCTCCTTCATAAATGAAACTGGATGTGTCTGATGATGTGTAACACACCACATGGCCAGATAAGGTTGTAAAATGTTAAAATTACATTTCCCAGTTAATGCATTTGTCTTGGTTTAAAGCAATGCTAAAGTTCAAAGACACATCAAAAACGCTACTTGTGAACATAGCCCAAGGTGTGGAGGAACAATTTTGTTTTTGATTATTTATTTTGCCTTATACAAGTAATTACCCTGGAAAGGATGTTCCTTAACATATTTCCCAGGAAAATCCACTCCGGTTTCGTTTTTCTATGTTTTATTGTGAGTCTGTAAAAGTGGCATAAGACTCTGACAACATTGTTCACAGAAGTGACCTTGGATTCAGAAATGCTTCCAGGGGTCTTCCCCATGCTGTTCCCAAGTCATTTGAGCACTGTTCCCACTGATTTCCGCAATTTTTAGTCCATCTGCAGACCGTTCGTGGGGTGCCGGAAAAATGCTCAAGTTTCCCATAGACTTACATTGGGCTCGTTGTTCGGGTCAAGCACCTTAGTATTCCAATTTGCTCGACCTGTGCAACAAGCACCCAAGTATTTTAGTGCTCGTCCATCACTAACTGGAACATATACTGTATAGCAGTGCCATCAACTCAGAACTCATCAACTCAACTCAAACAGCCAGTTTTATCCATTATAGCAAGGCATGGGCCGTGAAAGTTAAAGTATAGCTCTGCACATCTTTATAAGAATGCACCTGCTGTGTTTATATAGAACCAGTAAGTGTGCTGTGGAAGTAAGATAAGTTTGTTGTTAAAAAAACTGAAGTGTAGAGGTAGAAAGACTTTCGATACATTTCTTAAGGTACTGCCACACTGAGCTATCCCGCTAGCGATCTCGTTAGCGTTGCATACTAATGAGATCGCTAGCGGGATTGTTTCTATATCGCTAAATGCTGCCGCATTTAGCGATATAGTTAACGACGCTATCGCCGTTAGCGATCTTCTTAACGACTTTAGCGGTACAAAAGTACCGCTAAATCGCTAAGAAAAGGTGCCACACAGCGATTAGATACTTACCCAGCGGGAGCGCCAGCGATGAAATAGGGTCCGGAACGATTCCAGCGACGAGCGAGATCACAGCAGGAAGCTCGTCGCTGGAAGCTGCCGCACTGAACAATATCGCTAACGGGATCGCTAAATAGTGACGTTTTTTAGCGATCCCGTTAGCGATATTGTTTAGTGTGGCATACCCTTAAGTCTCTGCCAGAGGCTGTTGGAGCTGGAATGACAGTGGGATAAGCCCAGCGTCGGACTGGAACACCTTGGGCCCACCAGAGAAAATCATTCTTGGGGCCCACTATGTAGCTACATAGAAATAAATACAAGACCACCAATTGTGCAGTAAAACACACTAATATCAGGGAATAATATAAGGTAGTACATGTCTTAATTATGTAGCAGGAGTTGGGGTAGCCTCCCTCATAGATTATAAAGCAGCCCCCTCATAGGGAATAATGCTGCCCCCCTCATAGAGGATAATGCTGCCCCCCCTCATAGGGTATAATGCTATATATATAGATAGATAATAGATAGGCACCATATATACTCGAGTATAAGCCGACCCCCCTAATTTTGCCACAAAAAACTGGGAAAACTTATCGACTCGAGTATAAGCCTAGGGTGGAAAATGAGATTATGCCCCATATGCTGCCCCATGTATTATGCCCCACAAGATGCTCCATAGATTGTGCCCCATCATGCTCATGTATTATGCCCTCATAGATGCTCCATAGATTGTGCCCTCATAGATGCTCCATAGATTATGCCCCCATAGATCCTCCTTAGATTATGCCCCCATTGAAGCTCTATAGATTGTGCCCCCATAGATTATGCCCCTATAGATGCTCCATAGATTATGCCCCCATAAATGCTCCTTAGATTATGCCCCCATAGATTATGCCCCCATAGATGCTCCTTAGATTATGCCCCCATTGAAGCTCCATAGATTATGCCTCCATAGATGCTCCATAGATTGTGCCCCCATAGATGCTCCTTAGATTATGCCCCCATAGAAGCTCCATAGATTGTGCCCCCATAGAAGCTCCTTAGATTATGCCCCCATAGATTATGCCCCTATAGATGCTCCATAGATTATGCCCCCATAAATGCTCCTTAGATTATGCCCCCATAGATTATGCCCCCATAGATGCTCCTTAGATTATGTCCCCATAGAAGCTCCATAGATTATGCCCCCATAGATGCTCCATAGATTATGCCCCCATAGATGCTCCATAGATTATGCCCCCATAGATTATGCCCCCATAGATTATGCCCCCATAGATTGTGCCCCATAGATTGTGCCCCCATAGATGCTCCTTAGATTATGCCCCCATAGAAGCTCCATAGATTGTGCCCCATAAATGCTCCTTAGATTATGCCCCATAGATGCTCCATAGATTATGCCCCCATAGATGCTCCTTAGATTATGCCCCCATAGAAGCTCCATAGATTGTGCCCCCATAAATGCTCCTTAGATTATTCCCCCATAGATGCTCCATAGATTATGCCCCCATAAATGCTCCACAGATTATGCCCCCATAGATTATGCCCCCATAGATGCTCCACAGACTGTTCCCCCATAGATGCTGAAAAAAAAAAAAAAGACAAACTCACCTCTCGTCGCTGGGGGCCAGGTGGCGGGGTCCTGAGCAGGTGGGGACACCGGCACGCTATGGGGGACAGGTGCCGGTGTCACCGCTGGCTCAGGGCCCCGGCACCTGCGATATTTACCTGTCACCGGGTCCACTGCTGAGCGGCGCTGTCTTCGGTCCTCCGGCAGTGAATGCTCAGGCAGGGGGCGCGGCGCTCACTAATGACGTCATCGCGCCCTCTGCCTGAACATCGCAGCAAGAGGGCCCGAGGACACAGCGGCGCTCAGCGGTTGGAGCGGGTGACAGGTAAGTAATGATATTCACTGCTTCCCATGCCCATGTGGGCATGGGAAGCAGTGAATATTCATTTCTCTTTAGCAGCGGGGACAGGCGCTCCTGCCTCCTGTCACCCGCTGCTGCTCCGCTGGCATGGGGCCCCCATGGCAACTGCATGGTGTGCCGCTATTAGCGACACGCCACTTGCTGGGGACCCCTGGAGCAGCGGGGGCCCTAGGCAACTGGTCCCTGTATGCCAGCAGGTGCCAGGGCCCCCCAGATGCCAGGGCCCACCGGAGAATCCTCCGGTTCTCCGGTGGGCCAGTCCGACCCTGGATAAGCCTGTATCTTCTGTGGGACTGTTTATTTTGTGAGGTACCTTTTTTAAGAAGGAAAAACTGTTTTACTTTTTGTTATAAGTTTATGGACTCAATAATTCTTCCTGTTTGCACAAGAAACTGTGTGCCTGTGTGAACACTGCCAACTGCTAAAGAGCTAAAGGGTATGCCACACTAAGCGAGATCACTAGCGAGATCGCTAAAGAGATCACTACTGCGTCACCATTTATGACGCAGTAGCGATCTCATTAGCGACATAGCTGTGAGATTCCAAACACAACTCATCAGCAATCTGTGATTCCAAACACATCTCATCAGTGATCTGTATAACGACCTCTGCGGTCGTTGGGAAAACCTAGTCCCACCTGCGATGCTGGTGAAGTCGTTCATAAAGGGTGTCACACTCAGCGATTCAGGCTCACCAGCGGGACACCAGCGACCAAAAAACAGCTCAGAACGTTCATAAGCGATCAATGACATCTCAGCAGGGGCCAAATCGCTGCTACATGTCACACACAGCTAAGTCGCTAACGAGATCGCTAACGAGATCGCTACTGCGTCATAAATGGTGACGTAGTAGTGATCTCGTTAGCTATCTCGTTAGCGATTTCGCTTAGTGTGGCATACCCTTAAATCTCTTCATCACCTACAGCCATCTATTGTTTGAGAAATCTAGCCAGAAGGGATTTTCATGGAAGAATTATTCATCATGCAACACAATTAAGAATACACCTGATTGGCTCCAAAATTATTCTGCAGTAGGACAATGACCTCAAACATATGGCTAATATCAATAAGAACCATTTTAATGAAAAAAGAATAAAGAGTCAAGGAATTGTTGATATAGCCCTCACAAAGCCCTGATCTCAACATCATTGAGTCTCTAAAATATTACACGAAGAATAAGTAGGGAGAAGGATTTTTTACAAGCTTACAATCAAAAAAATTTTTGCCAAAATGTTTAGAATATCCTCCTTAAAGTATTTCTTCAAAAATTGTGTGCAAATGTTCTTAGAACAATTGATTGTTTGAGGTTTGTCTGAAGCGAAAATGTGGTACCAAAACTGATGAGAGGCTTAATGTGCGATTTGATGTTTGCATTTATTAAAAAAGGCCAGCAACTAGAGATGGGTGACCACGAACAGTAAAATTCGGGGTCTGTAGTGAACATGTAGTGTTCGAGCACAGACTCCGAAAACACACTTCTCCAGGAAGTCCGTTTTACTGTTCGAATTCAGCATGCCGAACATCAGGTGTTTCCCACGCTTCAATTTGTAATCTGCATAACAAAGCGAGAAACACCTGTAGCTCTGATCGGCAGTAAGCTCATTACCAACTGTCAGAGAGCTTCCATAAATAAATAAATTTCCATGCTGGCAGACAACAGCGTGAGCCAGCAGCGGTGACCAGCTGTAAAAATGTTACCACTGGTCACACACATCGGCTAATGAGAGAGTAATGCTCCCATCATCCTATTCTTGCTATTGCTGAAAACATGGATAGCAGGTGTTAGGGTCTGCGGAATGCACCAAATAAGTTTAAATAATAGGTGCGTTCGCAGCCCGGGGTTCACCGTGCAGGCGAAGCCTGCTGCTAGTAAATGGCACTATATGGCGGTATAAGCGAACTCTGTTACTCCACAGAGTCGCTGACATAGATGCTGTGGCACTATATGGCGGTATAAGCAAACTCTGTTACACCATAGAGTCGCTGACATAGATACAGTGGCACTATATGGCGGTATGAGCGAACTCTGTTACTCCACAGAGTCGCTTTGGTAGAGACTGTGTCCTGTTAACCCTCCAGGAGTACACAGATAATTGCAGAGCGGATAGCAGTCTGTGGTCATGCAGACAGAAATGCAAACAACCAACTCCTCACCGGAGTAGCCGGTATTCTAGAGGCTATTACAGCCAAGCTCTGAACACGTGCATACAAAACTCCTCACCGGAGAATCTGGCAAGAGGGTTTATTAGGAAGTCGGTGTCACCAGCAGGGGCGGGGTTCTTCTTCGTACACAAGAAGAACGGAGAATTACATCCATGTATTGACTACAGGGGTCTTAACGCCATCACCGTCAAGAATAAGTACCCGTTGCCCCTAACCTCTGAGCTCTTTGATAGGCTCCGAGGAGAAAAGGTATTTACCAAGCTAGATCTACGTGGTGCCTATAACCTAATTCGCATCCGTGAAGGGGATGAGTGGAAGACAGCTTTTAATACCAGGGATGGGCATTATGAATACCTGGTGATGCCCTTCGGGCTTTGTAATGCTCCCGCTGTTTTCCAAGACTTTGTTAATGACATCTTCCGGATATGCTCTCCACCTCTGTAGTAGTCTATCTGGATGATATTCTCATCTTTTCACCAGATATAGACTCTCACCGGAGGGATGTCAACAAAGTCCTCAACCTCTTACGGGCAAACTCCCTCTATGCCAAGCTGGAGATATGTGTGTTTGAGCAGGAGTCCTTACCTTTCCTGGGCTATATCATCTTCGCCCAGGGATTGGCTATGGATCCTACCAAACTACAGGCTCTAATGTACTGGCAAGAACCCCATTCTCTTAAAGCGGTGCAGCGCTTTATGGGGTTCATTAATTAGTATTGTCAGTTCATGCCCCATTTCTCGACTTTGGTAGCTCCCTTGGTAGCCCTCACCAAGAAGGGAGCAAATCCCAAGTTGTGGTCTGAGGAGGTCTCCAAGGCATTCTCTTCCATCAAGTCGCATTTTGCCAGTGCTCCCATATTACATTTCCCTGATGTTGATAAGCTGTTTATTTTAGAGGTGGACGCCTCTTCTGTTGGTGCTGGAGCAGTCCTTTATCAAAAGAATGCTCAAGGACGGAAGCATCCCTGCTTCTTATTTTCTAAGACCTTTACACCAGCAGAGAGGAATTATTCCATCGGGGACAGGGAGTTGCTGGCTATGAAGTTGGCCTTCTCTGAGTGGAGACATCTTCTGGAGGGGGCTCGTTTTCCCTTGCAAGTCTTCACCGACCACAAAAACTTGGTATATTTGCAAACGGCTCTGCGGCTGTGGGACTTTGCAAATGCCACACGGTTTTTTATTTGCATTTTATTTAGTGCTGACTTCTGGGCACTGATTCGACCATGGATGCCATTTTGAGACAGAATCCTACAAACTGTTCTAGTTGACAAAGGGACTTGAGGTGACCAGGCCTGTTGGAGCTCTGCAGCAGTGGAAGAGGGGCTTGCTTTGGGTTTTCTAACCAACAAACATTCCTCCTGAGCAGTTGTCTTGTGAGGTCTGCCAGGTCTGGGCTTGTCAAACACATCTCCAGTCTCTTTAAATCTATTTTAAATTCTTTGTACTTGTCGCTGAGACACATTAAAAGTGTTAGCCACCTCTGCAGTGGATCTGTTCTTCAGCCTCTTGATAATCCAGACTTTGGTCACAGGGTGGATTTTTGGCATATTGTCAGAGCTCAAGTTGCAGTTCAAGTGAAGGTCTGGGGTGCTGGGTTTCTTTTTATACACACCCACTAATTAACCGATCATTTACTGAGCACAGGTGAGGATGTAAACTAGGATTGGGTGCATTATATGACCAGGTGACAAAACTTTTGTCTTGTCAAAATCAGACCATTCTTTGTTCATTAAATGATCAATATTTCTTTATTGATGCCAATTTATTTTCTTAACCTAAACCACATTTCAGAGGGTTTCAGCTTTCAAAAGAATAATTTACACAACCAATGGATGAATTTAACTTCAGGTTATAAGCTTTTATTTATATAACATGTATAAGCGACATAACTTCTGTCAGGGAGTGTATAACCCCCTTCAAGCTGCTTAATACAAAAACTGTCTTGGTAATGTCAGAGTGATGTCACATTATAAAAAATACAGACGGTAACAAGATATTTGTCAGCAACCCATTTAATTTCACAGCGCATGTTACACTTTTAATGGCTTTTAAATTATCCCACGTAGTTATTTCTGATCAAGCCTACTGTTGCTTGCAAAACACTGCCTCAAACTGTTGGTGTCGCTTTGAAAGGCTACATAATTCTGCTGTTATTAGGATAAGGGATGTGCCACATATTCTGTGAAGCCCTGCACTTCTTCCCCACTAATACACTTGGCAAAGGAGACCAATTGCAGCCTGCTCTTGATAGTGAATAATAGAGTTGAGCGAAACAGGTCGGTCAGATTCATAAGTCGCCGAGCGAAACCCGACCATAGCGTGAAGTCGGCCATGCGGTCGGCAAAACGAGCGCCAAAGTCGGTTTTCCCATAATGCTTGCAGGCGCCTTTTTTTCAGCCAATGAGCAAGGACGTACACTGTGGGCAACGAGATGACATATGCAGCGTCCACCACCATCTTAGAGAAGGGCATTGCAGTGATTGGCTTGCTTTGGGGGGCATCATAGTGTCTATAAAAACCCTGAACGCCGACCGCCATTTTACTTCTGCCGATCTTAACAGTAGGGAGTAGAGTTGAGCGATACTTTCCCATATCCAAAAGTATCGGATCGGAATGGTATCGCCGATACACAAGAAATATCGGCGATACCCGATACCGATACCGGAAATCCAATGTAAGTCTATGGGAAAAAAATATCGGAATTAAAAAAAGCCCATTCTTGCCTTGTTGGTTAATTGTACATGAAGGAAAACAACAAAGAGTAATGTAGAATGTATTAGGGGAGGTTGAGGAGACATTAAAGGCATAGATATTTAACCCAATCAAATGGAATAGCATTAATATTTTTTTTTTGTAAAGATGTTCGGATTGACAAACAAATTGACAATGTTGTTAACCTTTTTTCTATTTTGGCAAATATGTATGTTTCACAACTTCCATGCTCTTCACCTTTTAACTTTTGACACACTTTCTCCTTCATAATCTTCAGCAGCATCATCTTTTTCATCAAATTATTCTTCATCTTCACCTTCTTTATCTTCTTCTTAAACTTCTTGCTATTCATCTTTTTGTTAACATTACTCATATTGTTCTTATTCAACTATTATTCTTCTTCATATTCTACTTCATCTTCTTATTCTTCATCATATTCTTATTTTTGACAGAGATTCCTGTACTTGTAATCTGTAAAAGTATGAATTTTTCATCCTTGCGTTCTTGCTGTCACAAAAGTTTTGAATTACAACAGTATTTGTCCGTGTTAAGTTTAGCCTGCAGCAGCAGGCATTTTCCAGGGGCACCACGATGAGGAACGGACTCACCCCCATACACTGCTTAGTCTTGTTCTGCTTATAATTTAGAGCATATATTTTGCTCTTCATTTTGGTCTTATACTTCATGTTGTTATGCTTTTTCATCTTCTGCTTATTGTTCTTCTGTCTCTTGTTCTGTATCTTGTAGTTTGTCTTAACCTTCTTTGTCCTGTTGGTGATCTTCTTCTGGGTAATCTTATATTTCTTCTTTGTGATGGTGTTCAGGCTGGTTGGCTTCATGCTCGTCGTCCTTGTGGTCGTCATCTTCTTCGGGGTGGTCATCAGGGTCGTCGTCTTCATTGTTGGAGATCCAGAGTGATTATCCAAAAAAACATTCAAAAAATCTTCAATTTGTAAATGTAGCTGAAGGTACAAGAAGGCTGACTAACTTCCGAGAACCAGCTGACGTTACTGGAACCCGGACGGGTATCAGATGGTACAAGAGACAATGGAAGTAACGAGGACCAGCTGACTGTGCTGTAACCCGGAGGGGCAGCAGAAAGAAAAGAGCCAATGGCACAACCGAGGACCAGCTGACGTTACTGGGACAAGGTTACTAAGCAGGAGGTACCTGTGCTCCAAAGCACTACCAAGGACCAGCAGACGTTGCTGGAACTCGGATACCGAGATGGATGCACCTAGGCCAAAGGCACTGCGGAGAACCAGTTGACGGTACTGGAACCCGGACGGGTAGCAGAAGGCACCCATGAAAATGTAATTTGACAGGCCGCAAGCCGTCCGCAGTTACCGAATCACACAGTCCTACAGTCGGTGCTTGTCCTATTGTCACAACGGAAACAGCCTTTATTTACTTATCACACAGCACACATAGGAATCACCTAAACTGCAGGCATCATACAGTCGGCTAACCCGAAAGCAACACGACAGGACAACTTATTGTAGGCTAATTGACGTTGACACTGCCAGGAAACAGCTGTCGTGCTGTAACCAGGCTAGGCAGGAGTCCGTACCCCTGCCAATTACTTCCGAGCAACAACTGTCGGTGTTGGAGCCCAGGGATGAGAAGAGAACAGGGTGGAGGCAGCAGGACTTTTTGCCGTACACACAGCAGGGGAACAGCTGACATTACTGAACCCCAGTAACACAGGAGCAAGTGTTGACTGTGCTAACAGCACTTCCGAGCAACAACTGGCGGTGTTGGAGCACAGAGTCAAGGAGGTTGTAGGCAGAGGCCTAGTATGACAACTTCATGGACACAGGATAAAAATAAATGGAAGCAGGCTAAGGCTGACTTTGACCTATGGGTAGATCGACGCGAGAGAACCAGTAATTTGAATTATAGAGCCGATCTATATCGTTATGGTAGCAAATCAGGGATACTATTAGCACGACTAGCGAAAGCAAATCACATTCCTCAACATATTACAGCGTTAATGAGTAAACATGGGATCATGATGAACGATCATGGTGATATTGAGGAAAGCCTTATATTTTAACATGATCGGAGAAATGAATGTAAAGGTGGCGAGAATTTGAAAAAATACACGCCACAGAAGGGTGACGAGTGAAATAGTTTAATCAGGATCACAGCAAAGTTAGAAAAGGAAGATGACGGGAGGAATCCTACAAGTTAGGGGTTTTCTTACAATTATTAACGAGTTTCGGTTTTTTGTTCTCTTGTTACTTTGACTTTTAGAATGTTTATTTTATGACCATATCGGCTGCGACCGAGATGTGTACTGCCTTATGTGGCCTTTTTGTTTTTGAAAATCCAAATAAAAAGGAACTTTAAAAAAAAATAAAAAAATTCCCTCTTCAACAATCTACAAGACAAACAAGCATCATGGGTGACGCTGCCTTTATTGAGGTACAGTATTAGATCGACATTGTCCATGAGTAACTATGCACTGTGATAGCTATATAGCATTATTAATTTAAATCTGTTGTGGTTGTTTCAACAGCACTTGCACGTCTAACTACCTATTGTTTGTATGCATGATGCACTTTCTTGGTGTAATTATTTATTATTGCGCATTATTACCAGGTTTACATGATGGCCATTTCATATATGGTGTGTGAAGTTACAGTTGTCCTCAGTCTGTGTATTTTATTATGTCTGTCATTAATAAAACTCGTGAGGATGATGATGATGTTTATGATTCGTACATCCATTGACTGCATTATCTTACAGGTACAGATAACGTTCCTTAAGAAGCATTAATTGATAATTATGAAATGTATTTTTATGCATTAATTTAAAAAAATAAACACTATGTTTTATTTTTTGTTACCATTTCTACTAGCCATGTGCAGATATGCGCTGTGATGACAAATTAATATTTGTCCATATTTCTTATTAAAATTTTTCATTTTAGCCCTTGAAAACTTCAATCTTTCCTGTTTTAAGCATAACAATCAGGGTGACGGCTCTTCCCTATTTGGAGCATGTTCGACATGGGTTTTTCTGTGCATGTGTAGGGAACAGGAGACTTCTTGCCGCTGTGGTACACCAAAGGGGATCTTGCTGGATGTGAGATATATTTCTTCTAGCAGACTGAAGTTTGCTCAGGATTTTCCATGATCACAAGGACCTGTGATAAGGTCATAGTCACGTGATCTGGTCATCTGATGTGTACCTCACCTGAGGGTGTGGAGTAGGCCTATAAAACAAGGAGCTGTTGTAGTTGGTGTGTGGAAGGAAGGAGTTTGGCTGGAGTCAGCCTGGAAGATTGTTTTGTTACTGTGTGCCAGTGTGCACCAGGAAGCGAGTACCAGACCACCCGGAATGGGACCTGGCGGTCTCTGCTGACCTGCAGCCGCTTAGTTAAACCCGGTCCCAAGCAAGGGTGAGTCTGGTACCAGTGGTTCTCCAAACTGGGGTGATTTATGTTCTGTTTTTATTTTGTTATCTGGACTTTTTGCTGAACTCATGATTAAAACCACTGAAATTTGAAGTAAAAGGCGGTGTGTTTGCCTCATTACTGCGGCCCAGCCCTGCCTACCAGAGCGGATCCCTACAATTGGTGGCTTCAATGCGGGCAACGCAGTGAGGTCAGGCTGTTTTTTCCTGCATGACAGTAAATGTCCTAGGTAAATAAAGTGACGCAAAACCCGGTGGATAACTGTCCCAAGATGGAGAACACAGTAAAAATGCTGGAGGAGGCCATGCGGCAGCAACAGCAGGCTATGCAGCAGCAGCAGCAGGCTATACAGCAGCAGGCTATGGAGCAGCAGCAGGCTATACAGCAGCAGGCTATGGAGCAGCAGCAGATATTTAATCGACAGCAACAGGAAACCAATAGTCTAGTGATGCAGCAGATCACAGCGCCGCAGACAGCAGGAGCTGCCCGGGGATGGCATGATGTCCGGAAAGCGGTGCGTACAGCGATCCGAAAGACGGAGCAATCAGATGACGTCGAGGTGTACCTGGAGATGTTTGAAGGCGTGGCTAAAAGGAGAGACTGCCCCGGTACCAGTGGGCCGAGATCGTGGCTCCGTTTTTTAATTCAGGACCCGCAAAAGCCTCTAGGGACCTACCCCCGAGCAACAGGAGGACTATGAGAGCGTCAAGGGTGAGATACTTGCACGTCTTGGGGTGAATGTTTTGGTCCGGGCACAGCGGGTACACCAGTGGAACTTTTCCCCTTCCGAGCCAGCTCGGTCACAGTATTATGACTTGATACACCTGATAGAAAAGTGGTTGCAGCCGGAGGTGTTGTCACCCCGCGCTATGCTGGATCGTATAGTGACTGATAAATTCTTGAGAAATTTGCCACACACCCTTCAAACATGGCTTGGACAGGCAGCCCCTACTGATGGTCTCCAAATGGTAGACCTCATTGAAAGATATGGGCTACCAAGGAGATACAGGGAGAGACTACCCGGAAGGTACCAAGTAAATTCCACAAACCTTCACCCACAGCTCGCCGAGCAGAGACTCGGAGGGCTGCCCAGGACAGGTCGGGGAACGAAAGGGGCCCCATAATCTGTTGGCGGTGCCAACAACCAGGACATGAGAGAGCTGTTTGCCCCCACCTGACAGAGCCCATGGACAACAGCTTTGGCTACTATCAGTCTCACTATGCAGAACACATGTGTGCAGTGGTCAAACCAGAGGGACCCAATATGAACCATTTGTCTAAAGTGCAGGTGGAGGGTAACCCTGCTGTGGCTCTAGTGGACTCAGGGAGTCTCGTGAGTGACCCTAATACGAGCCAGTCACATCCAAATCAGCGAGTATACTGCTGTGAAAATGGGTGTGTTGTGTATACATGGTGACTTAAAACATTATCCTACCACCCTGGTGATGATAAACACGCCAGCGGGGAGGAGGTGACACGAGGTGGGGGTGGTGGTTAATTAGCATTAATAATTGGGAGAGATTTTCCGCTATTTTCTGTGCTTTGGCCTGTAATTACCCCTCCCACAGAACAGTCGTCGGCACCAGTGGCAAACAGGTTGCATTCTCCAGAAATCGGGCATGAACCTGGTGGCCCAGAGGAAGATGTACTGGCGGTAGGAGTACCTTTGCCTTCGGTGGAGGAGGAAAACCCCTCTCCTATAGAAGTGTTAGCTGGGGAGATGGAAGATTTGCCACCGGGACCAGAATTGTCATACTTAAATGTGGCAGGTGACAATTTTGGTACGGCGCAACTACGGGACCCTACGTTGACTCGAGCCCGGGAAAATGTACTGGTTGTCAATGGGTAACCCCAACACCCCAGGGCAGCTAAAGTATTTCCCCGATTTGAGCTGAACCAAGATTTGCTGTATGGGGTTGAAAAAATACATGGGGAAATTGTCGAGCAATTGCTGGTACCGCAGTCATATCGGAGGTTGGTAATGGACTTAGCGCATGCGCATGTACTAGGGGGACATTTGGGACCAAAGAAAACCCTAGACAGAATTCTACAACGGTTTTACTGGCTATGGGTCTATGAAGAAGTTAAACGGTATTGTTACTCTTGTCCCGTGTGCTAGGTAACCAGTCCGCAGCCTCATTTTCAGAGTCCCTTGGTGCCATTACTAATTATAGAGGTACCGTTTGAGAGAATAGCCTATGGATCTGGTGTGGACGGTTAACAAATCAGCAAGGGGTCATCAACATATCCTCGTAGTTCTATATTACGCTACCAGGTATCCTGAGGCTATTCCCCTGCGACACACCTCGGCAAAACTAATCGCAAAAGAACTCATGGGTATGTTCTCTCGGGTGGGAATCCCTCAAGAAATCTTAACAGATCAGGTGACCCCCTTTATGTCAAAAATCATGAAGGAACTCTGCCACGTGTTAAACAGTTGCGCACATCGATCTATCATCCCCAAACAGACGGTTTAGTAGAAAGGTTCAATAAAACCCTGAAGAATATGTTGAAAAAAAAAGGCTCTAAAGATGCTAAGGACTGGGATCTCTTGTTGCCATACCTGATGTTTGCAGTGCGGGAGGTGCCCCAGGCATCTACGGGGTTCTCGCCCTTTGAACTATTATATGGCAGACATCCTCGTGGCTTACTCGATATAGCTAAAGAGGCCTGGGAAAACCATACAACTCCCCACAAAAGTTTGATAGAACATGTGGCCAAAATGCAAGAGAGAATGGAGACAGTCCTACCATTAGTCCGAGAACATATGGAATCAGTACAAAGGTCACAGAGGCAGGTCTATAACCGGGAGGCACGGGTAAGGTCCTTTAACCCTGGGGATCGGGTGTTGGTACTTGTGCCTACAGTGGATAGTAAGTTCCTTGCAAGGTGGCAGGGACCCTACGAGATTATAGAGAAGGTGGGACCAGTAAACTATAAAGTACACCAACCAGGGCGGAGAAAGCCAGAACACGTATACCATGTGAATCTGCTCAAACCATGGAAAGACAGAGACCCGCTTGGTGAGGATTGTCCACGGCCTGCATTTCCAGTACAGATGGCTCCCTTGCCTCAGGAGTAGGCAAGAGAAGTCCTCTCCACCGTCAAAATATCAGACACTTTGTCGCACAGACAAGTTCAGGAAGTCCGAGAGTTTGTTAGCCGAAATACAGATGTTTTTTCGGAACTTCCTGGTCGTACCTCCCTAATACAACATGACATTGTCACTGAGCCGCAGGGCAAAGTACGATTAAAGCCATATCGGGTGCCTGAGGCACGGCGACAAGCCATCAAGAAGAGGTCAAGAAGATGCTGCAGTTAGGGGTCATTGAAGAGTCCCAGAGTGAGTGGGCCAGCCCAATAGTCCTAATACCAAAGCCAGATGGGACACTAAGGTTCTGTAATGACTTCAGAAAACTGAATGAAATTTCTAACTTTGACGCCTACCCCATGCCCCGGGTCGATGAGTTAATAGAGCGGTTTGGGCAGGCACGTTATTTTTCACTCATTGACCTCACAAAAGGGTATTGGCAGGTGCCACTAACAAAAGCAGCGAGAGAGAAAACGGCTTTTGTAACACCCGAGGGACTGTTCCAGTATATAGTCCTACCCTTCGTTTTGCATGGCGCTCCAGCGACATTCCAGAGGTTAATGGACGTTGTTCTTCGTCCTCATCGCCGATATGCCGCGGCCAATCTGGACGATATTGTGGTGTACAGTACAGACTGGGAAAGTCACTTAGCCAAGGTACAGGCGGTGATAGATTCGCTGAGACAAGCAGAGCTAACTGCCAACCCAAAGAAGTGTTCCATAGGGTTGGAGGAAGCTCGCTACCTGGGGTATGTGATTGTGAGAGGAGTTATCAAAGCCCAAATAAACAAAGAGGAGGCAATCCAAAACTGGCCCCATCCCCTCACCACAAAAGAAGTGAAAGGGTTTTTGGGGTTAGTGGGATACTACCGGCGGTTTATTCACAATTTTGCAACACTGTCGGCGCCGTTAAATGACTGCCTAAAAGGCAGGAAGTTAGTAATGGTGCGATGGAATGATCAGCTTGAAGAAGCGTTTCTAAAACTAAAAGGGGCACTGTGTGTGTGTCACCATTTTGATCACACCCGACTTCAAAAGAGAATTCATTGTCCAGACTGATGCGTCAGAGGTAGGTGTGGGTGCCGTTTTGTCTCAGGAGGTTAATGGGGAGGAGCATCACATTAGTTTCCAGAGTCGAAAGCTAACTCCAGCTGAAACCAGATACAGCATTGTAGAGAGAGAGAGTGCCTGGCGATCAAGTGGGCACTGGAGTCGTTGCACTACTATCTGTTGGGGAGAACATTTTGGTTGTTAACTGATCATTCCCCTCAGACTGGCAGTGTTGTAGCCCAGGGAGTAGAGTTCAGGTGGTAGATAGATGAACATAACAGGAGAAATTGATAACGTTGCCAACCAGTTATTTAATCTGAAAACGGACAGGCAAATTCTGGCGATATCCATGCCTTGTTCATTTTCAGAAAAGTAAGCCGGTCTACATTATCGGAGGATAGTCGCATGCGACGGTCTGTTAGTACACCACCTGCAGCACTAAAGACGCGCTCCGATAATACACTGGCAGCAGGGCAAGCCAGCACCTCCAATGCATACTGGCTAAGCTCTGGCCATGTATCCAGCTTAGAGACCCAAAACTTGAAAGGGGAAGAGCCATCTGGGAGTACACTGAGAGGGCAAGACAAGTAGTCTGTCACCATCTTACGGAAACGTTGCCTCTGGTGACTGGAGGCGTCTCGGATGGTGTAGACATTGGTGGCGCTGCCACAAAACTTTGCCACATTTGGAACATACTGGTCTTGCCCCCCTGTGCAGAGGCGCTGCTTGTGCTCCCTCTTGTTGCAGAGCTGTCTCCACTGCCTCCACGCACAGAGCTGCTTTGTAAAGCAGTATCAGCAGCACTGCTCTCGGCTGGAATGGAGAACATTATGGATTTCACCAGTGTGTCTTGGTACTCCCGCATTTTACGCTCCCGGTTCAACGGTGTGATGAGGCTTTGTAAGTTGTCCCGGTAGCGAGGGTCTAGGAGGGTGTACACCCAATAATCAGACGTGGTGAGAATGTGGGCGATGCGGCGGTCGTTTCTCAGGCACTGCAGCATGAAATCAACCATGTGCTGCAGACTCCCAACTGGCCAACAAACGCTGTCCTCTGTAAGAGGCGTCATCTGTACCTGCTCTGCATCACCCCACCCTCGCTCTACATACTGACTAGAGCGTTGTGTACCTCCCTCTGTAGCGATTTCTTCCTCCTCCATTGACTCCTCCTCATCCTCCTCACAAAGTGAGCCCTGCAAAGCCCTTTGGGAGGAACCACGTTGCGCTGACTGTCCAGAAGGTGATGGAATTTGTGTCTCCTCATCCTCCACCTCTTCCAAAACCTCATCCCTTAGTGCTTGCAGTGTTTTTTGAAGCAGGCAGATAAGGGGGACAGTCAGGCTGACTAGTGCATCATCTGCACTCGCCATCCGCGTTGACTCATCAAACGCACGCAAAACGTGGCAGATGTCCTTCATAGAGGCCCACTCAGTAGTGGTGAAGTGTGAACGGCGCAAATTGCGTGTTGATTGCGCCTGTTGCAGCTGATACTCCATTCCTGCTGTCTGCTGCTCACACAACCGCTCCAACATATGTAACGTGGAATTCCACCTGGTGGGTACGTCACATATGATGCAATGTTCAGGAAGGCGAAATCTGCGTTGCAGAGCTGCAATGCGCGATCTGGCCATGCTGGAACTTCGCAAGTGAGCGCACTCTAGGCGGACCTTGTGCAGCAGTGCATCAACATCCGGATAGTCCCTCAAAAAACTCTGCACGACCAAGTTGAGCACATGTGCCAGACATGGTATGTGAGTGAGGTTGCCAAGGGCCAGAGCTGCCACCAGATTTCGGCCATTGTCACACACTACCAAGTCTGGCTGGAGATTCGCTGGCAAAAACCACACGTCGCTCTCCTGCTTGATGGCATTCCAGACCTCCTGCGCTGTGTGGCTTCGATTCCCCATGGAAATTAATTTCAGGACGGCCTGTTGACGTTTGGCCACGGCTGTGCTCATATCGGTCGCAACAGGTAAGCGTTCACGGGTCCATGTGGAGGTAGACCGTGACGGCTCCTGCAGCGATGATTCGGAGGAACTGGAGTAGGAGGAGGAGTCAATGTGTACAGACTGTTTTCCTGCAATCCTTGGAGTTGGCAGAACACGTACAGCGCCACTCGCAAGATCTGTACCCGGCTCCACAACATTGACCCAATGGGCAGTGAGGGAAAGGTATCGTCCCTGGCCATGGGTACTGGTCCACGCATCGGTGGTCAGGTGGACCTTGCTACTGACAGCGTTTAGTAGCGCATGTTTAATTTTTCCCTCAACATGCTTTTGCAGAGCAGGGACGGCTTGCCTGCTGAAATAAAATTGGCTTGGCACATTGTATTGTGGGACTGCCAATGCCATTAAGTTCCGGAAACTGTCAGTCTCCACCAGCCTGAATGACAGCATTTCAAGGGACAGGAGTTTTGCAATGCCAGCATTCAGAGCCCGTGCTCGTGGATGGTTTGCCGAGTATGGCCGTCTTTTATCCCATGCCTGTGCTACCGATGGCTGTTTTGTGGCCTGGGAGTGTGAGGATGACAGGGAACTTGCAGCTGTGGGTGGAATAACACTTTGTCTCTGGACAACAGTGACCGAGGTTCTTCCATGGCGATCGTGTGAGGAAGCCGAACCAGCTGTGTGTGTGCTGGAGGAATAGGCTCCAACACGAGCTGAAGATGTAGGTGCTGCTGTAGGTTGGCCTACATCTCCAGTGTGTCTTTGTAACTCAACTACGTGCTTTGTCCGCACATGTTTCCACATATTAGTGGTATTGAGGTTACTGACACTTTTACCTCTTTTTACTTTTTGCTTACACAGCTTGCATTTGACATAGCAAATATCATCTGCACGTGTGTCAAAAAAGGACCTGTCCTGGGAGCGCCCGCTTTGACTTTTGGAAGCGAACTGCTCCCAACAGGTGCCAAACTGGAGGCTACAGGCAACCGAGTCTGCAGCCTACCTCTCCCTCCTGTTTGTACCGTTGGGCCAATCTCTTCCTCAGAGCTGCTCCCACCACCTTCCTGTTCCTCACGCCATGTTGGGTCTTGGACCTCATCATCTCCACTACCCTCTTCCAACACCTGCTGCTGTTGGGTGGTCTGGACAGCACCATGCTCAACAGAAACTGGCAACTGAGTCTCATCATCATCAGATGCGTTCTGCGGTGTGCTGACCATCGGCACTGGCTCACCCGCCTCTTCAGATTCAGAGAGACAGAGCTGTTGCGCATCACTGCATACTCCCTCTTCTTCAAATTCCAGAATGCTGCTTGGCTGGGCCCCTGTTTGCAAGCCAACAGATTCTGAGAACAGAAGCAGAGACTCATCTGGCTCCAGTTCAGAACTCTCTGACTGCCTGGGCAATTTGACAGGCGGTGAACAGACAGATGGTTGCTCAACAGTGTTGTGGTCCTGAGAGGAGGTGGAAGCAATTGAAGTCGATGCATTGGCTGCCATCCAACCAACAACGGCTTCAATTTGTTCTTCCCGCAGCAGGGGGGTACGCCAAGCTCCTACAAAACTGCACATAAAGGAACGCTCACAGGAAAAACTGGTGGATGCTGTGTCACTGGGGGCGGCAGCAGCCACAGAATCCCCACGTCCTCTCCCTGCTGAAACTTCACGGCCACGACCACGTGCCTTACTCCCTGCCTTCTTCATCTTGGTAGATTGTTAAAGAAAGTCAGAAAAGTTATAAGGCCTAAGTGTGGTTATTACGCAGAGACTGCAGTGAGCACTGCACACAACTGTTCACTATCTCTGAAAGGCTCCTTTCTGTAATTCTATAGTGTTTGCAACCAATGTATTGGATACGGATGGAAGCGCGTCACACTAATAGATTTGAGTTATTTGAAATGGAATGGAGCAGCACCAATTAGAGAAAAATGACAAGGATGAGGCAGTGACACACGTTCAGCAGACTACAACCAGCAGTGGTTGAAGAACTAACTGGAGCGTGATCTGCACTCAAAAAAAAAAAAACCTCACAGACTAGAGTGAACACTGAACACAACTGTTCACTATCTCTGAAAGGCTCCTTTCTGTAATTCTATAGTGTTTGCAACCAATGTATTGGATACGGATGGAAGCGCGTCACACTAATAGATTTGAGTTATTTGAAATGGAATGGAGCAGCACCAATTAGAGAAAAATGACAAGGATGAGGCAGTGACACGCGTTCAGCAGACTACAACCAGCAGTGGTTGAAGAACTAACTGGAGCGTGATCTGCACTCAAAAAAAAAAAAACCTCACAGACTAGAGTGAACACTGAACACAACTGTTCACTATCTCTGAAAGGCTCCTTTCTGTAATTCTATAGTGTTTGCAACCAATGTATTGGATACGGATGGAAGCGCGTCACACTATAATTTCAATTGAATGGAGCAGCAAGAATTACACTAAAGAAAAAAAAAAAGAGTCTGTGAGTGACACGTGCAGATGCCTACAAACAGCGTTGGATGCAGAGCAAACTGCAGCGTCACCTGCACTCTCACACACACACCTTGCACAGAGCTGTTAAAACAACACTGGCAAAAGGAAGCTATACACAGCGGTTGGTAAACTAGCCTGCCTAGAGCACAGTACACAAAATCGCAATCTCTAACTGTCCCTCAGAGTCAGCAGAGCAGCGTTCTGTCCCTTACTGAATTCACAGCACAGTGACGCTAAAATGGCGGCGGCGCCTTTTATAGTGCATTCTGACATCATTTCAGCATCCAATCACAGCCATGCCATTAGTTAACATGACTGCAGCAGTACAGGATGTGCCCACACTTCTTAGGATTCCTCATTGGCTGACTAAAATCACATTGCCTCTCAAAGAATTATGGGAACTTCCGATTCTGGTATACGATATATGGAAAATATCGGAACTAAGTATCGGAATTCCGATACAGCAAATATCGGCCGATACACGATACTTGCGGTATCGGAATGCTCAACTCTAGTAGGGAGAGGTTGCTGACGCTGTTTATCAGTAGGGAGAGAGTTAGGGCTGGAAAGAGAAGTTCTTATGTGCTTGTGCTGATAGCAATTGTGCTGTACAGTTAGTGTGCAGTGACAGGGGAGGATTTTTTGTGTGCAGCAGCGCTGGTTATTAGGCTGCCTAATAGCTGTATTGCTGTGTGTACACTGCTGTGCAGACTGCTTTTTACACAGCACTAACACTTTTATTCTTTTTTTCTGCACAGTTATTGAGCTTTCATTTTTTCCCACACCTTATAGAGCTGTACGCTCCTCACACACTACCGTGTACCGGCTGGTATCACTGACAAATACATGCTGACTATCTGTGTGTGACTCCGGAAATATATACGGAGATTTCAATTTTCGCCTTCAACGTATACAGCTGGTATCTTCTGATAGACTACCGTTTTTCTGCCTTTTGTATTACAGTCAAATCCATACTGAGAGAGCGTCTGTGTGTGACTCTTGAAATATATACAGAGATTTAAATTTTCCCCTTCACTGTATACAGCTGGAATCTTCTGATACAGTACCGTTTTTCTGCCTTTTCTTTTACGGTCAAATGAATACTGAGTGAGCGTCTATGTGTGACTCCGGAAATATATACGTAGATTTAAATTTTCGCTACATTGTATGCAGCTGTACGCTTCTGATACCGTACCTTTTTTCTGCCTTTTGTATTACGGTCAAATCCATACTGAGAGAGCGTCTGTGTGTGACTCTGGAAATTTATACAGAGGTTTCAATTTTCCCCTACACTGTATACAGCTGTATGCTTCTGATACAGTACCTTTTTTCTGCCTTTTTCTGGCGTCTCGAGTTGTTGGGGCGACGCACGCACACACAGCCAGTTTGGGGGGTGTGCGGATATCGCCATAGTAACATCTGATATTATTGGACTCTGACCGGGTTATCTAGTCACATGAGCGGGCTTTGTTATCCTATTGGTGGATGTAGCACTTTTAAACCACATTCTTCCTACTTCCCTCTACCCCTTGAAAAAATGCCATTCCACCGAAATGCGCATCGGGGTGGGCACACTGTGGAGGCCTCCTTACCTTACATTCAACACTCAGGTAATTATTCTGGAGCACTGGTGTGGACATTGCACTACTTGATTACATCTTTACCTGCTACTTATACTTATTACCAATGTTGTGGGGCTATATGGGAGCATGTATTCTTGCTGAATATTACCATCTGTGGTAACTATTAATTTCATCATACATGGCATCTGTATATAATCTTTCCACCCAGTATAATCCTTATACATATTTTTGACTTAACAGATATCAACTTGAGTACCATTGTGTCAGTACTATATTATCTTCTTGACAGTTGGTTTTCTGTTGGTAATTTTTATTAGACTATCTGGGAGTGTGCAATTAAGATTATGTTTATTCTGCTGTAGTTTTTTTTACCATACAGTACTGCATATACTCTCCTTCTCCTATTCATTGTGCCCGTCTTTCTTCCATGTGCATTTTGGTCTCTGACCCCTGTCCTACTGTCTATTACATATCCTGATAAATATTTCAATAAAATATTTATTTTTTATATTTTCATTGATTGCTCCTGGGATTCTTTTTGATCGTATTTTTTGGTCCATATGTATTTGAGAAATTCTGCGATTTTCCCTACATGTCCTATATTTATAGCCCATGTTAGTTGTTACCTGATGGTGATTATTACTGTGATCCACTAATTGGGCAATTGTTTCCATGAAGTGTTTACTGTATACAGCTGTACGCTTCTGATACAGTACCTTTTTTCTGCCTTTTGAATTATGGTCAAATCCATACTGAGAGAGCGTCTGTGTGTGAGACTGGAAATATATACGGAGATTTAAACTTTCCCCTTCAACATATACAGCTGGTATCTTCTGATACAGTACCGTTTTTCTGCCTTTTGTATTACGGTCAAATCCATACTCAGAGAGCATCTGTGTGTGACTCCGGAAATATAAACGGAGAATTCAATTTTCCCCTACACTGAATACAGCTGTATGCTTCTAATACAGTACCATATATTTTCTGGTATTTTTGGTACATTTTGACGAAACATGAGGAAGTTTGGTGGAAGAGGCCGCGGACGTGGGCAGGGGCCAGCTGGTACTGATGGTGGTGGTCGTGGATCTGCTGGTAGTGTCAAAAGCACAATAGCACCTAAGGCAGGAGGTGTTGAGCCTGCGTCATCGTCTGGCTCCAGAAGGCCTGGAAGGCTCCCTTTTCTGGGAGTAGGTAAACCGCTTTTAAAGCCGGAGCATCAGGAAAAGGTTTTGGCTTACATTGCCGAAACAGCCTCCAGCTCTATCGCCTTCTCTTCTGGAGTTTCAAAAACTGCAAGCACTGACTCGTCGGTGCAGGCTCCTGGTCAGGAACGACACATTTCCTTGTGTCCTTCACCCCCAACGAAAGTGAAGGATGCGGCAGGCCACACTTCAGATTACTCCCTGGAGCTCTTTTCACATACCATGCCTGGGTTATCAAGTGAAATCCTGAATTCCCCAGTCCAAGATGAATATGTCATGGAGTGCACTGATGCACAGCCAGTGTTATATGATTCTGCTGGTACATTCACCCAGAGCACTGCATTGCCCTCGCAGTCTACTGAGCCAGATTCTGACCCTGATGAAACTCAGAAGCCCCTTCCCGCATACTCAACCACCTTACACGGTGACACAGAGGAAGGTGCCGATGAAATTGAAGAGGAGGTGATGGATGACCCAGTTGTTAACCCGGTTTGGCATCCATTGGAGGGAAGAGGGTGCCACTAGCAATAGCACAGAAGAGGAGGAGGATCAGCAGCAGGCATTGACATCGCAGCTGCGGTTATCTGGCAGCCCCTTAGCAGTCCAAAAACATGTTAAAAAACAAAGAGAGTTGCAGGACAGCTTGGCCAGATGGTCAAATTAGCACAGAGAGCAAGCCCTGAAAATTTATCCCATAGTAGGAAGAGTGCACTGCGTCACTTTTTTGACCAAAATCCTATGATGAGGCAAAGGTTATCTGTAAGAAGTGCGGAAGGACCTTTAGCTGAGGGAAAAATCTCCGAAATTTGAATACCAGTTGCATGCTTAGACATTTAAACAAAATGCACTTGCAAGCGTGGATGGACTACAAAGCCTCAGGTAGCATATGTGCACCTGCTCCGACTGAAGGTAAACAGCAATGCTACATCGCTTCCCCCACTGTAAGCTCATCGGTTAGCACACCACGAGCAAGAAATGTTGAGATGTCGTCGCAGGGCCAAAGCAGTCAGGGAATCACAATATTTTTCCAACGAAAGACTGAATGTAGGCCATCACCACCACCACCACCATCACCAACCCCTCTCAGTCAGCCATGTCCACCGCTAGTTCCCCCATATGCAGCTCTCAAGTCCTTCCCACCCTAGCAGACACTCAGAGTAGGAAAAGAAAGTACTCATCATCTCATCCACGTACAATGGCGTTGAACGCCTACATTGCCAAACTGATTTCATTAGAGATGATACCCTACCGTTTGGTTGAAAGCGCAGTGTTCCGAGAGCTCATGGCCTACGCTGTCCCACGCTATGACCTACCCAGTCGGTACTTCTTTTCTAGAAAAGCCATCCCTGCCCTCCACCTACATGTGAAAGACCGTATTGTCCACGTACTTAAACAGTCAGTGACTGGAAAGGTGCACTTCGCAACAGATCCAGGGCCGTTACGTGTCCATCACTGCACACTGGGTTGATGTGGTGGATGCAGGGTCCACAGGAGACAGCGGCGGTAGGGCAGTGCTGCCTAGCCCATGGTATAGGCAACAGTTTGCTGTAGGCGTTCGACCCTCCTCCTCCTCCAGAAGTGAAAGCTCGTCAACAGAGTGCAGTTGCACAAGCACTCCATTCGCAGCTGCCAGTGTTGCACATGAGGTGTCCCTCTATGGAACAGCTAGTGGTAAGCGTCAGCAGGCTGTTTTAAAGATGACGTCTTTGGGCGACAACAGACACACCGCGGAGGTACTGGCCGACTACTTGCAGTGAGAAACTGAGTCATAGCTGGGCAGTCTACATCTTGAGCCAGGCAAGGTAATCAGTGATATCGGCCATAATTTTGTGGCGGCAATAGCCCTGGAAAAATTCAGACATATACCTTGCCTGGTTCACACCTTGAACCTGGTGGTGCAGTGCTTTATAAATAATTAACTGGAGTTACCAGCCCTGCTTCATAGGGTCCGAAGACTGTGCTCGCACATCTGTCGCTCCCCCGTAGACTCCAGTCGTATGCAGAGGCTGCAGCAATCGCTCCACCTCCCCAAGCACCGCCTAATTATAGACGTTGCAACAAGGTGGAACTCCACCATGCACATGGTTGAGAGGCTGTGCGAACAGAGGCAGGCTGTAATGCATTTGTGGGAGGATACACGGGCAGACAGTTTGAGGGAAGACATTGAGTTGTCAGATGTGCTGTGGTCAAAGCTGAAAGACCTCTGTAAAGTCCTTCAGTGTTTTGAGGAATGCCCACGGCTGGTAAGTGCAGACGACACCATCATAAGCATGACCATCCCACTTATGCGTCTGCTCATGCAAACTTTGATGCACATTAAGGATCAGGCATCTGCAGCGGGGGAGGAAGAGGAGGAGGAGGATGGAAGCCTTGATGACAGTCAGCCATTGTCTGCTTAGGGAACTGTCCTGGACAAAGTGGAGGAAGAATAGGAAGAGGAGGAGGATGAGGGGGATGATTATTTTGGGGAGGAGGATGCTTCTCAGGGGGCAAGAAAAAATGTTGGCTTGCCAAGGTTAGGTACAGGGTTTGTGCGTTACTGGAGGGATGTTGATTTGGCAGAAAGTGCTCCTCCACCCACCACTGGCAGTGCATCATTGACACCTGGAACATTGGCCCACTTGTGTGATTATGTTTTGCGGATCCTAAAAAGGGACCCCCGCATTGCCAAAATTATGAAGTATGACGACTACTAATTGTCCAGCATCCTCGATCTACGCTATAAAGGCAAATTACAGAACATCATGCCACAAGAGAACCTAGAGCTAATATTGGTGAACAAACAAGCAACTCTGGTAAACCGTTTGTTAGAGGCATTCCCAGCACACAGCAGCGGTGCAGGTTCTACCACGAGCCGTACAGGGCCAAATGGAAGAGGTGTTCATGGTGCACACAGCCGAAGTGGCGTTGGAGACAGGGGTTTCATGACAATGTTGTGGACTGATTTCTCGAGTACCGCTCACATGACTTTTAATACTGAATCGATTGCAACAGAAAGGAGACAGCAGTTGTCAACTATGGTTCAAAATTACCTCTCCTCCCCTCTTGATATTTTCCCTCATAGGTCATTCCCCTTTGACTACTGGGCCTGTAAACTGGACACCTGGCCTGAATTGGCACAATATGCCTTACAGGAGCTCGCTTGCCCTGCTGGTAGTGTGCTATCAGAAAGAGTCTTCAGTGCGGCTGTATCAATCCTGACAGAAAGAAGGACATGGCTGTTGACCCAAAATGTTGGTGATCTCACATTCATTAAAATGAACCATTCCTGGGTTTTAAAGGATTTTGGACCACCTACCCCTGATGACACATAGGTTGCCAGAAAAATGGCTCGCTTTGTCCTCCTCTTCCTGCGACTTTTCCAATTCCTCCATTTGCAGCTGCTGAACGTCCAGCTTACACCTCAACATATGCCAGTTTTTCCACCTCCCTAACTGGGCTGTACCCCCCAGGGCCGGTATCAGCACCTGGCACACCCGGGCATGTGCGGGTGCCCTTACCATACACTGGAGCATCATCCATGCGGCCCATCATATACTGGAGCATCATATGGGGCCCATTATAAATGGAGCATTATATAGGCCCATCATACACTGGAGCATCATCCATGGGGCCCATGATATATGGCGCATCATATGGGGCCCATTATATATGGAGCATTATATAGGCCCATCAGACACTGGAGCATCATCTATGGGGCCCATAATATACTGGAGCATCATGGGGTTCTTCATTTATGGGGCATCATATAGGGCCCTTTACATATGGAGCATCATATGGTGCACATATGGGGCCTATTCTGTATGGAGCATTATATGGAGCCCATTTTATATGGAGCAATATATGGGGCCCATCATATGCTGTATGGAGCTTTATATGCGACTCATTATACTGTATGGAGCAATATGTGGGGCTCATTATACTCTATGTTGACCGTCCTGTACTGTATGGCACAATATATGGGACCATCATTTACTGGAGCATTATGTGGAGCTCATCATATACTGTATGGAACATTATATGGGACCAATTGTATATGGAGCAATATATGTGGCTCATTATTCTGTATGGCGTACTATGTGGTGCCCATAATACTGTATGGAGGACTATACTGTCCGGTTTTTGAGCTATTGTAGAATTTACAATAGATATCACTCATGTAATGTAAGAAGTGAAGTATTTGCCATTGTACTGTACCTATATTTCTCTGCCGTATCGGAGCATGAATTATGGTTTGTGTTAAAGGGGCCCACTGAGACTCTTTTGCCCGGGGCCCACGAAAACATGGAGCCAGCCCTACGTTCCTCCCACATCTTTAGCCAAATAACCCCCAGTTTTCAATGCGTTACTATTATTATAAAGTAAATTTAGGTTGACAAGCTTAAGTAATAAGAATTGATGTTGTTGGCATTGAAATGGGCACTGTAGGTGTGTTTACTGTCCTCCACTCCCTGCCGACTTTTCTTCCCTATTGACTTGCATTGTGGTCGGGTCTAGTTTCAGTTCAACATTCGACTTTTTCCGATAGTCGGCCAATTTCGTTCGACTCGACTTTTGGGAAAGTCGGGTGGTACGAAACCCGATTCGGCCCTCCCAGAGGCAAAGTCGCTCATCTCTAGTGAATAACTATTGCAGTGTTTTGGCCGCTTCCTTTGCTTTTAGCGGCTCCCTCATTCTTAGCTTTGACTTTTTTATTTTACCATTCACTTTAGAAAACATTAAATTTAACTTTTGACAATAATTTCAACCAGAATTATTCAATCTTTGACAAAGAGGTTATGGCACAAAATGCTAACTAAAGAAGAACATACAAATTACTCGCAGATGATGCCCTTTGTAGGATTTGACACAAGACTTGTGTAGATTTTGATGAGTTTTGACCCCCCTCACTGTTAATTAACAGTGCTGACCGCTGAGCCACCATGCAGCTTTTTGAATCAATGTATCTGTATGAAACATAACAGACATTATGATTTGTATGTCAACTCATCTACTGGATTTGCCCATGAATTAGCAAAACGCTGTAAGGAAATTTACTTTTCTCAGCTTTGTGGTCTAGAAGCTTTGAAACACCAGTAAACTTGCACTATGGCAAATCCTGAGTTCCAAGAGTGCCAATAACATTAAAAGTAAAAGACTTTGACTTATTTCTGACAGTGATATTCTGGTTGCTCAATTGAAAAGTTGTTAATCCAGAATCAAAATCAAATTCTTTAATACGGGTATAACACACTTGTGGGTTTTGCCAGGATTTTTATACATTGTACATTATGACATTATAAACCATGCAGAGTGCTGTCAGAGGTTCATGACTTATGTCACAAGTAGAGTATTTGTATTAATTTAAGATACTTAATCTTTTTGTCTTCATAACTTTAACAGTTAAGTATGTTAAGAGCTCAACACAAAGCTGCAGGGCGCAGGAGCGCCGCCATCGTTATTTCTTTACAGGATTTGCCAGTGCAACATAGAGCAACAGGGTGCGGGAGCGCCGCCGGCATCCTTTATATATATTTTTTACAGGGCCTATCAGGCTGGGAATCTCTGCTAACAAATTCTAGACCCCTAATTGATCTTTAGAGACCAGTACCCCATGATTAAGATCCGGGAGGATCGAAACTTTGGGTAGTTCTATTTTGCACACGTCCGTTTGGAATATTGGCACTATTTTTTACATTGAATTTGGATGAATTTGTAATAAAATCACTATTTTTGCATTACTACAAAATTGAGTGTGCGGTGAATTATATTTCCTATGAAAATAAGAACACACAGATTAAAATGGATTTGAAAGATTTAAATTAATAGACAACAATTTTCTTAAATATTCATTTTTGGTATTCTGCGTAGAATGTTATATTTTGTATTTTCAGGCACGGTAGAAAGCTACTTAATGTCTAAAGCAAAACAACCGTAACTTGGAGGTAAATACTAAGTTTATAATTTAAGATATAAATGAACAAAGGCTGCAAACTGTTGTTTAAAGGTATGGATATAAATCATCAGTGGATAATAAATTGGTTGTATCACTGGGTTTTGAATGATGTATGGGGTTGTCATAGCATACAGAACTTTACTTTATAGAATATTATTTTAAAATTGCAACTTGTTCAGTATATTTCTTTAAAATATTAATTGTATTACATATTACAAATAAAAATGAAGTTTATGTCCACAAAATTAGCAATTTTACAAATATACAAGTTAAATGTAGATAAATTAGTTATTGATTATTTTTAAAGATAGATAAGAATACTTCAATGCTACACTAGTTAATATTGGTATATTTAATTTGTGATGCTTTTTCAACATTGTATTTTTGAGAATGAAGATCATTATTTTTCTTATTTATAGTGTGACCAGGTGAATATAAGAAACCTTACAACATATCTTGTTAAATGATCATGCTTTGATCTCCTCAATGACTGTTAATTCACTCCCAATTTACTGGTAATATCTGTCTTCAATGACTACAGATTTTCAGCTCAGAGAGATATAAGATGACACTAGCTGTTGATAAATGTATGTGAAGGAGAGGGGAGCAAGATGCAGACATAGACATGCTATGGCAAAATCATGCTTTTACAGTTACAATTTAACCTACCAACTATCCTATAACCATAATTATCAAGTAACCTATCTCTGAACAGTGGACAAAAGGCTCATGAATCTCTTATCTTCCAGGATCCTTGTTGTGGCTTTTGATTAGCTGGGCTGTTGTGACATCATCTGTGAGTCAGGTCACAATGATGACATCATGCCTGTACAGCATTCAGAGACTTCTGATTTGGATTATGAGAATCGTTCTGCCAAACCCTACTATAAGCCTGTTTTTTTAGAATGTTTTATCCACAATGCTTTGTGAGCTTTTTTCATGCAATTTTTGAGCCAAAAGATGATTGTAAAAGTAAAATAAAAAGTGTTTACATCACATTTCTGTTGAATCTACTCCTTCAGCTTTTGTCAGCTCTATGTATAGTATCTTTGATATTTTAGTAGGTTTTCCAAGGATAAGGTTTGTGCTAGTCACTCTATCTGGCAGATCTCAGTGGTTGCTCTGACTTTCATCCTTTAATCCCTACACAGGAATATAGGAAAGATGTATATCTTCGTACTGTGTTATCTTCGCCTGATGAAGAGACCTGAGTAGTCTCGAAAGCTTGCAATTTGTTACTATCTTTTCAGTTAGCCATTAAAAGGTATCAACCACTGAGGACTCTCAAGTCTAAATATTTTTCTACACAGGAATATGCTTTTATACATAAGCAACTGGATTGGATCCACAGAGTGGCTTTTGGTCAGTGAAAAGGACTGACTATAAGTGGTCAGAAAGCCAAGTGAATTCAAGAAGGTCAGTAAAATTAACAGAATCATTAAGAAACTAAAGTGTCGAAACACGGGCAAGATCAGAAACGCAACCTAAAGTAGCAGGGCAGTAGCAAAGAATAAGATAAATTATAACTGTCAAAATAAGGCAGGAAGCCAGCTAATTATAAAGTGCAAAAACCCACCCAAAGGAGTATATTAGCTCAGTTCAGGATTTAACTTCTAAGCTACCTGCCTGAAAAACATCACGAGTCCCTGAATATTAACCCAAACAGCTCAACTGCTCATTAGCACCACCCATAGAGGTGACATGACACAAACCAGTCAACAGAAGCAGAGGCAGACAGAGTGAGTGCAGACATGGATGTCTCAATAGAAGAAAAAAAACAAAAAACAACATGATATAACTGCTTTGGCTGAAAAACTGCATCACAATTTTTAGTGATTTTTTTTCTAAATTCTTGTGAATATTTTTTATTTGAAACTGTAATTTCAATTGAATCTTTGTTATACATGTGTGAAATTAAAAAAATAAAAACAGCATATAGTGAAGAGATAAAACTAAGAAAAGTTACCAGTGTTTAGAAAAATGTATTCAGTAAGTAACCAAGGACTAATAACAAATAATTTAATTAAAATACCAGAATAAATTACATAAGATATTGATTTCAAAAAAGTATACATTTTTTAATTACAGGTTAGATTAATGTCCTCTTTCTCTTCCTCCATCCTCCTCAATAGACTTTCAAGACTGTAGCTGTAATCTTATTCTCAGGAAGTTAAAGGGGTTGTCCACTACTTCTCATACCTCTTGTATGGCCTCGATAAAACATAAATACTTATCCTCATCTCCTATACCAGCACAGTAACAGTGGTGTCGGCGCTCACGTTACAGCAATCACGTGAAGTTATTATATCACGTGAGCCCTACACCCATTAAGTGTCAGATTCACTATCCTTGACATAAAATTAATCAAGAGGAATTGAGAGTTGTGGCAACTTTCTGACTTCCTCTTGATGTTCGATTTTTCCGAAAGCGGAAATAGTGATTGGGTGCAGAGCTCACGTGACATACCAACCTCATGTAAGCTCAATGATTGCGAGTGCTGACACCACTGGAATGGAGCAAGCACCAGACATGAATCTAGGTGTTTTTATTTTAATGGTGCCAAAAATGACGAATGAGAAGGGGTTCTGTAAGAAGTGAACAACCTCTTTAATAACCTTTAATAACCTTCCTTTACTGAGGACAGATTTCCGAAGCGAATAAATACAGAGCAAGTGTGTGAAAAGGATGTGAAGAAGAAAAGTCTGATCAATGTGTCTTTTCCCTAAAAAGACAATACATTATAAAGTGCATTTCCTTTTCTTTTCCTGCACTATTGATTTAGGAAAAAATAAAGCAATCAGTATTTAAATTTATGTTGCAATATTCTTATTGAAAATAATGGAAGATAATGCAATCAGATATTGATCACTATTTGTTGTGGTAGAGAGCTTTGGTAGCAAAAAAAGGTCTAAATATAATCACATATGTAATCAAATATCCATGTCTTGGATAGATAATCAAAATGGTAATGTGTTAGTGAATTGCATATGTGGCAAGCAAATCTATTTCTTATGTCAGAAAAAGTTCATACTAGTTGAAAGTACTATAAAGCTTGCTTTAAAAAGAAAAAAATATATGTTCATATACTCATTGACATTCTAGACAATATAAGCAAGCTCACAAATCATGTCAAGGGTTTTGATTTTCTATCATAATAAATTAATTAATGTATAGTTTAGCACAGGCAAAGATGCCTCCAAGGCATCTCTTATACATGTATTGTCAATACAAATGACTCATTCCTTCCAAAGACGTTACAAAGGACCAAGAGACATTTCTTATATGTTGAGGAAAAGCAGCTAAATAGGAAAGGATTCCTAACAGTTAAAGTAATCAGACTGTGAAATGCCCCACTACTAGAGGCAGTATTAGCAGATACTGTAACAATATATTAAGGGATAGATGATTTTCTACCAACAAATGGCATTGTGGGTTGAAAATAATCTAGTGATACAGAATGAATAACTGTTGACTAGTGATGTATGAGCACTAAAATTCTCGGGTGCTCGTTGCTCAGGTTGAGCAAATTGGAATGCTCGGGTACTCGAGCCAAGCAACAAGCCCAATGTAAGTCTATGAGAAACCTGAGCTTTTTTTGCAACGACGCCCCCTCCGGAGGTCTTTCTAGGGTATGAAAACGTTGGAAATCTATGGGAACAGTCACAAATGACGATTTAGCATTGGTTTCAACCTATATAATTGCACTCACAGGGAAATGTCATTTTAACATTTAACAACCTTATCTTGCCAAGTGATGTGTGACACATCATCAGACACATCCTGTTTCATTTATGAAGGAGGGACTCTGAAAGTCACAAAGCCTATTTTAATAGGGGTATCAGGTAGCATTAATATTCTTAAAGGGCCATCAGGAGGCTATTCTTTGTTGTTCCAATTATTAAACAGTAGGTCTCCTATACTGTTATTGCCTATGCAGTGAGTGGTTGGGCTGCCAAAAATTAGAACACACCCCATATCCTTTTGAGGAGATGTACAGGAGGGCCTCATGAAAAAATGTTCCCATTATAAGAAAGTGGGTCTCCCATAGTGTTTGCCTATGCATTGAATACAAGGTCTGCCTTGCCTCAAATTTACACGCACCCCAATAACCCTTTGAACTGATGTAGTGGATGGCCACATGAAACCAAAGTTCCCATTATGATTATTTTTTGACTCCCATACAGTTTGCCTATGAAGTGAATGCAAGGCCTGCCCTTCCACATACTTACATGTACCCCAATAACCCTTTCAACCGATGTTCTGGATGACCACATGAAACCAAAGTTCCCATTTCTTTCATTTGGTACTGCCATACTGGTAGCCTATGCATTGAATGCAAGGCCTGCCCTGCACCAAATTTAGACACACCCCAATTCCCCTTTGAAAAGATGTACAGGAGGGTCTCATGAAAAAATGTTCACATTTGGAGAAAGTGGGCCTCCCATAGTATTTGCCTATGTATTGAATGGAAGGACTGCCTTGCCCCAAAGTGACACGTAATCCAATAACACTTGGAACAGTTGTCCTGGATGGCCACGTGAAACCAATGTTCCCATTATTCTGAATTTTGTACTCCCATACAGTTTGCCTATCAAGTGAATGCAAGGCCTGATTTGCCACAAAGTTGCAGGCACCTCAATAAACCTTTGAACCAATGTCCAGGATGGCTACATTCAACCAAAGATCCCATTATTTTTCATTTGGTACTGCCATACTGTTTGTCTATGCACTGAATGCAAGGCCTGCCCTGCCCCAACGTTACACATACCCCAATAACCCTTTGAACCAATGTACTAAATGGCCACATGAAAGCAAATTTCCTATTATTATTTATTTGATACTGCTATACTGTTTGCCTATGCATGGTATTCAAGGCCTGCCCTGCCCTAAAGTTTCACACACCCCAATAACCCTGTGAACTGACATAGTGGATGACCACATGAAACCAAACTTACCATTATTAGGAAGCTGGTACTACCATACTGTTTGACTATGCAGTGAATTGCAGTGTTAAGCCATAAGAACCTGCATCGGAGAATTGCAGTGTTTTTGGATGAAGAAAGTACAGTGGAGAATTGCAGTGTTGTGGATGAAGAACCTGCAGTGGAGAATTTCAATGTAGAAGCTGAAGAACCTGCAGTGCAGAATCTCAGTGTTGAGGATTAAAGCCTAAAAGTTGAGAATTGCATTGTTGAAGCAGCTGACCAACTCCTAGAGTTCCCAATATTATGAACTGGGTCTCTCATACTGTTTGGCTATGCAGTGAATGCAAGGCCTGCCCCAAATATGCATGCATCCCAATCCCCCTTGGAAGAAACGTTGAGGAGGGCATCATAAGGTAACTTTTCCCATTACAAATGAGCAGGTCTCCTATATTTGTAATGCCCATACACTAACTGTATGGGCCGACAAATATTTCCCCTGTGGGGTACACATCCACATACTGTGTCAACATTTTTGATATGGACATCATAAACACTCTTGAAAACACTAACAAGGCTGTTGCATCATGGAACACGTTCTCCCTGGTGATCTAGTGGTGGTGTCGGAATAGACCTGGAGGAAATACCTTCGAAAAATGTTTTCCCAGCTTAAAGGAACAGGTCTCCTATATTTGTAATGCCCATAAACAAAGTATATGGGCTAACAAATGTTAGGGTGGTCTCAAGAAGACCCTCAGATATCCGATGATTGCCAAATTAGGTGGAGCTTCAATCGAGGCAGGCTGGTGGGACAAAATGGACACAGGAGACAAGTCTCTGGTTTCAAAACATCTGATCTTTAATTAATTCCCGTCAGCTTATATTCATTGCTGAATGGGCGTACACTTTATGTCATCTGATGTGTTTTTCAGAACTTATTAGTAAATCATTTATTACAGAAAAATATCTTATTATGCACATGTCAGCTATCCATTATTAGTAATCTATAAGGGAATTTTCCATTACGTCTTAAATGTTAGTGCGTGCCTCATTTGGTAAGTCTATTCATTGCAATTAGTAGTTTTATCTGATTATAAATGGCTGATAGAGGTATGCCACCATGTTTCCTTCATCAGCAAATAGTGTCATTATGTGTCATTCTGAGTGAGAGAGAAAAACATCTTAAAGGGATCTGTATGTGACAGTTTAGTAGGGTCTCTGGATTCCCTATAACTTCCCCCTTTTGAGTACAGTATCATTCTACCCTGAACCTATCAGTATATTCAAAGGCCAGTGTCGGTCTTCCTAACCATTTTCTACTGCCGAATTCACCATACAGTGGAGAAACATATCCTATTCTCAACTACAGTATATTTGTCATGCGTAAAAAAGAGGGTTTCAATTATATGTGCATGATTATACTAATGGATGCATTTGCTAGTCTTTGGAGGGATCTTTTGGTGCTGTATCCTGTTTTCTATGGTTTGTGATAGTATCAGAGGGAATCTGGCCTTGCTGATCTACTATTTCTTGTATTGCAACTCCAGCATACTTTGTGAAACTCTGTTGATTATAATAAACGTAAGCTGTAGTCACAGAAGTGTCACTTTGGTTTGTCTGAGCAGTCTGTCCCTTGTAGGGTAGAATTGGCAGTAACAGTTAATGTATATGAGGCATAGCCCCAGCCAGCTCACCGACCACCACCGAAGCACGGAATCAGAAGTCCACACCAAGACATGTGACTGTAGAGTAAACAAAAGGCATTCCAGCTTCCAATAAAAAATGTTTCTCTTTATTCAATCCAACGATAACATTTTACAGAAAGGTGTCCTCCTCCTGTTCAGCTATTAGTGCCTACCTTTCGTCTGTTGCGTTGAGGAGGACACCTTTCTGTAAAATTTTATCGTTGGATTGAATAAAGAGAAACATTTTTTTATTGGAAGCTGGAATCCCTTTCGTTTACTCTATAGAATTGGCAGTATAATCAGAAGCAGGACCATCACTCTTCCGTTCCAGGGCTTTGCAGTGGCTGGCATGGATCCAAGTTGGTCTTCCTTCAAGCTTTACTGATGTGGCTGTAGTGAGAAAGACTTGGAAGGGACCATCAAACCCTTGCTTCAGTGGCTTCCTTGTATGTCTTTTGACCACCACCCAGTCTCCAGGCTGTAGAGAATGTGTTCCTTCTTAATTCTCTGGGTCTGGAATAGAATCAAAACTTGTTTATGCACAGAGGAGAGCCTCTTTTTTTGGACATAAGTGGTGAGGTTAGCACACTTCAGTTGTAATGTCTGTGGGAAGTACAATCCTAAACCAGGTGCTGACCCAAACAAAACCTCAAATGGCGAGATTTTAGTCTTCCTATTGGGTGTGTACCTAATGGAAAAGAGAGCTAAAGGCACACATTCTGTTGAAGGTTTCTCCAATTCCTCGCTTGCTGAATTTTTAACTTAAGGGTACCATTTAGCCGTTCAACCTTCCCACTCGCTTGGGGTCTGTATGGAGTGTAAAATGCCTGTATCACCCCTAACATTTGCATAGCATTCTGCATTACCTCTCCGGTGAAATGGGTACCTCTCTCGGACTCTATGGTTTCAGGTAGCCCAAACTTACAAAAGACTTCTGACATCAACTTATTTGCAGTGGCCCCTGCTGTAGCTTTTGGCATCGGGAAAGCTTCTGGCCACCCTGAGAAGAGGTCAACACATGAGAACGTATTCATACGTTCCTATTCTTGGTAACTGTATGAAGTCAATTTGCAGTCGTTGAAACGGGTAGAGTGGCTTAGGCGTTTGTTTCTGTGGTGCTTTCACTACGCTTCCTGGATTGTGCTGTGCACATGTTAGACATGCCTGTGTAAATCTAATGGCAACTGTTGGGAAACCAGGGTCGATCCACTGCTTATCTACTAAAGCACACATGGCGTTTTTGGACAAATGCGTTGGGCTATGAGCCGCCTGAGCCATCATGGGGTACAAGGATCTTGGTAGGCAGACTCGCTGACCCACCATCCACAAACCTTCTTGGTCCTGAGCTCCAGCTTTCGACCAAACCTTCCTCTCCTCCCCGGTTGCTTGCCGAATCAGAGCCTGTAAGATACTGAAGTCTAATTTCTAACACTCGGTGCTTACCATGATCAGTGGAGACACCCCAGAGGTCTTATCTTGCCTTGGCTTTCATGCGGCTTCTTTGGCTGCCTGGTCAGCCTTGTCGTTGCCTCTTGCTTAATTGGTAGAGAGTAGTGTTGAGCGATACGATACTGCAAATATCGGATATCGGCCGATATTAGCTGTATCGGCCTTTCGATTCCGAATACCGATATTTTCGTCATATCGAATACCGGAATCGGATTTGTCACTGTCACTGTGAGTGTCCGTCGGTCGGGTCTGTCAGGAGTCAGCGGCACTTACCTGGCAGAAGATCTCCGGCGGTCACGTCCTGGACTGCTTGATGGCCGCCATTATCTTCTCCCTGGCGGTCACTTGCAGTTTTTCGCGATAACTGCAGTGACTGCTGGGTAATCCCGGCCGTAAAGCAGTCAGTCCGATGACGTCACCGCCGGGGAAGCAGGTAATCAGCTGTGCTGCGCCGGGATGACAGGCTCTGCCTGTCATTCTAATGTAGCAGAGCTGGATCGTCGTGGGACACTCGTTACTATGGACTGCGTCGGACAGGTGGTATACTGCTGGTTTTTTTTTTCATTTTTTTACAGGAGATCGATGGCGTCGCAGGATGAGACTGTAATAAAAGTAATGAAAACTGTGTTGTTTTTTTTATTAAATTAAAAAACTTTTATATGAACATTCACCCGTCCGGGTACATCAACAATTTAACTATTTACATACAGGGACCCTGTCCGGGTTATTTATAATTCTTTGGCAGGGGTGTTCCAGGTACCACCTGGTACTCTTCTGATGCTTGCCAAACATCCGAGACACCAAGGACCACCAGGACCTGATGACGTCGTGTGGCCTGTACAGTCAAGTCGTGACCCGCTATCTGTGTCTGTGTGGCCACCTCTTTCATCTCCCTCCGGGTCTGGAGCCCTATGTCCCGGACTGAACGAACCCCAGGGGGCCTAACAGGCGCCGGGTACGGGCCAGCTATAGTTATCATGTCCATAGCTGGGGCTGCTGAGGAGACCACTGAGGGAGGCTGGGGAGATTTACGGCATGGGGTGGGCACTTGTGCAGAGGCCTGGATGTGGGAGGCTGAAGGCTCCGAGGGTCTCACAGGTTCCTGACACTCTGGGGAGTAGGGGTCGCACCTGGTAACATTTAGGGCGTACCATCCATTGTAACCCCAGTGTCGGGTGTAAGTCACCAAGTCTCCTGGCAACAGGTCCCTCCCCGGGTGTGCTTCTGGGAGGTGAGTCTCCACGTCCCGCCGGGTCACAAAGACTTCTAAATAAAGTCCAGGCTCCTGGATGAAGCCCAAACCACCTTTCAATTTAAAGCTCCGTACTGCACCCTTACGCTGCGGCTCCCTCAGGGTTCCTTTATCTTTTCTCATCCGGTCCTTATCTGCCCGGTCCTTCTCCAGGTTACGTTGCCGAAGTTTTTGGGATTCTCGCTGCTCCCTTTGTCGCTCTGCTTCCCGCTCCCAACGTCTCCACTCTTCCTCCTGACGCCGGTTGTAATTCTCCTCCAGCATCTCCATGTCTCCACCATCAAACTGCAGCTTATGATGTCCGGTTTGCGGCAGCTCTCCTGGCGCCCCCCAGTCCTGGCGGCGCTCACCTGCGGAGGAAGCAGCCGGCTCTGGAACAGATGACAGTCGGGGCTCCGGTACAGACAGGTAGACCTCTGGTGCCTGCGCGGCCTCCTCCATGAGGACGGGTGTCGCTTCTTCTGTCTCAGCGACGGGGGCAGACAGCGGGATCTGGGGTGCTGCCGGTGCAGAGTTTTTTGCAGGAACGGGTGCCTCCACTGCGACAACGTCAACCGGATAACATTGCAAGGGCTGGGATGCCCGCACGGACTCCTCTACTAGAACGGGTGCCTCACCTTCCGGTACAGACACTTTAGGTAAGAGGGATTGGCGCCGCTCCAAGTTTAGTTTTAGGGCACGCCAGCTGGCTTCCATCCTGGCGACCTCCTCCCGGTGCCGGGCCAGGCCTCTTAGGGTATCCTCCGCTTCTTGCAGCGTAGGAGGGTTTCCAGGCCGGGTGCCCAACGGTGGTTCCGTGGCGATCGGGTCGCTTCCGTGGGGGAGAGCTCTGACTGCTCCATCCCTTCACACTTCTGCTCGTGTCCATTAGCCATCTCTGCCAAGTCACATGTGTCATTAGCATCTGGAGAGGGCCCCTCTTTTGTAGTGAGGCGGGACCTTCGTGTTAGTTTCCGCACACTGAGGATGAGGAGGCGGAACTGAAGAGCTGTGGGGCACGATCTTACATTGCAGTACCATTTAGAGTGGTCGGCCATCGTTTTCACGCCACTGAGTGAGTGTACACCCACGAAGAGCACGCCCTTCTTCTTCACCAGTGCCTGGTCGTGACGCAGATATGGCGGAAAAATGGCAAATACATTCTCTGATGATTTTAGCAATTCTCAAGCACAAAACCAGTTCAATTCAGGCACACAGGACTCGCTTATAGCGAGCTACAGAATCCTGTTTGTGACGCCAAAGTTGAGTCGCACAGAGCCAGAGGTTTTGGGGGTACTCGGCACCGAGCCCGTCGACTTCTATGGGGTATGTCACGGCTTTACCCGGCAATTGAATCAGAGTCTATTTTACTATGTAGAAGTGTATAAACTATAAATATATGTATATATATATGTCACAATGACATGTATATATATATATTATGTATTCTATGTGTGTATATTTTGTGTTTACAACGAAAGAAAGGGTTTTTTTTGTTGCGATTTTTTGTTCCCATAGACTTACATTGGACTTCCGGTATCGGAATCGGATATCGACGATATTTAGTGATATCGGCGATACCATTTCGATACGATATTTTTAGATATCGAGCAGTATCGCTCAACACTAGTAGAGAGTTTTGTATGTGCCCTTACCTTAACTATGGCAACCTCCTTTGAGAGAAGTGCCTCCATTAGTTGTTTGATGAGGTGCCTATGTTTGACAGGAGTGCCTGCTGATGTAAGAAAGTCTCTCGCCCTCCATATGGGACCATAGTCATGGGCTATTCCAAAAGCATATCTTGAATCTGTGTAGATGTTGCATTGTTTTCCTTCAATCCCTTTAAGCGCTTCAATGAGTGCCGTCAACTCCGCCTCTTGTGCAAACATGTGAGGGGGAGTGTTTCTGCTTTTGCTACCTCATGCTGTGTGACCACTGCATACCCAGTGTAGAGCCTTCCATCCTCACCGATGCTTCTTGAACTATCTACAAAAAGCTCAACATCTGGATTAGCGAGAGGTACATCAGAAACATGTGAAAACCCCTGCAGTCTCTTGAGCCATAAGGGCTATACAGTCATGTTCATGGTATGCATCAAAAATTCATCCTCTGACAAATTTTGCAAAAACTGTAATTTACCTTGTCCATCCCCACCTTCTCCCCCTTTTGAATCTGCTGCATTAACTGGAATTAGGATAGCTGGATTCAAAGTCATACATCGTTTTAAGGTGACATTGGGGACATTAAGAGGGTACACTGAAGCTTTAGATGTCTGGCTACAGCAATGTGCTTGGGTTGGACCTGGCTGAGGATGCTGTGTAGGTCATGTGGAGTGTAGATGGTGATTTGATAGTCCAAAACAATCTCTGAGGCTTAGTCTAGTAAGAGTGAGACAACTGCCACTGCTCGGACACATAATGGGACTCCTCGTGCAACAGGATCTAAACGAGCAGAGTAATAGGCCACAGACCTGTTGTGTTGGCCGTATTTCTGGGCTAGGACCCCTGTAGCATGTCCCAACATTTCTGTACAATAGAGTGGGAAAAGTTTTACGTAGTCTGGGATGCCAAGAGCTGGAGCAGAGACAATTGCAAGTTTGAGTGAGTAGAAACTGTCTAGTGCTTCCTGATTATGCTGGAAGGGTTGTGTGGGCAGACAATCATAGAGTGGCTGCATGAGAATGGATGCAGAATGAATCCAAGGCCTACAATATGATGCTAGCCCCAGGAAGGTGCGTAGGTATTGAACCCCTGTTGGTGGTTGTAACAGTTCAATTGCCTTCTTCCTATCTTCTGTCAAGTGGTGTGCTTCCTGTGCAATGTCCCAAAAATACAACTTTTAGTAGAAAAAAATGCAGTTTCTCTCTGGACGCCTTACACCCCTTGGAGAAGAGTTGTTGAAGCAGTGAGATTGTAAGTGAGATTGTAGCTTTGCAGCATACATCTCTGTTGGGGGCACAAAGGAGGAGATCATCTACATACTGGAGTAGAACTGCCTCAGCATGTGTAATGATCCAGTCCTGCAAAACAAGTTGCAATGCAGCAGTATACAGGGATGGGGAGTTATGAGTCCCCTGTGGTAGCACCAGCTACGTATACTGCCGCCCCCTGAACGTGAAAGGAAACAGGTATTGACAGTCAGGATGTAAAGGCACAGAGAAGTAAGCATTTGCTAGATCAATGCAAGTGAAACAAGCAGCTGTGATTGGAATTTGTGACAGAATTGTGTGGGGGTTGGGCACTACAGGTGTTAGTAGCTCAGTTACGACATTTATGGCTGTGAAATCATGCACCATTCTATATTTAACCGGTTCCCCTTTTATGCCCTTTTTCTTCACTGGAAATAGGGGAGTGTTGGCTACAGACTTTGTTGGTGCTATAGCTCCAGAGGCAATGAGAGCTGTGATATTCTTCACTATTGCGTCTTCCTGAGCAACGCTCAGTGGGTACTGCTTGATTTGAGGATGTTTTGCTCCGGGCTTCAAGTGAATCATTACTGGAGGGTCTGGCATGTGTCTAATGTCAGTCTTAGACTTTGCCCACAGTGCGTCTGAGACCTGTGCCAGTGACTCATAGTTCTCAGGAGGGGAGGGGTGTCAGTTATGTGCAGGGATGCGAGCACTTTGCACATGGTGTATTCTGGAATCCCCGCTGTCAACTTAATAGTACCATATGGCTCATATATAATATGTGCCTGTAGTGCTTGGAGAATGTCAGAACCTAGCAAATTGACAGGTGATTTGTCACTGATCAGTAATCTGGTCATACACGTGTGGTCAACTAGTTTGAGGGGCAATGGTTTAGTCAATTTACACTCTAGAATCAGCCCTCAAAGCCTTGAGCATAAATGGTATCGTCTGATATGTCGGATGATCTGACATGTTCCTGGTGGATAACTGTTTTGGCTGCCCCGTATCCACCAGGAATGGAATTTTTCTACCACCTGGGAGATGTACTGAGACTACCCCTTGTGAGCTTGGATGTGTAGGTGCCGTAGGGGGATAGATGGCTACGGAATGCCTGTTTCCTATTGTGGGTTTTAGGTCAGAGCGTCAGCCCTAGTCTACTTGTCTCTTGTGGGGTCTTTCCTAGGCAGTCTGCAATGACGGCTGATATGGCTCATCGGCCCACAGTTATAGCACTCCATCTGTCGGTGGTCTTTTCTGGCTAAGTTACTCCTTTGACCTATCTGAACGTCATTGGAAACATATTGTATTGGTACTGGCTTCGTCTTCTGATCTAATTCAACCCCTTTTGCCACCCGTACCAAATCTTCTATTGTACATGTTCTCCAGTCGAGTTTAGCTGCCTGGACCCTTAGTCTGAGCTGGGGTCTTAGCCCTGCCATGAAAGCTCCATGGCAAAGTTTCCTTCCTACATCTCCCATTTCTTCAAAGCCTAAATCTGCATGTCTCAGCTTCAAGTTCCCCAGAAGGGTTCCACTGTATCCTTGGGGCCCTGTACTACATCTAGGATGGAAATTGTGGATTCTCCCACCTTCTCCCGACACCATGTATGCAGACCTCTTAAGAAGTTCATTTCTGACTCCACGGTCCTAACATAGGTTCCCAGCCACTGCTCGAAACTGTATGATCTCCCCATTCTGATTATTGTCTCCAAAACAGATTCCATTCTTGCGTCCCCAATTTTTCCCGTTAAGATGGACTCTAAATCTGCCCAAGTGCATGTGTAGGTATTATTTAATCCTACCATCCATCTGTAAAAGGCCATTGGCAGGTCAAATGGGTCTGGGGCGTCTTTCGCTAGAGTCATATGGTCCTTTGGGCTCCATAGTTTGTAGTGGGGAACAGTAGTTATTTGTGCAGCCGGGCATCTGGGAGTGGATGTTGCAGCTGCAGAACCAGTTGCGTCCATAGTTTGGAAAGTGGGAGCGGGTTGGTCATCGTCTATAGTGATTAAAATATCTTCTGATTTTATCACTGTGGTGTTGTACCCAGTGTCCTGTACTTGAGTCTGAGCAAGTATGACTGGATACAACCCTGCACCCCATGGGGTCTCGGTCCCCCGCAGGCAGAACATTGTTCACGCCAATCGAGGTTTTGCTGTCCACACACACGTCCATCCCTCTGGTCCTGTGAGTGCAGGATACATAAGATGAGGGTGATATGGTGGAGGCATCTTTTCTTTCTTCACATTTATAATTCTTTTCTGTGTTTCCTCCTTAACCCAACAATATTCCTTTTTCATTTCTTTCGGTACCTCTGCCCAAGCCCTTGCTTGTGGAACCAACTTATTGTCAGTGATCCACCCCATACTTGTTGCTAGAGCCAACTCCCAGAGGGAGAAATCTAGTGGCTCACTCTTCATCCCTAAACCTTTCAACAACTTACTTGAGTCCTTTACCGCTAACTTTCCTTTCTGTTTCTCAACTATCTCCTGTGCTGTGCAATCCTCCTGGAGCTCTAAACTTTACATGTTACCCATTCCTGCCTGTGTTCTTCTTACTCTGTCTCTCTCTCTCTCTGGTTGATGCCTATTTTACTCTGTACTTGCGGTATTACTGTGTGCCCACTTCACTTCTCCTTAACCTCTTCATGACCCATCCTACTTTGACCTGAAAGGCCTTACCATTTTTTACAATTCTGACCAGTGTCCCTTTATGAGGTAATAACTCAGGAACGCTTTAATGGATCCTAGCGATTCTGAGATTTTTTTTTTGTGACATATTGGGCTCCATGTTAGTTGTAAATTTAGGTCGAAAATTTTTGCATTTATTTGTGAAAAAAATGGAAATTTGGCAGAAATTTAGAAAATTTCGCAATTTTCAAATTTTTAATTTTTATTCTGTTAAACCAGAGAGTTATGTGACACAAAATAGTTAATAAATAACATTTCCCACATGTCTACTTTACATCAGCACATTTTTGGAAACAAAATTTTTTTTTGTTAGGAAGTTATAAGGGTTAAAATTTGACAAGCGATTTCTCATTTTTATAACAAAATTTACAAAAACATTTTTTTTACGGACAACCTCACATTTGAAGTCACTTTGAGGGGTCTATATGGCAGAAAAAAAACAAAAGTGACACCATTATAAAAACTTCACCCTTCAAGCTACTCAAAACTACATTCAAGAAGATTATTAACCCTTCAGGTGCTTCACAGGATCTAAAGCAACGTGGAAGGAAAAAATGGACATTTTAATAATTCCAACAAAAATTTTCTTTTAGCATCAATATTTTCATTTTTACATGGGCAACAGGATAAAATAGATCCTAAATTTTGTTGGGCAATTTCTCCTGAGTACACAGATACCTCATATGTGGTCATAAATCACTGTTTGGGCGCACTGAAGGGCTCAGAAGGGAAGGAGCGCCATTTGACTTTTTGAATGGAAAATTTGCTGGAATATTTAGCGTTTGCCATGTCACATTTGGAAAGTCCCTGTGTGCCTAAACATTGGAGCTTCCCCACAAGTGACCCCATTTTGGAAACTAGACCCCCCAAGGAACTTATCTAGATGCATAGTGGGCACTTTGAACCCAAAGGTGCTTCACAAATTGATCCGTAAAATAAGAAAGTACAGTGTATCATTTTTCAGTCTAAACTTTTTTTTCACAAAAATTTTCTTTTAGCCTCAGTTTTTTCATTTTCACATGGGCAACAGGATAAAATGGATCCTAAATTTGTTGGGCAATTTATCCTGAGTACATAGACACCTCATATTTGGTCATAAACCACAGTTTGGGCGCACAGCAGGGCCCAGAAGGGAAAGAGCGCCATTTGACTTTTTAAATGGAAAATTAGCTCTAATCGTTAGCTGACAACATGACGCGTTTGGAGAGCCCATGTGTTAGGGTTCGAGTTCCGCTGTTGCACAAGGGGAGTCTCAAACCAGTCCCGCTGCGGTCCTCCATCCATCTCTGGCCGCAGTTGAGCCTGCTCAGCAAAGACATCGGTCCCAGCGTCTCGCCCGGTCTATTGCTGTGCAGCGACTTGCTGCTGCCTCTTCAGGTTCTGCTATTATAGCCAGTACTGGTCAGCGGCGAGCAGAAGTCTTTAGGCCTAAGTCCTTTGTTGCTTCGTCTGAGCATGCCCAGGGCGAGATCTCCCATTGGAGATCAGGGGTCACATGCTCAGAAACAGCTGCCACTCCTATTCGTCTTTTAGGAAGGTCCTCTGGCTGTTGATGTTCTGAAGCAGCCTCCCATTGGTCCTTCCTGGAAAGTCTTTTTCTCGTGGCTGCTATAAAAGGCTGTCCTTACCGCACGGCCATGCGCTAGGATCAATTGCATTATGTGCTTTGCGCCAGTGTGATCATGTACGCATGTGGTTAGGGCTCGGCTGAAATAAGCCCTAGAATACGGCACCTCCGGTGAGGAGATTTGGGTGCACGTGGTCAGGGCTTGGCTGAATTAAGCCCCTAGAATACAGGCTTCTCCGGTGAGGAGATTGCTTGATTGCGTTGCTGTCTGCATGATCATGGACTGCTATCCGCACAGCAGTTATCTGTGTATCCCTTTGGGGTTAACAGGGCACAGTACCTATCTCTGCGTCTTTACCTCAGCGACTCTGTGGTGTAACAGAGTTCGCTTATATCGCCATATACCACTACGGCACTCCCGCTAGCGGCTCTGTGGATCAACAGAGTTTGCGTTAACTGCCACAGCGCGCTACGGCATTTATTTCAGCGACTCTGCGGGATAACAGAGTTCGCAACTGACGCCATTTTACTAGCAGCAGGCTCTGCCTGCACGGTGGACCCCGGGCTGCGAACGCACCTCTCTACATCTTATATTTGGTGCATTCCGCAGACCCTAACATAACCCTAGCGCCCCAGGGTCTGGCTAGTAAAATGGCGGATGAAGAGCATTTACAGCTGTACCTCCAGCAGCTGGAGGGTAGGTTGGCGGCTCTTGAGCACACAACCTCAGCTGTGGATGTTACCGCAGTCGCTGTTCTGGCTGCTAGCATAGCTGCAGCCAGTTTGTCCTCTGTCAGCTCTGCCCCTACATTGTCCCACCTCCCGCTTCCAGACAAGTTTGCTGGTGACAGCAAGCAATGTCGGTGATTCGTGAGTCAGTGCTCCATACACCTCGAGCTTTTGGCTGCACGTTTCCCCACGGATCGGGCACAAGTGGGCTTTGTGATAGCTCTTCTGTCGGGCAGAGCGTTGGAGTGGGCAACGCCGCTGTGGGAGTGCGACGACCGTGTGGTGCAGAGCGCTTCTCGTTTTCTGGAGGCTCTGAAAAAGGTTTTTCTAGGACCTCAGGTCTCCCACGATACGGCGCTTCAACTGCTGGCAAGTACCCAGGGTTCGGCTTTGGTCAGCCATTTTGCTGTCCAATTTCGGACTCTGGCCTCGGAATTAGAGTTGCCAGATAAAGTCCTCATTCCCGTGTTCTAGATAGGACTGGCGGGTCATGTGAAAGACACCTTGGCTACCAGGGAGATTCCTGCCACACTGGAGAAGCTTATCGCTATTTCCACCCGCATCGACCTCCGTTTCCACGAGCGGAGGCTGGAACGTGCCCAGTGTAGGCAGAGGGTTCGGTTGGCTCCTACCTTTACCACCCCTCTGGAGTCGCCCGTTCAGGCGCCCGACCTTCAGGAGGTTGCTCCTAAGGGATCTAAATCTCAGGTCACTCGTCCATCCCCGATTTGTTATATTTGCCAGCAGCAGGGACATTTTGCCAACCAATGTCCACTGCGGTTGAATAAACGGTGGCGCCCAGTAACCGTAGGAACAAGGTCACTGGACGCCATGAGTTTTGCCCCTAAAGTGCTCCTCAAGGGGATAATTACCCATGGTTCTACCACCCTACCGTCAAGCTGTGTGTGAATTCTGGGGCAGAGGGGAATTTTATGTCGTCCTCCTTTGCTTCTCACTGCACCATGCCATTGGTGTTGCTGGCTGAACCAGTGTCGGTACGGGTGTTGAACGGAGCAATTCTGCCCACAAAAAATTACCCATCAATCTGTCCCACTCACCTTGTCTATATTCCTTCCCATCAGGAGAATATATCATTTTTTATCCTCCCTGAGGGTATAGATAAGGTTTTGGTGGGATTACCCTGGCTCCACCACCAATCTCCCCATATTGAGTGGTCTTCAGGGAGAATTCTGGGTTGGAGTAATTTATGTAAAGGCAGATGCATTAGGGACAGCGTGCAGGTCACCACCACTGAGATACCCATAGATATTTTTCCTCTTCCCAAGGTCTATTGGTCTTATGCCGACGTTTTCTCAAAGAAGGCTGCTGAGACTCTTCCGCCTCATCGCCCCTATGACTGTCCTATTGACCGCTTGCCTGGAGCTGAGCCTCCTAGAGGAAGGGTTTATCCCCTATCTCTTCCTGAAACAGAGGCAATGTCCCAATATATTAAGGAGAACTTGGCAAGGGGATTCATTAGGAAGTCGGTGTCACCAGCGGGAGCGGGGTTCTTCTTTGTGCAGAAGAAGAATGGAGAATTACGTCCATGCATTGATTATAGGGGTCTCAACGCTATCACCGTGAAAAATAAGTATCCTTTGCCGCTAATCTCTGAGCTCTTTGACAGACTTTGGGAAGCAAGGGTATTTACTAAACTAGACCTGCGGGGTGCGTATAAACTGATTCGCAGCCGTGAGGGGGACGAATGGAAGATGGCATTTGACACCAGGGATGGGCATTACGAATATCTGGTAATGCCCTTTGGGCTCTGTAATGCCCCAGCTGTCTTCCAAGACTTTTTGAACGACATCTTCCGGGATATGTTGACCACATCGGTGGTAGTCTATCTGGATGACATTCTCATCTTTTCTCCAGATATGGCCTCCCACCGGAGAGATGTCTGCAAGGTCTTCGACCACTTGCGAGCAAATTCCCTATATGCGAAGTTGGAGAAGTGCATGTTTGAGCAGGAGTCTCTACCTTTCCTGGGCTATATCATCTCCACCCAGGGATTGGCTATGGATCCTGCCAAACTACGGGCTGTAATGGATTGGCAAGAACCCCACTCCCTTAAAGCAGTGCAGTGCTTTATGGGGTTCATCAACTACTATCCCCAATTAATTCCCCACTTCTCTACTTTGGTAGCTCCCTTGGTAGCCCTCACCAAGAAGGGAGCTAATCCCAAGTTATGGTCAGATGAGGTCTCAAAGGCCTTTACTTCAGTTAAATCTCATTTTGCTAGCGCTCCCATCTTACATCGCCCTGATGTTGATAAGCCTTTTATATTGGGGGTAGATGCCTCATCCGTTGGTGCTGGAGCAGTCCTCTTCCAAAAGGATGCTCAAGGTCGGAAGCATCTTTGTTTTTTCTTTTCCAAGACCTTCACACCAGCGGAGAGGAATTATTCCATTGTGGACAGGGAGTTACTAGCCATGAAGTTGGCCTTTTCCGAGTGGAGACATCTCCTGGAGGGGGCTCGTTTTCCCTTTCAAGTTTTTACTGATTACAAAAACTTAGTTTATTTACATACTGCCCAGCGGCTAAATTCTCGCCAGGCCAGATGGTCCATGTTTTTCTCCCGGTTCCATTTCACCCTCCATTTCCTCTCCGATGAGAAGAACATTCGTGCCGACGCTCTGTCTCGCTCCGTGGTGTCCTCTGAAGAGATGGAGGAGGAGCCTCGGCTGATTGTCCCCACAGAGAGCCTAAGAACGGTGGCCCCGGTTTCGCTTGAGTCTGTGCCTCCAGGCAAGACTTTTGTGCCCACAAATTTGCGACCGGAGGTACTCTCTTGGGCACATTCGTCCAGGGTGGGTGGACATTTTGGGACAAAGAGGACATCTGAGTTGCTGGCGAGGACATACTGGTGGCCACATATGGTCCGTGACGTCAGGGAATACATTCAGGCGTGCGTCTCCTGCGCCAAGAATAAGTCCCCTCGACAACGGCCAGCTGGGCTACTATTCCCTCTACCGTTGGCAGACAGGCTTTGGGAGATGGTCGGGATGGATTTTGTAGTGGGTTTACCCAAGTCTCGGGGCTGCACCATCATCTGGGTGATAACCTACCACTTCTCCAAAATGGTACACTTGGTGCCGTTACCACGGTTACCATCTGCACGGGCCTTGGCAGCATTATTCAGTAGGCATATTTTTCGCCTACACGGTATGCCAGACAAATTGTCAGCGATCGAGGTCCCCAGTTTGTGTCTCGGTTCTGGAGAAAGCTGTGTCGTTTACTCAGCATTGAGTTAAATCTCTCCTCTGCATACCATCCCGAGACGAATGGATTGGTAGAGAGGGCCAACCAGACCTTGGTCACATACTTGTGACATTTTGTCTCTGCCAGGCAGGATGACTGGGCATCCTTGCTACCGTGGGCTGAGTTCGCTCTAAATAATGCTGTGGCTGACTCCACTGGACAGACCCCATTCCTCCTGAACTACGGTCAGCATCCGCGGGTACCAGTGCCCATGCCCGTGTCTTCCGCCGATTCCAAGGTGGCAGACTGGGCTGTGGAGGCACGGGACATTTGGGACCGCACATAGGATGCCATTCAGGCCTCCAAAGACAGGATGAGGTCTTCGGCCGATGCCCATCGGCGCCCCACTCCTACATTTGCTCCGGGTGACCTAGTGTGGCTCTCTGCCCGAAACATCAGGCTACGTGTAGAGTTCACCAAGTTGGCTCCTCGCTTTCTGGGTCCCTTTAAAGTTATTGAGCAGTTGTGTCATGACCCAGGACGGGGTTTTGTCTTTGCCCCGTCCTGGTCAGACTGGGGTTAATGGTTTCAGCCTCTCTCTGGCAGAGGGCGGCTATTTAGATGCCAATTGACCTAGGTCTGGTGTCAGTTATACTCCTGCCCTCGGCTGAGTTAGTTGACCTTCTGTGTGCCTGTGCCTTGTGCCTGATCTTGTTGCTTGTTTGGTTTTGACCCGGTCCGTCTCTTCATTGTGAGTTTGTCTACTGTCTTGGTACTGTGTATTTACCGTTCTGGTTTTCTGATCCCTTGGCTACGTTCTGGTTATTCTCTGCCTGCTCCACTTGTACTGCGTTGCTCCCTCTGTGTATGACTTGGCTATCCTGACTATCCGTTTTGTCTATGCCCCTTGGTAACTCTGTCCCGTAGTTACCCTTCTAGGAGTTTTCCTTCTGCTCATAGCTCTCTGGAGCTTAGGCCACGCCCACCAGCAGTCACGTGCTTAAGGTCCTCTGGCCTGAAACAATCTCTGTCTGTTACTGCCTTCTCTGAGAGACCTGTGGCCGGCGCCGCCCCTTGGCAGTCACGTGCTTAGGGTCCTGTTAGTCTGAAGCACGCATCTTCACCGCTGCTGCCCCGCTCCACAGGTATCTTTGAGTGCAGTCTGTCTTATTCAGGACACGCGCACAGGCTCAGTGAGCAAGTGCAGTGCGGTGTTCATGATATTATAACTGACCGCTACCTTTTTTTTTTTTTACTTCCTGTGTGTGTTATGGATCCTATGTATGCCCTTTCTGAGCAGGTAAAGCACCTGACTCAGATGTCTCAGAAACTGAATGAGGAACAACGAGCTCTGTCTCAGTCTCAGCAGCTGATGGCTGATACTGTGCAGGGGGCTTTACCATCTGGTGCTCATGGGACAGGGGTTCAAGATGTTACATTAGTTTCCCCAGAGCCCCCGGTTAAATTACTAGATACCTTTTCCTGAGATAGAAAGGAATTTAAAGTTTTCAAAGAGGTCTGTAAGCTTTTTTTTCTTTAAGACCGCACTCTTCTGGGGATGAAAGTCAGAGGGTGGGGGTCATTATGTCTCTGTTAAGGGGAGCCCCCAGGCTTGGGCTTTTTCCCTTCCTACCACCGCCCCTGAGAGAATGACTGTGGATGCATTTTTTGAGGCCCTGGGGCATATTTATGATGAGCCTGATCGAGTGCTGATGGCTGAGGACATGGTGATGAGTGTATGTCAGGGGAAGCACTCAGCCGAGTGGTTTTGCTCAGAGTTCAGACGCGGGGCTGCTGAGGTCTGTTGGGATGATGCCGCCCTCCGGGGCTTGTTCCGTAGAGGCCTGTCTGAACGTCTGAAAGATGCCTTGGCACTTCACCCTCCACCTGATTCTCTGGAGGACGCCATGACGCAGGCCGTCCGAATGGATCGCAGGCTGCGGGCGAGAGGTGTGATGCAGGTTGAGACACCATTTTTCTCCAGTGGAAGGGGAGCCAGTCCTGTATTGGAGTCCATGGAGATGGGAGCCATCGACCTTAAAGAGAAAGAAAGGAGACGGAGGCGTTTAGAAAAGCTGTGTTTTTACTGCGGTGATCCTGGATATTGGAAAAAGAACTGTCCCTCCTGCCCACCGACTAACAAGCGACTGAGTCTGGGTGATCATCGTGGAGGTCACTCAGACTCTCAGGTACCCTTTCCTTCATTTTCTAAGATACTGTTAAAGGTGGAACTTGGTGTGAAGAACTGCTTTTTCCTTACTTCAGCTTTTGTGGACTGTGGGTCGTGGGTCATCCTTGAACCTGATTGACTCTAAGCTGGTGGCCAGCTGTAGATTAGGGACAGTTAGGTTGGAGACTCCTATAAAAATAATGGCCATTGATTCTACACCTCTCACCAAGGACGGTGTCCATTTTGTCTCTGAAGAATTCACCCTCAGGGTGGGGGCCCTTCACCAGGAGCGTATGTCATGTTTTGTTTTGGATAACCTCTCTGCTGGCCTGGTGTTAGGGTTTCCCTGGTTGCAACGGCATAACCCGATTATTGACTGGGATTCCCGTGATATTGTTAAATGGGGATCTAATTGTTCTGAAAGATGTCTTGCTACTGTGTCTGTGTCGTCCGTTGGTCTGGAAGGTATTCCGGAGTACCTGAAGGACTATGCGGACGTTTTCTCTGAAAAAGAGGCTGAAGTTTTACCACCACACCGCCCATTTGATTGTGCCATTGACCTGGTTCCAGGTAATAAATTGCCCAAGGCCCGCTTGTATAACCTCTCGGGTCCCGAGCGGGCTGCTATGAAAGAATACATTTCCGAGAGCCTTCGTAAGGGACACATTCGTCCTTCTGTTTCCCCCATGGCGGCGGGGTTCTTTTTCGTTAAGAAAAAAGATGGTGGTTTGCGCCCATGCCTCGATTTTCGAGAGTTAAATAAGATAACTGTGAGAAATACTTACCCCCTCCCACTTATTCCTGATTTGTACAACCAGTTGTCTGGGGCTAAGTGGTTTTCGAAATTGGATCTGCGGGGGGCATATAACCTTATCCGGGTCCGGGAGGGGGATGAGTGGAAGACTGCTTTTCTCACTACTGAAGGGTTGTTTGAAAACTTGGTCATGCCTTTCGGTCTGACCAACGCACCAGCAGTCTTCCAAAATTTTATTAATCATGTGTTCTCTGACTTTATTGGGCGTTTTATGGTTGTGTATTTGGATGACATTCTTATCTACTCGCCTGATAAACAAACTCACAATGATCATCTTCGGGCAGTTCTCCAAAGGCTCCGGGAGAACTGTCTCTTTGCTAAGCTAGAGAAATGTTCATTCTTCGTTCAGGAACTGTCATTTCTGGGGTTCATTGTGTCTGCTGAGGGGTATCGCATGGATCCTAATAAGGTGCAGGCCATTGTTGATTGGGTACAACCTCGTGATTTGAAGGCTCTGCAGCGTTTCTTAGGATTCGCAAATTACTATCGCAAGTTTATAAGGGGGTTCTCGCAGGTAGTTAAACCTCTCACAGATCTGACTCAAAAGAGGGCTGATGTCAAGAATTGGTCAGCCGCAGCGGTGGCGGCTTTTCAGTTCTTAAAAAAATGTTTCATGTCTGCTCCGGTTCTTATTCAACCGGACCCGTCTGAACCATTTATTGTTGAGGTGGACGCCTCGGAGGTGGGGGTGGGGGCAGTGTTGTCCCAGGGACCCGCCACTTTGACTAATTTGAGACCCTGTGCCTTTTTCTCTAAGAAATTCTCTCCTGCTGAGAGAAACTATGATGTTGGGAATCGAGAACTTCTGGCCGTGAAGTTGGCCTTTGAAGAATGGAGGCATTTTTTGGAGGGTGCTGTCCATCCTATTACCGTGGTTACGGACTACAAGAACCTAGCTTACATTGAGTCTGCTAAAAGGTTGACTCCTAGACAGGCAAGATGGTCGCTTTTTTTTTCCAGATTCCAGTTATCCATCACTTTTCGGCCAGGATCCAAAAATGTCAAGGCTGATGCCTTGTCACGCAGTCTGGATCCGGTGTCTCCCCCCGAACCTCCATCCTCCATTCTTCAGCCTGGGGTGGTGGTGGCAGTTGTTTCTGCTGGGTTGGAGCAGGAGATTCGGGAAGCTCAGTCTCTTGCCCCTCCGGCTAAGCCGGTGTATAAACTTTTTGTACCAGTTCAATTTCGTCTCAGGGTCCTTCGGGAATTCCACGACTCAGTTCTGTGTGGACATCCTGGAATCTCGGCTACCCGGAGGGTCATCTCTAGGATATTCTGGTGGTCTTCTTTAGCCTCTGATGTTGGGGAATTTGTGTCTGCTTGTGGGGTATGTGCCCGTGCGAAACCCCCCCATAACCGGCCGACCGGGGAATTGGTGCCACTGCCAATTCCTGATAGACCATGGACCCATTTGTCCATGGATTTTATCACCAACCTTCCTCCTTCCAAGGGTAATACCGTCATTTGGGTAGTGGTGGACAGGTTTAGTAAACAAGCACATTTTGTACCCTTGTCGGCTTTACCTAATGCAGAAACGTTGTCCAGATTGTTTGTTGAGCATGTGGTGCGGTTGCATGGGGTACCCTTGAATGTGGTGTCTGATAGGGGGGTACAATTTGTTTCCAGATTTTGGAGGGCATTTTGTAAGAGGTTGGGTATTGATCTGTCTTTTTCATCCGCTTATCATCCAGAGACTAATGGGCAGACTGAGAGGACCAATCAGTCTTTAGAGCAAATCCTGCATTACCTGACCTCAGCCCACAGGATGATTGGTGTACTGCGTTACCTTTGGCTGAGTTCGCGTTTAACAACCGTACTAACCAGTCTACGGGCACATCTCCCTTTTTCTGCAATTATGGGTTTCATCCACATTTTGGGGAGTTCTCCCGTTTGGACTCTGGGTGTCCTGGGGCGGATGGGACAATACAGCGGTTGGGGGAGTTATGGCAGGAGGTCCAAAGGAACATTACGAAGGCTCAGTCTAAATATAAGTTTTTTGCTGACAAAAAAACGGTCTGTGGGGCCGGTGTTCCAGGTTGGGGATAAGGTATGGTTATCTACTAGGAATATAAGGCTCAAGGTCCCCTCTGCGAAACTTGGACCTAAATTTATTGGTCCTTATGAAATTACGGAAGCAGTTAACCCGGTGGCATTTCGGTTGCGTCTCCTTCCGTCTCTACGGATTCCCAACGTTTTCCATAGGGCCCTTTTGAAACCTGTGGGGTCCTGTAGGGAAGGATCGTTGTCTTCCCCACCACCGATTTTGGTAGATGGGCAGTCTGAGTACGAGGTGGAACGAATTCTTGACTCTAGGTTTGTCCGTCGTGCTCTTCAGTATCTGATACATTGGAAAGGCTACGGTCCAGAGGACCGGTCGTGGGTTCCTGCCCGATCTGTTCATGCGGATCAGTTGGTCTGGGCCTTTCATGCCAGGTGTCCTGAGAAACCCGGGGGTCCGGTGGCCCCCCGTTGAGAGGGGGGTACTGTCATGACCCAGTACGGGGTTTTGTCTTTGCCCCGTCCTGGTCAGACTGGGGTTAATGGTTTCAGCCTCTCTCTGGAAGAGAGAGGCTATTTAGTTGCCAATTGACCTAGGTCTGGTGTCAGTTATACTCCTGCCCTCGGCTGAGTTAGTTGACCTCCTGTGTGCCTGTGTCTTGTGCCTGATCTTGTTGCTTGTTTGGTTTTGACCCGGTCCGTCTCTTCGTTGTGAGTTTGTCTACTGTCTTGGTACTGTGTATTTGCAGTTCTGGTTTTCTGATCCCTTGGCTACGTTCTGGTTATTCTCTGCCTGCTCCACTTGTACTGCGTTGCTCCCTCTGTGTATGACCTGGCTATCCTGACTATCCGTTTTGTCTATGCCCCTTGGTAACTCTGTCCCGTAGTTACCCTTCTAGGAGTTTTCCTTCTGCTCATAGCTCTCTGGAGCTTAGGCCACGCCCACCAGCAGTCACGTGCTTAAGGTCCTCTGGCCTGAAACAATCTCTGTCTGTTACTGCCTTCTCTGAGAGACCTGTGGCCGGCGCCGCCCCTTGGCATTCACGTGCTTAGGGTCCTGTTAGTCTGAAGCACGCATCTTCACCACTACTGCCCCGCTCCACAGGTATCTTTGAGTGCAGTCTGTCTTATTCAGGACACGCGCACTGGCTCAGTGAGCAAGTGCAGTGCAGTGTTCGTGATATTTTGAACCCGGTGGTTTACCGCCTAGCCCTTCCGCCTCGCCTTGGTATCACCGACACTTTTCACGTGTCCCTCCTGAAACCCGTGGCCATTTTCTGGTTTTCCGAGTCATCTGCCGGGACATCGGGTTCATCTACCGACGATCATGAGGTGAATGCCATTGTTGGGTGCAAAGTGGTGCGAGGCAAAAAATTTTATTTGGTGGGGTTATGGGCCTGAGGATAGGACCTGGGAGCCTGCCAAGCATGTTCACGCTCTGCAGCTCATCACTGCCTTTGAGCGCAGCAAGGCCCAAAGAAGGGGGGCCCTAGGAGGGGGGTAATGTTAGGGTTTGAGTTCCCACTGTTGCACAAGTGGAGCCTCGAACCAGTCCCGCTGCGGTCCCCCATCCATCTCCTGCCGCAGTGGAGCCTGCTCAGCAAAGACGTCGGTCCCAGCGTCTCGCCCAGTCTAATGTTGTGCAGAGACTTGCTGCTGCCTTTTCAGGTTCTGCTATTATAGCCAGTACAGGTCAGCGGCGAGCAGACGTTTTTAGGCCTAAGTCCTTTGTTGCTTCGTCTGAGCATGCCCAGGGCGAGATCAGGGGTCACATGCTCAGACACAGCTGCCACTCCTATTGGTCCTTCAGGAAGGTCCTCTGGCTGTTGATGTTCTGAAGAAGCCTCCCATTGGTCCTTCCTGGAAGGTCTTTTTCTCATGGCTGCTATTAAAAGCTGTCCTTACCGCACAGTCGTGCGCTAGGATCAATTGCATTATGTGCTTTGCACCAGTGTGATCTTGTACGCATGTGGTTAGGGCTCGGCTGAAAATAGCCACTAGAATACCGGCACCTCCGGTGAGGGAGATTTGGGTGCACGTGGTCAGGGCTTGGCTGATATAAGCCCCTAGAATACCGGCTTCTCCGGTGAGGAGATTGCTTGATTGCGTTGCTGTCTGCATGATCTCGGACTGCTATCCGCACATCAGGTATCTGTGTATCCCTGTGGGGTTAACAGGACACAGTACCTATCTCTGCGTCTTTACCTCAGCGACTCTGTGGTGTAACAGAGTTCGTTATATCGCCATATAGTGCTGCGGCATTCCCGCTAGCGGCTCTGTGGATTAACAGAGTTCGCATCAACTGCCACAGCACGCTACGGCGTTTATTTTAGCGACTCTGCGGGATAACAGAGTTCGCTACTGATGCCATTTTACTAGCAGCAGGCTCTGCCTGCACGGTGGACCACGGGCTGCGAACGCACATCTCTACATTTTATATTTGGTGCGTTCCGCAGACCCTAACACCATGTGTGCCTAAACAGTGAAAAAACCCCACATGTGACACCATTTGGGAAACTATATCCCTTATGGAACTTAAATCCAAAAAAGAAAAATCGGAAGCTTAATCACCATAAAAGTACAAATTTTTATTAAAAATATTTAAAATACATGTACGGATATAAAAATCCGAAAAAATGGGGACACAATATGCAGAAAAATGGCCCAAAGGCAGGTACAGACAATATAAAGGTATTCTGATAGCACATATATCTGTGTTTTCACATTCAAAAGCTATATAAGCTAATTGGTGGTAAAAGTGCCAGATAGGTTGAAGGCACTGCTGAACACATATTCATTGATACGTATATTATATGGAGACATCTCTCAAACAGATATATATATATGCGCATGAGACAAAAAATCCTAAAGTTGCCCCCCACTAATAATGCTAGCGCTATAAATTCCAGTGTGCAAATGCAGAGTCTGCAGCAAGTGCTATGTAATATGCAAAAATTTGCGTTCAAATGCACAAAGCAATATAAGACATGCAGTAAATAAAGCTGCTAGTGGGAGACCATACCTGCCAGTAGCCTGGGCACCCCTGACGCGCGTTTCGCGTTAGCTTGTTCACAAGGGAACGTTGTGAACAAGCTAACGCGAAACGCGCGTCAGGGGTGCCCAGGCTACTGGCAGGTATGGTCTCCCACTAGCAGCTTTATTTACTGCATGTCTTATATTGCTTTGTGCATTTGAACGCAAATTTTTGCATATTACATAGCACTTGCTGCAGACTCTGCATTTGCACACTGGAATTTTTAACGCTAGCATTATTAGTGGGGGGCAATTTTAGGATTTTTTGTCTCATGCGCATATATATATCTGTTTGAGAGATGTCTCCATATAATATACGTATCAATGAATATGTGTTCAGCAGTGCCTTCAACCTATCTGGCACTTTTACCACCAATTAGCTTATATAGCTTTTGAATGTGAAAACACAGATATATGTGCTATCAGAATACCTTTATATTGTCTGTACCTGCCTTTGGGCCATTTTTCTGCATATTGTGTCCCCATTTTTTCGGATTTTTATATCCGTACATGTATTTTAAATATTTTGAATAAAAATTTGTACTTTTATGGTGATTAAGCTTCCTATTTTCTTTTTTGGATTTACTGATGTTTTGGAAGTACTAAGAATTCTAGACAATATATCTATTGTGATGTACCCTTATGGAACTTATCTAGATGTATTGTGAGCACTCTGAACCCCCAAGTGCTTCACAGAAGTTTATAAAGCAGAGCAGTGAAAATAAAAAAAACATTATTTTCCTCAAAAATGAATTTTAGCCACTATTTTTTATTTTCACAAGGGTAACAGGAGAAATTGGACCACAAAAGTTGTTGTGCAATTTGTCCTGAGCACACCAATACCCCATATGTGGGGGGAACCACTGTTTTGGCGCATGGGAGACCTCAGAAGGGAAGGACTGCCATTTTGGAATGCAGACTTGATGGAATGTTCTGCGGACGTCATGTTGCATTTGCAGAGTCCCTGATGTCCCTAAACAGTAGAACCACCAACAAGTGAACCCATTTTGGAAACTAGACCCCCCAAGGAGCTTATCTAGATGTGTAGTGAGCACTTTGAACCCCCAAGTGCTTCACAGAAGTTTATAAACGCAGAGCAGTGAAAATAAAAAAATATTTTTTATTCCTCAAAAATAATTTTTTTAGCCCGCTATTTTTATTTTCCCAAGGATAACTGGATAAAATGGACCTCAAAAGTTGTCCAGTTTTTCGGCAAGGCTCAGAAGCGCCATTAGACTTTTTTAATGGAAAATTAGCTCAAATCGTTAGCGGACACCCTGTCGTGTGTGGAGAGCCCCTGTGTTAGAGGTTGAGTTCCCGCTTCTGCACAGGGTGAATCTCGAGCCATTCCCGCTGCAGTCCCACATCCATATCCGGCCGCAGTGGAGTCTCCTGAGCAGAGAAGTCGGTCCCAGCGTCTTGCACAGCCTAATACGGTACAAAGGGTTACTGCTGCCTCTCCAGGTTCTGTCTTTGTAGCCAGTACTGGTCAGTGGCCAGCAGACAGCTGTGGGATTAAGTCCTGCTTTTCCCCTTCTGAGCATGCCGAGGGCAAGATCTTCCATTGGCGACCAAGGGTCACATGCTCAGGTACTATCTCTACGTCTCTACCTCAGCGACTCATTGGTGTAACAGAGTGAGGTCATACCGCCATATAGTGCCACAACGTCTATGTCTGCGACTCTGTGAAGTAACAGTGGAAAATCAGGAAGAAGAAAAAGTATGCCACAAAAATGGGAACAACCATATATGAAAAAATATGTAATTTTATTAACAATAGCAAACATGAAAAAACAAGACACAAAACAATTAAAAACATTTAAAAACAATCAAGATATTCCTGACATGCCATGAGAAACTGAAAGTCACCCCGCACTTAATCCCACACAGCAAAAAAACTATAATGATAGTAACAATATCCTAGGCAAAACACAAGCGATACATATTGATACAAGATCAAATAATATATATCTACTAATTCACAGCACCATATGCATGACCCTAATAGGGGTGAATACTTATACCGATGTCTGCTTGGAGAAATGGAAGCTCCTCTGAGGTATAGCACAAAATGGCAAGAGAATGTCAGCCTCCAATGAGTATGACATAGCAAAAAAGCAGCAAAAAGCTCAGGTCAGTCTGCAATGAGAGCCGATAAGAGCTGTGGAAATGGTAACAGGGAAAGGGGGGAAAAAAAATGTGAGGAGACCCCACGCGTATCGCCACTCAAACTGGTGGCTTCCTCAGGGGGAGTATTGTGCCTCATTTCCACATGTCCAGGCTATATATACCATAATCTTAATTAATTAATTAAACACAGTTGATAATACATAATAAAAGCAAGGAAGAAACACATGGAGAGGAAGAGATCGCGGCCATCTTGTCGGTGTCAAGATATAAATAAAGTTGATTCAAAATTGTATGAATACCAGTGCACAAGCATCAGGGTAAAACCCAAATTCCCATTATGGTACACCAAAGGGGATCTTGCTGGATGGGAGATATATTTCTCCTAGCAGACTGGAGTTTGGTCAGGATTTTCCCTGATCTCAAGGACCTGTAATGAGGTCATAGTCACGTGATCAGGTCAGCTGATGTGTACCTCACCTGAGGGTGTGGACTAGGCCTATAAAACAAGGAGCTGGTGTAGTTGGTGGGTGTGGAAGAAAGGAGTTTGGCTGGAGTCAGCCTGGAATCTTGTTTTGTTACAGTGTGTCTGTGTGCACCAGGAAACGAATACCCGACCACCCGGAATGGCACCTGGCGGTCTCTGCGGTCCTGCAGCTGCTTAGTTGAGCCCGTCCCAAGCAAGGGTGAGTCTGGGACCAGTGGTTCTCCAAACTGGAGAGATTTATGTTCTGCTGTGTTTGTTATCTGAACTTTCTGTTGAACCCGTTATTAAAACCACTGAACTTTTGAACCGAAAGCCTGTGTGTTTGCCTCATTACTGCGGCCCGGCACCTGCCTACCAGAGCGGATCCCTACAATTGGTGGCGTTAATGCGGGCATACGCAGTGAGGTCAGGCTGTTTTTTTTTGTGGATGTTTTTTTTTCTCTGCATGACAGTAAATGTCCTGGGTGAAGAAAGTGACGCAAGACCCGGTGGATAACTGTCCGAAGATGGAGAGCACAGTAAAAATGCTGTTGGAGGCCATGCGACAGCAGCAGCAGACTACACAGCAGCAGCAGCAAGCTATACAGCAGCAACAACAGGCTATGCAGCAGCAGCAGGCTATACAGCAGCAGGCTATGGAGCAGCAACAGCAGGCTATGCAGCAGCAGCAGGCTATACAGCAGCAGGCTATGGAGCGGCAACAGGAAACCAACCGTCTACTGATGCAGCACATAACAGCGCCGCAGACAGCAGGAGCTGCCCCGGGACGTCAGGATGTCCGGAAAGCGGTACGCACAGCGATTAAAAAAATGGAAAAGTCAGATGATGTCAAGGTGTACCTGGAGATGTTTGAAGGCGTGGCTGAGAGAGAGAGTCTACCCCGGGACCCGTGGGCAGAAATTGTGGCTCAGTTTTTGGCTCCAGGACCCGCAAAAGCCTATAGGGACCTAGCCCCCGAGCAACAGAGAGACTATGAGATCGTCAAGGGTGAGATACTTGCACGTCTTGGGGTAAATGTTTTGGTCCGGGCCCAGTGGGTACACCAGTGGAACTTTTCCCCTTCCGAGCCATCTCGGTCCCAGTACTATGATTTGATACACCTGGTAGATAAATGGTTGCAGCCGGAGGTGTTGTCACCCAGCGCTATGCGGGATAGTATAGTAACTGATAAATTCTGGAGGACTATGCCCCACACCCTGCAAACCTGGGTTGGACAGGCAGCCCCTACTGATGGTCTCCAAATGGTAGACCTCATTGAAAGATATGGGGCTACCAAAGAGATACAGGGAGAGACTACCCGGAAGGTAATGAGTAAATTTCCCAAACCTTCACCCTGCCTTTCGGCGAGCAGAGACTCGGAAGGCCGCCCAAGACACGTCTGGGGACGAAAGAGGTCCCATAATCTGTTGGCGGTGCCAAGAACCAGGACATGTGAGAGCTGATTGCCCCCACCTGACTGAGCCCATGGACACCAACTATGGATACTATCAGTCTCATTATACCGAACACATGTGTGCAGTGGGCAAACCAGAGGGACCCAGTATGAACCATTTGTGTAAAGTGGAGGTGGAGGGTAACCCTGCTGTGGCTCTTCTGGACTCAGGGAGTCTCGTAACCCTAATACGAGCCAGCCACGTCCAAATCAGCGAGTATACTTGTCGGAAAATGGGTGTGGTGTGTATACATGGGGACTTAAAACATTATCCTACCACCCTGGTAATGATAAACACGCCAGCGGGGAGGAGGTGCCACGAGGTGGGGGTGGTGGTTAATTTGCATTATGACGTAATAATGGGGAGAGATTTTCCGTTATTTTCTGTGCTTTGGCCTGTAATTACCCCTCCCACAGAACAGTCGTCGGCACCAGTGGCAACCAGGTTGCATTCTCCGGAAAGGGGGCATGAACCTGGTGGCCCAGAGGAAGATGTACTGGCGGTAGGAGTACCTTTGCCTTCGGTGGAGGAGGAAAACCCCTCTCCTATAGAAGTGTTAGCTGGGGAGATGGAAGATTTGCCACCGGGACCAGAATTGTCAGACTTAAATGTGGCAGGTGACAATTTTGGTACGGCGCAACTCCGGGACCCTACGTTGACTCGAGCCCGGGAAAATGTACTGGTTGTCAATGGGGAACCCCAACACCCCGGGGCAGCTACAGTATTTCCCCGATTCGAGCTGAACCAAGATTTGCTGTATCGGGTTGAAAAAATACATGGGGAAATTGTCGTGCAATTGCTGGTACCGCAGTCATATCGGAGGTTGGTAATGGACTTAGCGCATGCGCATGTACTAGGGGACATTTGGGCCAAAAGAAAACCCTAGACAGAATTCTACAACGGTTTTACTGGCTAGGGGTCTATGAAGAAGTTAAACGGTATTGTAACTCTTGTCCCGTGTGCCAGGTAACCAGTCCGCAGCCTCATTTTCGGAGTCCCTTGGTGCCTTTACCAATTATAGAGGTCCCGTTTGAGAGAATAGCCATGGATCTGGTGGGGCCGGTTAATAAATCAGCAAGGGGTCATCAACACATCCTCGCAGTTCTAGATTACGCTACCAGGTATCCTGAGGCTATTCCCCTGCGACACACCTCGGCCAAACTAATCGCAAAAGAACTCATGGGTATGTTCTCTCGGGTGGGAATCCCTCAAGAAATCTTAACAGATCAGGGACCCCCTTTATGTCAAAAATCATGAAGGAACTCTGCCACTTGTTAAATGTTAAACAGTTGCGCACATCGGTCTATCATCCCCAAACAGACGGTTTGGTAGAAAGGTTCAATAAAACCCTGAAGAATAGGTTGAAAAAAGCAGTCTCTAAAGATGGTAACGACTGGGATCTCTTGTTGCCATACCTGATGTTTGCAGTGCGGGAGGTGCCCCAGGCATCTACGGGGTTCTCGCCCTTTGAACTATTATATGGCAGACATCCCCGTGGCTTACTCGATATAGCTAAAGAGGCCTGGGAAAACCAATCAACTCCCCACAAAAGTGTGATAGAACATGTGGCCAAAATGCAAGAGAGAATGGAGACAGTCCTACCATTAGTGCGAGAACATATGGAAGCAGCACAAAGGTCACAGAAGCAGGTCTATAACCGGGAGGCACGGGTAAGGTCCTTTAACCCTGGGGATCGGGTGTTGGTACTTGTGCCTACAGTGGATAGTAAGCTCCTTGCAAGGTGGCAGGGACCCTATGAGATTATGGAGAAGGTGGGTCCCGTAAACTATAAAGTACACCAACCAGGTCGAAGAAAGCCAGAACAGGTATGCCATGTGAATCTGCTCAAACCGTGGAAAAACAGAGACCCTCTTGGTGAGGATTGTCCACGGCCTGCATTTCCAGTAGAGAGGGCTCCCTTGCCTCAGGAGAAGGCAAGAGAAGTCCTCTCCGCCGTCAAAATAGCAGACACTTTGTCTCCTAGACAAGTTCAGGAGGTCCGAGAGTTTCTTAGCCGAAATACAGATGTTTTTTCAGAGCTCCCTGGCCGTACCTCCCTAATCCAACATGACATTGTCACAGAGCCGCAGGCCAAAGTCCGATTAAAGCCATATCGGGTGCCTGAGGCCCGGCGACAAGCCATCTCGGAAGAGGTAAAGAAGTTGCTGCAGTTAGGGTTATTGAAGAGTCCCAGAGTGAGTGGGCCAGCCCAATAGTCCTAATACCAAAACCAGATGGGACACTAAGGTTCTGTAATGACTTCAGAAAACTGAATGAAATTTCTAAATTTGACGCCTACCCCATGCCCCGGGTCGATGAGTTAATAGAGCGGTTTGGGCAGGCCCGGTATTTTTCAGTCATTGACCTCACAAAAGGGTATTGGCAGGTGCCCCTAACCAAAGCAGCGAGAGAGAAAACGGCTTTTGTAACACCCGAGGGACTGTTCCAGTATATACAGTCATGGCCAAAAGTTTTGAGAATGACACAAATATTAATTTTTACAAAGTCTACTGCTTCACTTTTTCTAATGGCAATTTGCATATACTCCAGAATGTTATAAAGAGTGATCAGCTTAACAGCAATTAATTGCAAAGTCAATATTTGGATAGAAAATGAACTTTATCCCCCAAAACACATTTCAACATCATTGCAGCCCAGCCTTAAAAGGACCAGCTAACCTCTTTTCAGTGATTGCTCCATTAACACAGGTGTGGGTGTTGATGAGGACATGGTTGGAGATCAATCTGTCATGATTAAGTAAGAATGACACCACTGGACACTTTAAAAGGAGGCTGGAGCTTGGCATCATTGTTTCTCTTCTGTTAACCATGGTTATCTCTAAAGAAACACGTGCAGTCATCATTGCAATGCACAAAAATGGCCTAACAGGGAAGAGTATCGCAGCTAGAAAGATTGCACCTCAGTTAACAATCTATCGCATCATCAAGAACTTCAAGGAGAGAGGTTTCATTGTTGTCAAAAAGGCTCCAGGACGCCCAAGAAAGACCAGCAAGCGCCAGGACCGTCTCTTAAAAGTGTTTCAGCTGCGGATCGGGCTACCAGCAGTGCAGAGCTTGCTCAGGAATGGCAGCAGGCAGGTGTGAGTGCATCTGCACGCACTGTGAGGCGGAGACTCTTGGAGCAAGGCCTGGTGTTATGTTACGGTAGCTGAGGAGTGCAGGTAAAAAAGGAAATACACCAGAGCAGTTGGAATCTATGAGATTGCAGTACCCTGACTAACCACCGCAACTAGAGGCAGCCGTGGAGCGTTCCTACGTTGGTCCTAGACGCCTCGTCACAGCCTGAGAAACTAACTACACCTAAAGATAGAAATAGGAAAGCTATCTGCCCCGGAGCAGAACCCCAAAGATAATAGAAAGCCCCCAAACATGTAATGGCGGTTAGACAAGAGGAAATACTGACACAGAAAGAAAATAGTATGAGCAAACGCTGGGGCCCAAACTATCTAAATAGAAAAGGACAGGAAGGGTACTTACTGCAATCTCAGAAAACCCTGAAAAAACACCAACTCTACTAATTTCAAAATCACCTGAGATCACACGACCTCTACCACCTAAATTAGTTCTCTGGTGTAAAAAAAAAATCAAAACAGCAGCCACTGAAAAAAAACTGGAAAAAGCAAAAGTACAAAACACAGTGGCTGGACTAAACTGAGAGGGCAAAAGCCCCCGGAGGGGACCCAGAAGGCCCCCACAGAAGTGCAGGACAAAATGCAAAAATATAGCAAAAACACAAAATAAGAAATTGTCTTATCTGATAGCAGGAGATGCAGACACGACACAGCAGGCTACAAGGGAAACTGGAAAGAAGGATTCAGACCAGAACAATTGATCACCGGCAACCCTGATGGGAAAATGACTCCCTTATATAAGACCAATCAGTAACACCTGATTCCCAGTCCTCACAATCCTCACTAGTACCGCTTGTAACCACCAGAGGGAGCCTCTGCTCAGAACTCATCTCAAACCCATTCACAACAGTACCCCCCCCTTGAGGAGGGGTCACCGAACCCTCATTTGAGCAACCAGGTCGGTCAGGATGAGTTCTATGATACGCACGGATAAGTCTCCTAGCATGGATGTCCGAAGCAAACACCCAAGAATTGTCTTCCTGACCATAACCTCTCCATTTAACCAAATACTGGAGTCTTCGTCTAGAAAAACGAGAATCCAATATTTTCTCAACCACATACTCCAGATTGCCCTCAACCAAAACAGGGTCAGGAGGCACAGCAGCAGGAACCACTGGCTCAACAAACCTCTTCAACAAGGACTTGTGGAACACGTTATGGATCTTAAATGTCCCTGGAAGAAGCAAACGAAAAGAAACAGGATTAATAATCTCCATGATCTTATAAGGTCCAATGAACCTAGGCTTAAATTTAGGAGATGCTACTCTCATAGGAATATTCTTTGAGGACAACCAGACCAAGTCCCCCACTTTAAACCGAGGACCATCAGTCCTATGCCGGTTAGCAAACCGCTGGGCCTTCTCCTGAGAGAGGGACAACCTCTCCACTACCTGGTCCCAAATCTGCTGCATACGCTCAACAACAGAGTCAACACCTGGACAGACAGAAGCCTCCGTCTGTCCTGAAGAAAATCGAGGGTGAAACCCAGAATTACAGAAAAACGGAGACATCAAAGTGGCAGAGCTAGCCCTATTATTAAGAGCAAACTCAGCCAAAGGCAAAAAAGAGACCCAGTCATCCTGATCAGCAGACACAAAGCATCTTAGATAAGTCTCCAATGTCTGGTTTGTTCTCTCAGTTTGACCATTGGTCTGAGGATGAAATGCCGAGGAGAAAGACAATTGAACACCCAGTTTAGAACAAAAAGTCCTCCAAAATCTGGAAACAAACTGGACTCCTCTGTCAGACACAATGTTCTCAGGAATGCCGTGTAAACGAACCACGTGCTGAAGGAACAACGGCACCAATTCAGAGGAGGAAGGCAACTTAGGTAATGGCACAAGATGTATCATTTTGGAAAACCTATCACAAATTACCCAGATGGTGGTCATTCTCTGAGAAACAGGAAGATCGGAAATGAAATCCATAGAGATATGGGTCCATGGTCTCTTGGGCACAGGCAATGGCATCAACAAACCACTAGAGCGAGAGCAAGGCTTGGAGCGAGAGCAAGTCCCGCAGGACTGCACAAATTCCCTGACATCGCGAGACAAGGTAGACCACCAAAAGTACCGACTAACCAAGTCTCTGGTACCAAAAATTCCGGGATGCCCAGCCAATGCGGAACAATGAATCTCAGACATCACACTCTTTTTCCATTGGTCCGGGACAAACAATTTTCCAACAGGGCAGCGCTCGGGCCTATCCTCCTGACACCCCTCCAGAGCAAGTCTCAAATTGGGCGAGATGGCGGAAAGAACTACATCCTCCTTCAAAATAACAGAGGGATCAGATAGCTCAGGAGAGTCCGCAAGGAAACTCCTCGAGAGGGCATCCGCCTTAACATTCTTAGTGCCAGGAAGAAAGGAAACCACAAAATTAAAACGTGAGAAAAACAAGGCCCACCTGGCCTGTCTAGGATTGAGTCGCTTGGCAGATTCCAGATAGACCAGATTCTTATGGTCCGTAAGGACCACCACCTGATGTTTGGCTCCCTCCAGCCAATGTCTCCACTCTTCAAAAGCCCACTTCAACAGGCCGGTGATACTGTTATGTTACGGTAGCTGAGGAGTGCAGGTAAAAAAGGAAATACACCAGAGCAGTTGGAATCTATGAGATTGCAGTACCCTGACTAACCACCGCAACTAGAGGCAGCCGTGGAGCGTTCCTACGTTGGTCCTAGACGCCTCGTCACAGCCTGAGAAACTAACTACACCTAAAGATAGAAATAGGAAAGCTATCTGCCCCGGAGCAGAACCCCAAAGATAATAGAAAGCCCCCAAACATGTAATGGCGGTTAGACAAGAGGAAATACTGACACAGAAAGAAAATAGTATGAGCAAACGCTGGGGCCCAAACTATCTAAATAGAAAAGGACAGGAAGGGTACTTACTGCAATCTCAGAAAACCCTGAAAAAACACCAACTCTACTAATTTCAAAATCACCTGAGATCACACGACCTCTACCACCTAAATTAGTTCTCTGGTGTAAAAAAAAAATCAAAACAGCAGCCACTGAAAAAAAACTGGAAAAAGCAAAAGTACAAAACACAGTGGCTGGACTAAACTGAGAGGGCAAAAGCCCCCGGAGGGGACCCAGAAGGCCCCCACAGAAGTGCAGGACAAAATGCAAAAATATAGCAAAAACACAAAATAAGAAATTGTCTTATCTGATAGCAGGAGATGCAGACACGACACAGCAGGCTACAAGGGAAACTGGAAAGAAGGATTCAGATCAGAACAATTGATCACCGGCAACCCTGATGGGAAAATGACTCCCTTATATAAGACCAATCAGTAACACCTGATTCCCAGTCCTCACAATCCTCACTAGTACCGCTTGTAACCACCAGAGGGAGCCTCTGCTCAGAACTCATCTCAAACCCATTCACAACAACCTGGTCTCAAGGAGGGCAGCAAAGAAGCCACTTCTCTCCAGAAAAAACATCATGGACAGACTGATATTCTGCAAAAGGTACAGGCAGTGGACTGCTGAGGACTGGGGTAAAGTTATTTTCTCTGATGAATCCCCTTTTCGATTGTTTGGGACATCAGGAAAACGCCTCATTCGGAGAAGACAAGGTGAGCGCTACCACCAGTCTTGTCTCATGCCAACTGTTAAGCATCCTGAAACCATTCATGTGTGGGGTTGCTTCTCAACCAAGGGAATCGGCTCTCTCACAGTCTTGCCTAAAATCACAGCCATGAATAAAGAATGGTACCAGAATGTCCTCCAAGAGCAACTTCTCCCAACCCTCCAAGAGCAGTTTGGCGATCAACAATGCCTTTTCCAGCATGATGGAGCACCTTGCCATAAAGCAAAGGTGATAACTAAATGGCTCAGGGAACAAAACATAGAGATTTTGGGTCCATGGCCTGGAAACTCCCCAGATCTTAAGGTACTGCCACACTACACAATCCCGCTAGCGATCTCGTTAGCGTCGCATACTAATGAGATCGCTAGCGGGATTGTTTCTATATCGCTAGTAGCTACCTAACTTAGCGATGTCGTTAAGGACGCTATCGCGGTTAGCGATCTCCTTAACGACTTTAGCGGTACAAAAGTACCGCTAAATCGCTAAGAAAAGGTGCTACACTAAGCGATTATACTTACCCAGCGGGAGCGCCGGCGATAAAATAGGGTTCGGAACGATTCCAGCGACGAGCGAGATCACAGCAGGATCTCAGCAGGGAGCTCGTCGCTGGTAGATGCCGCACACTACAAGATCGCTAACGGGATCGCTAAATAGTGACGTTTTTTAGCGATCCCGTTAGCGATGTTGTTTAGTGTGGCATACCCTTTAATCCCATTGAGAACTTGTGGTTAATCATCAAGAGACGTTTGGACAAACAAAAACCTAAAAATTCTGACAAAATGAAAGCATTGATTGTACAAGAATGGACTGCTATCAGTCAGGATTTGGTCCAGAAGTTGATTGAGAGCATGCCAGGGAGAATTGCAGAGGTCCTGAAGAAGAAGGGTCAACACTGCAAATATTGACTTGCTGCATTAACTCATTCTAACTGTCAATATAAGCTTTTGTTACTCATATGTTTGCAATTATATTTCTGTCTGTGACAAAAACATCTGTCAAAACACACATAAAAACCAGAGGGCAGCAGATCATGTGAAAATATAATATTTGTGTCATTCTCAAAACTTTTGGCCATGACTGTAGTCCTACCCTTCGGGTTGCATGGCGCTCCAGCGACTTTCCAGAGCTTAATGGACGTTGTTCTTGTCCCCATCGCCGATATGCCGCGGCCTATCTGGACGATATTGTGATATACAGTACAGACTGGGAAAGTCACTTGGCCAAGGTACAGGCGGTGATTGATTCTCTGCGACAAGCAGGGCTAACTGCCAACCCAAAGAAGTGTTCCATAGGGTTGGAGGAAGCTCGGTACCTGGGGTATGTGATTGGGAGAGGAGTTATCAAACCCCAAATAAACAAAGTGGAGGCAATCCAAAACTGGCCCCGTCCCTCACCACAAAACAAGTGAAAGGGTTTTTGGGGATAGTGGGATACTACCGGCGGTTTATTCCCAATTTTGCAACCCTGTCGGCGCCGTTAACTGACTGCCTAAAAGGCAGGAAGTCAGTAATGGTGCGATGGAATGATCAGCTTGAAGAAGCGTTTGTAAAACTAAAAGGGGCACTGTGCGGGTCACCAGTTTTGATGACACCCGACTTCAAAAGAGAATTCATTGTCCAGACTGATGTGTCAGAGGTAGGTCTGGGTGCCATATTGTCTCAGGAGGTTAACGGGGAGGAGCATTCCATTAGCTGGAGTAAGCTTTCGACTCAAGAAACTGAAACCAGATACAGCATTGTAGAGAGAGAGTGCCTGGCGATCAAGTGGGCACTGGAGTCATTGCGCTACTATCTGTTGGGGAGAACATTTCGGTTGGTAACTGATCATTCCCCTCTGACTTGGATGAGTCAAGCCAAAGAGAGAAATGCACGAGTCACCAGGTGGTTTCTGTCGCTACAAAATTTCAAATTTTCAGTAGAACATCGGGCAGGCAAATTACAGGGGAACGCAGATGCACTGCCCAGAGTTCACTGTATGTCATGTGTCCACCCTCCTAAGGTTGAACAAAGGGGGGAGGTATGTGGTACACCAAAGGGGATCTTGCTGGATGGGAGATATATTTCTCCTAGCAGACTGGAGTTTGGTCAGGATTTTCCCTGATCTCAAGGACCTGTAATGAGGTCATAGTCACGTGATCAGGTCAGCTGATGTGTACCTCACCTGAGGGTGTGGACTAGGCCTATAAAACAAGGAGATGGTGTAGTTGGTGGGTGTGGAAGAAAGGAGTTTGGCTGGAGTCAGCCTGGAATCTTGTTTTGTTACAGTGTGTCTGTGTGCACCAGGAAACGAATACCCGACCACCCGGAATGGCACCTGGCGGTCTCTGCGGTCCTGCAGCCGCTTAGTTAAGCCCGTCCCAAGCAAGGGTGAGTCTGGGACCAGTGGTTCTCCAAACTGGAGAGATTTATGTTCTGCTGTGTTTGTTATCTGGACTTTCTGTTGAACCCGTTATTAAAACCACTGAACTTTTGAACCGAAAGCCTGTGTGTTTGCCTCATTACTGCGGCCCAGCACCTGCCTACCAGAGCGGATCCCTACACCATATATGGTTAATGAGAGCGCATGTGTCAGTGACGTGGGAAAGTGGGCGAGAACAAGCAGTCATGCAAGCCCCGTCCACAACGTCAGATATCCAGTACAATAAGTCCAAGCCGAAAATATGACACGGCGCAAAACTGAATGAATGCGTTCACCCATATATGGAGTAAACGCATGAATAGTACAGGTGAACAAAAATGTATTTGCGCCCTAGCCCAGAGAAAAAATGGGCAAAAGTGCGTAGCCTAAAGAAAGCCACACACGTAAAAAACAAGAGCATATTTTTTCTCTGGGCTAGGGCGCATATACATTTTTGTTCACCTGTACTATTCATGCGTTTACTCCATGTATGGGTGAACGCATTCATTCAGTTTTGCGCCGTGTCATATTTTCGGCTTGGACTTATTGGACTTTTGTTAAACTTCATTTATTATTTTCTGTATTATATTATTTATTTATTTTACTGTACCGCACGGTATCCTTAGTGATATATTCATGCAGGACTGTGCTCCGCTGTTATTTACCTTGCCTGGATATCTGACGTTGTGGACGGGGCTTGCATGACTGCTTGTTCTCGCCCACTTTCCCACGTCACTGACACATGCGCTCTCATTAACCATATATGATCTCTTCCTCTCCATGTGTTTCTTCCTTGCGGTTAGTATGTATTATCAACTGTGTTTAATTAATTAATTAAAATTATGATATATATAGCCTGGACATGTGGAAATGAGGCACAATACTCCCCCTGAGAAAGCCACCAGTTTGAGTGGCGATACGCGTGGGGTCTCCTCACATTTTTTTTCCCCCCTTTCCCTGTTACCATTTCCACATCTCTTGTCGGCTCTCATTGCAGACTGACCTGAGCTTTTTGCTGCTTTTTTGCTATGTCATACTCATTGGAGGCTGACATTCTCTTGCCATTTTGTGCTATACCTCAAAGGAGCTTCCATTTCTCCAGGCAGACATCGGTATAAGTATTCACCCCTATTAGGGTCATGCATATGGTGCTGTGAATTGGTAGATATATATTATTTGATCTTGTATCAATATGTATCGCTTGTGTTTTGCCTAGGATATTGTTACTATCATTATAGTTTTTTTGCTGTGTGGGATTAAGTGAGGGGTGACATTGTCAGTATTTCATGGCATGTCTGGAATATCTTGATTGTTTTTAAATGTTTTTAATTGTTTTGTGTCTTGTTTTTTCATGTTTGCTATTGTTAATAAAATTACATATTTTTTCATATATGGTTGTCCCATTTTTGTGGCATACTTTTTCTTCTTCCTGTTTTTCCACTAAATTATCCTATGCCACTGGTGAACCCTTTTTCTATTAAGATCAAGTGGTGCCCTCCCGTTTGGTTGTTGGTTTTCTGTGAAGTAACAGAGCTCGCTTATATCACTATATCCTGTCATCTTACTAGCAGCAGGCTCTGCCTGCATGGTGGACCCCGGGCTGCGAACCAATCTATTATTTATATTTATTTGGTGCGTTCCGCAGTCCCTAACACTCTGCGTGCCTAAACTTTGGAGCTCCCCCACAAAAGACCCCATTTTGGAAACTAGACCCCCTAAGGAGCTTATCTAGATGCACAGTGAGCACTTTAAACTCCCAGATGCTTCACAGAAGTTTATAACGCAGAGCCGTGAAAATAAAAAATCGTTTTTTTTTCTCAAAAAATGATTTTTTTTTCCCCCCTATTTTTTATTTTCACAATGGTTAAAGGACAAATTGGACCACAAAAGTTGTTGTGTAGTTTGTCCTGAGTACGCTGGTATCCCATATGTGAGGGGGAACCACTGTTTGGGCACACGTCAGGGCTCGGAAGGGATGTAGTGACGCTTTGAAATGATGACTTTGATGGAATGGTCTGAGGGCATCATGTTACGTTTGCAGAGCCCCTGATGTGCCTAAACAATAGAAACCCCCCACAAATGACCCCATTTTGGAAACTAGACCCCCATGAAACTTATCCAGATGTGTGGTGAGCACCTTGAACCCTCACGTGCTTCACAGAAGTTTATAAAGCAGAGCCGTGAAAATAAAAAATCATTTTTTTCCTCAAAAACTGATTTTTTTTAACCCGCAATTTTTTATTTTCACAAGGGTAACAGGAGAAATTGGACCCAAAAGTTGTTGTACAGTTTGTCCTGAGTACACTGATATCCCATATGTGGGGGGGAACCAATGTTCGGGCACACGGGGCTCAGAAGGGAAGTAGTCACGTTTTGAAATGCCGACTTTGATGAAATGGTCTTCTGGCATCATGTTACGCTTGCAGAGCCACTGATGTGCCTAAACAGTAGAAACTCCCAACAAGTGACCACATTTTGGAAACTAGACCCCGCAAGGAACTTATCTAGATGTGTGTTGAGTACTTTGAACCCCCAAAGGCTACACAGAAGTTTATAACGCCTGGGCATGAAAATAAAAAAATCATATTTTTCCATGATCTTTTAGTCCCCAATTTTTTTATTTTCCCAAGGCTAACAGTACAAATTAGACCCCAAAAGTTATTGTCCAATTTGTCCTGAGTACGCTGATATCCCATATGTGGGAGAAAACTCATGTATGGGTACTCGGGGCTCGGAAGGGAAGTAGTGACGTTTTGAAATGCCGACTTGATGGAATGTCTGCGGGCATCATGTTACGTTTGCAGAGCCCCTGATGTGCCTAAACTGTGGAAATCCCTCCAAGTGACCCCATTTTGGAAGCTAGACCACTCAAGCAACTTATCTAGATGTGTAGTGAGCACTTTGAACCCCCAAGTGCTTCACAGAAGTTTATAACCCAGAATCATGAAAATAAAAAATCATTTTTTTTCCACAAAAAGTGATTTTTTTAGCCCACATTTTTTTATTTTATCAAGATTAACAGGAGAAATTGGACTCCAAAAGTTGTTGTCCTGTTTGTCCTGAGTATGCTGGTACCGCATATGTGGGGGGGAACTAAATGTTTGGGCACACGTCGGGGCTTGGAAGGGAAGCAGTGACGTTTTATAATGCCGACTTGATGGAATGGTCTGCGGGCGTCATGTTACATTTGCAGAGCTCATAATGTGCCTAAACAGTAGAAACCCCCAAGTGACCCCATTTTGGAAGCTAGATCCCGCAAATAACTCCTCTAGATGTATGGTGAGCACTTTGAATCTCCAAGTTCTTCACAGAAGTTTTAATGCAGAGCCGTGAAAATTAAAAATAATTTTTTTTTTCACAAAAATATTTTTTTAGTCCCCAAATTTTTTTTTACCCATGGGTAACAGGAGAAATTAGACCCCCAAAGTTGTTGTACAATTTTTCCTGAGTACGATGATACCCCATATGTGGGGGTAAACCACTATTTGGGCACACGTCGGGGCTCAGAATAATGGGAGCACTGTTTGAATTTTTGAGCGCAAAATTTGCAGGAATCAATGGTGGCGCCATGTCGTGTTTGGAGTCCCCCTGATTTGCCTAAATAGTGGAAATCCCTCAATTCTAACTCCAACCCTAACTTCAACACACCCCTAACCACAACCCTAACCCCTACACACCCCTAACCCTAATCCACACCCAAACCCTAACCCCAACACAACCCTAACCCTAATCCCAACCCTACCATAACCACAAGCCTAACCCTAATCCCAACCCTAACCCTAATTCCAACCCTAACCCTAATTCTAAAAGTAACCCTAATTCCAACCCTAACCCTAATTCTAACCGTAACCCTAATTCTAACTCTAACCCTAATTCTAACCCTAATGCTAACCCTAATCCTAAGGCTAACCCTAACCTTAGTTCTAACCCTAACTCTAATTCTAACCCTAATAGAAAAATAAAAAATATATATATTTTTTTATTTTATTTTTTGTCCCTACCTATGGAAGGTGATAAAGGGGGCGCTTATTTACTTTTTTTATTTTGATTACTGTGAGAGTTTATTTCAGTGATCAAAATAAATGTACGGAATCTGCCGGCCGGCAGGCGCACTACTCATGCGTCCACCATTTTTCAAGATGGCGGCGCCAATGAGGACTCCCAGAGGGACACCGTGTCGGCCACAGGGACATCGCAGGTCCTGGGAGAGGTGAGGGGGGTATCGGAAGGCGGGGGAGCGGACCGGAGCGGAGGGGAGCAGATAGTGACGGCGGTGACCAATCGACCGCCGTCACTCGGTGTTGGGGGGGTCGGATCTCGGTGTCCAGCCATGGTAGATGCTATTGCAGCATCGGCCATGGCTGGATTGTAATATTTCACCAAATTTCATTGGTGAAATATTACAAATCGCTCTGATTTGCTGTTTCACTTTTAACAGCCAATCAGAGCGATCGTAGCCATGTGGGGGTTAAGCCAACCCCCCTGTGGTGAAGCACAAAGGGTCTTGTGCCTGCGGTTCGGGTGACCTTTCAGTGACCCCGGTCACCCGAGCCGCAGGAACATGATTTATACCATGACGCCTACGTAGGCATCATTGGTCATAATGGCACAGGTTTTTATGATGCTGACGTAGGTGTCATGGGTCGGGAAGGGATTAAAATGGCTGTCTATAGTGCCCAATTGTCCTCAATTCTTATGACCTGAGCTGACTTTATAACAGCTGAGGCGGTTGACCTTTTATCTGCTATCTTTATCCCTATCTATCCTATTGTTCACACTGCTTATAACCTGTACTGACTTTATACAGTTGAGGTGGGAACCACTGTTTATCTTAGGGATTATTGATTAAGTGCTTTGGCCATGTGACTACTTTTACTCTAGTATCATGCCACTCAATCCTTGTGACCTCTCAGTGAGAAATGGCACTTTCTCAAAATTGAGTCTGGTGTACTCAGCAATTCTATATATCAACCAGAGAGCAAACCCAGTTAACCACAGGCAGGCTAAAATGACCCAAACTTTTTCAAGACTGCCTAGCACCATATTGGAGTAGCATATAAGCACAAAACAAGACTGGAGATAGACAGACTTACACCATGAAACAAAAGACACAGTTCCTTTCAGTCAATACACATACTTTGCAAATCTTTCACCACAATTGTTCCACTTGCAGCCTCCCCAAATATTTGCTGGACTGTTGCAAACCATAGGCCACCAGAAGACACAGACAGGACAAGCCCACCTACGTGCTTCCAGTCTTTCTGCATAGCTTCAATCAACAGCAGCACAATATTATGGTTTCAGCTTATCTCTTCCTTACTAGTGTGATTTATGTGCTTTCACTTTCCTATTGTTCCTTTCTTATATCTTTGGTGCCAATTGACCAAAGACCACTCTTTTATCTAAAGGTACTGCCACACTAAACAATCCCGCTAGCGATCACGATAACGACGCATACTAATGCGATCGCTAGCGGGATTGTTTCTATATCGCTAAGTGCGGCCACATTTAGCGATATAGTTAACGACGCTATCGCCGTTAGCGATCTTCTTAACGACTTTAGCGGTACAAAAGTACAGCTAAATCGCTAAGAAAAGGTGCCACACTAGCGATATATACTTACCCAGCGGGAGCGCCGACGATAAAAATAGGGTCCGGAACGATTCCAGCGACGAGCGAGATCACAGCAGGAAGCTCGTCGCTGGCAGATGCCGCACTGAACAACATCGCTAACGGGATCGCTAAATAGTGACATTTTTTAGCGATCCCGTTAGCGATATTGTTCAGTGTGGCATACCCTTAAGTGGACTCTTTTAAGCCTGGGTCTCACATAGCGATACACCAGCGATCCCGACAACGATATGCACTTGTCAGGATCGCTGGTGTATCGCTACATGATCGCTGCTGAGCTGCCAAACAGGCAGCTCAGGCAGCGATCTGGGACAGCGACATTGCGGGTAACATCGCTTAGTTACCCGCAGTGTACGTTGGATACCAGCGCCCTGGTGCAGGGAGCTGGTAACCAAGGTACATATCGGGTTTCCAGGCGCTTCGCGGTGCCTGGAAACCCGCTGTGTACCTTGGTTACCAGCTCCCTGCATCAGGGCGCTGGTATCCAAGGTACACAGCGGGTTTCTAGGCACAGCCCCGCGTCTGGCAACCCGCTGTGTACCTTGGTTACCAGGGGATCGCTGGTCTCCCGCCTGTCACACGCAGCGATGCGTGCCTGTCAGCGGGAGAGCAGCGATCAAAAAAATGTCCTGGCCTTTCAGCGACTATCAGCGATACCCGTCAGGGGGGCTGATCGTCGCTGAATGTCACACACAGCGATATCGCTGGTGAGCTCGCTGCTGCGTCACAAAACTAGTGACTCAGCAACGATATTGTTAGCGAGATCGCTGTGTGAGACGACGGCTTTATACACTCAGGATTGTGTGTTTAAATCTTTATTACTTGCACACGGTCATTCAGTTCATTCAGGGAGTCTCACGTGTCAATCACTCTCGTGCATACACAGATATTCAGTGCAAACTACAACATATATAGTACAACATATAACGAGAATCACAAATAATCAACCAATCCGATATACTTTCTATGGTTCTTTGTCGAACAATATGAGCTGGCTACAAAAGGACGGCTATATCGTACCCGGGTCCGGTCTGCAGACTGTGAGCCAGATGGAGACACAGAGAGTTTTGTAAAAAACAAATTTCTTACTTCACAGATGATTTAGTCTGTGTTTCCCTCAGTACACAGTGCGATTGCAGGGTCTCGGATACTAGGTATGTCCTCTGTTCTAACCAGCCCCTCCGCAGGGATGCCAAATCTGTTAGGGTGGTACCAAGAAGACCCTCAGATATCGGATGATTGCCAAATTAGGTGGAGCTTCGATCGAGGCAGGATGGTGGGACGAAATGGACACAGGAAACAAGTCTCTGGGTTCAAATCATCTGATCTTTAATCAATTCCCATCAGCTTATTTTCATTGCTGAATGGGCGTACACATTAGGCCATCTGATGTGTTTTTCAGAATTTATTAGTAAATCATTTATTACAGAAAAACATCTTATTATGCATATATCAGCTTTCCATTATTCGTCATCTATAAGGGAATTTTCCATTACGTCTTAAAGGTGAGTATGTGCCTCATTTGGTAAGTCTAATCATTGCAATTAGTAGTTTTATCTGATTATAAATGGCTGATAGAGGTATGTCACGCTAACCTTAGGACTATAAGCCACCTTGTTTCCTTCATCAGCAAATAGTGTCATTATGTGTCATTCTGAGTGAGAGAGAAAAACATCTTAAAGTGATCTGTATGTGACAGATTAGAAGGGTCTCTGGATTCCCTATCACAAACATTTCCCCCTGGTGGGAACTGTTGTGAATTATCTAGAGATGGTTTCTGAGCAGAGGCTCCCTCTGGTGGTTACAGACAGTACTGAACCTTTCAGCGAGGAATGGCAATATGGGATCACTGACTGGACTGACATAAGGGAGGTTCCCTCCCATGATGGTCGCCGGTGATCAATTGTTCTTGTCTCAATTGTGGTTCCTGGTTCATTTGGAAGTTGCTGGAGTCTTGCCTGCACCTGCTGCTTTCAGATAAGATATTTTCTGCTTTTCTTTTGTGTTTGCTTTTTTCATAGTTTTCTGCACTTTTGTGGAGGTCAGCCGGGTCCCCTCCTATTTGTTCATTTGCTTTTTCCTGTTTTTTTCAGTGGCTTCGGCTTTGTTTTGTTACACCAGAGATCTGATTTAGGTGGTAGAGATCGTGTGATGTCAGGTTTTTTGGCAATCAGAAGTGCTGGTAATTTTTAGGGTTTTTGTTGGATTGCAGTCAGAATTCTTTCCTGTACTTTTCTGTCTAGACAGATTGAAACGTTTGCTCATTCTATTTTCTGTCTGTGTCCGAGCTATCTTCTTGTCTAACCGCCATTACAAGTTTGGGGGCTTCCTATTTTCTTTGGGGATCTGCTCCGGGGCAGATAGCTTTCATCTTTCTGCCTTTAGGTGTAGTTATCTCTCAGGCTGTGATGAGATGTCAAGGATCAACGTAGGAACGCTCCACGGCTACCTCTAGTTGTGTGGTTAATTCAGGTTACTGCAATCCAATAGGTTCCAGCCTCTCTGGTGTATTACCGTTTTTGCTTTTTTTCCTCAACTACCTAAACATAACTGGGAACACATCAACATACTGTGTCAACCATTTTGGTATGGGCATCATAAACACCCTTGAAAACACTAACGTGGCTGTTGCATCACAGAACACGGTCACCCTGGTGATCTAGTGGTGGTGTCTTAAGGGACGTGGAGGATGGCCTCAGAAAAAGGTCTTCCCAGATTAAAGGAGCGGGTCTCCTATACTTGTAATGCCCTTTCCCCCTGGGGGATACACATCAACATACTGTGTCAACATTTTTGGTACGGACATCATAAACACTCTTGAGAACACTAACGTGACTGTTGCATCATGGAACACGTTCACCCTGGTGATCTAGTGGTGTTGTCGGAAGAGACCTGGAGGATGACCTTCGAAAAAAGTCTTCCCAGTTTAAAGGAGTGGGTCTCCTATACTTGTAATGCCCATAGACAAAGTGTTTTGGGCTGACAAACATTTCCCCCTGGGGGTAAAAATCAACATACTGTGTCAACCTTTTTTGGTACGGGCATCATAAACACCCTTGAAAACACTAACGTGGCCGTTGCATCACAGAACACGTTTACCCTGGTGATCTAGTGGAGGTGTCCTCCCAGCTTAAAGGAGTGGTCTCCTATACTTGTAATGCATACACCAAGTGTATGGGCTGACAAACATTTCCCACCAGGGGGTACACATCAACATACTGTGTCAACCTTTTTTGTATGGGCATCATAAATACCCTTAAAAACAGTAACGTTGCTGTTGCATCATGGAATACGTTCACCCTGGTGATCTAGTGGTGGTGTCGGAAGAGACCTGGAGGATGGCCTCAGAAAAAGGTCTTCCCAGATTAAAGGAGAGGGTCTCCTATACCTGTAATGTCCATACACAAAGTGTATGGCCTGACAAACATTTCCCCCTAGGGGGGTACACATCAACGTACTGTGTCAACCTTTATGTTACTGTCATCATAAACACCCTTGAAAATAGTAACGTGGCTGTTGCATCACGAAACACTGTCATCCTGGTGATCTAGTGGTGGTGTCGGAAGAGACCTGGAGGATGGCCTCAGAAAAAGGTCTTCCCAGTTTACACCATGTTCCAAATTATTATGCAAATTGGTTTTAAGTGTCTTAGCGTTTTTTTTTTGTAAATGAAACCCATTGATGGTATTGTGTCTCAGGGTTCTTTGGATCACTGAAATCAATCTCAGATAGCTGTGATAATTAATTTGTCATGTGAGCCCAATGAAAGGAAAACTGGATGTTCCACACTATTAAGCAGGGCAGAGTTTTCAGGTAACATGGGAAAGAAAAAGGATCTCTCTGCTGCTGAAAATCATCAAATTGCGCAATGCCTTGGTGAAGGGATGAAAACGTTAGATATTTCCCGAAAACGTAAGAGTGATCATCGTACTGTTAAGAGATTTGTGGCTGATTCTGAGCACAGATGTGTTTGTGCTGATAAAGGCAGAATGAGGAAGGTTTCTGCCAGGCAAGTTCATTGTATTAAGAGAGCAGCTGCTAAAAAGCCATTACAAACCTGCAAATAGATATTTGAAGCTGCTGGTGCCTCTGGAGTCCCTCAAACCTCAAGGTGTAGGATTCTTCAAAGGCTTGCTGTGGTGCATAAACCTACTACTCGGCCACCCCTAAACAGTGCTCACAAGCAGAAATCGTTGCAGCGGGCCCAAACATACATGAAGACTAATTATCAAACAGTCTTGTTTACTGATGAGTGTCGAGCAACCCTGGATGGTCCAGATGGATGGAGTAGTGTATGGTTAGTGGATGGCCACCATGTCTCAACAAGGCTGTGACGTCAGCAAGGAGGTGGAGGAGTCATGTTTTGGGCCAGAATCATGGGGAAACAGCTGGTAGGGCCCTTTAGGCTTCCTAAAGGTGTGAAAATGACCTCTGCAAAGTATATAGAGTTTCTGACTGACAACTTTCTTCCATGGTATAAAAAGCAGAAACGTGTCTTCAGGAGCAAAATCATCTTCATGCATGACAATGCACCATCTCATTCTGCAAAGAATACCTCTGAGTCATTGGTTGCTATGGGCATAAAAGGAGATAAACTCATGGTGTGGCCATCATCTTCCCCTGACCTCAACCCTATAGAGAACCTTTGGAGTATCATCAAGCAAAAGATCTATGAGGTTGGGAGGCAGTTCACATCAAAACAGCAGCTCTGGGAGGCTATTCTGACTTCATGCAAAGAAATACAAGCAGAAACTCTCCAAAAACTCACAAGTTCAAAGGATGCAAGAATTGTGAAGGTGATATCAAAGAATGGTTCCTATGTTAACATGTAACTTGGCCTGTTAGGTGAATGTGACCTCCTAATGCAGCAAATTCCACAAATGAGCATTTTCAGTTCTTTAAAACATATTAAATGTTTGGAAATTCTACTGTGCCTAATAATTTGGAAAAGTGCATTTTGAGTTTTAATTCATTTTGGAGATTATACTGTTATCATTTGGAGGTTTCTTCAATAAAATTTGATGTATTCTCTAACAGGTGATGACTTTTATTAGACTGACTGTCATTTACACCGACCACTTAGGAAAATTAGAGAAAAATATAATTTGCATAATAATTTGGAACATAGTGTAAAGGAGCGGGTCTCTTATAAATGTAATGCCCCCCTGGGGGGTACACTTCAACATACTGTGTCAACCTTTTTGGTACAGGCATCATAAACACACTTGAAAACAGTAACGTGGTTGTTGCATCACAGAACAAGGTCACTATGGTGATCTAGTGGTGGTTGATGATGAGGATGAGGAGGAGGATAACACCAAATAGCAAAAATCAGGAAGTGTATACCCATGTGTGGGTGTGAAGAGGTGCATGGGAATACACTTCCCAAAAAAAGACACTGTATTTGAGGTTATGTTTTGCTGTTATCATTCGGTGGTGTAGAGAAGTTTGGCCCAATCCAGCCCTTGTTCTTTTTATTAGAGTCAGCCTGTCAGCATTTTCAGTTGACCTTAGCTAACCTTAAGGCAGATGTGCTTGTCAGTTATAATTCCACCAGCAGAACTAAAAACCCGCTCTGACAAAACGCTAGCGGCCGAGCAGGCCAGAACCTCAAAGGCGTAGCGAGCCAGTTCATGCCAAGTATCCAGCTTGGATACCCAATAATTAAATGGCACAGACGAATCACGGAGGATGTTGGTACGATTAGCAAGGTACTCCCTCAGCATCTTCCAAAATTTTCCACTCCTTGCGTGAGTACCCCACACCTTGAGGCCAGTGCGATGGGAGGGTCTGAGAAAACTGTCCCAGATCTTTGCCAGTGTTCCCCTGCTTCAGCTTGATTGTATTTGTTTTTCTCATGCCTGTGCTCCTTGGTTGTAGATCAAACTGTTAGCTCTGCCACCAGCGCTTTCAGATGGGAGTGTTTTTAATAATTCCACAACAAGGGCCCTCTGGTACTGCATCATTTTAGTACACCTGTATGCCTCTGGAAGAAGAGATTGAAAGTTCTAATTGTAGTGTAAGTCTAGAAGTGTCACCAACCAGCAATGAGTGTCACTCAAAATTTTGACAATGCAAAGGTCATGGGAAAGGCAATGCAACATAAAGTCAGCCATGCGTGCCAAACTGCTAACAGGAAAGACTTCCATGTCCTCACCAAGAGAACGACTGACCATGCTTTCCTTCTCCTCCTCCTCCTCCTCCTCCCTGTCCTTAGTCCATCCACGCTGGACAGACGGTATGACAGTTGTGCTTGCAATACCATCTATAGTGCATGAAAGTAGCTCCTGCTCTTTCTCCTTCTCCTCTTCCTGTTACGCTGTTCGTTCTGTCTGTACTTGGTTGTCGGCGTGACAATGCATGTCTTTGCTTTAACCCTTTTCTTCTTTCCCACTAATTGAGCTGGGATTATGTTGGCTGTTACCTGTATGGAGCCTGCTCAGTTCCCTGCTCTGCTGCGAAGCTGTTCATGTGGTGTAAGGTCTTTGCTTTGCTGCATGACCATCCACATGTGCGGTCCCTGGTTGCCGCTGTGGAAGCTGTCCGCGGGTTGCGAGGTCATTTGCAGCTGGTGCATGACTTTCCACGTGTGTCTGGGCATGCAGCCGCTGCCAGGTACCCTGAGCCTCAGTTCCTTCACTGATTGTGTGTAATGGTTTCTGATTCTGCTAAGGGCATACGTGGCCACAGCTCCCCTGCTTTTATCAGGGTTAGTGCGTGTACTTGAAATGCTGTCCCCAGCCAATTGCTGAGGGGCAGCTCCTATATAAAGGCTCCCTGCCCTATGGGTGGGGCCTTAGCTACTCACAAAGCTTCTGAATCTTGCCATGTGTGTTGTGTGTTCCTGCACCTCTCCAGTCTATGTTTTGGTGCCAAAGTCCTTGCCTTGATTCCTGATTGGTCCTGTTCCTGCACCTGTATTGGAGACGGTATATCCAGGCCTCAATCCTTGATCCTGTACCTAACCCTATCTGAACTGTATCCTGCACCTCTCCTGTTTATGTTTTGGTACCAAAGTCCTTGCTTTGATTCCTGTTTGGTCCTGTTCATGCGCCTGTCCTGGAGGCAGTATATCCTGGCCTGAATCCTTGATCCTGTACCTGTCCTGTACCTGACTCTGTCTGAACTGTGTCTGCTGAGTTATGTTCCTGGAAGTCCTTCTGTGTCCTGAACCCTGTGCCCAGTGACTGTGACTCTTTGTTATCTGACTTTCTGTGATATAACCTGGGTTCATCTCGGAAGTAGGAGTGTGGTGTGCCTGCTGAGTTTCTGCTACTCTGTGCTCAGCTTGTTATTCGGTGCTATCCCCAGCCGGCTCCTGTTCAACCCGGTGGGGCTTGCACCAGACCGCTTGGTTTCCTTTTTAGGTCACTGCCAGATGTCCGGAGTCCGATGACTGTGGCCTCTTGCTCTGAGCCTAATGACCATGGCCTGATTTCCGATGTCTGAGGACCACTTCCAGATGTCCTGATCCTATCCTTCCCTGCCTGATGACCGGAGCCTGCAGATCATGGCCAGATGTCCTGAGCCTGATACTATAGCCTCATGTCCGAAGCCTGATGTCTGCAGGCTGATGTCCGGAACCTGTCGATCATTGCCAGATGTCTGGAGTCCGATGCCAGTGTTCTGATGTTCCTGAGATCCAGTCCGTGTTACTGTGTCCATGTTCCTGATGTTCAGCCCGTGTTCCTGATTCCATGTTCCTGAGTCCGTGTTCCTGATGTCCAGTCCGTGTTCCTGTGTCCGTGTTCCTGATGTCCAGTCCATGTTCCTGATGTCCGGTTCGTGTTCCTGATGTCCGGTCCGTGTTCCTGATTCCATGTTCCTGAGATCCAGTCCATGTTCCTGATTCCATGTTCCTGAGTCCGTGTTCCTGATGTCCGGTCCATGTTCCAGAGATCCAGTCCATGTTCCTGACATCCAGTCCGTGTTCCTGATGTCCAGTCCGTGTTCCTGATGTCCAGTCCTTGTTCCTGATGTGCGGTCCTTGTTCCTGATTCCATGTTCCTGTATCCATGTTCCTGAGGTCCAGTTCGTGTTCCTGAGTTCGTGATCCTGATGTCCTCTTGTGTCCTGTCTGCGTCCTGATGACCTCGTGTATCCTGATGTCATGCCTTTGTCCTGATGTCCCACCTATGTGTGCCGCTGTGATCCGTTGGTGCCTTGGGTCCTCTGGGTGGTACTCTTCTGGGAGGTGTGGAATCGGGAGCCTGGCAAAGTCATATTTGATTTATGTACTGTGTGTCTTTACTTTATTACTTTAATAAACTTTACTTCCTCAATACCTGAAGTTGTGCGGTATAATCAAGTTCTACGTGTCTCTTCCTTGTCCACATGCTCAGCTGCCACAGAACCCCGGTCTCTGCCCTTCCCTAGTTCGGGTAGGCCCGGGTCCCCCTCTGCGGTATGGAGGGTACATATTGCGTCACTGGGGGACGCCCGCCCCACGTCATGGTAGTCGGTCAGCGTGGGGGCGATTATGAGCTGGGCCGCTTCTCGGCGGCTGCAGCCAATCGTGACACTTCCTCATTGTAAATTAATTCACGTATGGATGACATGAGGCTGGGCTGTGTGTAATCACCCTGTATGGTTCCTTGCTCCATCTCATCATGCTCCGCCTGCAATGCATCCTCTTTCATTGTGAGCAGAGAGCTTTTCAGAATACAGAGAAGTGGGATGGTGACGATAATTAATTAAGGCGTCACCGCTACTCACCATCTTGGTGAACTCCTCAAAGTTGTGTAGGATGGTCCATACGTCTGACATCCATGTCCACTCCTGAGGTTCTATGTGTGGAGTTTGAACTAAATACCGACTGCCGGTGCAGGTAGTCAAGAACTGCCCTCCTCTGGTCACAAATTCTTTCCAACATATGCAGTGTGGAGTTTCTACACGCCAGTCGTTGAGCCGGAAGTTGCAAACGCTGCTGAAGCAGAGCAAGAGCAGCGGAAGCTGTACCTGACTTTCTAAAATGGGCACACAGGTGGTGTACTTTCAAAAGCAGATCCAACAACTCCAGGTAGCTATTGAGAAACTGTTGAACGAGGTTAAGCTGTTATGATCTGCTACAAGCACTAAGGAAAGGTGGGAATTCTGTCCCTACAATAGGACTGAGCTGGATCCCTACGATGTAACGGGGGACCTGATCCTGCGACCAGACCCGCTAAAGTCCTCAGCTAGTCTGAACGAAGACCTATAGTTGCGAGGAAGGAATCCCTACAAGATCTAGGGACTGGGTGAAAAGGTGGACACCTCCTAACAGAAAGTGTAGCAGGGAATATAAAACAGAAAACAAATACTAAGAGATCCTAAGATCAAGCAAAACTGACAGAGTAAGGCACCTAAGCACCTGGCTAGCTTAAGAGTAGATAATACAATGAAGTCCAGCAAAGCCAGAAGGGCGGAGCCAGACTAAATAGGGAAAAAAGGTCATGTGACCAGCAAACTGAAACAAAATCTAACAAGAGGGTTCTAACAGTTCCCTCCCTTCTAAGAGGATCCTCCGGATCCCCTAGGACTTAGGCTTATCCGGAAACCTCTTGTGAAACGCTCTGACAAGTCTAGACGCAGAAACATCATCCACCCTCACCCATGAGTTATCCTCGGGTCCATAACCCTTCCAAGCGACGAGGTACTGCAAACTCCCTCTATACCGTCTAGAATTTAGGATGCGGGAAATTTCATATTGCCCGTCCTCCACCACCAGGGGAACAGTGGCCGAGACGTCTCCATCTGAGACCTCAGCTTTTTTCAAGAGAGAAACATGAAACACCGGATTAATCTTCCAGGAGGTAGGAAGCTCCAACTTAACAGCAGATTGGTTAATAACCTGAAGCACCTTAAAGGGCCCTACAAACTTGGGACCCAATTTCTTAGACGGAATCCTCAAGCGCAGATTCTTAGAGGACAACCAAACCATGTCACCAATAGCAAACAAAACCTCTTGTCGTTTTCTATCAAAATACACTTTGGATCTTTTGTTAGCCTCCTGAAGATTACCACGTACATCAGTCCAAACTCTCTCCAAAACACCAGAAAAATTCTCCTCTTCAGGTACAGCCGATCCCAACTTGGAAAATGACCCAAAAGACGGATGTCTCCCAGTACAACAAAAAAAAAGGCGAACAACCAGCAGAAGCGGATGTATGGTTGTTAAAAGCAAACTCAGCAAGTGGCAGAAACTCAGACCACCCCTCTTGATTATCAGTCACAAAACAACGCAAGAACTGCTCAACATCCTGGTTTTTCCTTTCTGTCTGGCCATAAGACTCAGGATGATATCCGGATGAAAACGACAAATGAACTCCCAACCTGTCACAAAAAGCGCGCCAAAAATGAGCCACAAACTGAGGTCCCCTATCAGAAACAATGTCAGTAGGAACACCATGTAGTCTGACTATTTCCTTGACAAAGGCCTTAGCGAGAGCCTTAGCGCAGGGCAATTTGATGAAAGGAACCAAGTGACACATCTTGCTAAAACGGTCCACGACCACCCAGATGACAGTGAAACCCTCAGAGGGGGGAAGGTCAGTAATAAAGTCCATAGCCAAATGTGTCCAAGGTGCACTAGGGACCTCCAGAGGACAAAGCAACCCCGCAGCAGGAGTATGAGAAGACTTAGATCTAGCACACACCGTGCATTGACGCACCCACTTAATGACTTCCTTCTGCCATCCTGGCCACCAAAAACTGCGACCCACAAGTCTCTTGGTCTCAGAGATTCCAGGATGACCTGCCAACCGAGAGTCATGACATTCAACAAACAAATCTCTCCTCAGGGTACCAGGCACAAACAACCTCCCATGCGGCGTGTTAGATGGGGCATTCTCCTGTGCTTTAAGAATCTCATCTTCCAACACGGAGTCCAAAACAGCAATAACAACCCCCTCTTGCAAGATGTTTTCCTCCTCCTCAGTACCCACCATAGGAGAAAAGCTGCGAGACAAAGCATCAGCTTTAACATTTTTAGTACCTGGGATGTAAGTAACGGTAAAATTAAACCGTGAGAAAAACAGTGCCCACCTAGCCTGACGGGCATTCAAGCGTTTGGCAGCATCAAGGTAGATCAGATTTTTATGATCGGTGAAGACTTGAATGGGAAATTCCGCTCCCTCCAAAAATGACGCCAGTGTTCAAATGCGAGTTTAATTGCCAACAATTCCCGATTACCGATATCATAATTTAGTTCAGACTCAGAAAATTTCTTTGAAAAAAAAGCACAGGGATGTACTCCATCCATCTTTGCCTGAGACAACACCGCGCCGACCCCCACAGAAGAAGCATCAACCTCAACCAAAAATGGTTTAGTCACATCAGGCTGCGTAAGGATGGGAGCAGAGCTGAACCTCTCCTTTAGCAACACAAAAGCCTCAATGGCCTCAGTCGTCCACTGAACCGCATCAGCACCTTTCCTGGTGAGATCGGTCAGAGGTTTGGCAATCACAGAAAATATTTTTATGAATTTTCTATAATAATTGGCGAACCCCAAAAACCTCTGTATTGATTTCACACCAATAGGTCTAGGCCAATCCTGCACAGCTTGCACTTTCACCGGGTCCATCTCAAAACCTTCACTGGAGACAATGTAGCCCAAAAAACTAAGTCTGTACAGCGAACTCACATTTTTCTAGTTTGGCAAAAAGTGAATTATCACTCAGTAACTGTAATACTTCACGCACACTCCTCCAATGAGACTCCAAATCCGGTGAATAAATCAAAATGTCATCCAAATACACAACCACACTTCTGCCGATCAAAGGTCTAAGGATGTCATTAATAAGATTCTGAAAAAATGCCGGAGCACTGGAAAGTCCAAAGGGCATGACCAGACTCTCAAAATGACCCAGTGGAGTGTTAAATGCAGTCTTCCATTCATCCCCCTCCTTCATGCGCAACAAATTGTATGCCCCTCGAAGATCAATTTTCGAGAACCACTTGGCCCCCACTAACTGATTAAACAAATCAGGAATCAATGGCAGTGGGTAAGGATTGCGTACAGTAATCTTATTAATCTCACGAAAGTCCAGACAAGGCCGTAAACCGCCGTCCTTTTTTTTAATAAAAAAAAATCCAACCGCCACAGGAGATCTGGAAGGCCTAATGTGACCGGCGGCCAAGCTTGTCTGTATGTATTCCTCCAAAGCCTTTCTCTCAGGAATAGTCAAATTAAATAAACGACTTTTAGGAAGAGTCGCTCCAGGCACAAATTCAATTGCACAATTATAATCTCTATGAGGAGGCAATACCTGTGATTCCTTATCAGAAAAAAACTTTCCAAAAATCCTGAATAGGTACAGGTAACTCCCCCTTAACTACAGCAGCAATACGCCCGTTACAACACTTGTCATAACAATTAGGACTCCAGGACTTAATTTCATTGGTAGACCAATCCAGTACCGGATTGTGCAATTTTAACCAGGGTAAGCCCAAAATCACCGGAGAAGGTAAATTATTCAAAACTACCAAATCCAAATTCTCTTGATGAATACCATTAATAGTAAGAGGAAATTCACAGATATGGTGAGTAACATTTTTCAAGTGAGAACCATCCACAGACACCACATTAATAGGAGAAGATAGAAGTTTGGGTTTTAATTTTAGTTTTTCCAAAAATTTCCCATCAATCACATTGAGAGTTGAACCACAATCCACAAATACCCGAAACTCCATTAATTCCTCCTCAACAGCAGTGGTAGCAGAAAGAAAGACACCTTTATTGTTTAAACAAGCTATGCGGGCAAAACTGACCTCATTTTTTTTTCTCTCTTAATTCATTCGAAGCGCACAGTTCTTAATAAAATGCTCAGATTTACCACAGTAGAAACACAAACCTTGAGCAAATCTGCGTTCTTTTTCTCGAGAGTGAGGTGTCATTGCTCCAATTTCCATCGGCTCTGCAATGTCAGTACATTCCTTCTCCAAACTTGGAGCTGACAAGGCAGATTTACTCTCATTAACCCTTGCACGCAGTCTCCTATCCACCCGTATGGCTAATTGCATAGCCTCTTGCAAGTTACCAGGTATGGGATAAGCAATCAGCAAATCTTTAACCCTTTCACTTAACCCTGCAAGAAATAAACTTTTCAAAGCTGAATCGTTCCAGCCCACCTGAGCGGACCACCTTCGGAAGTGAGTACAATATTTTTCCACATTACCTGATCCCTGTCTCAAACGTCTCAATTCTGTCTCAGCTGATGAAACACGATCCGGATCGTCATACAATAACCCCAAAGCAGAAAAAAAACTATCCACTGATCTAAAGCATGGATCACTAGGCTGCAGAGAAAAGGCCCAGTCCTGAGGTTCTTTGCGCAAAAGTGACATTATGAACCCTATGCGCTGTGATTCATCACCAGAGGATCTGGGTCTCAAACGGAAATACAACAAGCAAGCATTTTTAAAAGAAAAAAATCTTGTTGTTCACCAAAAAATAAATCAGGCAAACGTACCTTTGGCTCCACAAAATCAGCTCCAGAACAACTACTCACGTGTTGCTGGATTTCAGCCACTTCCAGAGAGAGTCGCTGCAGGCGTTGAGTCAAATCCTGAACCGACACCATAATAGAAACTGAAAATCTTTCCTTAGAGATTTTTTTTTTTTCTTTAGGCTGGACTTACTGTTATGATCTGCTACAAGCACTAAGGAAAGGTGGGAATTCTGTCCCTACAATAGGACTGAGCTGGATCCCTACGATGTAACGGGGGACCTGATCCTGCGACCAGACCCGCTAAAGTCCTCAGCTAGTCTGAACGAAGACCTATAGTTGCGAGGAAGGAATCCCTACAAGATCTAGGGACTGGGTGAAAAGGTGGACACCTCCTAACAGAAAGTGTAGCAGGGAATATAAAACAGAAAACAAATACTAAGAGATCCTAAGATCAAGCAAAACTGACAGAGTAAGGCACCTAAGCACCTGGCTAGCTTAAGAGTAGATAATACAATGAAGTCCAGCAAAGCCAGAAGGGCGGAGCCAGACTAAATAGGGAAAAAAGGTCATGTGACCAGCAAACTGAAACAAAATCTAACAAGAGGGTTCTAACATAAGCACATGGACCAAGCATGGTACGTGTGTGAGCTCGCCTCACCTCAGAGCCGCCACCAGGTTCCGGCCATTGTCACACACGACCATGCCTAGCTGTAGGTTCAGCAGTGTCAGCCACAGATCTGCCTACTTTTTCAGAGCTGTTCACAACTCTTCAGCATTGTGCAGTTTTCCACCTAAGCATATTATCTTCAGCAAAGCCTGTTGCTGCTTGGGTGTTGCTGTGCTTCCAGCTTGTGACTGGTGTGGTCATTTCTGAGATGTAAGCTGAAGAAGAGGCGGTGGATGAAGTGCAGGAGCTGTACACTGTGGGGGCAACCCTGACTGACCTAGGGCCCGCAATACTAGGCTTCGGGAGGACGTGTTCAATCCCAAGGTCCGACTGGTTCCCAGCTTCCACTATGTTAATCCAGTGTGCCATCAGCGAGATATATTGTCCCTGCCCACAAGTGCTTGTCCACGTGTTCGTGGTTAGGAGGACTTTTCCAGTAGCAGCATTGTTGAGGGCATTGGTAATGTTTTGGGACATGTGCTTGTGTAATGCCGGGACAGCACACCAGGAGAAATAGTGGCGGCTGGGGACCGAGTACCATGAGACCGCCACCGCCATCAGGTTGCGGAAAGTTTACATCTCCACGAGCCTAGAAGGCAACATTTAGAGTGCAAGAAGATGAGAAATGTGAGAATTTATTACTGTGGCCTGTTGGACATTGGCTGCGGATTTTCACTTGCGTTTCAATGACTGGAGTTTGGACAGCTGAAGGCTGCTGAGCAAACACGAATAAAAACAGCTCACCTGCTTTGCGGATTGTGGTGCGTGAAAGCACAGAGCTTGTGTAGTCAAACGTTTGGTTCAGCAGCAAAGAAAAAATGTTCCATCTTCCAGATAGTCCAAAAGATTGTCATTTATTTGATCATGGATAATAACGGATAGTATCAATGGACAAATTCACATGACCATCAGCAGCAACGCATTTCAAACACACTAAGGCATTCTTTCTCAAAGCTGTACTCTATTGGATATGACTTGTACTTAATATCAGAGCCAAAGAGAGTCGATCAAAAAGTCATGTGACAGACATAATTAAAAACTTGAACAACATGTACACGAAGTGGAAACTCGAAAAAAACAACAAAAAAACAATAACCATCAGAACAAAATCAATGAAATTACATAAGCACAGATACTGTGTTGAATAGCTGAACATGAATTCTAATAATGGTACATAATTTCTCTACGCGCATTGAGACCGGCAAGATAACATTTCCCCTAAAGGAATATCCAGAATGCCTCGCATGTCATCAAGTGTCTCTTTACATCTCCTCGTGGAGACATAGTGAGTCTCTCTATGCCGATAACTTTGAATGCAACAGTGCTTCTTTGATGGTGAGTCACAAAGTATTTAGACTCAAAGGACATTGTGCTATTGGCATTAGTAGAAGAAATTATATTGGTGATGTGCTCAGAAATTCTGATCTTCAGATTCAGATGAGGCATGTGATGGAGATACCACACTGTAAAATATGTGCCCTGTATTTTTAGTTTTTTTTACAGCAAAATAGTGTCACTAAATAGGGTAGCACACAGCAAAAACAGTTTAATGGAGGCCTGACCTGCCACAATTTATAGACCACAGATAGATGAGGTGTGTGACGGAGATACCACACTGTAAAATATGTGGCCTGTATTTTTAGTTTTTTACAGGAAAACAGTTTCACTAACTAGGGTAGCACACAGCAAAAACAGTTGAATGGAGGCCTGAATTGCCACAATTTTTAGCCCACTGATAGATGAGGCATGTGATGGAGATATCACACTGTAAAATATGTGGCCTGTATCTTTAGTTTTTTACAGCAAAAAAGAGTCACTAACTAGGATAACACACAGCAAAAACAGTTCAATTTTTTTTTTTTTTGCCCAGCTAAGGTTGGTTTCACATTTGCATTCCGGAGGGCTGCAGATGGCTGCCTACTTTCTCCTGTCATTTGTGTTTTCGTGCAGTCACATGTCAAATTGCCTCATGCAGATGCATCCGCATGCAACAAATTTCCCTGCGTACCCAATGTTAAAGGTATGTATGCAGGGAAACACAGGACACATACAAAAGTAGGCGGAGTGTAGGCGGAGCTTCAGGGAGGAAGAAAGGAGGAAGTATGTAGCCATCCACAGCTCTCCTGAATGTAAATGTGAAACCAGCCTAAAATGTGTCAACAAATAGGCTAAAGGTACTGCCACACTAAACAATCCCGCTAGCGATCACGATAACGACGCATACTAATGCGATCGCTAGCGGGATTGTTTCTATATCGCTAGTAGCAGCCTAATTTAGCGATGTCGTTAAGGACGCTATCGCGGTTAGCGATCTCCTTAACGACTTTAGCGGTACAAAAGTACCGCTAAATCGCTAAAAAAGGTGCACACTCAGCGATATATACTTACCCAGCGGGGCGCCGACGATAAAAATAGGGTCCGGAACGATGAGAACGACGAGCGAGATCACAGCAGGATCTCAGCAGGGGCCACGTTGCTGGTAGATGCCGCACACAACAACATCGCTAACGGGATCGCTAAATAGTGACGTTTTTTAGCGATCCCGTTAGCGATGTTGTTTAGTGTGGCAGTACCTTAAGACACAACAAAAAAATTCTATTGGATGCCTGAAATGGCACAATTTTGAGGGCAATGATATGCGATCCATGTGTCAGACAAAACCCAATGTAAAATATCTGCCCTGTAGCTAAATATTTTTTGGGCAGCTAAATATTTTTTATGCAGCAAAATGGTGTCAAGAAATTATGTAAGAGACTCCAAAAATTTTTACAGTAGCACAAAAATGTCAGAAATTTCTGCTCACTGAGATGTGATGGCTGGGACGGGCAAATCCGTTTAAAATAACTGGATTTTCACGCTGTACTATGAAAATTATCTGGCTGTATTCTGCAGTGTCAACAAGCAAATGGAGAGAAAAAGGGGACTCTGGATTGCTTTGGAATAAAATAATCAGGATTAAGATGCAAAAAAGATTTTTCCTGGCCACTGATACCTGGGGCTATGTAGATATGGTCAATATATGTAATAAGCAGCAGAAGCAGACAGTAATGGAATGTACCCTCTTGATGTATGCGGTGAAGTATGCCACATACAATGCTAGCCTGCTACTGATATCTATATACCCACATACAGTGCCTGCATGCCTTGCACTGATATATATATACCCATAGGCACTTCCTGCCTACCTAGCACTGCACTCTATATACCCTGCAATTAATCCTTAGAAGGACTGTTAATTAAGCTGGATTTGTGTATTCTATTATGGTATACCCAAACTAACCACCAAATCTGACCCTATCCCAGGCAGCAGCTCTCCCTACACTAGATGATTCTGGAGCTGAATGTGATGAGCATGGCGGTGCCAGGTCTCTTATAGAACTGATGACGCTGTGCGGGCAGCCAATCACTGTAAAGCCACAACCAAGACCGCTGTGGCATTACAGTGCGTGGCGATCCCTGCATGTTGATTGGCGCTCTAAAGAGCACCAAATATGCAGGGCATGGACCAAAATTCCCACAAAGCAATTCTGGAAATGCTCGGTGCTCGCCGAGTACCATGAGTAAAGCGATGCTCGGGAGAGTACAGACCATTACCGAGTATGCTCGCTCATCAGTTCTGTTGACGAAAGGTTAAACTTATGAATGTATATCCTTTTAAGCTATATAACTATGTAACTATATAATCTACAAATTTTTCATGAATGTAAAATTATTTAATTTTTTTCTGTAATTTGTTATTTTATCTCCACATTATGCTGTGCATTTTAAATATACAGTACAGACCAAAAGTTTGGACACACCTTCTCATTCAAAGATTTTTCTGTATTTTTATGACTATGAAAATTGAAGAATCACACTGAAGGCATCAAAACTATGAAGTAACACATGTGGAATCAGACAATACACTTTACAAAAAAGTGTGAAACAACTGAAAATATGTCTTATATTATAGGTTCTTCAAAGTAGCCACCTTTTGCTTTGATTACTGCTTTGCACGCAGAAAAGGTGAACGGATGGACTCTACATGCCTGGTTCCCACCGTGAAGAATGGAGGAGATGGTGTGATGGCGTGGGGGTGCTTTGCTGGTGACACTGTTGGGGATTTATTCAAAATTGAAGGCATATTGAACAAGCATGGCTACCACAGCAATTGGCAGCGGCATGCTATTCCATCCGGTTTGCATTTAGCTGGACAATCATTTATTTTTCAACAGGACAGTGACCCAAAACACAACTTCAGGCTGCGTAAGGGCTATTTGACCAAGAAGGAGAGTGTTGGGGTGCTACGCCAGATGACCTGGCCTCCACAGTCACCAGACCTGAACCCAATCGAGATGGTTTGGGGTGAGCTGGACCCCTCACGCTTCAATTTTGAATAAATCCCCAACAGTGTTACCAGCAAAGCACCCCCACACCATCACACCACCTCCTCCATGCTTCACGGTGGGAACCAGGCATGTAGAGTCCATCCGTTTACCTTTTCTGCGTGCAAAGCAGTACTCAAAGCAAAAGGTGGCTACTTTGAAGAACTTAGAATATAAGACATATTTTCAGTTGTTTCAAACTTTTTTGTAAAGTGTAATGTATAATTCCACATGTGTTAATTCATAGTTTTGATGCCTTCAGTGTGATTCTACAATTTTCATAGCCATGAAAATACAGAAAAATCTTTGAATGAGAAGGTGTGTCCAAACTTTTGGTCTGTACTGTATATATATACTTTAAAGCAGAAAAGTTGCAATAATTGAAATGCTGACTTTCCTACAAAGATGCTGCTGGCACTAGCCCTAATCTTTTCTGTCATTATAGGTCTCTAGAAGTCTTTTCTATCCAGTATTCTAACCTGCCTACTGTTTTATTGATTGAGGAATGCACTAGCATTTTTTTTAAGGAAAAGTCTGGTTCTTAAGTGGTCCTTGCAAATGTTAGACTGCTACTCTTGACATATTTACCACTTTAACTAACATTGTTGCCTTAGTACAAATGTTTATAGGGTCCAACCCTTAGCACTACTCAAAGCGTGGTCCCTGAGTGTAAAAGCACTGTCACACTTAGCGATTGCACCAGCGATCACGACAACGACACGACCTGGCAAGATCGTTGGTGCGATCGCTATATGATCGCTAGTTAGCTTCCAAACACAAAGATCTCATCAGAGATCAGCGATCTGTATAACTACCTCTGCGGTCGTTGGGAAAACATAGTCCCGCCTGCGACGCTAGTAAAGTCGTTCATAAAGGGTGTCATACTCAGCGATTCAGGCTCACCAGTGGGTCACCAACTACCAAAAAACGGCTCAGAACGTTCATGAGCGATCAGCGACATCGCAGCGGGGGCCACATCGCCGCTACATGTCACACACAGCGGCGTCGCTAGCGAGATCGCTGCTGCGTCATAAAATTGCTGACGCTTTAGCGATCTCGTTAGCGATCTCGTTTAGTGTGACAGAACCTTTAGTGAGTAGTCTTAACATTTCAAGTTCAAGACTCTGGTATTGTGACACCATCTCTTTAAGAGATCTGCTTACACACTATTTGAAGAAATAGGATGTGACAAAACCGCATCTATTCTTAATTATGCCAGACGTATTATTATGAGTTCACATGAGCCTGTACGTTGACTCTTGTTGTAAGTTGACTTGTTGAATATTGATTTATTGAATGCCTGCTAATGACCTATTTTATCAGCTCCTACAGCTTATTATTCTATTAACCTTGGAGGACAAAGATGCTGGTTAATTGAACAATCGATGTTTGTTATTTATTGAAAGTGTGCTGACTACTTATTGTATCAGCCCTTACAGTTTGTTATTCCACAAACCTTGGAGAACAAACTGTGCAGGTTAATTAAACACTCAAACAATGAAGGATTACCTTCATCCACCTTCCCCAAACGTGTGGATAACGCCATGAATGACATCTGTTGGTATAAAATGGACCTCTCTCCTTGTCCAGAGAGACTCCATAGTATAGCAGCCAAGACAAAATAGCTCCCACTGGAGGAATACAGACTTTCTCCAATGCCAACATTGAACCCTCAAAGACATTTGGAAAACCCAAGATGCTACAATCAGGTCACCAGGCCATGTACCTCAATGTGCTCTGTCAGCTTCCTAAGCTTGCTGCTACCTCCAGTCTCTGGGTGCCATCCAAAAAGGGGGTTACAATGTTTGGGGTAGTTGGCCCTCGAAGCCTGAAGTCACAGATATTCTAATCCCTAGCGAGCCAAGGAAAGGGTGAGACTCATTTCACCCATTTTATGTATTTGCTGAGACTGTAATATATGTTGTTTACTTTTGGTGATCTTATAAAGTATTACCACAGTGTGTTATCTCATTCTGTGTTGTCTGAGTAATATTCTGCCCATGGCAAAGGAGTGTAGGTGTTCAATGAGATGAGAGCTGGTCCAAGTAAAAACAGGCCACCAGACAACAGCACCCAATAACAATCGTGCCTCCACATAGAGCATGCACTTTTATTTTCTTAAAAGGATTGTCCAGTCTAAAGTGATTAGTCTTCAGTCAATCTGTGTGACTGCAAACTTTTGAATCCCCCTAAGTGCACACAATGTGTACTGTGAGGATTTGTCAGTTTCTAAACTGAGAACAGCAATGATGTGTGCAATATGCATACTCCTGAGCAGATCTCGTCTAGTGGGCATGGCCTCACAGCCATCAAAAGCCACAGGACCACTGCAGCCTGTGATTTCACACAGCAATCAGGTGAATTGAACAGCGCACCATAAAACAGTATCAGATGATGCAATCTTAATTTTACCTGACCACTGCAGGTTTTTGGAGAGGTGATGGGATGATGTGTCCCAATTCTATTTTTGCCTCAGAGACGTTAGAATATGCACTGTTAATGCCACAATGCTCTGCAATGAGTAGCATCTCCTCCTCCTGTAAGGTAGTATGTAAGAAAAAAAATCAGGTACATAATAACATAGTATAAACATGACATGGCAATACAAAACCATCCATACTACTATATATATAAAAATGTATATATATATATATATATATATATATATATACATATATATATATATATATATATATATATATATATATATATATATAATTTGACAAGAGTAATTTATATGGTAATGTATTAACTTCTATAAAGATTGTGTTTTGCTGCTGTTCATTATAAAGGCATCGTATGAGCACATAATTGGGGCCCTGGGTGCCATGCATTACTGTAGATCACTTTGGGAAAGTGTTTATCAGTTTTTACACCAATGAATAATATCTCTACACACAGAGAAAGCATGAACTGAATTAATAGTCCTACTAGAAAACATCTCTAATTTATTTTATATACCAAGGATGTTATATTTTCCAAGGATGTTATATTTGCATGCTCAAAACTTATTATACAGCAACTAAAGCAACAATTATTTATTTTGCATGGTCCTTTTAAAACGTAATGTGACATCTCTGAGCCATATTCCCTTGTCTATGGTTTTAAAGTCATTAATGCTGGATCCATTAGAAAGATGCCACTGAATATAGATAGATGCTAAATATGCAAAACTTACCCTATCTGCACACTATGTTTTTTTTTTCATTTGATCCTGAAAAGTTGGCATTATTATTTTAAATACCTATTTTCAAATTACCAACAGTAATTAGTAAAATGTGCAGTGAATTGCCTAATTAACTAAATTGTTTTGTCAGGAATCATTCTTAAATGATAACAAGCATAGCATATTTTTGGAAGTTATTTCATTATTGGAGCTCTTCATAATGTGCAATGGCAAAGAATAAATGAGACTTTCAGTACAGACCAAAAGTTTGGACACACCTTCTCATTCAAAGATTTTTTCTGTATTTTCAGGACTATGAAAATTGTACATTCACACTGAAGGCATCAAAACTATGAATTAACACTTGTGGAATTATATACTTAACAAAAAAGTGTGAAACAACTGAAAATATGTCTTATATTCTAGGTTCTTCAAGGTAGCCATCTTTTGCTTTGATTACTGCTTTGCACACTCTTGGCATTCTCTTGATGAGCTTCAAGAAGTAGTCACCGGAAATGGTCTTCCAACAGTCTTGAAGGAGTTCCCAGAGATGCTTAGCACTTGTTGGCCCTTTTGCCTTCACTCTGAGATCCAGCTCACCCCAAACCATCTCGATTGGGTTCAGGTCTGGTCACTGTGGAGGCCAGGTCATCTGGCGTAGCACCCCATCACTCTCCTGCTTGGTAAAATAGCCCTTACACAGCCTGTAGGTGTGTTTGGGGTCATTGTCCTGTTCAAAAATAAATGATGGTCCAACTAAACGCAAACCGGATGGAATAGCATGCCGCTGCAAGATGCTGTTGTATCCATGCCGGTTCAGTATGCCTTCAATTTTGAATAAATCCCCAACAGTGTCAACAGCAAAGCACCCCCACACCATCACACCTCCTCCTCCATGCTTCACGGTGGGAACCAGGCATGTAGAGTCCATCCGTTCACCTTTTCTGCGTCGCACAGACACAGTGTTTGGAACCAAAGATCTCAAATTTGGACTCATCAGACCAAAGCACAGATTTCCACTGGTCTAATGTCCATTCCTTGTGTTCTTTAGCCCAATCAAGTCTCTTCTGCTTGTTGCCTGTCCTTAGCAGTGGTTTCATAGCAGCTATTTTACCATGAAGGACTGCTGCACAAAGTCTCCTCTTAACAGTTGTTGAAAAATAAACACCCATGTGCAAAAGAAACAGGGGAAAAAGAAAACTCAACCCAAGACAGTAGAGGTGTACAATGTATAAATTTTATTAATTACATGCATAAAATGGCACAAACATCAATAAAAATTAATAAAAATTAAAAAAGGAAGCATGAATGACACCTATTGGTATCCAATACCCGGGTTTTTTAAAAAAAATCATATAAACAGGTAAATATGCAAATAATGCATAAATATATAATTAGGTATAACAATGGCACACAGAATGCAATACAAGGATGATGTACACCCAAATAGTAAATGTGCAGCAAAAAAATTCAATATTGATGAAAAAAATACTCAATATGTGCTGAATTGTATAAGTCAGTGTACAAACACAATGTGCATGTGCACTGGGCACTATAAATGAGAAAAATGAAAAAGAAATTTTTTACAAAATAGTGCTTAATTAATACACAAGCAGTGAAATGCAAAAAGCAAAAAATTAAAAAAATTATAAGTGCCACAGTGAACAACAATAGTGCCAAATAAAGTGCAAATCAAAATGTTGTGACAAGATTTAAAACCAAATCAACCTACTAAAGCCATGTAGGCAAAAATAATGACTATAGAAGTGCAAATGAGCTGAATAATGCAAAAGCTCCAATGAGCTGTGACCACAAACTAATATCAGCTTAAAGCAAAATGAGCCATAGATACCTGAAAAAAACAGGGGAGGAAATGAACAATGGTGTCAATGCTGCCTCAAACGCGCCCCGACGCGCGTTTCGGAAAACTTTCCTTCGTCCCCCTGACGAAGGAAAGTTTTCCGAAACGCGCGTCGGGGCGCGTTTGAGGCAGCATTGACACCATTGTTCATTTCCTCCCCTGGTTTTTTCAGGTATCTATGGCTCATTTTGCTTTAAGCTGATATTAGTTTGTGGTCACAGCTCATTGGAGCTTTTGCATTATTCAGCTCATTTGCACTTCTATAGTCATTATTTTTGCATACATGGCTTTAGTAGGTTGATTTGGTTTTAAATCTTGTCACAACATTTTGATTTGCACTTTATTTGGCACTATTGTTGTTCACTGTGGCACTTATAATTTTTTTTATTTTTTTGCTTTTTGCATTTCACTGCTTGTGTATTAATTAAGCACTATTTTGTAAAAAATTTTTTTTTCATTTTTCTCATTTATAGTGCCCAGTGCACATGCACATTGTGTTTGTACACTGACTTATACAATTCAGCACATATTGAGTATTTTTTTCATCAATATTGAATTTTTTTGCTGCACATTTACTATTTGGGTGTACATCATCCTTGTATTGCATTCTGTGTGCCATTGTTATACCTAATTATATATTTATGCATTATTTGCATATTTACCTGTTTATATGATTTTTTTTAAAAAACCCGGGTATTGGATACCAATAGGTGTCATTCATGCTTCCTTTTTTAATTTTTATTAATTTGTATTGATGTTTGTGCCATTTTATGCATGTAATTAATAAAATTTATACATTGTACACCTCTACTGTCTTGGGTTGAGTTTTCTTTTTCCCCCTGTTTCTTTTGCACATGGGTGTTTATTTTTCATTTTAGGTTGGTTTTGCCATCCATATTCTGGAGTGGGGTTCAGTTTTTAGTGTAAAATTTATTTTATCAATTATTTTATTAATTTTTTAATACATTTTTTATTTATTTTTAAACTGTGCTGCATTTCATTTCTGTTGAGTTCTTAACAGTTGTTGTACAGATTTGTCTGCTGCTAGAACTCTGTGTGGCATTGACCTTGTCTCTAATCAGAGCTGCTGTTAACCTGCGATTTCTGAGGCTGGTGACTCGGATAAACTTCTCCTCAGAAGCAGAGGTGACACTTGGTCTTAATTTCCTGGGGCGGTCCTCATAAAAGCCAGTTTCTTTGTAGCTCTTGATGGTTTTTGTAACTGCGCTTGGGGACACTTTCAAAGTTTCCCCAATTTTTCGGACTGACTGACCTTGATTTCTTAAAGTAATGATGGCCACTCGTTTTTCTTTACTTAGCTGCTTTTTTCTTGCCATAATACAAATTCTAACAGTCTGTTCAGTAGGACGATCAGCTGTGTATCCACCAGACTTCTGCACTGCACAACTGATGGTCCCAACCCCATTTATAAGGCAAGAAATCACACTTATTAAACCTGACAGGGCGCACTGGTGAAGTGAAAACCGTTTCCGGTGACTACCTCTTGAAGCTCATCAAGAGAATGCCAAAAGTGTGCAAAGCAGTCATCAAAGCAAAAGGTGGCTACTTTGAAGAACCTAGAATATAAGACATATTTTCAGTTGTTTCACACTTTTTTGTTAAGTATATAATTCCACATGTATTAATTCATAGTTTTGACGCCTTCAGTGTGAATGCACAATTTTCATAGTCCTGAAAATACAGAAAAATCTTTGAATGAGAAGGTGTGTCCAAACTTTTGGTCTGTACTGTACATGTACCAATTGGTTGAAAGTGTTTGGCTTTTCATTTAGACTTGAGAGTCCTCAGTCTTTGGCTTTTCATTAAAATACAGAACTTACCCTATGAATTAGGAAAATAATGAATACTTACCTACTATTGCTGTTGCCACTCCGCTATCAAGACTGCAGTTGTGACTTAACATCAATAGCCTTTACAGCAAACAGAATGGGGGAGACAAAATGTAATTATGTAAGGAACAAAGGCCATGCTCACCTAATTACCTTCCAAAGAGCAGAAGCAATTGAAAGTAGCCATCCTGCCCAAATATCTGGAACTGAGTTAATTTTGCCATTTATTCAACAGTCTTAAGGCTCCCATACACAGTAGACTATTGCATAACCAAGCGCGCCAATATCAACAGACCCAGCCGACAGTCTATTGTGTACAGGGGCCTCCAAATTATAAGGAGCAAATATGTTTAATTTTGAAACAGCAATCATTTTATTTTGGCAGAAACTATTTAATAGAAAACACAGCAACACTCAACAGAAAGAGCATACCTGGGCATATAGAAATCAAGAGAAGTTACTGCTCGCTTAACAACCGGCTGAAATATCATCCATTCTCAGCTATCTATTGTGTATGGGAGCCTTTTTCTATTGTTATTGCTGGTGTTAATATTTTTATGATGGCAGGTTAGATTTTAGCAAAAGCCTCCAAGCCTTTGGAGTACTAATGTCTAAATATATTTAATAAGCCACTCATATCCATATTCACAGCTACTGCATTATTTAAAGTTGGAATATTATTTGAAGTTTATGAATTTACAGTATGAGGATTAGTGATGAGCGAGCATACTTGCCACTACTCGGTGCTCGCCCGAGCATCTCACTGCTCGAGATGCTCTGAGCTCGCCGAGTATTTCCGGGGATACTCGGCGGGAGCTAGGGTCCCCGCCCTGCATGTTTGGCACTCTTAAGAGAGCCAATGAACATGCAGGGATTGTCTGCCACACACGGTATTTCCGCAGCCCATGTGGGTTGTGGTATTACAATGATTGGCTAGCCACACAGCATCATCAGGTCTATATCAGACCTGGTGCCGCCATGCTCATCAAAGTCTGCTCTGGAATCAGCTATTGTAGGTAGAGTTGTTGGTGAGCTACGGAGAGATTTGCTTGCTTCATACTTGGTGTGGGTATACAAGGTATACAATATATAATACACATATCCATCTCAACTAACAGTCCTTCTGAGAACTAATAAAGCTGCATAGATATCAGTGCTATGCAGGCAGGCAGTGTATGTGGCAGACTTCAGTGCCTATAGCAAGAGGGTCCATTCCAGTTCTGTCTGCTGCTGTTGCACTTTTTTACATATATTTCTAGACATAGCCCCAGGTATCAGGGGCCAGGAATAATTTTTTTTGGCATCTTAATCCTGATTATTTGCTTTAAAAGCAATCCAGAGAACACTCTTTTTCTGTTCCATTTGCTTGTTGGCACTGTAGAATACAGTCAGATCCTTTTAATATTACAGCGCTAAAAATCCAACTATTTTAGGCTGGGGTTTGTCCGTCACACAGATCACATTTCAGTGTGCTCAAAATTGTGCCATTTCAGGCCTCCATTTAAATTTTGTTGCAGTGGCTTAGAGAAGTTATTGAAACCAGTTAGTTGAAAAAAATAGTTACCTACAGACCAGCTATTTTAAACTAGGGTTTGTTCGTCACATGGTTCACATATCAGTGCTCTCAAAATTGTGCCATTTCAGGCCTCCATTTAAATTTTGTTGCAGTGTCTTAGTGAAGTTAATGAAACCAGTTAGTTGAAAAAAATAGTTACCTACAGACCAGCTATTTTAAACTAGGGTTTGTCTGTCACACAGGTCACATTTCAGTGCGCTCAAAATTGTGCCATTTCAGGCCTCCATTTAAATTTTGTTGCAGTGCCTTAGAGAAGTTATTGAAACCAGTTTGCTGAAAAAAATAGTTACCTACAGGCCAGATATTTTACATTGGGGTTTGTCCATCACACGGACCACATGTCAGTGCTCTCAAAATTGTACCATTTCAGGCCTCCATTTAAGTTTTGTTGCAGTGCCTTAGAGAAGTTATTTAAACCAGTTAGTTGAAAAAAATAGTTACCTACAGACCAGCTATTTTTAACTAGGGTTTGTTTGTCACAATGTTCACACATCAGTGCTCTCAAAATTGTGCCATTTCAGGCGTCCATTTAATTTTTGTTGCAGTGTATTAGCAAAGTTATTGACACCAGTTTGCTGAAAAGAATAGTTACCTACAGGCCAGATATTTTAAATTGGGGTTTGTCAATCAAACGGATCACATATCAGTGTGCTTAAAATTGTGCTATTTCAGGCCTCCATTTAAATATTTTTGCTGTGTCTTAGCAAAGTTATTAACACCAGTTTGTTGAAAGAAATAGATTCCTACATGCCAGATATTTCAAGCTGGGGTTTGTCCATCACACTGATCACATATCAGTGCGCTCAGAATTTTTGCCATTTCTGGCCTCCATTTTTGTTGCAGTGTCTTAGCAAAGTTATCGCTAAAAAAATAGTTACATACAGGCCAGCTATTTAAAACTGTGATTTTCCGTCACACGGATTATATATAAGTTCACTCCAAATTCAGCCATTTGTTGTGAACGTGGAAAATCTTGTCCTCCATTTAAAATGTGCAAGGCGCATGGCAAAGGATGGCGAACTGGACATGAAGTTGATGGTGCATGCAGAGGCCAAGGCCGAGGCCATGGGCAAGCTGAAATTGTGCCACCCACCTCTTCTCGCCCGACCTTCCTGTCCCAATTACTAAGGGACCACAGCAGCACAGCACACCACTATTGAACTCAGAGCAGTGTCATAAGGTTGTTGGTTGGATAGCGGATAATGCTTCCAGTCACTTTGCCACCACCATGACCACCCTTTCTTCCACACGGTCAAGTCTGAGTAGCCATGAGTCTGGACCACATAATCCTTAACCTGATTCTCCTTCCTCCCACATTGCCGAGTGCCCGGAGATAACTGATTCCACTCTTGAATAGTCCGAAGAGCTGTTCACTTTTCCATTTATAGATTCGGGCCTCTCACACGGTCCACTTGAAGCGGGGCAACAGGAGATCGCATGTAGTGATGGCCAAATATTTGAGCAGCCATGGTCACATGAAGGCGACGGCGGGAAAATGTCACAAGAGGAGGACGATGATGAGATACAATTGGCAGAATGTCAGGGGGGGACCAGGGTGCTAAAGTGGAAGACAAGGTGGTGGATGTTATAGTAAATGACCCAACATGGCAGGAGGACATGCAGCGCAAGGACAGCAGCACACAGGGGGAGGGAGACATAACACCCCAATTGGAAGGAAGAATCAGTGTGGTGGCCACAGACAGAAGGCGAGTAGCAGTTCCCCGTAACACCATCATGATGAAGTTGCCAGTACAACTGTTAGGTCTTCCAGAGTCTGGTTGTTTTTTAAAGACTGCTGAAAACCCCCAAAAAAGCCATTTGCACCAACTGTCAGACCAGCATCAGCAGGGGTATCAAAACAGCCTGACCACAATCAGCATGATGAGGCACATGGCAGCAAAGCACCCGACTTTGTGGGCCAAACCCCAGGGTTCAGGAACAGTGTATGTGGGTAACAACTCAGCTTCTTCCGCTGTTGTGCATGCAAGCCAATCCCCTGTCCATGTGAAGATGCCTCCTGCCCTGCACCTGTCATTGCACACAGTAAACTAGCACCATCAGCAATCACGTCCACATCCTTATCCCAGAGCAGCATTCAGTTGTCCATACCTCAGTTCTTGGAACGCAAGCGCAAATACGCAGCCAATGCCCCACAAGCCACATTACTTGTGCTCAAAATGTTGCCTTCTAGGCTCATGCAGACAGAAGCGTTCTGCAACTTGATGGCAGCTGACGTCCCTCGATACTCGGTCACCAGCAGCTACTATTTCTCCCGGTGTGCCGTCCGGGCATTACACAAGCACATGTCCCACAACATTAGCCATGCCCTCAACAATGCAGTTACTATGAAAGTCCACCTAACTATGGACACGTTGACAAGTGCTTGTTGGCAGGAATGGTACATCTCGCTGATGGCACACTGGGTTAACATAGTGGAAGCCGGGACTCAGTCGGAATTTGGGATGGAACACATCCTTCTGATGTCAAGGATTGCTGAAACTAGGTCAATCAGGGTTGCTCCCTCAGTCTACCACTCCTACACCATATCCTCCTCCTATTCGTCCTCCTCTTCAGCCTTCTATCTACAAAATGACCACATCAATCACAAGCTAGAAGTACTGCAGCACTGTGTCAGTAAAGTGGCAACAGGCTGTGTTGAAGCTAATATGCTTAGGTGACAAACTGTACAAAGCTGGAGAGTTGTGGACAGCTCTGAAAGAGCAGGCAGATCTGTGGCTGACAACGCTGAACCTACAGCCAGGCATGGTCGTGTGTGACAATGGCCAGAACCTGGTGGCGGCTCTGAGGCAAGGCGCGCTCACACACGTACCATGAGTGGCCCATGTGCTTAACCTTGTTGTTCAGCAGTTTCTCCAAACCAAACCGGAGCTGTTGGATCTGCTTGTCAAAGTATGCCACCTGTATGCCCATTTTAGAAGTTCAGCTACAGCTTCCGCCGCTCTTGCCAAACTAAGTACTCTATGTTAATTATTTAATGCACTTGATTTTTTACTTATTTATTTTCATTATGGTATACGCACAATTTGTTTTTTCCTTTGGTTTTGTTTGATTTTATGGCCAGTGTGAACATGCTTTTATATCATGCATGTCATTCAATTCTATTTCAGTTCAGTTTTTTTGTTTTTCTCTAGTATTTTTGTATTCAGTACAAATAGGGTGTGGCCTCATTTCTGCTGAGCTGTGTAGCTCATATATAGTCCCTCTTAAGCTGGGTGTCCATTTGGAAGCAAGAGACTCTGCCACTATACACACTAGGTAGGTTTTAACATTAGAGAGTGTAGTTACTGTCCCAAATGGGTCCACCTTGCAGTGGTGGGACAGCTTTTGTACTTTTGTGATCAAAGCAGTGTTTACTAAGTATGCTATGTTAATTATTTAATAAACTTGCTTTTTTACTTATATATTTTCATTAGGGTATATGCACACATTGTTTTTTCCTTTGGTTTTGTTTGCTTTTTTGGCCAGTGTGAACATGCTTTTATATCATGCATGTCATTCAAGTCTACCTCAGTTCATTTTTTTTGTTTTTCAGCAGCATTTGCAGCTTCCGGTTCACCAAATGGTGTATGTAGTCCCCACGCATTGGAACTCTACACTTCAGATGTTGGGAAGTATTTGGGAGCAGAAGAGGGCAGTTGTTGAGTACCAGCATCAACCAGACCGTTGGTATCAGTTCAGACTCCACACATAAGACCTCATGAGTGGACATGGATGTCAGACATACTGTATGTACCAAACCTCCAAAACTTTGAGGAGTCCACTAAGATGGTGAGTGGCGATGACACCATAATTAGCGTCATCATCCCACTTCTCTGTATTCTGAAATGCTGTCTGCTCACAATCAAAGATGATGCCTTGTAGACGGAGCTCGATGAGATGGAGCAAAGAACCATACAGGGTGATTACACACAGCCCAACCTCATCTCATCTCAACGTGGATTGGGTGGCAATGAGGAAAAGGAATGAGGAGGAAGAGGACAAAGAAAAGGAGCTAATTTTATGCGCTATAGACTGTACTACGTGCACAACGATCAGACAGTCTGTTCAGTGTGGATGTCCTGAAGACAGGGAGGAGGAGGAGAGCATGGTCAGTCATCCTCTTGGTGAGGACA
>JARQOD010000006.1:229081879-229448750 GCA_033576555.1 Oophaga sylvatica | reverse complement strand
GTCAGTCCCTGAACTACCAGCTGTATACCAGGACTATGTGGATTTATGTGACAAGAAGAATGCTGACCAGCTTCCCCCTCACCGTCCATATGATTGTCCAATTGAATTATTGCCTGGAGCAGAGATACCTTTGGTAAGATCAAACCCCCTGGCGGGGCCCGAGCTAAAGGCTTTAAAGGATTACATAGATGAAAATCTAGCCAAGGGCTTCATACGCCCTCTTCATCTCCTGCAGGGTGCACCCATCTTCTTTGTAAAGAAGAAAGATGGATCTCTGAGGCCCTGCGTAGACTATAGGGAACTCAATTAGGTTACTATTAGAAACCGTTATCCATTGCCTTTAATCCCTGAGTTATTGGAGAGAGTGCGACATGCCAAAATTTTTCTCTAAACTAGATCTCCGTGGGGCCTATAACTTAGTCCGTATTAGACCTGGGGATGAATGGAAGACTGCATTCAGGTCACGCTATGGACACTTTGAATTCTAGTTATGCCTTTTGGTCTGAGTACCGCCCCAGCCACTTTCCAACACTTGGTGAATGACATCTTCAGGATCTCCTAGATACATTCGTGGTGATTTATTGGATGATATTCTAATTTTTTCTAACTCCACAGAGGAACATCAGGGACATGTGAGAATGGTCTTGGAACGTCTAAGACAAAATCATCTTTACATCAAACTTGAAAAGTGTGAATTCCATAGGACCGAAATTCAATTTCTGGTGTATGTACTGTCTACACAAGGAATTAGTATGGATGGAAGCAAGACCCAAGCCATCAAGGATTGGCCAAGTCCTAGAAATGTGAAGGAGGTGCAGCGCTTCATCGGGTTTGCCAACTTCTATAGACGTTTCATTAGGATTTCTCTGAGGTAGTGTCACCTATCACCCAACTTACCTGGAAAGAGTCTAGGTTCTCCTGGACCCCCCAAGCCCAGGAAGCATTTTCCCGTCTGAAAGATAAATTTACCACTGCACCTATCTTAGTACATCCCAACCCCGAACTTGCCTTCATAATAGAGGTGGATGCTTCAGACTGTGCCGTTGGAGCTATACTCTCTCAGAGAACAGATGAGAAGAATGTCTTGCATCCCTGTGCCTTCTTTTCCCAGCAGTTGTCTTCGGCTGAGAGGAACTACGATGTGGGCAATAGAGAGTTGTTGGCCATTATTGCCGCCTTCAAAGAATGGAGAACGCCTTCTTCAGGAGCTGCACAGCAAATAGTCGTCCTGACAGACCATCGTAACCTTGAATTTATCAGGTCGGCTAAGTGCCTGACTCCTCGCCAGGCTCGCTGGAATCTTTTCTTAAGCCAATTTAATTTTATCATTTCTTATAGACCAGGATCGCGCAATGGAAAGGCTGATGCACTCTCTAGGATTTATTCAGCAGAGACACGTCCACTTACTCCTCCTAAGACTATTCTTCCTGACTCTAGATTCCTGGAGTGATTCATAATCAAGACCTACTTAAGGACATCAAGGAAGCATACCATGCGGATTCCTTTTTGGGCACAACCCCCAAGGGACGTAAGTCTTGTTTTTAAGAATGGTGTGTGGATTCAGGGACAACGTCTGTATATTCCTGAAACAGTCAGATGAGAGTATTGCAACTCATTCACGATTCCAAGATAGCTGGGCATAGAGGAATTCTAAAGACTCAGAAATTTCTTTCTCGTTTCTTTTGGTGGCCCACTTGCAGGAAGGATGTTTTAAACTATGTCACTTCATGTGAAGTCTGTGCAAGATGCAAAACACCTCGCTCCTCACCAACTGGTCTGTTGCAACACCTTCCCACCCCGTCCCGCCCGTGGGGATCCATTTCTATGGACTTCATTGTGGAGTTACCAACCTCTCAAGGGAAGAACACCATTCTAGTGGTGGTTGATCGTTTAACAAAAGCAGCTCATTTTATCCCTTGTGTCGGCTTACCCACTGCAAGACAGACATCAGATTTGATGATTAAAAATGTGTTTCGCTTACATGGAGTACCAGATGAGGTTATTTCGGATCGAGGGTGCAATTCACTTCAAGGTTTTGGCAAAATTTCTGTGCAGCATTGGACATTAAAGTAAACCTTTCTTCTGCTTTTCATCCTCAGACTAATGGACAGACGGAACGAACCAATCAGACCTTGGAGCAGTATCTTCGCTGCTTTATCTGCCACCTACAGGATGATTGGGTGGATCTACTTCCACTGGCTGAGTTCTCTTATAACAACTCTCAGAGCGCCTCCACTAAGCAGTCTACTTTTTACTCCAATTTAGGTTATCATCCTAATTTTCTTCCTCGATTTCCCATAGAAACGCCTTTGCCAGCAGTGGCTGAAAGAATCACGTCTTTACAAAGGAATATGGATCTTCTATAGGGAAATCTGGAATTGGCTCAGGAAAGGTACAAGAAAGCCGCAGATAAATTTCGTAAACCTGCACCAGCTTTCAAGGTAGGAGACCTGGTCTGGCTGTCAACCAGAAATCTTAAGTTAAGAATTCCATCATCTAAGTTGGGACATAAATACATTGGACCTTAAAAAATCAGTAAAATTATAAGTGCTGTTGCTTGTCGTCTTCAACTGCCCAGAACTATGAGAATCCACCCTGTCTTTCATGTATCCCTACTAAAGGCTGCGACACCCAATACGTTTCCTGGACGTTCTTCTCCTTGCCCTGACCCAGTGCTAGTCGATGGTCAGGAAGAATTTGTGGTGGAAAGGATTCTAGATTCCAGGTTGTATAGAAATCAGTTACAATATCTGATTAAATGGCAGGGCTACCCAGTGGAGGACAACTCATGGGAACCAGTCAATAATGTAAATGCTCCTCGCCTGCTCCGCCAGTTTCATCAGAGGTACCCACACAAGCCTGGTCTGAGGTCATCCAGAGGATGTCCCTAAGGGGGAGTAATGTAAGGTTCTGTGTACATGTTCCTGAAACTCAGTTTTTCCGTCAGCCATTTTACTTTCTGTCTTGCTGCAGCTATCTTGCCCTCAGTCAATATGGAGTTTCCAGCTTGCATGTTCCCGCCCTGATTCTCTCCTCTTGCTTCTTAAGCAGCCACAGCTGAGCAATCAGTGCTTCAGAATCAAGCCTGCAGTGTACCTGTGACCTGTCTCCTGGAAGCCTTGGACCTTGTACTCCAGTTCTTTCCTATTGTGGAACTTTGGAACACTCGTGACTTTGGAACCTTGCTATTTGATAAATCCACATTTGCATGGACTTATGGTAACAGAGAAGAGATCCTGAACCTGTTGTGGAGAGTGATTGCTGAGCTTAAGTTACTCTGGCCTGCTGTGTCTCCTGCTTTTGTATCTGCAAACTGTGTGACTATTATTGCCACTTGTATGAAGTAATACAAGACCTTCTATATCAAACCTGTGACTCCTGTGTTTTCATCGCACCCAAGCACAAGACACTTTATGAACTGTACTCCTTACATTACACCCACTCAGTAGTGGTGAAGTGTGAACGGCGCAAATTGCGAGTTGATTGCGCCTGTTGCAGCTGATACTCCATTACTGCTGGCTGCTGCTCACACAACCGCTCCAACATATGTAACGTGGAATTCCACCTGGTGGGTACGTCACATATGATGCGATGTTCAGGAAGGCAAAATCTGACTTGCAGAGCTGCAATGCGCGATCTGGCCATGCTGGAACGTCGCAAGTGAGCGCACTGTAGGCGGACCTTGTGCAGCAGTGCATCAAGATCCGGATAGTCCCTCAAAAAACTCTGCACGGCCAAGTTGAGCACATGTGCCAGACATGGTATGTGAGTGAGGTTGCCAAGGCCCAGAGCTGCCACCAGATTTCGGCCATTGTCACACACTACCAAGCCTGGCTGCAGATTAGCTGACAAAAACCACACGTCGCTCTCCTGCTTGATGGCATCCCAGAGCTCCTGCGCTGTGTGGCTTCGATTCCCCATGGGAATTAATTTCAGGACGGCCTGTTGACGTTTGGCCACGGCTGTGCTCATATCGGTCGCAACAGGTAAGCGTTCACGGGTCCATGTGGAGGTATACCGTGACGGCTCGTGCAGCGATGATTCTGGGGAACTGGAGTAGGAGGAGGAATCAATGTGCACAGACTGGATTCCTGCAATCCTTGGAGTTGGCAGAACACGTACAGCGCCACTGGCAAGATCTGTACCCGGCTCCACAACATTGACCCAATGGGCAGTGAGGGAAAGGTATCGTCCCTGGCCATGGGTACTGGTCCACGCATCGGTGGTCAGGTGGACCCTGCTACTGACGGCGTTTAGTAGCGCATGTTTAATGTTTCCCTCAACATGTTTTTGCAGAGCAGGGACAGCTTGCCTGCTGAAATAAAATCGGCTTGGCACATTATATTGTGGGACTGCCAATGCCATAAAGTTCCTGAAACTGTCAGTCTCCACCAGCCTGAATGACAGCATTTCAAGGGACAGGAGTTTTGCAAGGCCAGCATTCAGAGCCTGTGCTCGTGGATGGTTTGCCGAGTATGGCCGTCTTTTATCCCATGCCTGTGTTACCGATGGCTGTTTTTTGTACTGGGAGTGTGACGATGACTGTGAACTTGCTGCAGTGGGTGGAATAACAGTTTTTCTATGGACAACAGTGACCGAGGTTCTTCCATGGAGATCCTGTGAGGAAGCCAAAACAGGTGTGTGTGAGCTGGAGGTAGAGGCTCGAACATGACGTAAAGATGTAGGTGCTGCTGTAGGTTGGCCTACATCTCCAGTGTGTCTTTGGAACTCAGCTACGTGCTTTGTCCGTACATGTGTCCACATATTTGTGGTATTCAGGTTCCTGATATTTTTACCTCTTTTAACTTTTTGCTTACACAGCTTGCATTGAACATAGCAAATATTATCTACAAGTCTGTCAAAAAAGGACCACGCAGTGCAAGTCATGGGAGCGCCAATTTTGACATTTCTAAGAGAACTGCTCCCAACAGGTGCCAAACTGGAGGCTACAGGCAAGCGAGTCTGCAGCCTTCCTCTCCCTCCTCTTTGTACCGTTGGGACAATCTCTTCCTCAGAGCTGCTCCCACCACCTTGCTGTTGCTCACGCCATGTTGGGTCTCGGACTTCATCATCTCCACTACCCTCTTCCAACACCTGCTGCTGTTGGATGGTCTGGGCAGCACCATGCTCCACAAAACCTGGCACCTGAGTCTCATCATCATCATAAGATGCGTTCTGCGGTGTGCTGTCCATCGGCACTGGCTCACCCGCCTCTTCAGATTGAGAGAGACACAGCTGTTGCGCATCACTGCATACTCCCTCTTCTTCAAATTGCAGAATGCTGCTTGCCTGTGCCCGTGTTTGTGAGCCAACAGATTCTGAGAACAGAAGCAGAGACTCAGCTGGCTCCTGTACAGAACTCTCTGACTGCCTTGGCAATTTGACAGGCGGTGAACAGACAGATGGTTGCTCAACAGTGTTGTGTTCCTGAGAGGAGGTGGAAGGAATTGAAGTCGATGCATTGGCTGCCATCCAACCAACAACGGCTTCAATTTGTTCTTCCCGCAGCAGGGGGGCACGCCGAGCTCCTACCAAAGTGCGCATAAAGGAACGCTCACGGGGATAAATGGTGGATGCTGTGTCACTGAGGGCGGCAGCAGACACAGAATCCCCACGTCCTCTCCCTGCTGAAACTCCACGGCCACGACCACGTGCCTTACTCACTGACTTCTTCATCTTGGTAGATTGATAAAGAAAGTCAGAAAAGTTATAACTTAAGGCCTAAGTGTGGTTATTACGCAGAGACTGAAGTGAACACTGAAACACAACTGTTCACAAATCACAATCTGTGAAAGGCTACTCCTTTGTCTACTTCTATAGTGTTTGCAATCAATGTATTGGATACGGATGGAAGCGCGTCACACTAATAGTTAAATTGCATGGAGCAGGAAGAATTACACTGAAGGAAAAAAAAAAGAGTCTGTGAGTGACAGGTGCAGATGCCTACAGACAGCGTTGCATGCAGAGCAAACTGCAGCGTCACCTGCACTCACACACACCTTACAGAGCAGTTAAAACACTGCAGGCAAAAGGAAGCTTTACACAGCGGTTGGTGCTAGCCTGCCTACAGCACAGTACACTAAATCGCAATCTCTAACTGTCCCTCAGAGTCAGCACAGCAGCGTTCTGTCCCTTACTGAATTCACAGCACAGTGACGCTAAAATGGCGGCGGCGCCTTTTATACACTGAAAAAAAAAAAAAAGAGTCTGTGAGTGACATGTGCAGATGCCTACAGACAGCGTTGCATGCAGAGCAAACTGCAGCGTCACCTGCACTCACACACACCTTGCAGGGCTGTTAAAACAACACTGCAGGCAAAAGGAAGCTTTACACAGCGGTTGGTGCTAGCCTGCCTACAGCACAGTACACTAAATCGCAATCTCTAACTGTCCCTCAGAGTCAGCACAGCAGCGTTCTGTCCCTTACTGAATTCACAGCACAGTGACGCTAAAATGGCGGCGGCGCCTTTTATAGTGCATTCTGACATCATTTCAGCATCCAATCACAGCCATGCCATTAGTTAACATGACCGCAGCAGTACAGGATGTGCCCACACTTCTTAGGATTCCTTATTGGCTGAATAAAATCACATTGCCTCGCAAATAATTATGGGAACTTCCGATTCCGGTATTCGATTAGACGAAAATATCGAAACGAATTATCGAAAGGCCGATAGAGCTAATATCGGCCGATAGCCGATATTTGCATTATCGTATCGCTCAACACTATTACCTGGGAAAGGTTGTTCCTTAACATATTTCCCAGGAAAATCTAATTTGGTTTAGTGTTTTTATGTTTTATTGTGAGTCTGTAAAAGTGGCATAAGACTCTGACAACATTGTTCACAGCAGTGACCTGGGAGTCAGAAATGCTTCCAGGGGTCTTCCCCATGCTGTTCCCATGTCATTCGAGCACTGTTTCCATCGATTTTCACAATTTCTAGTACCTCTGCAGACCGCCGGGGGACCACTGGAAAAATGCTCGAGTTTCTCATAGACTTAGATTGGGCTCGTTGCTTAGGTCGAGCACCCGAGCATTCCAATTTTTTTGACCCGAGCAATGAGCACCCGAGCATTTTAGTGCTTGCCCATCACTGATGAGGATCAGATAGGCGTATAGTTAAACCAGATATCATAGTCTGTCATAATTTGGCAATTGCTGTGTTTGATTGGGGCGTTGTCATTGTCTTCTTGTTCATTTGTATTGTGAATAAATTTCTGGTTAAAGGTGAAAAAAGATTATTTATTTTCAGTGTCATTTATTGGCTTCACCTGTTAACTATTGCACAAGTTAAGTGAGGTCTGCTGAGTGAAGTGAGAAGTGTGTTAAACTGTGAGGATCACATAAGTGCATAGTGAAACACAACTACTGTATTTTTCGGCCTAATAGACGAACCGGACCATACTACGCACCTAGATTTTAGAGGAGGAAATTTAAAAAAAATAGAAGCAAAAACTGTCCAATTCTATACCTAATATCCCCCTTCCTGGTATGTTTGGGTCCCTTATCCCTATTCTGGTATTGAGGGTCCCCATCTCTGTCCTCCTATGCATATCCCCCTCAACCCCATCCTGGTATGCAGGGACCCATCTCTGTCCTGGTATGATTAGCCCCATCCTTATCCTGGTTTGATTGGCCCCAATCCATATCATGGTATGCAAGACCTCATCTTCGTCCTGGTTTACATGCCCCAATCCTTATCCTGGTATGATTGGCCCCAACTCCATCCTGGTATGCAAGACTCTATCCTTATCCTGGTATGATTGGCCCCCATCCCCATCCTGGTAGGAATGACCCAATCCTTATCCTGGCATGCAAGGCCCCATCCTAATCCTGGTATGCATGGCCCCATCCTTATCCTGTTATGCATGGCCCCATCCTTACCCTAGTATGATTGGCCCCAATACCTATTGTGGTATGCAGGGCCCCCATATCCATCCTGGTATGCATGGCCTAATCATATCCTGGTATGATTGTCCCCCTTCCCTGTCCTGGTATGCATGGCCCCTGCACGCCCTCACAGCTTCCAGCAGCTGCTGCTTTATGCTTTTAAGCAGCTCATAGCAGTGACATCATGCACAGAGTGATGTTACAAGACACTGAGGACAGCTGCAAGAATACTCCCTGTTCTCCACATCGACTGTGTGCGTGGAGTGCAGTGAGTATTCATTGCTCTTTAGCCAGCACAGTGTCAGCTGCAGATGCCGGGTTTCTGCAGCTGCCGGGCTTTCACGTGTGCCTCTACTAAAGTGAAGGAATATTCATTGCATTCCACGCCTATGGGAGTGGAATGCAGTGAATATTCATTGCCTTACCAGCACACTCGAACGTCAGGCAGCTGCAAGAAGCCAGTTGTTGCGGCCAGCACTGTGCTCACTATTAAAGAAAAATGAATATTCACTCCTTTCCTTGCCCATGGATGTGGAATGGAGTGCATATTCATTTCTCTTTAGCAGCAGGCACAGGAGTTAGCTGCAGTAGCCGGCTCCTGTCTACTGTGACTTGCTGCTCCTCCGCTGCCACTCAACCATCTCCCCACCACAGCCAGATTAGGGACATCCAGACTATAAAATGCACCCCTCATTTTCCTCCACATTTTTGGAGGAAAAAAGTGCATCTTATAGTCCGAAAAATATGGTAATCATACAATAATAACAATATCACACAAAAACAAATTGTAATAGTAGCTTTAACCCCTTTACCCCTGAAGTTGGTTTGTATTTTAATGACCAGGCCAATTTTTACAATTCTGACCACTGTCCCTTTATGAGGTAATAACTCTGGAACGTTTCAATGGATCCTTGTGATTCTGCTATTCTGAGGCGGCAGGCCTTGGGGGATTCCTTTTTTGACCTGGTTTAGATGTAAGTACGGACATGATTGTGCAGTATTATCTTAATTTTAATATGCACTTAAAGCACTTTAGGCATTATATCAGGATGTTTATTTAAAAGCTTTGTTGCTGTTTTTTCCACGTATGTAAAATTAATTACTTCTTATAAGGGTCATAATTTATTGTGAATCAGAGGGATTTGTGCACTTTGGCATTGGCATCCATTTATTTATTTGTAATTATTAGGTACACATCATGTTTCGTTGATTTAATATGTACTAAGGTGGTTCCCTCATTTATTTAGCCTGCTTAGTGAGTTGCTCTGTTGTTCCATGTATTTTAATCTTTGACGTAACAAAATTTATTGATTTTTTATTCCTAAAATACTCTTTTGACCTTTTGTTGCTTTAATTAGTATAAGGGTTTGTTTGGTATGCTATTTAGAGTTTTGGATGTAATATTGATACCATTATTTATGGGAATTTTTTGTGCTAATGTTAATGACCAGGCCAATTTTTACAATTCTGACTACTATCCCCTTATGAGGTAATAACTCTGGAACGTTTCAATGGATCCTTGTGCTTCTGCTATTGTTTTTTTCATGACATATTATACTTTATACAATATAGATAAGGGGGGTCGCAATCCAAAATTATTAGTGCCATCTGGAAAAGGTCAAATCAGTAGAGTAAAACACCTTTGACACAAAGTAGATATCTTTGCAGAAATTTTGCATTTATTAAAGTCAATTATAGGAAAAGTCGAAACAAACAGAACAAACGCTTCGGCCTAATCAGGCCTTTATTAAGGTTTATCTAAATGTAACATGAAAATCTGAATATATATCAAGAAGTGTGCAAAAACATATATATATATATATGTATATATATATATATATATACACAAATAAACAAGTCAGACAATATCTCGTAAATAGCAAAGCATGGTGTAAAAGAGGTTTTCATATTGTCAAGTGAACCACGGCTGTAAAGACAATAAATGGATATAAGGCAATATATTTGTTAGGGATCGAGTTCCCGCTGCTGCACAAGGGGAATCTCAAACCAGTCCCGCTGCGGTCTCCCATCCATCTCCGGCCGCAGTGGAGCCTGCTCAGCGGAGACGTCGGTCCCAGCGTCTCGCTCAGTCTAATACTGTGCAGAGGCTTGTTGCTGCCTCTTCTGGTTCCTCTATTATAACCAGTGCTGGAGCAGGCAGTCTTGGGACTAAGTCCTGCGTTTCTCCATTTGAGCATTCCCAGGGCAAGATCTCCCATTGGAGATCAGAGGTCACATGCTCGGTTACAGCAGCGACTCCCATTGGTCCACCAGGAAGGTCCTGAAACTGCTTGTGTTCTGGAACAGTTTCTCATTGGTCCTTTTCTGGAAGGTCCTGTAACTGCTACTATAAAAGGTACGCATGTCCGCTTGGTCATGTGCTAGTATCAAATCTGTTACGTGCTTGCTCCAGTGTGGTCATATATGCATGTGGTTAGGTCCGGCTGAAATAAGCCCCTAGAATACCGGCACTTCCGGTGAGGAGTTTTGTATGCACGTGTTCAGGGCTCGGCTGAAAACGGCATTAGAATACCGGCTACTCCGGTGAGGAGATTATTGCTTGTGTTCTGATTGCATGACCACAGACTGCAATCCGCTTAGCAGTCATCTGTGTCCCCTGTGAGTCTGACAGGACACAGTCTCTGTCACAGCGGCTCTGTGAATTAACAGAGTAAGCTTATATCGCCATATAATGCTACGGCATTTACATCTGCGACTCTGATGGATAACAGAGTTCGCTCATACTGCCTATTTGCGCCATCTTACTTAGAGCAGGCTCTGCCTGCACTGTGGAGCCTGGGCTGCGAATGCACCTCTCCTTAATATCTATTAGGTGCGTTCCACAGGTCCTTAACATAATACTAGCGCCAGGGTTTGGCTAGTAAGATGGAGGACGACCAGCGCCTAGGGCAGTTCATCCAGCAGCTGGAGGGTAGGTTGGCGGCTCTCGAGCGCACAACCTCAGCTGTGGATGTTACTGCAGTCGCTGTTCAGTCTGGTAGCGCAGCGGCAGCCAGTTTGTCCTATACCACCTCTTCCCCAATATTATCCCATCTCCCGCTTCCAGACAAGATTTCTGGTGACAGTAAACATTTTCAGGGATTTGTAAGCGATTGCTCTATACAGCTCGAGCTACTGACTGCACGTTTTCCAACGGAGCGGTCAGAAGTCGGTTTCATAGTATCACTTCTGTCGGGCAGAGCATTGGAATGGGCAACGCCGCTGTGGGAGCGCGACGATCGTGTGGTGCAGAGTGCTTCTCGGTTTCTGGAGGCTCTTAAAAAGGTCTTTTTAGGCCCTCAGGTCACCCACTATACTGCGCTCCAACTGCTGGCAATGTCTCAGGGTTCGTCCATGGTCAGCCAGTTTTCGGTCCAATTTCGGACTCTGGCCTCCGAGTTAGAGTGGTCGGATAAAGTCCTCATTCCGGTATTCTGGAGAGGTCTGGCTGACCATGTAAAGGATGCTTTGGCCACCAGGGAGATTCCTGCCTCACTGGAGAAGCTTATCTACCCGCATCGACCTTCGTTTTCACGAGCAAAGGTTGGAGCGGGCCCAGTGTAGGCAGAGGTTCCGGCTGGCTCCCACCTTTGCCAAACCTCTAGAATCTCCCATTCAGGCGTCCGACTCCCAGGAGGCCATGGAGGTTGCTCGAGTGGGACCTAAGTCTCTGCCCGCTCGAGTCCCCGTGGTTTGTAACAGTTGCCAACAGTAAGGATATTATGCCAATTAGATATCCCCAGCGGGAATACGATCGCGTCTAGTAACCATGGGAGAAGGTTCACTAGATTCAGCGGCATTTGCCTCCAAGCTGTCCTTTAAAGGAACAATCTCTTTTGGTCCATCCACTCTAACAGTTGAGTTTTGTGTGAATTCTGGAGCAGAGGGGAATTTTATGTCCTCTGCCTTCTCTCTCCGCCACACAATACCTCAGGTGATGCTCGCCAAACCGGTGACTGTACGAGTGGTGAATGGATCAATGCTGCCCTCACAGATCACACATCAGACAATCCCTCTCACATTATCTGTGTCTCCTTCCCATCAGGAGATTATCTCTTTCCTAGTCCTTCCCGAGTGTATAGATGAGGCTCTGCTGAGAGCACCTTGGCTTTGTCATTACTCCCCACATATTGAGTGGTCCTCTGCGAGGATATGGGGTTGGAGTGAATCTTGTAAAGTTAGATGTGTGAGGGAGAGTGTTCAGGTTACTACTACAGGGATACCCGCAGATCTCACTTCCCTTCCCAAGTGTTATTGGTCCTATGTAGTCGTGTTTTCCAAAAAGGCTGGCTCTTCCGCCTCACCGCCCCTATGACTGTCCTATTGACCTCTTGCCTGGAGCAGCACCGCCACGGGGAAGGGTTTATCCCCTCTGTCTCCCGGAGATGGAGGCTATGTTCCAATACATCCAGGAGAATCTGGCAAGAGGGTTCATTAGGAAGTCAGTGTCACCTGCTGGGGCGGGGTTCTTCTTCGTGCAGAAGAAGAACGGAGAATTACGTCCCTGCATAGATTGCAGGGGTCTTAACGCCATCACCGTTAAGAATAAATACCCATTGCCCCTGATTTCTAAGCTCTTTGATAGGCTCCGGGGAGCAAGGGTATTTACCAAATTAGACCTGCGGGGTGCGTATAACCTGATTCGCATCTGTGAGGTGAACGATTGGAAGACGGCTTTTTATACCAGGGATGGGCACTATGAATATCTGGTGATGCCCTTTGGGCTCTGTAATGCCTCAGCCATTTTCCAAGACTTTGTTAATGACAACTTCCGGGATATGCTTTCCACTTCGGTCGTAGTCTATCTGGATGATATTTTCATCTTCTCTCCAGAAATTGATTCCCACCGGAGAGATGTCTGCAGAGTCTTCGACCTCATGCGGGCAAATTCCCTTTATGCAAAGTTGGAGAAATGTGTGTTTGAGCAGGAGTCTTTACCATTCCTGGGCTATATCATCTTCGCCCAGGGATTGGCTATGGATCCTGCCAAACTACAGGCTGTGATGGACTGGCAAGAACCCCAATCCCTTAAAGCGGTGCAGCGCTTTATGGGGTTCATTAATTATTATCGCCAGTTCATTCCCCATTTCTCAACATTGTTAGCTCCCTTGGTAGCCCTCACCAAGAAGGGAGCAAACCCAAATTGTGGTCCGAAGAAGTCTCCAAGGCTTCATCTCAATTAAGTCTCATTTTGCTAGCGCTCCCATTCAACACCACCCTGATGTTGATAAGCCATTGATATTGGAGGTGGATGCATCATCCTTTGGTGCTGGAGCAGTCCTCTTTCAAAAAGGATGCTCAAGGTCGGAAGTATCCTTGCTTCTTCTTCTCCAAGACTTTCACACCAGCGGAGAGGAATTATTCCATCGGGGACAGGGAGTTGCTAGCAATGAAATTGGCTTTCTCTGAGTGGAGACATCTGTTGGAGGGGGCTCGCTTTCCCTTCCAAGTCTTCACCGACCACAAAAATTTGGTATATCTTCAGACAGCCCAGCGGCTTAATTCTTGCCAGGCCAGATGGTCCTTGTTCTTCTCCCGGTTTCATTTCATACTTCATTTTCTCTCGGGAGAGAAGAACATTCATGCCTACGCTCTCTCTCTCTCTGTGGTGTCCTCTGAGGAGGAGGAGGAGCCTTGGCTTATTGTCCCCACAGAGAGCCTGAGAACAGTGGCCCCAGTTTCGATAGAGTCTGTGCCCCCGGGCAAGACTTTTGTGCCTACCAATTTTCGACCATAGGTACTCTCTTGGGCACATTCGTCCAGGGTGGGTGGACACTTTGGGGCAAAAAGGACATCTGAGTTGCTGGCGAGGACATACTGGTGACCGCATATGATCCGTGACATTGGGGACTATGTTCAGGCGTGTGTCTCCTGCGCCAAGAATAAGTCTCCTCGACAATGGCCAGCAGGGTTACTTTACCCTTTTCAGGTGGCAGACAGACCCTGGGAGATGGTTGGGATGGACTTTGTGGTGGGCTTACCCAAGTCTCGTGGCTGCACCATCATTTGGCTAATCACCGACCATTTTTCCAAAATGGTGCATCTGGTGCCGCTACCACGGTTACCTTCTGCACGGGCTCTGGCAGCGTTGTTCGTTAGGCATATCTTCTGTCTACACGGCATGCCAGACAAAATTGTCAGTGATCGAGGTCCCCAGTTTGCGTCTTGGTTCTGGAGAAAGCTTTGTCATCTACTCAGTATTGAGTTAAATCTCTCTTCAGCATACCATCCCGAGACGAATGGGTTGGTAGAGAGAGCCAACCAGACCTTGGTCACCTAGCTACGACATTTTGTCTCAGCCAGGCAGGATGACTGGGCATCCTTGCTACTGTGGGCTGAGTTTGCACTAAACAATGCTGTGGCTAATTCCACCGGACAGACTCCATTCCTCCTAAACTACGGTCAGCATCCGCGGGTTCCGGTGCCCATGCCCGTGTCTTCCGCTGACTCCAGGGTGGCAGACTGGGCTGTGGAGGTATGGAACATTTGGGACCGTACCCAGGATGCCATTCAGGCATCCAATGCGAGGATGAGATCCTCCGCCGAAGCACATCGGCGGCCCACTCCGACATTTGCTCCTGGGGACTTTTCAAAGTCCTCGAGCAGGTTAACCCTGTGGTATACCGTTTGGCTTTTTCCACCATGCATGGGTATCTCCGACACCTTTCACATATCCCTCCTGAAAGCCATGCTCATGTCCCGGTTTTCCGAGTCATCTGCCGGGACATCGGGTTCGTCTACGGATGACCATGAGGTGAACGCCATCGTAGGGTGTAAGTTGGTACGGGGCAAAAGATTTTATTTGGTGGATTGGAGGTGTTATGGGCCTGAGGATAGGTCCTGGGAGCCTGCCGAGCACGTTCATGCTCCGCAGCTCATCGCTGCCTTTGAACGCAGTGAGGTCCAAAGAAGGGGGGCCGTAGGAGGAGGGGTAATGTTAGGGATCGAGTTCCCACTGCTGCACAAGGAGAATCTCGAACAAGACCCGCTGCGGTCCCCCATCCATCTTCGGCCACAGTGGAGCCTGCTCAGCGGAGACGTTGGTCCCAGCGACTCTCTCAGTCTAATACTGTGCAGAGGCTTGTTGCTGTCTCTTCTGGTTCCTCTATTATAACCAGTGCTGGAGCAGGCAGTCTTGGGACTAAGTCCTGCGTTTCTTCATCTGAGCATGCCCAGGGCAAGATCTCCCATTGGAGATCAGGGGTCACATGCTCGGTTACAGCAGCGACTCCCATTGGTCCACCAGGAAGGTCCTGAAACTGCTTGTGTTCTGGAAAAGTTTCTCATTGTTCCTTTTCTGGAAGGTCCTGTAGCTGCTACTATAAAAGGTGCGCATGTCCGCTTGGCCATGCGCTAGTATCAAATCTGTTATGTGCTTGCGCCAGTGTGGTCATATATGCATGTGGTTAGGTCTGGCTGAAATAAGCCCCTAGAATACCGGCACCTCCAGTTTTTTTTTTCACGCATGTGTTCAGGGCTCGGCTGAAAACGCCATTAGAATACCGGCTACTCCGGTGAGGAAATTATTGCTTGTGTTCTGATTGCATGACCACAGACTGCAATCCGCTTAACAGTCATCTGTGTCCCCTGTGAATCTGACAGGACACAGTCTTTGTCACAGCGGCTCTGTGAATTAAAAGAGTCCGCTTATATCGCCAAATAGCACTACAGCATTTTAGTTAGCGACTCTGTGGAGTAACAGAGTCCGCTTATATCGCCATATAGTGCTACGGCGTTTACATCTGCGACTCTGCGGGATAACAGAGTTCGCTCATACTGCCTATTTGCGCCATCTTACTAGCAGCAGGCTCTGCCTGCACGGTGGACCCCGGGCTGCGAACGCACCTCTCCTTAATATCTATTAGGTGCGTTCCACAGGCCCTTAACAATATTAAGAAGCATGTAAAATATATCATAATATACTATATAGGGAGGCGCGGCGGAACAGTTAACTAATACATACATGTGATAATGCGGGTGTCAGGTATCAAAAAATTGTGAAATGAAAGGAGTAGCATCAGATATGTCCCCAAAATGTACAAGGGTTTGGTAGACAAGGGAAGGAAGAAAGAAGGCAAAATAACCAGTAAGTTGTACCAGTATAGTTTAAGATGATGGGAATGCACTCTAAAAGACAGGAAGGAAAGTGTATATAAAATTAAACCAAAGATAAAAGAGATATAACATATATCTGAAAAACAGTTACCTGCATATTGTGTTAGATGGGAGCCAGGAGAAAGCCTCAATGGTGGTGGCGTGTGTGTTAAGATCTGGGATCATTCACATATATAGTGTGTGGCTGGAATATTAAAAGCTGTCAGCTGTGTTCGGAGGCACGAGATAGAGAGATATGCCGTGGTAGCTACAGACATGGCGCAAGTGCCAATTGTAGTGAGGAAAGAGAGAAGTGGAACAGCGCATGCACCAAAGACACAAAGTGGCACATGCGCATAGCTATCTAATGGGGGGGGATAACATGAAGTGTTAATGATATGAGTGAGGAGGTGAAATGAAGCATGCACTGTGTCATGAGGCAGGAGATTGGTTGATATGGGGCGATGGTTACAGACACAGCGCATGCGCAGTGTGAGTAGTGAACATTGCGAAGAAGTGGAACAGTGCATGTGCCAAAGTCACAAAGTGGTGCGTGCATGTAGAAAATCAAACGGGGAAAACTAACCTGTGCTAGCAGAGATCTCATCGAGGTCACAGCAGTTCAGCCCGGCGAGGAATGCAGTCTCAGTGGCCGGAAGTAACTTCGATGACATCACCACTGGTCACTGATGCTGCACTTAAAGCAGTTAATTCCCTTGTGGTTCTCAGCCTAGATGGTTGCATCTTGACACAGTCCAGGTAGAAAATAATTTATCCCTCAGACATGAATTACGGCATGGGACAGAACGACGGAGAGGTGATGGATATGGTTGTTTTTTTATTTTTGTTTTATTACAGGAGATTGAGGGCTTCAATGGAATTAGGCGTTAGGTGAGTTTAACTGTGTTTGTTATTTTAAAATAAAAATGGAAAACTGTGTTTTATATTATTTCTAATAAAAACTTTATTCTGGCTGTGTTTTATTTACCATATAACTATAGAATTATTAATTGATAAGTGTCTTATATGATGCCTCTCCATTGGTAAGCCGTGGGCTTGATGTCACCAGAAAATACAAAGGTGACATCAACTCCACAAACATGAACCCCACTTGCCACCGCTTTAGGGCAAGTGGAAAGAGTCAGGCTAAGCACCAGAATTGGAGCATCTATGTAAGTCCGCAAGGACAGGGTTCTCTCCCCTCTGTACCAGTCTGTCATTGTAAATTTGTTTACTGTAAACGATATCTATAACTTTCTATGTAACCCCTTCTCATGTACAGCACCATGGAATTAATGGCGCTTTGTAAATAAATAATAATAATAATAATCTAATAGATGTGCCATTTCTGGGCAGTTGCTGGCTGTTGTTTTTAGGATGAAGGGGTCAATATCCATGGCCCCTTACCAGCCTGAGAATACTATCCCCCAGCAGTGAACTTTAGCAAGGCTGGTTGTCAAAGATGGGGGGACCCCATGTCATCTTTTTTTAAATTATTTATTTAAATAATTTATTTAAAAAAAGCGTGGGGATCCCTCTATTCTTAATAACCAACCTTGCTGAAGCTGACAGCTAAGGGTTTCAGCCCCCAGCTGTGAGTTTTAACTGACTGGTTAAAGAAAATACAGGGAACCCACACGATTTTTTTCATTTCTTTATTTATTTATAGCACAGGCAGCAGCTGATGAATACCTCCATCAGTCACTCCTGCTGTCACTGTTATTAGCAGCAGCAGGGGTAGGCTGATGGAAGCAATAGTCTCATCAGCCACCGCCTGCTGTCTCTTTCATCACTTAAATATAACACTCATAATTCTCCCAATCTCGCGCCAATCGACGGCAGAGTAGGGGAGAATGATGAGATCCATGTTCAGCACCCGGCCCCGGAGAACAGCGCTTACTGCAATTCTTCTTCCCTAGCACCCGTCCATGTGGTACTGATGTAGCACATGGGTGGCACAAGGATGCCACATGTGTGCCGCAGTATTATACACACAGACTCTGACATCTCAGGTACAGAAGGCCTTATAGTGGGATTTTATGTTTGGCTGCTATCAAACACTAAGGGTATGTGCACACGTTGCAGATTAGTGTGCAGAATTTTCTGCAGAGAATCAGCACCTCCTGGCAGAAAACGCAGGTAAAAATGCTTGTGATTTTGTTTCAGATTGTAATGAGTTTTTGCTGTGCAGATTTGTTAGGCGATGCTGGAGAGAGAGAGAGACGCTGTGGAAATGCATCGAAATCCGCACATACCCTAAAAGACACTTTTTTAATATATTTTAACATATTTTAATAGCTATAATTTTTCATTATTTTGGCCCACAGAGTTATATGAGGTCTTGTTTTTTGCGGGACTATTTGACATTTTTATTGGTACCATTTTCAAGCACATGACATTTTTTGATCGCTTTCTATTCCAATTTTTGGGAGGCAGAATGAACAAAAAACAGCAATTCAGGAATTTCTTTGGGGAGGTTTATGCCTTTTCGTGTGTAGTAAAATTGATAAGGCAGTTTTATTCTTCTCGTCAGTACAATTAGAGCGATACCTCATTTATATCTTGTTTAATGTTTTGGTGCTTACATACAATAAAAACTATTTTATAGAAAAAAATAATTATTTTTGTATCGCTTTATTCTGAGAGCTATAACTTTTTTATTTTTCCATTGATGGAACTGTATGGTGGCTTGTTTTTTGCAGGACAACATGACGTTTTCAGTGATACCATCCCTATTTACATCCGTTTTTTGAATTGCGTGTTATTCCACTTTTTGTTCGGTGGTATGATGATAATGCATTGTTTTTTGCCTCTTTTTTATTTATTTTTTTGCAGTATTTACAAAACGGGTTAACTAGTGAGAAAGTGTTATAGGTCAGATCGTTGCGGACGCTGCAATACCAAATATGTGTACTTTTATTGTTTATTTTTTTCTTCAAATATTTATTTTGAGATACAGTATCTTTTGATTTTTTTAATATTTTTACAGTTAGTTAATTTTTTTAACTTTTTTCTAACTTTTTTACTTTGTCCCAATATTAGACAATCATTTTTTGCAGGCTGATCGCTTCTACAGCATGGAGAAGAAGCAGCTTCCACATGCTATAGAAACTGCCAGCTCTGCACTGACAGAGAAACTTGCTGATCATGCACTGCACATGATCAGCAAGTTTCCTAGCTTTGGTGACACTGATGTCATCGTGATGCCATTGGGTCACCATGGCAATGATCAGGACCCTGCTTCTCTCCTCTGTGTCTCCGATCCAAAAGCAGAGAGGCTGTCAGCTCTTCTGCCAGCTTCCAGAATGCTGCGATCGTGTTCAATTGCTGCATTACAGGGGTTAAAGTGCCAGGAGCAGTCTGTAAACGCTCCTAGCACCTATTGCTGGGTGTCAGCTGTCAGAATCAGCTGTCATAATAATATTATGTCTGTGGACAAAGAGGCCCAGGTCACATGGATGGAATATTACGTCCAATGTCAGAAAGGGGTTACAGAGGTCGTAGAGAAATTTTTAGGCAATAAAATAAGATCCTGACTTAAAAAGATCGTCAGACGATTGTTAAAAACATTTCAAGCTTTAGGTTGCCTGATGAGATTGGAAGTGTATTTCCTCCATTCCCACCTTGACTATTTTCCTGAAAATTTTGGAGATGTGAGTGAAGAGCAATGTGAACAATTCCACTAGGACATTACAGAGATGGAAGGAAGATACCAGGGAAAATGGAGCATTGCAATGATGGCAGACTACTGTTGGATGCTTCAGATATACGTATCAGATGCTAATCACAAGCGTAAATGCACCAAGATGAGCTTCACAGGGAAAAAAAAATCGATTTTAGTGATTGTTAGTGAGCTCATTTAAGTTCAAAAATTATTTTCATGAAAAATTTGTAATAAAAAAATTAATTTTATACGTCTATTTTCATTTATTTCTCGCTATTGCCTTATTTAACAGTTACCTAAATTGTCAGAAACATGCTGTCCTATGACAAAACAGAGGTTATTTTCAGATTCAGCGCATCAAAAAACAAAGATTACGTGGAATAACCAAAACAGCTCTTGAAATTTTATTTTTTGCAGACCTGTGCAATAAAAGAATGGGCTAAAGTTATTATGTCTGCTGATTTTTGAACTGATCTTGATGAGAAGTGTGTGTAAGTGTCAAATATTTCTGATTCATTAGGAGTGCATGCCTCTGATGAGCGCTATGCACATCCATGCACCACGGCAAAAATCATAGTCCAGTCCTTGACTGGTTTAAGTAATGCCGCAGCTCATCATGAATTAGAAAAGCTGTGGAATCACACCCCTGCCAGAAACTGTTGTGAAACCAGCCAAAAGTAGGACAATTTTTGCACAACTATGAAAGGAAAGTTACTCAATAATTCTCGCAAAATGGCTTTGATCAATCTGGGTCATGATGTGCAAATATATTACTTGGCGAATGTCATTGTTCCTCCTTAGGCCAGAGTCACACTAGAGAGGAATGCGAATGCATGCTAAGCAAAAAAAATCGCATAGCACTCGGACCAATGTTAATCTATGAGGCAGCTCCCATCATCTGTTTTTTTCTCAGGCGTATTATACGTGTGAGAGAAATCGCAGCATACTACAATTTGCACCGTATTATGGCCGAGACATGCCAATGCAAGTCTATGGGTGCAAGAAAACAACGGATTACTCACTCACAGGCTGACCCGCGGTGAACTCTGCAGCATGGGAAAATATCTGTTAATTTTCTCATGCTGCAGAGTTCATCGCGGGTCAGTCTGTAAGTGAGCGGAGCATCAGTGACGACAGATCTAGTCACTGAGTCACTGATGCTGCCGCCAGCAACTTCTCATTCATTCAGTGGTTCCCAGCCGGGGCGGTCGCATTAGCACGGCTCCCGGTTGTAAACTATTTTACCCCTTGAGATGGATTGCGGCGTGGGACTTGACTGTACAGTGAATAGGTATGGGTATATTGTTGCTTTTTTATTTTGTCTTTTTTCCAGACCGAGGGCTTCGAATGGATTGGGAGTTTTATAAAGATAGAAAACCTGTGTGTTGCATTATTTCATTAAAATACTTTATTCTTAATGTATGTATGTTTTTTTAACCCTTTCAAACGGTAAGATTAATAATGGATAGGTGTCTAATTGACAACTCTCCATTATTAACCTGGCTTAATGTCACCTTACAATAACAAGGTGACATTAACCCCTTATTACCCAAAATTCCACTGCTGCACGGCAATGGGAAGAGAGAGACTAAGTGCCAGAATTGGCCCATCTTACAGATGTGCCTTTTCTATGGTGGCTAGGGGCAGATATTTTGAGCCTGGGGCAATAACAATTATCCCTTTGAAGGCTCTTAATATCTGCCCTCAGTCACTGGCTTTCCTTCTCTAGTGAAGAAAATTGCACGAGAGCCGATGCAATTTTTTTCCATGGATACATCCTTTTATTAAATACCTACAGCTCCCAAATTTTACACACACATAGTACTAACAGTAGTAGTCACTGACATATATAAAACATAATGTTCTGCAATGGTTTACTGTAAGTAAACCTTTTCTCCTATCCTGTCGGCTCCTGCATAGATTCTACAGGAGTTGACAAATGAATTAACGGCTATTCTGCTATCTATCTCTCTATGAAATACATATATATATATATATATATATATATATATATATATATGTCACTGACGTATATATGTGTGTTTTTACAAATATTTCAGTCCATGGATCAATTAAATGTCCATTTTGCAAGGGTGCGAGAAAATGTCACTATACGGATGCCATACGGATGACACTCGGATATTCTGATGTGAGGAAATTGCATTCTCGCATTGAAAACGGATTACATACAGATCACTGTTCATGAAACATTGATGTGATTCTCAGCCGTAAAAAACTGACAGATTTTTTTACGTTATGTGTGACTCCAGCCTTACGGTGTCTATGGACACAGTAACAGTTCAGTCATCCAATCTAGGGCAGGGCATGATGAGCTGTATATGTGTTGTGTGACAGTCCAGCCAACAAATCAGGGCCATGGCATGCGGTGTTTCCTCCATGTGTCTCCTGTTCGGAGTGATTATCTGGCTCACTGCCTCCAATTATTGAAAGTTGTAGCTTATGTTCATTGGTATCTGCGTGCATTGTGTTCATATGCTCAGTATGAGATCTATTGTTACCCGACCTTTAATCTTGTTGATGACCATCCATTTGCCTCGCCCATCTGTTTTGATCCTCTAACTTTCTTTGTTTTTGAAGAACTCTCTTAATATCTGGTCCTGGACATCTTGACAACCCGGCCTCACAGCTTCTTGTGAGTAGTGACTAACATCAAAGCAATAGATAGCATCCAACAACTCACAAGATACATTTTAAAACAATCTAGATTCCCTTCTCAAATAGATTTTATTTCCTGTGTGGGATCATGTCTACTTTGGATACCTGTCAACAAAAAATCAATGCAAAACAAAATAAAAACCATTTGATTGAATAATATGAAATTAGATAAAACTAGCTGGTTATCTATGAAAGTTTTTTAAGATGTTATTTGCATATCAATTGAAGAAAAAGCTAATTTGATAGAATTGCTAGTAGTGCTAAATCCACAATATATTTATTTCAGGGGGCACTTGAAGAAAAGTGAACATGTGCCAGTGAAGGTGTCATAAATTTAACACAATGTCCCTGTTTGAAAAAACTTTGCTAGGACATATAGACCTCCTAATAAAAGAATAGCAAAATACATCAACAATATAAAATAAAAATTTTTAAAAGCATTCTCTTTCATATTATTTTATCATTTTATACTATATCAAAATAATAAACCAAAAGGTCTAATGCACATTTACACTTAGCAAAGAAAATTGGAGAGGAATATTTATCATAAACGTGCAAGGCAAAATATAGGAACATTTATGTTTTTGAAACCTTAATAACTGAAGGTGTAAAAGGAGATGTTGAATGATTTGGCTTTTTTGGTGATAAGCGGAAATAGTGACTCCTCTGTGTCAAGTCAGTTGGCTGTATCACCAGAAACATCGTTTAACTTAGAGGAATTCTTGCTCTACTCATTTATAAGTTGTTTTATGTTATTTTGTTCTATTAATACATCATTTTATTGTATTATTTGTGTTTTTACGTTTTTCATATACAACTTATTATACTGTTTGATATTGTCAACAGGCTATTTCACTTCGTTTCCATTTTGTTTTGCTGATAAATTCTTTATTTTTTGTTTACCTCTACCCTGAGTTAAAATGGAGGAAATTAAATTAGTTTTATGAAAGGAACTTAGGTGGTTTTGAAATATGGCTAGTGAATTGTTGGAAGGTATGTATTGAGAGCAGTTATATTTGCACGGCAGACATTATCTCTCACTATTTATCAAGTTTTTGATATCTTTGAGTGAACACTGGTGTTATTCAACACAACAACTGGATCCTCAGTATGATTATTCTAACTGGACACAAATAGGGAGCACGTCTTGTTATCCCAGGTACGGACACTATCCTATAACTCTATCATTGAAGATATAGAAGGCTGATTTGGATGCCACATCGTAAAGTGTGATGAGAGACATAAATATGATATGGATATGATATAGTGTGGTGAGACACATCCATACTTCTGTATATACTTGAGTATAAGCTGACCTGAGTATAAGCCCACCCCCCCTAATTTTGCCACAAAAAATTGGGAAAACTTATTGTCTTGAGTATAAGCCTAGGGTGGGAACTGCAGCAGCTACTTGTAAATTTCAAAAAGAAAAATAGATGTCAATGAAAGCAAAATTAATTGAGACATCAGTAGGTTAAATGTTTTGAATATCCATATTTAATTAGGACCCCCATATAATGCTCCATACAGTTCATGATGGCCCCATAAGATGCTCCATACAAAATACGTGTTAGGGTCTGCGGAACGCACCAAATAAGATATACGGCAATCAAACTCCTCACCGGTTATGCCGGCAATCTAGGGCATCTAGGACACCGACCCTGACCAGCTAGCATACCAAACTCCTCACCGATTAAGTCGGTATTCTTGGGGCTTATTTCAGCCGGGCCCTAACCACACACATGCATGACCACACTGGCGCTAAGCATATAACGATTGATATTAGCGCATGGCGGCCCAGCCATGCCATCCTTTTATAGCAACAGCTACAGGACCTGCCAGAAACAAGGACCAATGAGAAACTGTTCCAAACACATGTAGTTTCAGAACCTTCCTGGCGGACCAATAGGAGCTGCTGCAGTACCTGAACATGTGACCCCTGAACTCCAATGAGAGATCTTACCCTGTGCATGCTCAGAAGGAGAAACACAGGACTTCGTCCCAAAGACGTCTGCTCCAGCACTGGCTATAATAGCAGATCCAGGAGAGGCAGCAGCAAGTCTCTGCACAGTACTAGAATGGGCAATATACTGGGACCGACGTCTCTGCTGAGCAGGCTCCACTGCGGCCGGAGATGAATGGGGACGGCAGCGGGACTGGTTCGAGACTCCCATTGTGCAGCAGCGGGAACTCGAACCCTAACAATACGCCCCATATAATGCTGCACAAAGGTTAATGATGGCCCCATAAGATGCTCCATAGATTATGCCCCATATGCTGCTCCACAAAGGTTATGGCCCCATAAATTATGCCCCATATTCTGCTACATAAAGGTTATGGCCCATAAGATGATCCATAGAATGGGCCCCACATGCTGCTCCATAAAGGTTATGACCCCATACGATGATCCATAGAATGGGCCTCATATGTTGCTCCACAAAGGTTATGGTCCCATAAGATGATCCATAAAATGGGCCCGATATGTTGCTCCATAAAGGTTATGGCCCCATAAGATGATCCATAGAATAGGCCCCATATGCTGCTGCGAATAAAAATGAAAAAATACATACTCACCTCTCGTCGCTAGGGGCCAGGTGCCGGTGTCCTGAGCAGGCGGGGACACCAGCACGCTATGGGGACAGGTGCCGGTGTCACCGCTGGCTCAGGCCCCCAGCACTTGCGATATTCACCTGTCCCAGTTCCACCGCCGTGCGCCACTGTCTTCTGGGTCCTCTGGCTGTGAATGCTCAAGCAGAGGGCGCGACGCGCACCAACTACGTCACCGCGCCCTCTGACCTGAACGTCACAGTCAGAGGACGCGGTGGAACAGGGACAGGTGAATATAGCATGGCTCCCCCTGTTGTGAATGTATTAGAAATGAATTCTGAGCAGAAGCTCCCTTGGTGGTTACAAACAGTACTGAACCATTCAATGAAGATTGGCAATCAGGAGTTACAGACTGGTCTTATATAAGGGAGGTTCCCTTCCATCATGGTTGCCGGAGATCAATTGTTCTTGTCTCAACTGTGGTTCCTGGTTCACTTGGAAGCTTGCTGAGTCTTGCCTCTTCTCCTGCTCTCAGATAAGATATTTTCTGTTTTTATTTTTGTGCTTGCTTTTTGCATTGTTCCCTGCACTTCTTTGGAGGTCAGCCAGGTCCCCTCTGGGGGCTTGTGCTCCTCTCAGTTTATCTGAGCCACTGTAATTTGTTCATCTGCCTTTTCCAGTTTTTTCAGTGGCTGCGGCTTAGTTTTTTTACACCAGAGAACTAATTTAGGTGGTAGAGGTCGTGTGATCTCAGGTGTTTTTGCAATTAGTAGAGTTGGTATTTTTTAGGGTTTTTTGGATTGCAGTAAGTGTCCTTCCTATCCTTTTTCTTTCTAGGCAGATTGGGCCCCAACGTTTGCTCTTACTATTTTCTGTCTGTGTCTGTATTTTCCTCTTGTCTAACCGCCATTACATGTTTGGGGGCTTCCTATGTTCTTTGGGGATCTGCTCCGGGACAGATAGCTTTCCTCTTTCTATCTTTAGGTGTAGTTAAACTCTCAGGCTGTGACGAGGCGTCTAGGACCAACGTAGGTACGCTCCATGGCTGCCTTTAGTTGTGGTGGTTAGTCAGGGTACTGCAATCCAGTAGATTCCAACCTCTCTGGTGTATTGCCGTTTTTGCCTGCTCTCCTCAGCTACCAAATCATAACAGTATCACCGGCCCAAACTGAAAATTATATGGTACTCAACAGAAGGGAAAAATAGTAAAAGGAAAAAAAAAAGGGAAGTTGTCAGAATTTTTTTTTTTTTTTTTTCTCTGTTGCATTTTTTCCCTCTTTTTCTCTGGGTGCTGAGGAGGAATTTTTTTTTTTCTCTCAATGGAGTTTGCACAGTTGTCTGGCCGTGTGGATCAACTTGCCACTGAAGTTCGGAGTATTGCTACCTATCTTGCAGGGTTGCCGGTTGTGGAACCTAGGATCCCCATTCCAGTTTTATTTTTGGGGGATCGAGCTAAATTTCTGAATTTCAAAAATAACTGTAAGTTGTTTTTTGCCTTAAAGCCTAAGTCTTCAGGGAACTCAGCACAGCAGGTTCAAATTGTCATCTCTCTCCTGCACGGCGATCCTCAGGATTGGGTTTTTCCCTGACACCTGGGGACCCTGTTTTGAGTAATGTTGATGCATTTTTTCTGACTCTGGGGTTATTGTACGATTAACCTAATGTCACTGATCAAGCTGAAAAAACCTTGTTGGCATTAAATCAGGGGCTTGAGGACGCTGAGTTGTACTGTCAGAAATTCCGAAAGTGGGCAGTCCTGACCAAATGGAATAATGATGCTTTGGCAGCCCTTTTTCTGAAGGGTCTGTCATAGAATGTAAAAGATGTTATGGTGGGTTTCCCTGCTCCCTCTGGTCTCAATGATTCTATGTCATTGGTGATTCAAATTGACAGACGTTTGCGTGAGCGTAGAGGTATGCGTGGAATGGTGTTGCCTTGTGAGCCAGCTTCTGAGCCCATGCAGTGTGATGGAGTGGCTTCTGGGGCACAGCATCATGAGTTTCGAAAACGCAATGGGTTATGTTTCTACTGTGGTGAAGCCTCTCATGCTATTTCTGTCTGCCCTAAGCGGGGAAGATGTTTTGCACGCTCAGTTGTCTTGGGTAGTGTTCAAAATACATTTCTGTTGACAGTTACCCTGATTTGCTCCCTGTCCACATTTTCTGCTCAGGCTTTTGTTGATTCGGGAGCAGCTATTAACCTGATGGATTTTGATTTTGCTAAACGTTGTGGGTTTCCCTTGATACCCCTACGAAAGACTATTCCCCTACTGGGGATTGATTCTACCCCTTTGGCTGAGAATAAACCCCAGTTCTCTACTCAGGTGATAATGAGGGTTGAACCTGATCATCAGGAGAGTTGCAAATTTTTAGTGCTGTATAATCTGCATGACATTATTGTACTAGGTGTCCCTTGGTTACAGTTTCATAATCCTGTTTTGGATTGGAAATCTGTGTCTGTAACCAGTTGGGGCTGCCAATGTGTTAATGCCAACACTCCTGTTTTTTCTGCCTCTCCCCAGGCTCAGGATGCTCCTGACTTTTTGACTGATTTTTCTGATGTGTTCAGTGAAAGTAAATCTATATCCTTGCCCCCCCATAGGAGCTATGACTGCGCTATTGAATTAGTGCCTGGTAGTAAATTCCCTATAGGTCGCCTTTTTAACTTGTCTGTACCTGAACATGACGCTATGCGGTCTTATATCAAGGAGTCATTGGAGAAGGGTCATATCAGACCATCCTCTTCACCCTTGGGTGCCGGTTTTTTCTTTGTGGCCAAAAAGGATGGTTCATTTTAGGCCGTGTATTGAGTATCGTCTCTTGAACAATATCACTGTGAAATATCAATATCTGTTACCCTTGATTTCTGACCTGTTTTCCAGGGTGAAAAGTGCTACTTGGTTTACCAAGCTTGACCTCAGGGGGGCGTATAACCTTATTCGCATTAAGCACGGGGATGAATGGAAGTCGGCATTTAATACCCCAGAAGGGCATTTTGAGTACTTAGTGATGCCCTTTGGGCTCACTAATGCTCCTTCCGTCTTCCAGTCCTTCATGAATGACATTTTCAGTGATTTTGTTGATAAATTTCTGATTGTTTATTTGGATGATATCTTGATTTTTTCCAATGACTTGGACTCTCATGTGAAACATGTTCGGACTGTGATTTTGAGAGAGAATGATCTGTATGTGAAGGGATCAAAGTGTCTTATTGGCGTACAGAGGATATTATTTCTGGGATTCATTTTGTCCCCATCTGTTATTGAAATGGACCGGTCAAGGTTCAGGCCATCTGTGATTGGGTCCAACCTACTTCATTAAAGGCTCTTCAGAGATTCTTGGGATTTGCCAATTTTTATCGTAAATTTATTGGTAATTTCTCTGTTAATGTTAAACCATTGACTGATTTGACCAAAAAGGGTTCTGATGTGGTGAATTGGCCTCCTGAGGCAGTCTCTGCGTTTCAGAAACTTAAGCAGAGATTCACTTCTGCTCCTGTTCTACGGCAGCCTGATATTTCTCTGCCATTTCAGGTGGAGGTTGATGCCTCTGAAATTGGGGCAGGTACCGTTTTGTCCAAAAGAGATCCAGAGACCTCTAAAAGTAACCCTTGTGCCTTTTTCTCTCGAAAATTTTCTCCAACTGAATGTAATTATGACATGGGTAATCGGGAGTTATTGGCCATGAAGTGGGTTTTTGAAAAGTGGAGACATTGGCTGGAGGGAGCAAAACATCAGGTGGTGGTCCTCACGGACCATAAGAATCTGGTTTATCTGGAATCAGCCAAGTGACTTAATCCTAGACAGGCCAGGTGGACCTTGTTTTTCACACGTTTTAATTTTGTGGTTTCCTTTCTTCCTAGCACTAAGAATGTTAAAGCGGATGCCCTCTCGAGGCGTTTCCTTGCGGACTCTCCTGAGTTTTCTGATCCTACTGTTATTTTGAAAGAGGGTGTTGTTCTTTCCGCCATCTCGCCTAATTTGAGACTGGCTCTGGAAGGGTGTCAGGAGGATAAACCCGAGCGCTGCCCTATTGGGAAATTGTTTGTCCCAGACCGGTGGAAAAAGAGTGTGATGTCTGAGATTCATTGTTCCGCGTTGTATGGTCATCCCGGAATTTTTAGTACCAGAGACTTGGTTAGTCGGTCCTTTTGGTGGCCTACTTTGTCTCGTGACATCAGGGAATTTGTGCAGTCCTACGGGACTTGCTCCCGCTCCAAGCCTTGCTTTCGCTCTAGTGGTTTGTTGATGCCATTGCCTATGCCCAAGAGACCATGGACCCATATCTCTATGGATTTCATTTCCGACCTTCCTGTTTCTCAGAGAATGACCGTTATCTGGGTGATTTGTGATAGGTTTTCCAAAATGATACATCTTGTGCCATTACCTAAGTTGCCTTCCTCCTCCGAATTGGTGCCTTTGTTCCTTCAGCACGTGGTTTGGTTACACGGCATTCCTGAGAACATTGTATCTGACAGAGGAGTCCAGTTTGTTTCCAGATTTTGGAGGACTTTTTGTTCTAAACTTGGTGTTCAATTGTCTTTCTCCTCGGCTTTTCATCCTCAGACCAATGGACAAACTGAGAGAACAAACCAGACATTGGAGACTTATCTGAGATGCTTTGTGTCTGCTGATCAGGATGACTGGGTCTCTTTTTTGCCTTTGGCTGAGTTTGCTCTTAATAATAGGGCTAACTCTGCCACTTTGATGTCTCCATTTTTCTGCAATTTTGGGTTTCACCCTCGATTTTCTTCGGGACAGACGGAGGCTTCTGTCTGTCCAGGTGTTGACTCTGTTGTGGAGTGTATGCAGCAGATTTGGGACCAGGTAGTGGAGAGGTTGTCCCTCTCTCAGAAGAGGGCCCAGCGGTTTGCCAACCGGCATAGGACTGATGGTCCTCGGTTTGAAGTGGGGGGATTTGGTCTGGTTTTCCTCAAGAAATATCCCTATGAGAGTTGCATCTCCTAAGTTTAAGCCTAGGTTCATTGGACCTTATAAGATCATGGAGATTCTTAATCCTGTTTCCTTTCGTTTACTTCTTCCAGGGACATTTAAGATCCATAACCTGTTCCACAAGTCCTTATTGAAGAGGTTTGTCGAGCCAGTGGTTCCTATGGCTGCGCCTCCTGACCCTGTTTTGGTTGAGGGCAATCTGGAGTATGTGGTTGAGAAAATATTGGATTCTCGTTTTTCTAGACGGAAACTCCAGTATTTGGTTAAGTGGAGAAGTTATGGTCAGGAGGACAATTCTTGGGTGTTTGCTTCAGACATCCATGCTAGGAGACTTATCCGTGCGTATCACAGAGCTCATCCTGACCGACCTGGTTGCCCAAATGAGGGTTCGGTGACCCCTCCTCAAAGGGGGGGTACTGTTGTGAATGTGTTAGAAATAAATTCTTAGCAGAAGCTCCCTCTGGTGGTTACAAACAGTACTGAACTATTCAATGAAGATTGTGAAGATTGGCAATCAGGTGTTGCAGACTGGTCTTATATAAGGGAGGTTCCCTCCCATAAGGGTTGCCGGTGATCAATTGTTCTTGTCTCAACTTTGGTTCCTGGTTCATTTGGAAGCTTGCTGTGTCTTGCCTGCATCTTCTGCTAACAGATAAGATATTTTCTGCTTTTATTTTTGTGCTTGCTTTTTGCATTTTGTCCTGCACTTCTGTGGAGGTCAGCCAGGTCCCCTCGGGGGCTCGTGCTCCTCTCAGCTTATCTGAGCCACTGTTATTTGTTCATTTGCCTTTTCCAGTTTTTTCAGTGGCTGCGGCTTAGTTTTTTTACACCAGAGAACTAATTTAGGTGGTAGAGGTCGTGTGATCTCAGGTGTTTTTGCAATTAGTAGAGCTGGTATTTTTTAGGGTTTTTTGGATTGCAGTAAGTGTCCTTCCTATCCTTTTTCTTTCTAGGCAGATTGGGCCCCAATGTTTGCTCTTACTATTTTCTGTCTGTGTCTGTATTTTCCTCTTGTCTAACCGCCATTACATGTTTGGGGGCTTCCTATGTTCTTTGGGGATCTGCTCCGGGACAGATAGCTTTCCTCTTTCTATCTTTAGGTGTAGTTAACCTCTCAGGCTGTGACTAGGCGTCTAGGACCAACGTAGGTACGCTCCACGGCTGCCTTTAGTTGTGGTGGTTAGTCAGGGTACTGCAATCCAGTAGATTCCAACCTCTTTGGTGTATTGCCTTTTTTGCCTGCTCTCCTCAGCTACCAAATCATAACATCCCCCTGTCCTCCCCGTCATACCACCTCCTGGCGCGTCTCTGCAGTCCCTGCTTCTCCCATTGTCTCCGGCGCCACAGCGCTTCCTTCCTGCAGCGGTCATGTGGTACCACTCATTAAAGTCATGAATATGCACATATTCATGACTTTAATGAGCGGTACCACGTGACTGCTGAAAACAGGTGCCAGAGACCATGGGAGAAGCAGGGGGGCTGCAGAGACCATGCCAGGAGGGGTGAGTATATGTGACAGCCGCGCTCCCCCTCCCCCGCCGACCCCCTGATATATGACTCGAGTATAAGCCGAGAAGGGGCACTTTCAGCCCTAAAAAATGGGCTGAAAATCTCTGCTTATACTCTAGTATATACGGTACTTAACTGTCTTAGGTATTATGATCACAGTGCTAGAAATATACATTGGTCTCAGTTTATCAGCATTGTAGCCTATAAAATGCAAACAAATTGCAATACAAACTGCGAGAGATACTATTTCAGCTTAAAAATCTAAAGTCAGAAATGAGACAAATTAGTGAATATATGTTTATATGTCTTTTTAAACATTTGTTTTTTTATTTTTATAGCTATATCAATTTTTTCTTTAATTTTTACTAACTTTGTTGCAACTTTATAGTGGTCTTTTCAGCACAAAAGTGTTGTGTCCTATATTATGCATGGAAAATGTAATTTCATAAAATTGAGTCCTACAAAATGCATGCAAACTACAATTCAAACTGCAAGAAAATATAACTTTATGCCTGTCATGTAGTCTATATCTTCGGGCTCGTGCACACGTTTGTATTTTTGTTTTCTTCCGACTGTTATTTGTTAAAAAAAATGGGTCGCATTTAGACAAATGCTATTCTATGAAACAGTGTAGATAAATATTTTTTCCACTGATAAATTTGGCATGTGAAAAAAATCGTAGCCTCGGATGAGACTCACCCATTCAAACCTATGGGTGTGAGAAAAAAAATAAGATGCCACAGTAAAATATACGATTTTTACGGATATATTGCAATTCTGTAATATTTTAAACTTTAAATATTCTTGTAAATGATTAAAGGGATTGTCCACTACTAGGACAACCGATTCTTAAACTAAATATTTGGCGAGATAAAATAATAAAGCTTATACTCACCTCCTGTGTTAGAGCTGTTCTCGCAGTGCCAGCATTTACTCTCCCTGGGGTTTTGATGAGGTATTGTGACACGTGACGCCGACGCCCAATCAGCACTAGCGTCACTTTCTCCACTTTCGTACAAACTGAGCATTAATAGGAAGCCTGTCTGCAGCTCATCCTGGACTTCCTCTTCATGTTCAGTTTGTCAAAAGGTGAAGACAGTGACGCCAGCGTTGATTGGGCACTGGACATCATGTGTAATTCCAACGCATCACAGCCCCGAGACAGCAAGTGCGACACTGTTGGAATGGTGCCTGCACAGGAAGTGAGTATAGGCTTTATTATTTTATTGGGGCCGAACATTTAGTTTAAGAATTGATTGTCCTAGTAGTTGACAGCCCCTTTAACCCCTTCCCGACCTTTGACACAGTACATACGTTATGAAAGTCGGTGCCAATCCGACCTGTGATGCATATGCTGTGTCATGGAAGGATCGCATTCCTGCAGGTAGGGTGACCAAAGTCACGGAAAGGTCACCCGACCCGCAGGCACAAGACCCTTTGTACTTCATCACAGGGGGGGTGGCTTAATCCCCGTGGCTATGATCGCTCTGATTGGCTGTTAAAAGTGAAACAGCCAATCAGAGCATTTTGTAATATTTCACCAATGAAATCGGGTTTAATATTACAATCCAGCCTTGACCGATGCTGCAATAGCATCTGCCATGATTGGAGACCGAGATCCAACCCTCCCACACTGAGTGACGGGGCGATCGGCCCCCACCATTGATTGATAGTGGCGATCGGTCGCCGCAGTTACTATCTGCTCCCCCCTCCCTCTGCCTTCCGATCCCCCCTCACCTCCCCCGGCACCTGTGACGTCCCTGTGGCCATCCCGGTGTCCCTTCCGGATACTTCATGGGCGCCGCCATCTTGCAAAATGGTGGGCGCATGCGTAGTGCGCCCGCTGGCCGGCAGATTCCGTTCATTTACTTTGATCACTGTTGTAAACTTTCACAGTGATCAAAATAAAAAAAAGTAAATAAACTCCCCCTTTATCACCCCAGTAGGTAGGGACAAATAATAAAATAAAGAAAATATTTTTTATTTTACCATTAGGGTTAGCATTAGGTTTAGAATTAGGGTTAGGGTTAGCATAAGGGTTAGAATTAGGGTTAGGGTTAGCATTAGGATTAGGGTAAGGACTAGGGTTAGGGATAGAATTAGGGTTAGGGTTAGAACTAGGGTTAAGGTTAGAATTAGGGTTAGGGTTGGAAACAGGGTTAGGGTTGGAATTAGGGTTAGGCTTGTGGTTAGGTTTAGGCTTGTGGTTAGGGTTAAAGTTTGGATTAGGGTTAGGGGTATGTTGGGGTTAGGTTTGTGATTAGGGGTATGTTGGGGTTAGTGTTAGGGTTAGGGTTGTGATTAGGGTAAGGGGTGTGCTGGCGTTAGGATTGTGGTTAGGGGTGTGTTGGGGTTAGGGTTGGAGTTAGAATTGAGGGTTTCCACTATTTAGGCACATCAGGGGGTCTTCCATCAAGACATGGCCCCACCATTTAGTCCAGCCAATTTTGCGTTAAAAAAGTCAAACAGTGCTCCCTCCCTCCGACGTGTGCCCAAATAGTGGTTTACCCCCACATATGGGGTATCAGCGTACTCAGGAAAATTTACACAACAACTTTAGGGGTCTAATTTCTCCTGCTAAAAAATTGGGGACTAAAAAAATATTATTGTGGAAAAAAATGGGTTTTTTTTTCACGACTCTGCATTATAAACTTCTGTGAAGAGCTTGGAGATTTAAAGTGCTCACCACACATCTAGATGAGTTCCTTGCAGGATCTAGTTTCCAAAATGGGGTCACTTGTGGGGGGTTTCCACTGTTTAGGCAGATCATGGGCTCTGCAAACGTAACATGACGCCCGCAGACCATTCCATCAAGTCGGCATTTCAAAATGTCACTGCTTCCCTCTCGAGCCCCGACATGTGCCCAAACAGTATTTCCCCCTCACATATGGGGTACCAGCGTACTCTGGACAACAGCTTTTTGGGTCCAATTTCTCCTGTTACCCGTGTGAAAATAAAAAATTGCTGGCTAAAAAAATCAGTTTTTGAGGTAAATTTTTATTTTTTATTTTCATGGCTCTCAGTTATAAACTTCTGTTAAGCAATCGGGGGTTCAAAGTGCTCACTACACATCTAGATAAGTTCCTTGCATGGTCTATTTTCCAAAATGGGGTCACTTGGCGGTTTCCACAGTTTAGGCACATTAGGGCCTCTGCAAATGTAACATGACGACTGCAGACCATTCCATCAAGTCTGTTGTGTTCCTATGGCTGTGCCTCATGACCCTGTTTTGTTTGAGGGCAATCTGGAGTATGTGGTTGAGAAAATATTGGATTCTCGTTTTTCTAGACGGAAACTCCAGTATTTGGTTAAGTGGAGAGGTTATGGTCAGGAGGACAATTCTTGGGTGTTTGCTTCGGATATCCATGCTAGAATACTCATCCGTGCGTATCACAGAGCTCATCCTGACCGACCTGGTTGCCCAAATGAGGGTTCGGTGACCCCTTCTCAAGGGGGGTTACTGTTGTGAATGTGCTAGAAATGAATTCTGAGCAGAAGCTCCCTCTGGTGGTTACAAACAGTACTGAACTATCCAATGAAGATTGTGAGGATTGGCGATCAGGTGTTACTGACTGGTATTATATAAGGGAGGTTCCCTCCCATCAGGGTTGCCGGTGATCAATTGTTCTGGTCTCATCTTTGATTCCTGTTCACTTTGTAGCTTGCTGTTTCGTGCCTGCATCTTCTGCTAACAGATAAGACATTTTCTTCTTTTAGTTTTTTGTGCTTGCTTTTTGCATTTTGTCCTGCACTTCTGTGGGGGTCTGCCGAGTCCCCTCCGGGGGCTTGTGCTCCTCTCAGTTTAGTTCAGCCACTGTTGTTTGTTCATTTGCCTTTTCCAGTTTTTTCAGTGGATGCTGTTTAGTTTTGTTACACCAGAGAACTAATTTAGGTGGTAGAGGTCGTGTGATCTCAGGTGTTTTTGTAATTAATAGAGTTGGTACTTTTCAGGGTTTTTTGGGATTGCAGTGAGTGTCCTTCCTATCCTTTTCTATTTAGGAAGTTTGGGCCCCAACGTTTGCTCATACTATTTTCTGTCTGTGTCTGTATTTTCCTCTTGTCTAACCGCCATTACATGTTTGGGGGCTTTCTATGTTCTTTGGGGATCTGCTCTGGGGCAGATAGTTTTCCTCTTTCTGTCTTTAGGTGTAGTTAGCTTCTCAGGCTGTGACGAGGCGTCTAGGACCAACGTAGGTACGCTCCACGGCTGCCTTTAGTTGTGGTGGTTAGTCAGGGTACTGCAATCCCATAGATTCCAACCTCTCTGGTGTATTTCCTTTTTTGCCTGCTCTCCTCAGCTGCCAAATCATAACACAAGTTGGCATTTCAAAACGTCACTACTTCCCTTCCGAGCCCAGATGTGTGCCCATACAGTAGTTTTCTCCCACATATTGGATATCAGCGTACTCAGGACAAATTGGACAACAACTTTTGGGGTCTAATTTCTCCTGTTACCCTTGGGAAAATAAAAAAAATTGGGGACTAAAGATCATGTTGGTGGAATAAATATGATTTTTTATTTTCATGCCCAGGCGTTATAAACTTCTGTGAAGCCCTTGGGGGTTCAAAGTACTCACCACACATCTAGATAAGCTCCTTTGGGGGCCTAGTTTCCAAAATGAGGTCACTTGTGTGGAGTTTCTACTAGAGATGAGCGACTTTGGCTCTGGGAGGGTGTAGAGTCAAGTTTCGAACCACCTGACTTTCTCAAAAGTCGAGTCTAACAAAGTCGGCCGACTAACGGAAAAGGTCGTGTTTGAGTTGAAAATCCAACCCCAATGCAAGTCAATGGGGAATAAAAGTCGGCAGTAAGTGGAGGACAGCAAACACACCAACAGTGCCAATTTCAATGCCAGTGACATCAATTCTTATTACTTAAGCTTGGCAACCTTAGTTTACTGTATAATAACAGTTATGCATTGAAAACTGGGAGTTATTTTGCTAAAGTTATGGGGGGCAGGGCTGGCTCCAGGTTTTCGTGTGCCCCGGGTCAAAGAGTCTCAGTCGGCCCCTTTAACACATACCACAATTCATGATGCTCCGATAAGGCAGAGAAATATAGGTATAGTACACAGCCAAATACTTCACTTCTTACATTACATGAGTGATATCTATTGTAAATTCTACAATAGCTCAAAAACTGGACAGTATAGTCCTCCATACAGTATTATGGGCACAACATAGTGCGCCATACAGAATGGGCTCCATATAATGTTCCATACAGAATAGGCCCCTTATTTGCTCCATATGATGCTCTATATATATAAAGAGCCCTATATGATACCCCATAAATAATGAACCCCATATGATGCTCTAGTATTTGATGGACCCCATATATGATGCTCCAGTGTGTGATGAGCCCCATATAATGCTCCAAAAATAATGATCCCCATATATAATGCTCCATATATAATGGGCTCCATGTGATGCTCCATATATATTGTGCCCCATATGATGTGCCATATATAATGGGCCCAATATGATGCTCCAGTGTATAATGTGCCCCATGGATGTTGCTCCAGTGTATGATGGACCTATATAATGCTCCATATATAATGGGCCCATTATGATGCTCCATTGTATGATGGGTCCCATATATAATGCTCCAGTGTATAATGGGCCCTATCTATGATGCTCAAGTGTATGATGGGCCCCATATATAATTCTCCAGTGTATAATGCTCCCCATATATTGCTCCAACCATTAAAAAAATGAAATACCTCTCCTCGCTGGGCACTGCTCTACTCTGGACACCTCAGCGTCGCCATCTTCCAGCTCTCTGCACTGTGACTGTTCAGGCAGAGGGCGTACAGACGTGACATCATCGCGCTCTCTGACCTGAATGTCACTGTCAGGAAACACGGAAGACGTCACAGCGGTGGAGCAGGGAGAGGTAAGTATTGCAAGTGTTGGGGCCCTGAGCAAGCAGGGGGGCACACTCGTGGGTGACGGCAGTGGCACAAGGCACCTCATAGTACACCGGCGTCTCTGACAACAAGTGGGCCCCCACCTGCTCAGGGCCCCAGCACTTGCCCGGGTGCGGCTGGTGCTGACGCGGGCCCTGGGGGGGTACAGCCCAGTTAGGGAGGTGGAAAAACTGGCATATGTTGAGGTGTAGGCTGGACATTCAGCAGCTGAAAATGGAAGAATTGGAGAAGTCGGAGGAAGAGGAGGACAAAGCGAGCCATTTTGCTGGCAACCTATGTGTCATCAGGGGAAGGTGGTACAAACTCCTTTGAAATCCAGGCATGGTTCATTTTAATGAAGGTGAGATCACCTACAATTTGGGTCGACAGCCGTGTCCTTCTTTCTGTCAGGATTGATCCAGCAGCACTGAAGACTCTTTCTCATAGCTCACTACCAGCGGGGCAAGCGAGCTCCTGTAAGGCATATTGTGCCAATTCAGGCCAGGTGTCCAGTTTACAGGTCCAGTAGTCAAAGGGGAATGAACTGTGAGAGAGAACATCGATAGGGGAAAAGAGATAATTTTGAACCATAGTTGAGAACTGCTGTCTCCTGTCTGTTGCAATCGACTCAGTATTACCAGTCGTGTGAGCGTTACTTGAGAAATCAGACCACAACATGGTCATGAAACCCCTGTCTCCAACACCACTTCGGCTGTATGCACCACGAACACATCTTCAAATTGGCCCAGTACGGCTCGTGGTAGAGCCGGCATCGCTGCTGTGTGCTGGGAATGCCTCTAACAAACGGTTTACCAGAGTTGCTCGTTTCTTCGCCAATATTAGCTCTAGGTTCTCCTGTGGCATGATGGTCTGTAATTTGCCTTTACAGTGTGGATCGAGGATACTGGCCAACCAGTAGTCGTCATACTTCATAATTTTGGCAATGCGGAGGTCCCTTTATAAGAATCGCAAGACATAATCACACATGTGGGCCAACGTTCCAGGTGTCAATGATGCACTGCCAGGTTGTGGGTGGAGGAGCACTTTCTGCCAAATCCACATGCCTCCAGTCACGCACAATCCCTGTACCTGACCTTAGCAAGCCAACATTTTCTCTTGCCCCCTGAGAAGCATCCTCCTCCCCAAAATAATCATCCACCTCATCCTCCTCCTCTTCCTCTTCTTACTCCACCTCGTCCAGGACAGTTCCCTGAGCAGACAATGCCTGACTGTCATGAAGGCTTCCCTCCTACTTCTCCTCCGCTGCAGACGCCTGATCCTTAATGTGCGTCAAAGTTTGCATGAGCAGACGCATAAGTGGGATGCTCATGCTTATGATGGCGTCGTCTGCACTTACCAGCTGTGTGCATTCCTCAAAACACTGAAGGACTTTACAGAGGTCTTTCAGCTTTGACCACTGCACACCCGAGGTGGAGCGATCGCTGTAGCCTCTGCATACGACTGGAGTATATGGGCGAGCGACGAATGTGCGATCGCAGTCTTCGCACGTTATGGAGCAGGGCTGATATCTCCAGATAATTATTTTTTTTGAAGCACTGCACCACCAGATTCAAGGTGTGAGCCAGGCAAGGTATGTGTCAGAGTATTGCCAGGGCTATGGCTGCCATAAAATTACGACCGTTATCACTGACTACCTTGCCTGGCTCAAGATGTAGACTGCCAAGCCTTGACTCAGTTTCTCGCTGCAAGTAGTCGGCCAGTACCTCCGAGGTGTGTCTGTTGTCGTCCAAATATAAAAATAGATCGTGAGCACAACCTTAATGGAAATGGTGCTTAAAGTCTAGGTTCCCACACCGGGTACTAATGACAAAGAAGAGACTAAACACTCAACTTAATAATTTCAATACTACTAATAAATTAATAAGTTGAGTGTTGTCGTCCAAAGACATCATCTTTAAAACAGCCTGCTGACGCTTACCACTAGCTGTTCGATAGTGGGACACCTCATGTGCAACACTGGCAGCTGCCGATGGAGTGATCATGTGACAGTGCTGTCGACGAGCTTTTGCTTCTGGAGGAGGAGGAGGATGAGGAGGGTCTAATGCCTACAGGCAACTGTTGCCTATACCATGGGCTAGACAGCACTGTCCTACCGCCGCTGTCCTCTGTGGACCCTGCATCCACCACATTAACCCAGTGCACAGTGATGGACACGTAACGGCCCTGGCCATTCCTACTGGCCCATGCATCTGTTGTGAGGTGCATCTTTGCACTCACTGATTGTTTGAGTGCATGGACAAAGCGGTTTTTCAAATGCAGGTGGAGGGCAGGGATGGCTTTTCTAGAAAAGAAGTGTCGACTGAGTAGGTCATAGTGTGGGACAGCGTAGGCCATGAGCTCTCGGATCGCTGCGCTTTCAAACAAACAGAAGGACATCATCTCTAATGAGATCAGTTTGGCAATGTAGGCTTTCAAAGCCAGTGAGGTAGTCCGTCCACGCTTGCAAGTGCATGGTATTTAAATGTCTAAGCATGCAACTGGTATTCAATTTTCGGAGATTTTTCCCTCTACTAAAGGTCCTTCCGCACTTCTTACAGATAAACTTTGCCTCATCAATAGGATTTTGGTCAAAAAAGTGCCACAGTGCACTTTTCCTACTTTGGGATAAATTTACAGGGCTTGCACGCTGTGCTGATTTGACCGTCTGGCCAAGCTGTCCTGCAACTCTTTTGTTTTTTAACATGTTTTGGGACTGCTACGGGCCTGCCAGATAACCGCAGCTGCGATGTCGATGCCTACTGCTGATCCTCCTCCTCTACTGAGCTATTGCCGGCGGCACCCTCTTCCCCCAATGGATGCCTATCGGGGTCAACAACTGGGTCATCCATCACCTCCTCTTCAATTTCATCTGCACCTTCCTCTGTGTCACCGTGTAAGGTTTTATAGAATGCGGGAAGGGGCACCTGAGTTTCATCAGGGTCAGATTCTGGCTCAGTAGACTGTGAGGGCAATGCAGTGCTCTAGGTGAATGTACCAAAAGAATCAGATAGCAGTGGCTGTACATCAGTGCACTCCATGTCATATTCATCTTGGACTGGAGAATTCAGGATTTCAGTTGATAAACTAGGCATGGTATGTGAAAAGAGCTCCAGGGAGTAATCTGAAGTGTGGCCTGCCGCATCCTTCACTTGTGTTGGGTGTGAAGGACACAAGGAAAGGTGTTGTTCCTGACCAGGAGCCTGCACTGATGACTCAGTGCTTGTATTTTTTTGAAACTTCGGAAGAGGAGGCGATAGAGCTGGAAGCTGTTTCGGCAATATAAGCCAAAACCTGTTCCTGATGCTCCGGCTTTACGTACTCCAAGAAAAGGGAGCCTTTCAGGCCTTCTGGAGCCAGATGATGACGCAGGCTCAACACCTCCTGCCTTAGGTGCTATTGTGCTTTTGGCCCTACCAACAGATGCACCACCACCACCACCATCAGTCCCAGCTGTCCCCCCCGCCCACGTCCGCGGCCTCTTTCACCATACTACCTCATGTTTGGGAAAATGCACAAAAAATGCCTGCAGATATATGGTACTTGAATGAGGAGTGTACAGCTGTATACGGTGTAGGGCAAAATTTAAATCTCCGTATATATTTCCTGAGTCACACACAGACGCTCTCTCAGTATGGATTTCAACGTAATACAAAGAGCAGATATACGGTACTGTCTTAGAATCGTACAGCTGTATACAGTGTAAGGCCTCATACTCACTTGCGCCAAAAACGGATGAAAATCTGATGAAAAAAAATCGGATTCAAATCTGACCAATGTTAGTCAATGGGTGAGTTTTCATTTGCGATTTTTTTCTCATCAGAAATCGGTGTGAGAAAAAAATCGCAGCATGCTGCGATTTGATGCGATTTTGGCATGATAATCGCCAATGCAAGTCAATGGGTGCGAGAAATCATCGCACAGCACTCGCCCCATGCAAGTGCTGTCCGATGTATACGCACCAGTCTCCTTTGAAAAGCCGGCAATTCATCCCCGGCTACTGTAAAATCACACTGACAGCTCACAAAACAATACATATATACACATAGAATACATATATATATATATATATGTACATGTCATTGTGACACATACATATATATATATATTTATAGTTCATACACTTCTACATACTGTAATAGCCGGTAATTCAATTGCCGGCTTTTGTGAAATCACAGAAGCCGACATGAAATGATACATTGTTTAGACACATTTAACCATGTAATTTCATGTATTTTTATATATGGTTGAAACTTACAATTACATGAGTATATGTGTGCAAAATTTCAGATATGTAGGGGTTAATTAAAGGTGTAAATTTGTTGAAAAAAAATGCGTGGGCTCCCGCTGTATTTTCTCCACCAGACAGACAAAGCAAGCGAGTGGGGGCAGATAATAACAGCCTAGGGAGGGTACATTTTTTTTGTGCCCCCCTGGCTACTAACATCTGCCCCCAGACACCCCAGAAAGGGCAAATCTATAATTAGATTCGCCCTTTCTGGCACTTTGCCCGTCTATTCCCATTGCCCTGTAGTGGTGGCGAATGGGTTAATAAGGGGTTACAGCCACCTTGCAATTGAAAGGTGACTGTAAGCCAGGTTAATAATTGAGAGCTGTCAATTAGACAACTATCAATTATTAATCCTATTGTATGAAAGAAAAATCAAACACACACAGTTTAATAAAAAATAAGTTTAATTAAATAATCACACAGTTTTTGACCATATTTTATTTTCCTGCTAAAACCATTTCCTGTAATAAAAATAAAATAAAAAAGCAAAATTATACTTACCAATCCGATGTACAGTCAGGTCCCACGCTGTAATCCATCAGAAAGGGTTAAGAGGTTACAGTTAGCAGGGAGATAATTCTGTCTCCTAGCTGTAACCCCCTGAATGAATAAGTTCCTCTACCACAGAAAGTAGAGGAATAGATTTATGAATGGAGCTTAATTGATTTATTGGCAATTTAACATTAGTGACCTGACCTAAAGGGAAAGTGGACACAATCAATTAAGCTTCATTCATTAAACACATCCTCTCCTGTCGCCAGGAGAGGAACTTATTCATTCAGGAGCTTTGAGCTGAGCATGCAGGATTACTTGCACTGCTTGGCTCAAAGCTAGTTAACCCTTTGTGAAGGATTACAGCGTGGGACGTGACAGATCGGCGGAATAGGTAAGAATAATGTTGTTTTATTTTTTTTCTTTATTTTAGGAGATCAATGGCTTCTCACGGATTAAGTGTAAAATAAAATATGGTCAAAAAATTTGTGTTTTTATTTCATTAAAATTAATTTTTATTAATGTGTCTGTGTTTTTTTAATTTACTTCAATAGGATTAATAATTGATAGTTGTCTAATTGACAGCTCTCAATTATTAACCTGCCTTAAGGTCACCTTTCAATACTACGGTGACATTAAGGTGACATTATTAACCCATTCGCCACCGCTACAGGGCAATGGGAATAGACGGGCAAAGTGCCAGAAAGGGCGAATCTAATTATAGATTTGCCCTTTCTGGGGTGTCTGGGGGCAGATGTTAGTAGCCAGGGGGGGCACAAAAAAAATGTACCCTCCCTAGGCTATTATTATCTGCCCCCACTCGCTTGCTTTGTCTGTCTGGTGGAGAAAATACAGCGGGAGCCCACGCATTTTTTTTCAACGAATTTACACCTTTAATTAACCCCTACATGTCTGTAATTTTGTACAAATACATTCATGTAATTGTAAGTTAAAACCATATATCAAAATACAGGAAATGACATGGTTAACTGTGTGGAAACAATGTATCATTTCATGTCGGCTTCTGTGATTTCACAAAAGCCGGCAATTGAATTAGCGGCTATTACAGTATGTAGAAGTCTAGGAACTATAAATATATATATATATATATATATATATATATATATATACATGTCACAAATATATATATATATATATATATATATATATATGTATTCTATGTGTGTATATGTATTGTTTCTATTCTTTATTAAAGCTGTCAGTGTGATTTTACAGTAATGCCAGGGATGAATAAGCGGCTATTATACTATGTAGAAGTGTATGACCTATATATATATTATATATATATATTAGATGTATATATATATATATTATATATATAATTATTTGCTTTTTGTGTATTTTTTTTTGTTACAATGTGATTTTTACATGACTTTTTACATAGAGATAACTGCTCTATGTAAAACTTCATGTTAAAATCGCATTGCATACAGATGGAAAACTGATGGAAAACTGACAGAAAACGCATGGTGCGATTTAAAATCGCATAAAAATCGCATGTCTTTTTACAACAATTGTACCGTTTTTTTCCTGCCGAAAACGGACCGATTTTTTTCCAGCCAGTGAGTATGAGCCCTAAGGAAAAATTTCAATCTCTGTATATATTTCCAGAGTCACACACAGGCGTTCACTCAGTATGGATTTGACTGTAATACAAAGAGCAGATATACGGTACTGTCTCAGAAACGGAGAGCTGTATATGGTGTAGGGGAAAAATTCAATCTCCGTATATATTTCCTGATTGACACACAGACGCTCTCTCAGTATGGATTTGACCGTAATACAAAGAGCAGATATACGGTACTGTATCAGAAGCGGACAGTACGGTTTTAGGGAAAATTTCAATCTGTGTATATATTTCTGGAGTCAAACACAGATAGCCAGCGTGTATTTGTCCGAGATACCAGCCGGTACACGGTAGTGTGTGAGGAGCATACAGCTCTATAATGGGAAAAAATGAATGGTCGGTAACTGTGCAGAAAAAAAGAATAAAAGTATTAGTGCTGTGTAAAAAGCAGTCTGCACAGGAGTGTACACACAGCAATACAGCTATCAGGCAGCCTAATAACCAGCGCTGCTGCACACAAGAAAATCCTCCCCTTTCACTGCACACTAACTGTACAGCACAATTGCTATCAGCACAAGCACAGAAGAACTTCTCTTTCCAGCCCTAAAACTCTCCCGACTGATAAACAGTATCAGCAACCTCTCCCTACTCTTAATATCGGCAGAAGTAAAATGGAGGTCGGCGGTCAGGGCTTTTATAAACACTATGACGCCCCCCAAAGCAAGCCAATCACTGCAGTGCCCTTCTGTAAGATGGTGGTGGACGCTGCTCATGTCATCTTGTTGCCCACAATGTACGTCCTTGCTCATTGGCTGAAAAAAGGCGCCTGAAAGCATTCTGGGAAATTAGACTTTGACGCTCGGGTCGACGACCGCATGTCCGACTGCACGCTATGGTCGGGTTTCAGCCAGCAAAACGCGACTTTGGCGAAAGTCGGCGTCTTTTGAATCTGACTGACCTGTTTCGCTCAACACTTGTTTCTACTGTTTAGTAACATCTGGGGCTCTGCAAACGTAACATGATGTCCGCAGACCATTCCATCAAAGTCGGCATTTTAAAACATCACTACTTCTCTTCCGAGCACCAACGTGTGCCGAAACAGTGGGTCCCCCCTACATATGGGGTACCAGCGTACTCAGTACAAACTGTACAACAATGTTTGGGTCCAATTTCTCCTGTTACTCTTGTGAAAATAAAAAATTGCGGGCTAAAAAAAAATCATTTTTGAGGATTATAAATTTCTGTGAAGCACGTGGGGGTTCAAGATGCTCACCACACATCTAGATAGGTTCCTTGGTGGGTCTAGTTTCCAAAATGGGGTTATTTGTGGGGATTTCTACTGTTTAGGCACATCAGGGGCTCTGCAAATGTAACAAGATGCCCGCAGACCATTTCATCAAGTCGGCATTTCAAAGTATCACTACATCCCTTCCAAGCCCTGACGTGTGCCCAAACAGTGGTTCCCCCCACATATGGGGTACCAGCGTACTCAGGATAAACTGGACAACCACTTTTGGGGTCCAATTTTTCCTGTTACCCTTGGGAAATAAAAAAAAGTGGGCTAAAAAATCATTTTTGAGAAAAAAATGATATTTTTATTTTCACTGCTCTGTGTTTATAAACTTCTGTGAAGCACTTGGGGTTTCAAAGTGCTCATTACACATCTAGATAAGCTCCTTGTGGGGTCTGGTTTCCAAAATGGGGTCACTCGTGGGGGGTTTCTACTGTTTAGGCACATCAGGGGCTCTGAAAATGCAACATGACGCTCGCAGAACAATTCATTAAGTCTGCATTCCAAAATAGCGCTCCTTCCATTCTGAGCTCTCCCATGCGCCAAAACAGTGGTTCCCCCCACATTTGGAGTATCGGTGTACTTAGGACAAATTGCACAACAACTTTTTTGGTCCAATTTCTCCTGTTACCCTTGTGAAAATAATAAAATAGCTAAAATAATTTTGAGTGAAAAAAATGATTTTTTTTATTTTAACTACTCTGCGTTATAAACTTCTGTGATGCACTTGGGGGTTCAGAGTGCTCACAATACATCTAGATAAGTTCCTTAAGGGGTCTCGTTTCCAAAATGGTATCACTTGTGGGGGGTTTTCACTGTTTAGGCACACAGTGTGTTAGGGTCTGCGGAACGCACCTAATAAATAATGTAGAGAGGTGCGTTCGCAGCCGGGGTCCACCGTGCAGGCAGAGCCTGCTGCTAGTAAGATGGCGTAAGTAGCGAACTCTGTTATCCCGCAGAGTCGCTAATATAAACGCCGTAGCGCGCTGTGGCAAATAGTGCGAACTCTGTTAATCCACAGAGCCGCTAGCGGGAATGCCGCAGCACTATATAGCGATATAAGCGAACTCTGTTACACCACAGAGTCGCTGAGGTAAAGACGCAGAGATAGGTACTGTGTCCTGTTAACACCACAGGGATACACAGATAACTGCTGTGCGGATAGCAGTCCGTGATCATGCAGACAGCAACGCAATCAAGCAATCTCCTCACCGGAGAACCCGGTATTCTAGGGGCTTATTTCAGCCAAGCCCTAACCACGTGCACTCAAATCTCCTCACCGGAGGTGACGGTATTTTAGGGGCTTATTGCAGCCGAGCCCTAACCACATGCGTGCATGATCACACTGGCGCAAAGCACATAATGCAATTGATCCTAGCGCACGGCCGTGCGGTAAGGACAGCCTTTTATAACAGCCACAAGAAAAAGACCTTACAGGAAGGACCAATGGGAAGCTGCTTCAGAACATCAACAGCCAGAGGACCTTCCTGAAGGACCAATAGGAGTGGCAGCTGTATCTGAGCATGTGACCCCTGATCTCCAATGGGAGATCTTGCCCTGGGAATGCTCAGATGAAGCAACAAAGGACTTAGACCTAAAGACGTCTGCTCACCGCTGACCAGTAGTGGCTACAATAGCAGAACCTGAAGAGGCAGCAAGCAGCAAGTCTCTGCACAGTATTAGACCGGGCGAGAGGCTGGGACCGACGTCTTTTCTGAGCAGGCTCCACTGCAGCCGGAGATGGATGGGGGACCGCAGCGGGACTGGTTCGAGACTCCCCTTGTGCAGCAGCGGGAACTCGAACCCTAATACAGTGGCTCTCCAAACGCGTCATGGTGTCCGCTAATGATTGGAGCTAATTTTCCATTCAAAAAGTCAAATGGTGCTCCTTCATTTCTGGGCCCTGCAATGCGCCCAAACAGTGGCTTTTGACCACATATGAGGTATCGGTGTACTCAGGAGAAATTGACCAACACATTTTAGGATCCATTTAATCTTGTTGCCCATGTGAAAATAAAAAAAACTGAGGCTAAAAGAAAATTTTTGTGAAAAAAAGTACTTTCTTTTTTTACAGATCAATTTGTGAAGCACCTGGGGGTTCAAAGTGCTCACTATGCATCTAGATAAGTTCCTTGGGGGGTCTAGTTTCCAAAATGGGGTCACTTGTGGGGGAGCTCCAATGTTTAGGCACGCAGAGACTCTCCAAAAGCAACATGGCAACTGCTAAATATTCCAGCATATTTTCCATTCAAAAAGTCATATGGCGCTCCTCCCCTTCTGATCCCTGCCATGCGCCCAAGCAGTGGTTTATGACCACATATGCAGTATCGGTGTACTCAGGAGAAATTTCTCAACAAATTTTAGGATCCATTTTATCCTGTTGCCCATATAAAAATGAAAAAATATTGCTAAAAGAAAATTTTTGTTGGAAAAATTAAAATGTCCATTTTTTCCTTCCAAGTTGCTTTAGTTCCTGTGAAGCACCTGAAGGGTTAATAATCTTCTTGAATGTAGTTGTGTGCAGTTTTTAGAAATGTGTCACTTTTGGGTATTTTCTGCCATATAGACACCTCAAACTAAGTTCAAATGTCAGGTGGTCCGTAAAAAAATTGGTTTTGTAAATTTTGTGGTACAAATGAGAAATTACTGGTCAACTTTTAACCCTTATAACTTCCTAACTAAGAAAAAATCTTGACTCCAAAATTGTACTGATGTAAAGAAGACATGTGGGAAATAATATTTAACTATTTTGTGTCATATAACTCTCTGGTTTAACAGAATAAAAATAAAAAATTTGAAAATTGCAAAATTTTCAAAATTTTCGCCAAATTTCCATTTTTTCACAAATAAATGCAAAAATTATCGACCTAAATTTTCCACTATCATAAAGCCCAATATGTCACGAAAAAACAATCTCAGAATAGCTAGGATCCGTTGAAGCGTTCTTGAGTTATTACCTCATAAAGGGACACTGGTTAGAATTGCAAAAAATGGCCAGGTCTTTAAGGTCAAAATAGGCTGGGTCATGAAGGGGTTAATCATTTACAAGACCATTTACAGTTTCCTAGGCTGCAGAATTGCAATGTATCTGTAAAAATAAGAAACTTTACTGTTATAAAAATATAATTGTTGTAAAAAAAATATGTATATAAGTGCTGCGGAATTATAGACACTATATAAATGAGAAAAATAAATAAATAAAATATGTATATAATGTAAAAAAAACGAAATGTATACAGACGGAATGAATACATATGACAAGTGAGAAAAAATATCATGTTAACTTACCCATACATTTATTATAGTGTTTTATACATGTTTGTCTGAATGTTCAGATTTGCAAATTATAGGAGATAGTATTTTATTTTGCTTTAAAGTATCTTCAACATCGATAGTAACTTGATAAAGATTCATTTATATTTTGTTCCATGAGAGCCCAGTGGTAGTGTTTTTTATCTAACTTTCAGTCTCTACGAAATTATTTATTATTCAAAAATAATATTAAAATCTTTATTTCTAGGTGGATTTATATGTGTTGTTGATTATTTCATTTTTACAGAACTCAAACTGTCTCACCATGATAAGTGGTCAGAATTACCCAATATGGCCTATAAATAAATGTCTCTGTAGTGTAACAGGAATATGAAGTGTGTTAATGCAAAAAAATAAATAACATATGAGACTAAAAAAAATGTATGAGGCTAAAGAGGGTCTGTATTATTCATATTGTCATTATTTTATTAGCTACTATATATGCATAAGCTTTTTTTCACTACATAAATGTATTTTATTTTGTGTGGTATTTAATGTTTGTGTTAACCGTGGGATTTTATTTGTAGGATATAATGTCTCATCCTTGTTACTTTCATAGTACAGTTATGCGCAAAACAATAGAAGTGTGTTTAACCCCTTTTCAACATCGGGCATAATAATGCTCCGATGTTGGACTCCCTCCCTTTGATGTGGGCTCTGGCACTGAGCCCACATCTTCTCGCACATGTCAGCTGTTTTGAACAGCAGATATGTGCCTTTAACAGCCACAGGTGGATTCATGATCCACCCGCGGCTGTTCATCCATTAAATGCCGCTGTCAAATGCTCCCGGCAAGAATGCTGGAAATCCTGCCCATTGGTGCCAGTGTCACATGACTGAGAGTCGCCAATGAGTTGGCATGACAACCAGAGGTCTCCAGCAGACCGCTATGGTTGTCACTGCCGGATTGCTGTGAGCACGCCAGGTGGTCAGAGCTCATAGCAAGTGAGCAAGCACTGCTACATAAAGGCGTTCTGATCATCGCCTTTAAGTATGAGAGCTGATTGTTTTATGGCAGCTTCTAGTCTCCCGTTGAGACTATTGAAGCATTCCAAAAAGTAAAAAAAATGCTTATAAAAATATAAAAAAGATAAAAAATATAAAAGTTGAAATCACCAACCTTTCGCTCCATTCAAAATAAAATATTACAAAAAATCAAATAGACACATATTTGGTATCTCCATGTTTCAGAATCTCTCGATCTATTAATATAAAAAAGAATTAACCCAATCACTAAATGGCGTTACGAGAAAAAAGTAAAAACGCCAGAATTACTTTTTTTTGGTCACTGCAACATTGCATTAAAATGCAATAACGACCAATCAAAAGATCGTATCTGCATTAAAATACTATCATTAAAAATGTCAGCTCGGCGCACAAGAAAAGCAGTCAACCAACCTCAGATCACAAGAAAAGGAGACGCTATGGGTATCAGAAAATACCGTAATTTTTTTTAACAAATTTTGGAATTTTTTTTCACTAATTAGATAACAATCAACCTATAAATCTTTGGTGTCTATGACCTCGTAATGACATGGCAAATCATAATGGCAGGTCAGTATTAGCCTTTAGTGAACATGGTAAAAAATATAAATAACAACTCTGGGAGTGCAGTTTTTTTGCAATTTAACCGCACTTAGAATTTTTTTCCCATTTCCAATACAGGTTACGTTAAACACAATGGTGTCATTAAAAAGTACAACTCATCCCACAAAAAAAGCCCTCAAATGGCCATATTGACATAAAAAAGTTATGGCTCTGGGAAGAAGGGGAGTAAAAATGAAAATGCAAAAACGAAAATACCTCTGAGGAATAAGGGGATAATTCAATTGAGGAAAAGCTCAGTCCTCATAATAGCATTTATTTCTATATACACAAAGGCACTGAAAGCACTGCACATTCTATTTCAAATAAAAACATGAACAAAATATCAATTTTTAAGTTGAAAATGAAGAAAATGGAGTGCTAGGTTCCTAAAAACAGCAGTGTCTCCATTTTCATTTACAAACTCAAACGCTTAAAGAAATTTGTTTACAGACTTAATTTTTCATAATCACTGAACTAATATTCAGTTATATACCTGATATTTCTGATAACTGTGTGTCATGGAGTCAATTAACATCTGACACCTGTAAATGGATATTCTAGTCCAAGCTGACTGGTCTACATTCCACAGTTCTTTTGCATTCTTAAGTTTTGTATCAAAAACAGCATTTTTTATGTCATTCCACAAATTCTCAATCAGATTGAGGTTTGGAGATAGGGCTGGCCACTTCATAACATCAGTGTTGTTTGTCTGGATGTTGGCCACTAGCTGGTGTGTTTGAAGTCATTTTCCTGCTGAAATACCCATTTCATAGGCATTTATTCTTCAGTGTATTGCAACATGACCTCTTCCAGTATTTTGATAAATTCTAACTGGTCCATGGTGCCAAGTGTGTGTTAAATGGGCCAAACTCCATAGCATGAGAGACATTCCCTAACCCTTATGCGTGAGTGTCCATGCTCTGCAGTCTTTACAGTGTACAGTCTTGAATTCAGTGTGTTAAGGTAGTCTCACAAACTGTCGGTGGACGTTAAACCCAATAAGAAAAATTTTGCTATTTTCTCTTCATAAAATAATGTGCCACTTCTCTTTAGACCAGTGTTTCTCAACTCCAGTCCTCAGGACCCACCAACAGGTCATGTTTTCAGGATCTCCTCAGTATTGTAGAGGTGACGAAATTAATGCTTGAGCAGGTGATAAAATTATCACCTGTGCAATACTAAGGAAATCCTGAAAACATGACCTGTTGGTGGGTCCTGAGGACTGGAGTTGAGAAACATTGTTTTAGACCAATCAGTGTGTTCTTTGGCAAACTGTAATCTTTTCAACACGTCTTTTTTTAAGCAATGGTAGTTTACGAGGTTTCTTGCAAATTATTTGGCTTCATGTAGGTATCTTCTGATGGTTACTGGACTCATAGGTAACTGAAGATCTTCTTTTATCTCCTGGAACTGATCACTGGATGCTTCTTTGCTTTTTTTGTGATTTTATGATATATGGGAATGGTAACATTTCTATTCCTACCATGTATTTCAAGTTTTGTTAGCCATTTTAAAGCATTGTAAATATTGTTAGCTGAGCAGTCAATTATTTTCTGCACTTCTTTATAAGATTTTCTCTTTCCAATCAACTTATTGATCAAATATCCTTCTTCAGTACGATGTCTGGTACAAACCTTTCTACTCACTGACCATGTGCTAAGACCAGCAGGTACAACATTTTACTGCACTCCTTCTTTAAATATTTGCCATAATTGACACCTGTTTCTTCACAGAATGAATGCCCTCACTAATTAAACTCCACACTGCTATTAATTACAACACTCCCCACTTTCATTAAATGAATCAATTACACCCAATTATCAGTTTGCATGTCGTGACTGTTGTTGCTGGTGGTTGCAATTAGGCCGGCGTCACACTGGCGACAAAATCGGACGACTGCAATGTGATGAAATATCGAATTGCAGTCGGACCTATGTTAATCTATGGAGCAGCTCCCAGTATCCGATTTTTGTGGTCCGTTTTAAACGTCCGAGTGCAATCGCAGCTTGCTGCCATTGTCACCGATTGTGAGTCGACTATCGCCAATGCAAGTCTATGGGAGCGATGAAAAATCGGATTACAAATGGACTGCAAGTGTGACTTGCTATTAAATCGCACAAGTGTCCTTTAGAAAAGCCGGCAATGCATCCCCGGCTATACTGTAAAATCACACTGACAGCTTTAACCCCTTAACGACCAAGCCATTTTGCAGGTTAAAGACCAGGCGAATTTTTACAATTCTGACCACTGTCTCTTTATGAGGTTATAACTCTGGAACGCTTCAACAGATCTTGGCGATTCTGAGATTGTTTTCTTGTGACATATTGTACTTCATGATAGTGGTAAAATTTCTTCAATATAACTTGCGTTTATTTCTGAAAAAAACGGAAATATGACAAAAATTTTGAAAATTTTGCAATTTTCAAATTTTTAATTTTTATGCCATTAAATCAGAGAGATATGTCACAAAAATTAGTTAATAAATAACATTTCCCACATGTCTACTTTACATCAGCACAATTTTGGAACCAAAATTTTTTTTGTTAGGAAGTTATAAGTGTTAAAAGTTGACCAGCAATTTCTCATTTTTCCAACAAAATTTACAAAACCATTTTTTTTAGGGGCCACCTCACATTTGAAGTGAATTTGAGGGGTCAATATGACAGAAAATACCCAAAAGTGACACCATTCTAAAAACTGCACCCCTCAACGTGTTCAAAGTCACATTCAAGAAGTTTATTAACCCTTTAGGTACTTCACTAGAATTGAAGCAATGTGGAAGGAAAAAATGAACATTTAACTTTTTTTCCCAAAATTTTTCTTTCAACACAATTTTTTTAAATTTTGTCAAGGGTATCAGTAGAAAATGAACCACAATATTTGTTGTACAATTTCTCCTGAGTACACCGATATCCCATGTGTGGGGGTAAACCACTATTTGGGCGCATGGCAGCGCTCGAAAGGGAAGAAGCACCATTTGACTTTTTTGGCTGGAATTGAGATTGGACACCATGTCGCATTTGGAGAGTCCCTGTGTGCCTAAACAGTGGAAACCCCCCACAAGTGACCCAATTTTGGAAACTAGACCCCCCAAGGAACTTACCTAAATGTGTTGTGAGAGCTTTTAACCCCCAAGGGCTTCACAGAAGGTTATAGCGTAGAGCCGTAAAATTAAAAAATCATATTTTTTCCTCAAAAATTATCTTTTCATCCCAATTTTTATTTTCCAAAGGATAAAAGGACCCCAAAAGTTATTGTGCAATTAGTCCTGAGTACGCTGATACCCCATATGTGGGGGTAAACCACTATTTTGGCGCATGGCAGTGCTCGGAAGGGAAGCAGCGCCATTTGACTTTTTTGGCTGGAATTGAGATTGGACGCCATGTCGTATTTGGAGAGCCCCTATATGCCTAAACAGTGGAAACCCCCCACAAGTGACCCCATTTTGGAAACTAGACCCCCAAGGAACTTATCTAGATGTGTGGTGAGAGCTTTGAACCCCCAAGGGCTTCACAGAAGGTTATAACATAGAGCTGTAAAATTAAAAAATCAAATCTTTTCCACAAAAATGATCTTTCCACCCCCAACTTTTATTTTTCAAAGGGTAACAGGACCCCAAAAGTTATTGTGCAATTTGTCCTGAGTACGCTGATACCCCATATGTGGGGGTAAACCACTATTTGGGCGCATGGCAGAGCTTGGAAGGGAAGCAGCGCCATTTGACTTTTTTGGCTGGAATTGAGACTGGACGCCATGTCGCATTTGGAGAGTCCCTGTGTGCCTAAACAGTGGAAACCCCCCACAAGTGACCCCATTTTGGAAACTAGACCCCCCAAGGAACTTATCTAGATGTGTGGTGAGAGATTTGAACCCCCAAGTGCTTCACAGAAGTTTATAACGTAGAGCCGTGAAAATTTTTATTTTTATAAGGGTAACAGGAGAAATAGGACCCCAAAAGCTATTGTGCAATTTGTCCTGAGTACGCTGATATCCCATATGAGGGGGAACCACTATTTTGACGCATGGCAGAGCTCAGAAGGGAAGGAGCACCGTTTTTAAATGCAGACTTTGATGGAATGGTCTGAGGGTGTCATGTCACGCTTGGAGAGCCCCTGATGTGCCTAAACAGTAGAAACCCCCCACAAATGACCCCATTTTGCAAAGTAGACCCCCCAAGGAACTTTTCTAGATGTGTGGTCAGCACTTTGAACCCCCAAGGGCTTCACAGAAGTTTATAACGTAGAGCCGTGAAAATAAAAAAATCATATTTTTTTCCACAAAAATGACCTTTTTGCCCCCAAATTTTTATTTTTATAAGGGTAACAGGAGAAATAGGGCCCCAAAAGTTGATGAGCATTTTGTCCTGAGTATGCTGATATCCCATATGTGGGGGGGAACCACTGTGATCGCCTTACTGCGATCTTTGGGAGGCACAATGAACAAATCCACAAAAGGTGAAGAATTGGTTTTCTTTTTTGCGCCTTTCCTCGTGCGGTATTAGTCATTAGGCGACTTTATTCCTCGGATCGGTGTGATTACAGCGATACCAGATTTATACCCTTTTTTCATGTTTAGCTTCTGTCACACACTAAAATATGCTTTTTTTTTTTTAATAATTTTTTGTAAGAAATTTTTGCATCGCCGTATTTTGAGAGCTATAATTTTTCCATATTTCGGCCGACAGAGTTATCTGCGGGCTTATTTTTTGCGGGACGAGCTGACGTTTTTATTGGTACCATATTCGGGCACATAACTTTTTTGATCGCTTCCTATTCTGATTTTTGTGGAAGCAGAATGAACAAAAACCAGCAATTCAGGAATTGTTTTTTTTTTCCTCCGTGTGATAAAATTGCTAAAGCAGCTTTATTCTTCGGGTCACTGCGATTACAGCGATACCTCATTTATATATTTTTTTATGTTTTGGCGTTTTTTACACAATAAAAAATTTTATAGAAAAAATAATTATTTTTGCATCAGTTTATTCCGCGAGCTATAACTTTTTTATTTCATTGCTTATGATGCTTTAAAGCGGCTTGTTTTTTGTGGGACAAGATGACGTTTTCAGCGGTTTCATGATTATTTATATCTGACTTTTTGATCGCGTGTTATTGCACTTTTTCCAAGCGGTATGATGATACCGCTTGGAAAAAGTATAATTTACTACTTTTTTGTGTTTTTTTTTTACGGCTTTCACTGAAGGGGTTAACTAGGGTTACGCTTTTATAGATGGGATTTTTATGGACGTGGCGATACCAAACATGTGTATTTTTTTTGTTTTTTATTTTTTTATTACATAAAAATGTGTATTTTTTAGGGGATTTTTTTTAAACAATTTTTTTAATTTTTTTTAAAAAAATGATTTTTTTTAACTTGTCCCTTTATGGGTCTTTTACTTTTTTTACTTTTTATTGCAGTTACAATGCATTGCAATGCTCCAGCATTGCAATGCATTGTACCTATGATGAAAGCTGCTGTGAGCATGATCACAGCAGCTTTCCGTAGCTAGATGACCCGGAGGTTGTCATGACAACCCCCGGGTCATCAAGGCAGAGATCGGGCCCTGCAAATACATTGCAGGGTGCCGATCTGAGGCAGAGGGATCTCCCGACCCTCTGCCTCCCCCCCTGAGCGCTGCGATCGCAGCAGTCAGGGGGTTAACAGCCAGGGGCGGTGGGGGCGCTGCTCCTGGCTTTCAGTGCAGGAAGCCTGGCCACTGCAGCGCCGGCTCCTACACTGATCGCGCTGGAGAAGCTGAAATTTCAGCTTCTCCTGCGCGATCGCTGCTGTGTTTGATCAGTCAGATTGACTGACCAAGCACAGCGCTGTAGGTGCGGGGACCGACGGCAATGGTCCCCGCACTGCTTGCCGTGCCTGTCAGCTGTCTGTGACAGCTGTCGGCACTGATCTACCACTGCGTCCTGGTGCCGGAACTGACACCTTGCCATGATGGACTGTGCACGTCATTGGACATTAAGGGGTTAATAAAGAATAGAATCAATACATATACACACATAGAATACATATATATATATATATATATATATATATATATATATATATATATAACATATATACATATATTTATAGTTCATACACTTCTACATACTCTAATAGCCGCTAATTCAATTGCCGGCTTTTGTGAAATTCCAGAACCCGACATGAAATGACACATGGTTTACATACCATTAACCATGTCATTTCATGTATTTTGATATATGGTTTTCACTAACAATTACATGAGTGTATGTGTGTGAAATTTCACATATGTAGGGGTTAATTAAAGTTGTAAATTTGTTGTAATAAAAATGCGTGGGCTCCCGCTGTATTTTCTCCACCGGACAGACAAAGCAAGCGAGTGGGGACAAATAATAATAGCCCAGGGAGGGTGCATTTATTTTGTGCCCCCCCAGGCTACTAACATCTGCCCCCAGACATCCCAGAAAAGGCATATCTATAATTAGATTTGCCCTTTCTGGCACTTTGCCCGTCTATTCCCATTGCCCTGTAGCGGTGGCGAATGGGTTAATAATGGGTTAAAGCCACCTTGCAATTGAAAGGTGACTTTAAGCCAGTTTAATAATTGAGAGTTGGTTTTAGCAGGAAAATAAAAGATGGTCAAAAATTATTTGCTTATTTAATTAAAATGATTTTTTATTAAAGTGTGTGTGTTTGATTTTTCTTTGCCCCCACTCGCTTGCTTTGTCTGTCTGGTGGAGAAAATACAGCGGGAGCCCACACATTTTTTTTCAACGAATTAACACCTTTAATTAACCCCTACATGTCTGAAATTTTGCACACATACACTCATGTAATTGTTAGTGAAAACCATATATCAAAATACATGAAATGACATGGTTAACTGTATGTAAACCATGTGTCATTTCATGTCGGGTTCTGGAATTTCACAAAAGCCGGCAATTGAATTGCATGCAAAATAGGATCATGTTTACACTGGACTAAAAGCAGCGTAAAGCCCAAGACAGAAAAAAAATTACTCTGCTGTAAGTAAATAAGTAAAAGCAATAGTGCATAAAAATAACATTGGGATCTTAGTGAGAAACATTTTTCATTAAAAAAGCATAAAAGCCATCCCGACAATATCAAGTTGTACTCAAGTTTGGGATGATCCTAACATATAATAATAATAATGATAATAATAATAATAATAATAATAATAATAATACCTTACCCTGCTACATGATAACGTCTTGTGTGAATAAGAGGTGAGCAGGACCTTGTCTGAAACATGGACACAAAGATAGTGAGAAGCTTTTTAAATGTGATATCCAGCTCAAAGGAAGGAGAGTTACACTCTTACCTGCACTAATCCATAAAATGTTAAATTGAATATCTTGATAGCACAAAGATATGTGTTTATAATAAGAGATGAGCGAATTTATTCAGATTCGGATATGAACACGATCTGACCCGAATATTGTTTTTGCAATACTTGTCGAACATAGCCGAACGTCATTAGAGTCAAAGGGAGTAAAAATTACTGAATATGTTCGGAACCGATCATAAGACATACATTCGGCATGAATAGTGTTCGAATATGGCCCAAATATGTCAAAATCAGATGAGGGCCAAAATTCGAACAAATTTGATCATCTCTATTTATATTTACCTGGGAAAAAATATATAATTGGTAGATGGTGAAGTAAACACTGCATTGTTGCACTTCTATTCATCTATTATCACAGTGCCTGGATCCAATTTGATCAGTAACTAATGAGGTGATAGGTTCTCCCAAAATTCAGATTTTCCAGAACATGCTGTGCAGATTTTCTCAAGAAATTCCATTGCAGTAAAGTTATTGTCTGCAAATTGAATGTCCTTTTCTATGCTTTATTGTCTGTGTAGATCCCAAAGGAAAATAAATTAAATATGTAAAAAATAGTAATACTTACAGTGGCATGTAAAAGTTTGGGCATCCCTGGTAAAATTACTGCTATTGTGAACAATTAAGCAACTTTAAATTAATTCTAATTAGAGATCATTTCACTTTCAAGTTACAAAGTTTTTTATGGCAGTCATGCAGTTTTAATGTTTAAGGCCGGGATCACACATGCGAGAAACTCACACGATTCTCGTGAGAGTCTCTTGCATGAACACCTGGCTATACCGCCGTCACTCGGACCAGAGCGTGCGGCTGCATAGAAATACATGCAGCTGCTCGCTCCTATCCGAGTGCCGGCGGCAGCGCCAGGTGTCCATGCGAGAGACTCGCATGAGAATCGGGCAAGTTTCTCGCATGTGTGATCCTGGCCTTAAACATTAAAACTGCATGACTGCCATAGAAAATGGTAAAAAAGGAAAAGAACTGCTATTTAATGTATATATGAAATATTCATCTGCAAAATTGCTATAAAAATACAGTAAAAAATAAGGTAATTAGCACATAGATTGGCCAATATATGTGAGCCCAACTGCCATATCAAGGTGTGCTTCAAAAGTTGGGTCCCTGTCCTTATATGGCCAACTTTCCTGGGCAAAAAAAGCCTACAATTTTTGGGGCCGGAATGGACCAGTTAACTATTTAAAATCACCTGTTGCTGATGGTGTGGGAGTGCACATGTCAAAAAAGGGTTTGATACAAATAGAGAAAAAGACCAGCTCATCCAATCTAGTGTGAACATGTGTCAATGAAAAAAACATAAACCTTGAAAAATGATAAATGTTGCACCATGATTTATCAAGAATGATTACTCTAGAACATTGAAACTACATTACTACCATAGAAATGCAAAAAAGGAAAAGAAGAGCTATTTAATGTATATATGAAATATTAATCTACAAAAATGCTATGAAAAATACAGTAAAAAAGAAGGTACCTAGTGCATAGATTGGCCAATATGTGTGAGCCCAGCTGCCAAGTCAAGGCTCTTCTCGGCAAAAAGCCACCAGTTCCTCTAAATTCCTGCGCTGTCTAGCATGAACTGCGCACTTGAGATCTCCCCAGAGTGGCTCAATGATATTGAGGTCAGAAGACAGAGATGGCCACTCGAGAACCTGCAATTTGCTCTGCTGTAGCCAATGACAGGTCGACTTGGCCTTGTGTTTTGAATCGTTGTCATTTTAGAACATCCAAGTACGTCCCATGAGCAGCTTCCAGGCTGATGATTGCAAACTTGCCACAAGTATTTGCTGATAACGTGCTGCATTTATCTTTCCTTCAACTTTGACCAAGTGCCTTTGTAGGTCACACATCCCCAAAACATCAGCCATCCACTAAGTATATAATATATATTGGACTATATGACTTCTGTTTTGTTTGTTTTTAAATCCTTCTAAAGGTCTGTTGCAGTCAATCGGGTGTTCTGATTTGCCTCTCTAAGAATCCTACAAGAAGCTCTCACTGAAATGTTGTTTTGTCTTCCAGACCTTATCTTGAGCTCCACTGTTCTTGTTAACTGACATTTCTTACCGTATACAGTACAGACCAAAAGTTTGGACACACATTCTCTTGATGAGCTTCAAGAGGTAGTCACCGGAAATGGTTTTCACTTCTGGTGACTACCTCTTGAAGCTCATCAAGAGAATGCCAAGAGTATGCAAAGCAGTCATCAAAGCAAAAGGTGGCAACTTTGAAGAACCTATAATTAGTGTTGAGCGATACGATACCGCAAGTATCGGGTATCGGCCGATATTAGCTCTATCGGCCTTTCGATACTTAGTTTCGATATTTTCCATATATCGTATACCGGAATCGGAAGTTCCCATAATTCTTTGAGAGGCAATGTGATTTTAGTCAGCCAATGAGGAATCCTAAGAAGTGTGGGCACATCCTGTACTGCTGCGGTCATGTTAACTAATGGCATGGCGGTTATTGGATGCTGAAATGATGTCAGAATGCACTATAAAAGGCGCCGCCACCATTTTAGCGTCACTGTGCTGTGAATTCAGTAAGGGACAGAACGCTGCTGTGCTGACTCTGAGGGACAGTTAGAGATTGCGATTTAGTGTACTGTGCTGTAGGCAGGCTAGCACCAACCGCTGTGTAAAGCTTCCTTTTGCCTGCAGTGTTGTTTTAACAGCTCTGTGCAAGGTGTGTGTGAGTGCAGGTGACGCTGCAGTTTGCTCTGCATGCAACGCTGTCTGTAGGCATCTGCACGTGTCACTCACAGACTCTTTTTTTTTTCTTCAGTGTAATTCTTGCAGCTCCATGCATTTTAACTATTAGTGTGACGCGCTTCCATCCGTATCCAATACATTGGTTGCAAACACTATAGAAGTAGACAAAGGAGTAGCCTTTCACAGATTGTGAACAGTTGTGTTTCAGTGTTCACTTCAGTCTGTGTTTTTTATTTTTTTGAGTGCACATCACGCTCCAGTTACTTGTTCAAGCACTGCTGCTTGTACTCTGCTGAGCGTGTCTCAGTGCCTCATCCTTTTCATTTATCTCCAATTGGTTCTGCTCCATTCCATTTAAAATATAATCTATTAGTGTGACGCGCTTCCATCCGTATCCAATACATTGGTTGCAAACACTATAGAAGTAGACAAAGGAGTAGCCTTTCACAGATTGTGAACAGTTGTGTTTCAGTGTTCACTTCAGTCTGTGTTTTTTATTTTTTGAGTGCACATCACGCTCCAGTTACTTGTTCAAGCACTGCTGCTTGTACTCTGCTGAGCGTGTCTCAGTGCCTCATCCTTTTCATTTATCTCCAATTGGTTCTGCTCCATTCCATTTAAAATATAATCTATTAGTGTGACGCGCTTCCATCCGTATCCAATACATTGGTTGCAAACACTATAGAAGTAGACAAAGGAGTAGCCTTTCACAGATTGTGAACAGTTGTGTTTCAGTGTTCACTTCAGTCTGTGTTTTTTATTTTTTGAGTGCACATCACGCTCCAGTTACTTGTTCAAGCACTGCTGCTTGTACTCTGCTGAGCGTGTCTCAGTGCCTCATCCTTTTCATTTATCTCCAATTGGTTCTGCTCCATTCCATTTAAAATATAATCTATTAGTGTGACGCGCTTCCATCCGTATCCAATACATTGGTTGCAAACACTATAGAAGTAGACAAAGGAGTAGCCTTTCACAGATTGTGAACAGTTGTGTTTCAGTGTTCACTTCAGTCTCTGCGTAATAACCACACTTAGGCCTTATAACTTTTCTGACTTTCTTTATCAATCTACCAAGATGAAGAAGGCAGGGAGTAAGGCACGTGGTCGTGGCCGTGGAGTTTCAGCAGGGAGAGGACGTGGGGATTCTGTGGCTGCTGCCGCCCTCAGTGACACAGCATCCACCAGTTTTACCCATGAGCGTTCCTTTATGCGCACTTTGGTATTAGCTCGGCGTGCCCCCCTGCTGCGGGAAGAAACAAATTGAAGCCGTTGTTGGTTGGATGGCAGCCAATGCATCGACTTCAATTCCTTCCACCTCCTCTCAGGAACACAACACTGTTGAGCAACCATCTGTCTGTTCACCGCCTGTCAAATTGCCCAGGCAGTCAGGGAGTTCTGTACAGGAGCCAGCTGAGTCTCTGCTTCTGTTCTCAGAATCTGTTGGCTCGCAAACACGGGCACAGGCAAGCAGCATTCTGCAATTTGAAGAAGAGGGAGTATGCAGTGATGCGCAACAGCTGTGTCTCTCTCAATCTGAAGAGGCGGGTGAGCCAGTGCCGATGGACAGCACACCGCAGAACGCATCTTATGATGATGATGAGACCAGGTGCCAGGTTTTGTGGAGCATGGTGCTGCCCAGACTATCCAACAGCAGCAGGTGTTGGAAGAGGGTAGTGGAGATGATGAAGTCCGAGACCCAACATGGCTTGAGCAACAGGAAGGTCGTGGGAGCAGCTCTGAGGAAGAGATTGTCCCAACGGTACAAAGAGGAGGGAGAGGTAGGCTGCAGACTCGCTTGCCTGTAGCCTCCAGTTTGGCACCTGTTGGGAGCAGTTCTCTTAGAAATGTAAAAATTGGTGCTCCCATGACTTGCACTGCGTGGTCCTTTTTTGACAGACTTGTAGATGATATTTGCTATGTTCAATGCAAGCTGTGTAAGCAAAAAGTTAAAAGAGGTAAAAATATCAGTAACCTGAATACCACAAATATGTGGAAACATGTACGGACAAAGCACGTAGCTGAGTTACAAAGACACACTGGAGATGTAGGCCAACCTACAGCAGCACCTACATCTTCAGGTCGTGTTCGAGCCTCTACCTCCAGCTCACACACACCTGGTTCGGCTTCCTCACAGGATCTCCATTGAAGAACCTCGGTCACTGTTGTCCATAGACAAACTGTTATTCCACCCACAGCAGCAAGTTCACAGTCATCGTCACACTCCCAGAACAAAAAACAGCCATCGGTACCACAGGCATGGGATAAAAGACGGCCATACTCGGCAAACCATCCACGAGCACAGGCTCTGAATGCTGGCCTTGCAAAACTCCTGTCCCTTGAAATGCTGTCATTCAGGCTGGTGGAGACTGACATTTTCAGGAACTTTATGGCATTGGCAGTCCCACAATATAATGTGCCAAGCCGATTTTATTTCAGCAGGCAAGCTGTCCCTGCTCTGCAAAAACATGTCGAGGGAAACATTAAACATGCGCTACTAAATGCCGTCAGTAGCAGGGTCCACCTGACCACCGATGCGTGGACCAGTACCCATGGCCAGGGACAATACCTTTCCCTCACTGCCCATTGGGTCAATGTTGTGGAGCCGGGTACAGATCTTGCCAGTGGCGCTGTACGTGTTCTGCCAACTCCAAGGATTGCAGGATTCCAGTCTGTACACATTGATTCCTCCTCCTACTCCAGTTCCTCAGAATCATCGCTGCACGAGCCATCACGGTATACCTCCACATGGACCCGTGAACGCTTACCTGTTGCGACCGATATGAGCACAGCCGTGGCCAAACGTCAACAGGCCATCCTGAAATTAATTTCCATGGGGAATCGAAGCCACACAGCGCAGGAGCTCTGGGATGCCATCAAGCAGGAGAGCGACGTGTGGTTTTTGTCAGCTAATCTCCAGCCAGGCTTGGTAGTGTGTGACAATGGCCGAAATCTGGTGGCAGCTCTGGGCCTTGGCAACCTCACTCACATACCATGTCTGGCACATGTGCTCAACTTGGTCGTGCAGAGTTTTTTGAGGGACTATCCGGATCTTGATGCACTGCTGCACAAGGTCCGCCTAGAGTGCGCTCACTTGCGACGTTCCAACATGGCCAGATCGCGCATTGCAGCTCTGCAAGTCAGATTTTGCCTTCCTGAACATCGCATCATATGTGACGTACCCACCAGGTGGAATTCCACGTTACATATGTTGGAGCGGTTGTGTGAGCAGCAGCCAGCAGTAATGGAGTATCAGCTGCAACAGGCGCAATCAACTCGCAATTTGCGCCGTTCACACTTCACCACTACTGAGTGGGCCTGTAAGGTTCTGTGTACATGTTCCTGAAACTCAGTTTGTTCATCAGCCATTTTACTTTCTGTCTTGCTGCAGCTATCTTGCCCTCAGTCAAAATGGAGTTTCCAGCTTGCATGTTCCCGCCCTGATTCTCTCCTTTTGCTTCTTAAGCAGCCACAGCTGAGCAATCAGTGCTTCAGAATCTAGCCTGCAGTGAACCTGTGACCTGACTCCTAAAGCCTTGGACCTTGTACTCCAGCTATTCCTACTGAGGAACTCTGAAGCACTTGTGGACTCTGAACCCTGCTCTTTGAAAGACCCACGTTTGCATGGACTTACGGTAACAGATAAGAAGATCCTGAACCTGTTGTGGAGAGTGATTGCTGAGCTTAGATTACTCTGGCCTGCTGTGTCTCCTGCTTCTGTGTCTGCAAACTGTGTGACTATTTTTGCCAACTTGTATGAAGTAATACAAGACTTTCTATATCAAACCTGTGTCTCATGTATTTTCATCGCACCCAAGCACAAGACGCTATATGAACTGTACTACATACATTACAAGATTCTGAAGCCAAAACGTTAGTGTCTGCTGGGTCTGGAAAGGCTGTGTTTGCTGTAACTGTGGATATCGGATGTCCGGTTGTACTTTCTGTGATGACAGTGGTTGTGACTTCTCACAACCATTCCAGGTGAGCAATTCCCTTAAGTGTTTTTTTTCTCTCTGCAGTGTTACCACAGGTAAACACTATTGTTTTTTTTTTTCTCCTCTCCTCTTCTTCCAGTACTCCTGTCTTAAAAGATCTGGAAAATGGAGGCCCGCATAAAGGAACTTTGCGGAGTGACTGATAATATCCTTGCAGATTTGCAGAATATAAAGACCCGTTTTTCAAGCCTACAGGACCTCACTAATCACAATTTGCAAGTGTTTGGACAGACTGCCCAGGATTTGCGAGCCAGGATTGAGGCTCTAGAAGAGCGAGTGCAGGCTCCTGCCGTAGCCCCGAGTTCTGGGATTCCCAAGTTGCCCCCTTTTAGTTTTGGCGGTGAACGTGAGAAATTCAGGGGATTTATTAATCAATGCAATCTTTTTTTTCTGCACATGCTTCACAATTTCCCACTGAACGATCTAAGGTGCTTACTATAATTATGTTGCTTACCAACAAGGCTTTGATGTGGGCAAACCCTCTGATTGAGACTGAGGATGATTGTTTGAATCACCTTGATGCTTTTATTTCAGCCATGGGGCAGGTGTTTGATGACCCCAATCGAGGTGCAACAGCTGAAGCAGCCATGTTAGCTTTGCGCCAAGGTAAGCACTCGGTAGCTGAATATGCCTTGGATTTCAGGAGATGGGCCCTTGATACCACCTGGGACAGTTCCGCCAAAAAATCTATTTTTCAAAAGGGGTTATCTCCTCTGATTAAGGATGAACTTGCTCGTGCCGACCCTCCCACTGCGTTAGGTGACTTTATTAACTACTGCATCCGTATTGATACTCGTCTGACTGAACGCAGGCAAGAGAGATGGTTCGAAAGCAATCGCACTAACCTTTTCCTACCTTCCTCTCCAGCTAAGGAACCTTTGAGTAGGATTACACGGGAACCTGAACCTGAACCCATGCAGGTAGACTCTTTACAACGACGGGTTAGTGATGCACGCAAGGAACATCGTTTTAAGGAGAATCTATGTTTCTATTGTGGTAAGTCAGGGCACTTCATTATAAACTGCCCCAGCCGTTCTCGTAAGACTACTGCAGCACTCATTCATTGTGAGTGTTGCGAGAGGGGATCTGTCAGGTCCGAGCCTCAGGCTCCAGAGAGATCTGCAGCAACAGATCTTGATTTCTCGGACTTAAACTCCGTTACCTCTGAGGACGTTGACTGTGTAAACGCTGCCATTTTTCAAGTTTCCTCAGCGGTGTCCCAGCTGAGTTGTAAGAAAAACAATTCTCATTGCTTTCTTTCCATCAAACTCTGGGTTGACTCAGCTTGGGTGTCTAGCTCTGCTAGAATCGACTCAGGGGCAAGTGGAAATTTTATGGATGTCTCCTTTGCTCTGAAACAGGGGATACGTTCAGTGAAGAAGGCTACTCCAGTACAGATGGAAACTGTGGATGGCTCCCTGCTGACCTCTGGACCAGTGGATCAGGAAACAGAGCCTTTGAGGGTTCTTATGGGTAAAGATCATCAAGAGAAACTGTCCTTTATGCTTATCTCTTCTCCCCACTTTCCCATTATTCTAGGGCTACCATGGCTGCAGGCTCAGAATCCTACCATTAACTGGGAGACCAAGGAATTACACTTTCCAGAGAAACAGATGAGTCCAAAAGTTTCAGCTTGCTCTGTTCCTAAAGGAACCATGTCAGTCCCTGAACTACCAGCTGTATACCAGGACTATGTGGATTTATGTGACAAGAAGAATGCTGACCAGCTTCCTCCTCACCGTCCATATGATTGTCCAATTGAATTATTGCCTGGAGCAGAGATACCTTTTGGTAAGATCTACCCCCTGGCGGGGCCCGAGCTAAGGCTTTAAAGGATTACATAGACGAAAATCTAGCCAAGGGCTTCATACGCCCCTCTTCATCTCCTGCAGGTGCACCCATCTTCTTTGTAAAGAAGAAAGATGGATCTCTGAGACCATGCGTAGACTATAGGGAACTCAATAAGGTTACTATTAGAAACCGTTATCCATTGCCTTTAATCCCTGAGTTATTGGAGAGAGTGCGACATGCCAAAATTTTCTCTAAACTAGATCTTCGTGGGGCCTATAACTTAGTCCGTATTAGACCTGGGGATGAATGGAAGACTGCATTCAGGTCACGCTATGGACACTTTGAATATCTAGTTATGCCTTTTGGTCTAAGTACCGCCCCAGCCACTTTCCAACACTTGGTGAATGACATCTTCAGGGATCTCCTAGATACATTCGTGGTAATTTATTTGGATGATATTCTAATTTTTTCTAACTCCACAGAGGAACATCATGGACATGTGAGAATGGTCTTGGAACGTCTAAGACAAAATCATCTTTACATCAAACTTGAAAAGTGTGAATTCCTTAAGACCGAAATTCAATTTCTGGGGTATGTACTGTCTACACAAGGAATTAGTATGGATGGAAGCAAAACCCAAGCCATCAAGGATTGGCCAAGTCCTAGAAATGTGAAGGAGGTACAGCGCTTCATCGGGTTTGCCAACTTCTATAGACGTTTCATTAGAAATTTTCTCTGAGGTAGTGTCACCTATCACCCAACTTACCCGGAAAGAGTCTAGGTTCTCCTGGACTCCCCAAGCCCAGGAAGCATTTACCCGTCTAAAAGATAAATTTACCACTGCACCTATCCTAGTACATCCCAACCCCGAGCTTGCCTTCATAATATAGGTGGATGCTTCAGACTGTGCCGTTGGAGCTATACTCTCTCAGAGAACAGGTGAGAAGAATGTCTTGCATCCCTGTGCCTTCTTTTCCCAGCAGTTGTCTTCGGCTGAGAGGAACTACGATGTGGGCAATAGAGAGTTGTTGGCCATTATTGCCGCCTTCAAAGAATGGAGACACCTTCTTCAGGGAGTTGCACAGCAAATAGTCGTCCTGACAGACCATCGTAACCTTGAGTTTATCAGGTCGGCTAAGTGCCTGACTCCTCGCCAGGCTCGCTGGAATCTTTTCTTAAACCAATTTAATTTTATCATTTCTTATAGACCAGGATCGCGCAATGGAAAGGCTGATGCACTCTCTAGGATTTACTCAGCAGAGACACGTCCAATTACTCCTCCTAAGACTATTCTTCCTGACTCTAGATTCCTAGGAGTAATTCATAATCAAGACCTACTTAAGGACATCAAGGAAGCATACCATGCGGATTCCTTTTTGGCACAACCCCCAAGGGACGTAAGTCTTGTCTTTAAGAATGGTGTGTGGATTCAGGGACAACGTCTGTATATTCCTGAAACAGTCAGATTGAGAGTATTGCAACTCATTCACGATTCCAAGATAGCTGGGCATAGAGGAATTCTAAAGACACAGGAATTTCTCTCTCGTTTCTTTTGGTGGCCCACTTGCAGGAAGGATGTTTTAAACTATGTCACTTCATGTGAAGTCTGTGCAAGATGCAAAACACCTCGCTCCTCACCAACTGGTCTGTTACAGCCTCTTCCCACCCCGTCCCGCCCGTGGGGATCCATTTCTATGGACTTCATTGTGGAGTTACCAACCTCTCAAGGGAAGAACACCATTCTAGTGGTGGTTGACCGTCTAACAAAGGCAGCTCATTTTATCCCTTGTGTCGGCTTACCCACTGCAAAACAGACATCAGATTTGATGATTAAAGATGTGTTTCGCTTACATGGAGTACCGGATGAGGTTATTTCGGATCGAGGGGTGCAATTCACTTCTAGGTTTTGGCAAAATTTCTGTGCAGCATTGGACATTAAAGTTAACCTTTCTTCTGCTTTTCATCCCCAGACTAATGGACAGACCGAACGAACCAATCAAACCCTGGAGCAGTATCTCCGCTGCTTTATCTGCCACCTACAGGATGATTGGGTGGATCTACTTCCATTAGCTGAGTTCTCGTATAACAACTCTCAGAGTGCCTCCACTAAGCAGTCTCCTTTTTACTCTAATCTAGGTTATCATCCTAACATTCTACCACGATTTCCCATAGAAACGCCTTTACCAGCAGTGGCTGAAAGAATCACGTCTTTACAGAAGAATATGGATCTTCTAAAGGAGAATCTGGAATCGGCTCAGGAAAGGTACAAGAAAGCAGCAGATAAATTTCGTAAACCTGCACCAGCTTTCAAGGTAGGAGACTTGGTCTGGCTGTCAACCAGAAATCTTAAGTTAAGGATTCCATCGTCTAAGTTGGGACATAAGTACATTGGACCCTATAAAATCAGTAAGATTATAAGTGCCGTTGCTTGTCGTCTTCAACTGCCCAGAACTATGAGAATTCACCCTGTCTTTCATGTATCCCTACTAAAGGCTGCGACACCCAATACGTTTCCTGGACGTTCTTCTCCTTGCCCTGACCCAGTGCTAGTCGATGGTCAGGAAGAATTTGTGGTGGAAAGGATTTTAGATTCCAGGTTGTATAGAAATCAGTTACAATATCTGATTAAATGGCAGGGCTACCCAGTGGAGGACAACTCATGGGAACCAGTCAATAACGTTAATGCTCCTCGCTTGCTCCGTCAGTTTCATCAGAGGTACCCACACAAGCCTGGCCTGAGGTCATCCGGAGGTTGTCCCTAAGGGGGGAGTAATGTAAGGTTCTGTGTACATGTTCCTGAAACTCAGTTTGTTCGTCAGCCATTTTAATTTCTGTCTTGCTGAAGCTATCTTGCCCTCAGTCAAAATGGAGTTTCCAGCTTGCATGTTCCCGCCCTGATTCTCTCCTTTTGCTTCTTAAGCAGCCACAGCTGAGCAATCAGTGCTTCAGAATCTAGCCTGCAGTGAACCTGTGACCTGACTCCTAAAGCCTTGGACCTTGTACTCCAGCTATTCCTACTGAGGAACTCTGAAGCACTTGTGGACTCTGAACCCTGCTCTTTGAAAGACCCACGTTTGCATGGACTTACGGTAACAGATAAGAAGATCCTGAACCTGTTGTGGAGAGTGATTGCTGAGCTTAGATTACTCTGGCCTGCTGTGTCTCCTGCTTCTGTGTCTGCAAACTGTGTGACTATTTTTGCCAACTTGTATGAAGTAATACAAGACTTTCTATATCAAACCTGTGTCTCATGTATTTTCATCGCACCCAAGCACAAGACGCTATATGAACTGTACTACATACATTACAGGGCCTCTATGAAGGACATCTGCGACGTTTTGCGTGCGTTTGATGTCTCAACGCGGATGGCGAGTGCAGATGATGCACTAGTCAGCATGACTGTCCCCCTTATCTGCCTGCTTCAGAAATCACTGAAACAACTAAAGGAAGAGGTTTTGGAAGAGGTGGAGGATGAGGAGTCACAAATTCAATTACCTTCAGGACAGTCAGCGCAACGTGGTTCCTCACAAAGGGGTTGGACAGGGCTCACTTTGTGAGGAGGATGAGGAGGAGGAGGAGTCAATGGAGGAGGAAGAAATCCCTACAGAGGGAGGTACACAACGCTCTAGTCAGTATGTAGAGCGAGGGTGGGGTGATGCAGAGGAGGCAGAGATGACGCCTCTTCCAGAGGACAGCCTTTGTTGGCCAGTTGGGAGTCTGCAGCACATGGTTGATTTCATGCTTCAGTGCCTGAGAAACGACCGCCGCATCGCCCACATTCTCAGCACGTCAGATTATTGGGTGTACACCCTCCTAGACCCTCGCTACCGGGACAACTTACAAACCCTCATCACACCGGTGAACCGGGACCGTAAAATGCAGGAGTACCAAGACACACTGGTGCAATCCATACTGTTGTACATTCCAGCCGAGAGAGCTGCTGCTGCTGCTACTGCTTTACAAAGCAGCTCTGTGCGTCGAGGCAGTGTAGACACCTCTACAACAAAGAGGAGCAGAAGCAGCGCCTCTGCACAGGGCAAGAACTGTATGTTACAAATGTGGCAAAGTTTTGTGACAGCGCCAGCAAGGTCTACACCATCCGAGACGGCTCCAGTCACCAGGAAGAAACGTTTCCGTAAGATGGTGACAGACTACTTGGCTTTCCCTCTAAGTGTACTCCCAGATGCCTCTTCCCCTTTCAAATTTTGGGTCTCTAAGTTGGATACATGGCCAGAGCTTAGCCAGTATGCATTGGAGGTGCTGGCTTGCCCTGCTGCCAGTGTATTATCTGAGCGTGTCTTTAGTGCTGCATGTGGTGTAGTAACAGACCGTCGCATGCGACTATCCTCAGAGAATGTAGACCGGCTTACTTTTCTGAAAATGAACAAGGCATGGATCTCACCTGAATTTGCCTGTCCGTTTTCAGATTAAATAACTGTTTGGCAACGTTTTCCATGTCTCCTGTTATGTTCATCTTTCTACCACCTGAACTCTGCTCCCTGGGCTACAACACCGCCATTTGTTGCTCGTAAGTAATTGGCAGGGGTACTGACTCCTGGCCAGCCTGGTTACAGCACGACAGCTGTTTCCTGGCAGTGTGAACGTCAATTATCCTCCAATAAGTTGTGCTGTCGTGTTGCATTCGGGTTAGCCGACTCTATGGTGCCTGCAGTTTAGGTGATTCCTATGTGTGCTGTGGGATATGTAAATAAAGGCGGTTTCCATTGTGACAATAGGACAAGCACCCACTGTAGGACTGTGTGATTCGGTAACTGCGGACGGCTTGCGTCCTGTCAACTTACATTTTCATGGGTGCGTTCTTCTACCCGTCCGGGGTCCAGTACCGTCAAGTGGTTCTCCCCAGTGCCTTTGGCCTAGGTGCCTCCATCTCCGTATCCGAGTTCCAGCAACGTCTGCTGGTCCTTGGTAGTGCTTTGGAGCACAGGTACCTCCTGCTTAGTAACCGTGTCACAGTAATGTCAGCTGGTACTCGGTTGTGACATTGCCTCTTTTCCTTCTGCTACCCGTCCGGGGTCCAGTACCGTCAAGTGGTTCTCCCCAGTGCCTTTGGCCTAGGTGCCTCCATCTCCGTATCCGAGTTCCAGCAACGTCTGCTGGTCCTTGGTAGTGCTTTGGAGCACAGGTACCTCCTGCTTAGTAACCGTGTCACAGTAACGTCAGCTGGTACTCGGTTGTGACATTGCCTCTTTTCCTTCTGCTACCCGTCCGGGTTCCAGCACAGTCAGCTGATCTTCGTTACTTCCATTGTCTCTTGCTCCATCTGATACCCGTCAGGGTTCCAGTAACGTCAGCTGTTTCTCGGAAATTAGACGACCTTAAAGACCACCCAGAAGAAGATGACGACAACAAGGACGACGAGCATGAAGCCAACCAGCCTGAACACCATCACAAAGAAAAAATAAAAGATTACCCAGAAGAAGATCACCAACAGGACAAAGAAGGTTAAGACAAACTACAAGATACAGAACAAGAGACAGAAGAACAATAAGCAGAAGATCAAAAAGCAGAAGAACATGAAGTATATGACCAAAATGAAGAGCAAAATATATGCTCTAAATTCTAAGCAGAAGAAGACTAAGCAGTGTATGGGGGTGAGTCCGTTCCTCCTCGTGGTGCCCCTGGAAAATGCCTGCTGCTGCAGGCTAAACTGAACACGGACAAATACTGTTGTAATTTAAATCTTTTGTGACAGCAAGAACGGAAGGATGAACAATTCATACTTTTACAGATTACAAGTACAGGAATCTCTGTCACAAATAAGAATATGATGAAGAAGATGAAGAGGAAGAAGATGAAGAATTTGAATATGAAGAAGATTAATTAGTTTAATAATAACAATATGAGTAATGTAAACAAAAACATGAATAGCAAGAAGTTTAAGAAGAAGATTAAGAAGGTGAAAATGAAGAATAATTTGATAAGAAAGATGATGCTGCTGCTGAAGATTATGAAGGAGAAAGTGTGGTACTGGCAAAAGTTAAAAAGGTGAAGAGCATGGAAGTTGTGAAACATACATATTTGCCAAAATAGAAAAAAGGTTAACAACATTGTCAATTTGTTAGTCAATCCAAACGTATTTCCAAAAAAATATATATTAATGCTATTCCAATGCATTGGGTTAAACATGTATGCCTTTATTGTCTCCTCAACCTCCCCCAATACATTCTACATTAGTCTTTGCTGTTTTCCTTCATGTACAATTAACCAACAAGGCAAGAATGGTTTTTTTTAATGTCGATATTTGGTTCCCATAGACTTACATTGGACTTCCGGTATCGGAATCGGATATCGACGATATTTAGTGATATCGGCGATACCATTCCGATCCGATATTTTTAGATATCGAGCAGTATCGCTCAACACTACCTATAATATAAGCAATATTTTCAGTTGTTTCACACTTTTTGTTAAGTATATACTGTAATTCCACATGTGTTAATTCATAGTTTTGATGCCTTCAGTGCGAATTTACAATTTTCATAGTCATGAAAATACAGAAAAATCTTTAAATGAGAAGGTGTGTCGAAACTTTTGGTCTGTACTGTATACTCGCGTATAAGCTGAGATTTTCAGCCCATTTTTTAAGGCTGAAAGTCCCCCTCTTTGCTCATACGCAAGTCCTATAACCGTAGTCTGCGGGGAAGGGGAGCGCGGGTATCAGAGATCATACTCACCTCCTCCTTGCACGGTCTATGCAGCCCCTGCTTCTCCCAAGGTCTCTGGCACCTGTGTTGAGGGTTACAAGGCACGCTCATTAAAGTCATGAATATGCAAATATTTATGACTTTAATGAGCAGTACCACGTGACCACTGAAACCTGGAAGAGCAGGGCGCTGAGACCATGGAATAAGCAGGGGCTGCAGAAACGATGCCAGGAGGGGGTGATTATGAAAAGGAAGGACAGGGAGCAGAGCAATAATCACCAGTCCCCGTTCCACCGCCGCTCTGTCTTCCGCGTCTTCTGACTATGACGTTCAGGTCAGAGGGCGCGATGACGTATTCAGTGAGCGCCCTCTGCTGAACATCACTGCAGAAACCCGGGAGAAAGAGCAGCGGTGGCGGTGGAACGTGATCAGTAAATTTTGCCAGTGCCGGGAGCCTGAGCCAGCGGCGACACTGGCACCTGGCCCCCATAGTGCGCCTGTGTCCTCGCCTGCTCAGGACTCCGGCACCAGGCCCCCAGTGATAAGAGGTGAGTATGACTTATTTTTTTAATAGCAGCAGCAGCAATATATGGGGGGTATTTATCTATGCAGCATCTTGTTGGGCCACCATTAACCTTTGTTCAGCATTTTGTGGGGGGTATTTATCTATTGAGCATATTCTTGGGCCACTATTAACCCTTGTTCAGCATTTTATGGGGGTATTTATCTATGGAGCATCTTCTTGGGCCAGCATTAACCTTTGTGCAGCATTTTAAAGGAGGTTTTTATCTATGGAGCATCTTCTTGGGCCACCATTAACACTTGTGCAGCATTTTATGGAGGGTATTTATCTATGGAGCATCTACTTGGGCCACCATTAACCCTTGTGCAGCATTTTATGAGGGTATTTATCTATGGAACATCTTCTTGGACCACCATTAACCCTTGTGCAGCATTTTATGGGGGGTATTTATCTATGGAGCATCTCCTTGGGCCACCATTAACCCTTGTGCAGCATTTTATGGGGGTATTTTTCTATGGAGCATCTTTTTGGACCACCATTAACCCTTGTGCAGCACCTCCCTCGGCTTATACATGAGTCAATAAGTTTTCCCAGTTTTTGTGGCAAAATTAGGGGTCACGGCTTATACTCGGGTCGGCTTATACACGAGTATATACGGTAATTAAGCTTCAAACTGAGGAAAGAGCAACTTAAAAAGCTTTGCCATCTTGTTATAGCCCTTTCCAGCTTTGTGGGCTTCCTGCGTTATCATTTTCAGAGTGCTAGACAGCTGCCTAAAAGAACTCATGGCTGCTGTTTTTGGCACAAAGTTAGAGGAGGCTGAGTTTTTATAATGCTGGAGAATTTGCATCACCTGACCTCTCCTAATGATGTTAGTGAACAAGCCATGACTTTATCAGGTTAATTAGGGTCTGAAACTTTGGTCAAAGTTATTTGAGCACACAAATCTCCAAAGGAGCTCAATCTAAAGGGCAGATATCATGCTGGAGTTGGGCGCATATCCACTAACCACCACTGGCATAATCATTGATTCCCGGTGTACACTGGTTCCATTCCTCATCAACAAATGCTCACAGCTATATACCTATTACATACTAACATTATACACTGTGCGACCTATACAACTTAATCCCTTAAAAAAAAACAGTTGGTACACTGATGAAAGTCTATATAGTGACCGAAACGTTTGTATTGTACATTTGGACTGCATTAAAGTTCTTCATTGTTCACTTAAGTTGAGGGCCAAGTTTTGTCTATTACATGGTTGGTTTGGGAACCTACTTGTACACCTCTACAGTTGTGCCATGGTGTATTGTCTATCAAACATTTGCATTGGCCCATTTTCCTTTTTGCAATTTTTAAAATTGAAAAGATGGAAAAAATACATATATACTGTATATATTTTTCTTTTTTACCTAAAATACTAAGGAAATGTGTCATCTTTAACTTTAGGCCTTTTAGAGATAATTTATTCTTCAACTTGCTTACCTATACACAATAAGTTATTTTAACCAGAGATGCCTAAAATTTTACATGCCACTGTAAATTCACCTTATCATTTATCTCTCCAGCCCCTCTGCTACTCAGTGTCCCATGTCACATCTTATCACCACCAGAAGCACTGAAATCCCAAGCCTCTTCAAACTAGGCTGGAACTTACAGCCCTAATGAGGTTTGGGATGGTTTTTCTAATGCACAAGTAAAGCCCTAACACGTTTGGTTAGTGTTATGACACAGCATTTATTTTTAATTAGGCCAGACTTATTTTTCCTCAGTGTGTCAAGACAGATAGGCCATTGTTCATATAAGCCTGAAAATTGACAATTGAACTGATTATTATGTTGCTATACTTGGAGGACAGGGATACAAGGTCATTGAACAATCAATGTTTGCTAATATATTGATTATTCATTGTATAAGTCCATGTAGCTTGTTGACCTCATGCCACCTTCCCACTAAACTGTGGATGTTGGCCTGAAGGACAGATATGAGTCTAGAAAGATACCTTTATCCTTCTGCAAGGAGACTCTAAAGAGCAAAAGCCAGGACACTATTTCTCCAACTGGAGGGATACAAATTTAAGACACTCTACAGGAATTCAGCTTAAGGGATCATGGCTCCAGATGGAGGAATACAGATCTTATCCACTGATAATCACTGAACCCATGGAAACATTCAGAGAAGCCAGATTGGGAGTATTCAGTCACCTGGCCCCATGGAGACATTCAGAGAACCAATTTGGGACAATCAGGTCATCTGGCCATGTACCTCAACAGACTGTCAGTTTCCTAAGGTTGTCATTATCTCTTCTCTGTGTGTGACAGCCAAAAGGTGCCAATGGTGGTGGTGGTCGACCTTTGAAGCCCCGAAGTCACATCTGCTCTAATCCCAGTTAGCAGCCGAAGGATGATCCTCTGTAATTTGCACCATTTTTTATACTTGCTTTGACTGTTCTATATGCTATTGTCTGTTGGTGGTTAAATAAAGTGTTTCCCCACTGTTTTACTATCACCCTGTGTTGTCTGAGTAATATTCTGCCCATGGAGAAGGAGAGCAGCTATTCAGTAGGATGAGCCCTGGCCATGCAATCTTTTTAAAGACAGTCAGGCCAGTGGATGAGAGCACCCATTGACCCTCATGTCTCCACAGAAACTTTGTGACCTTACATGTGCATGTGTAAGGGTCGGCCAGGACCATAGTCAAGGACAAGGACATCTGGGCTTCTGTGTCGTGGCCTTCTCTCACAGGGACATATCCATTCTTAGCACACCTGTACCTTCAGGTCCAGTTCCTTCTGGCTCTCCCCTATGCTGTGGGAGACCCTCACCGAGCTGAGCAGCATAAACCGAGGCACAGTCTATGTCCCCACCAAGTGGGCATATCACTAACAGCACTGTCCCTATTATGTACATGGTGTAACATATTTTACATAGACAAATCAGCAACACAATTTATATCCTCTCCTTTCGCTGGCAGAGGAAGTTATTCATTCGGGGTGTTACAGCTAGCAGACAGCATTAGCTCTCTGCTAACTGTAACCTGTTAACCCTTTCTGATGGATTACAGCGTGGGACCTGACTGTGCATCGGATTGGTAAGAATAATTTTGCTTTTTTATTTTTATTACAGGAAGTGGTTTTAGCAGGAAAATAAAATATGGTCAAAAACTGTGTGATTATTTAATTAAACTTCTTTTTTTATTAAACTGTGTGTGTTTGATTTTTCTATCATACAATAGGATTAATAATTGATACTTGTCTAATTGACAGCTCTCAATTATTAACCTGGCTTAAAGTGACCTTTCAATTGCAAGGTGGCTTTAACCCCTTATTAACCCATTCGCCACCGCTACAGGGCAATGGGAATAGACGGGCAAAGTGCCAGAAAGGGCGAATCTAATTAGAGATTTGCCCTTTCTGGGGTGTCTGGGGGCAGATGTTAGTAGCCAGGGGGGGCACAAAAATGTACCCTCCCTAGGCTATTATTATCTGCCCCCACTCGCTTGCTTTGTCTGTCTGGTGGAGAAAATACAGTGGGAGCCCACGCATTTTTTTTCAACGAATTTACACCTTTAATTAACCCCTACATGTCTGAAATTTTGCACACATACACTTATGTAATTGTAAGTTAAAACCATATATCAAAATACATGAAATGACATGGTTAACTGTGTGGAAACAATGTATCATTTCATGTCGGCTTCTGTGATTTCACAAAAGTCGGCAATTGAATTAGCAGCTATTATACTATGTAGAAGTGTATGAACTATAAATATATATATACAGTGCCTACAAGTAGTATTCAACCCCCTGCAGATTTAGCTGGTTTGATGAGATGCAAATAAGTTAGAGCCTTCAAACTGCAAACGAGTAGGATTTATTAACAGAAGCATAAATCTTACAAAACAAAAAGTTATGTTGATCAGTTGAATTTTAATAAATTTTAAACATAAAAGTGTGGGTCAATTATTATACAACCCCTATGTTTAATATTTTGTGGAATAACCCTTGTTTGCAATTACAGCTAATAATCGTCTTTTATAAGACCTGATCAGGCCGGCACAGGTCTGTGGAGTTATCTTGGCCCACTCCTCCATGCAGATCTTCTCCAAGTTATCTAGGTTCTTTGGGTGTCTCATGTGGACTTTAATCTTGAGCTCCTTCCACAAGTTTTCAATTGGGTTAAGGTCAGGAGACTGACTAGGCCACTTCAACACCTTGACTTTTTCCCTCTTGAACCAGGCCTTGGTTTTCTTGGCTGTGTGCTTTGGGTCGTTGTCTTGTTTGAAGATGAAATTACGACCCATCTTAAGATCCTTGATGGAGGAGCGGAGGTTCTTGGCCAAAATCTCCAGGTAGGCCGTGCTATCCATCCTCCCATGGATGCGGACCAGATGGCCAGGCCTCTTGGCTGAGAAACAGCCCCACAGCATGATGCTGCCACCACCATGCTTGACTGTAGGGATGGTATTCTTGGGGTCGTATGCAGTGCCATCCAGTCTCCAAACGTCACGTGTGTGGTTGGCACCAAAGATCTCGATCTTGGTCTCATCAGACCATAGAACCTTGAACCAGTCTGTCTCAGAGTCCTCCAAGTGATCATGAGCAAACTGTAGACGAGCCTTGACATGACGCTTTGAAAGTAAAGGTACCTTACGGGCTCGTCTGGAACGGAGACCATTGCGGTGGAGTACGTTACTTATGGTATTGACTGAAACCAATGTCCCCACTGCCATGAGATCTTCCCGGAGCTCCTTCCTTGTTGTCCTTGGGTTAGCCTTGACTCTTCGGACAAGCCTGGCCTCGGCACGGGAGGAAACTTTCAAAGGCTGTCCAGGCCGTGGAAGGCTAACAGTAGTTCCATAAGCCTTCCACTTACGGATGATGCTCCCAACAGTGGAGACAGGTAGGGCCAACTCCTTGGAAAGGGTTTTGTACCCCTTGCCAGCCTTGTGACCCTCCACGATCTTGTCTCTGATGGCCTTGGAATGCTCCTTTGTCTTTCCCATGTTGACCATGTATGAGTGCTGTTCACAAGTTTGGGGACGGTCTTAAATAGTCAGTAAAGTCTGGCAAAAGAGATCATTAATCCACACATGTGAAGCTCATTATTCTTGGTGCCTGAACTACTTCTTAATACTTTAGGGGGACCAAACAGAATTCTTGTGGTTTGAGGGGTTGAATAATAAATGACACTCTGAATTAACTTTTAACGTTTTTTTAAAAAAAAAAAAAAAATTAAAACAAAAATTTTTGCAGCAGTGCATTTCCCACTTCCAGGCTGATCTACAGTACAAATGTCACAATGTCAAGTTAATTCCGCATGTGTCAACCAGCTAAATCTGCAGGGGGTTGAATACTACTTGTAGGCACTGTATATTTATAGTACATACATTTCTGCATAGCATAATAGCCGCTAATTCAGTTGCCGGCTTTTGTGAAATTACAGACCCGACATGAAATGACACATGGTTTACATAGAGTTAACCATGTCATTTTATGTAGTTTGATATATGGTTTTCACTAACAATTACATGAGTGTATGTGTGCAAGATTTGACACATTGACACTCTGAATTAACTTTTAACGTTTTTAAAAAAAAAAAAAAAAATTAAAACAAAAATTTTTGCAGCAGTGCATTTCCCACTTCCAGGCTGATCTACAGTACAAATGTCACAATGTTAAGTTAATTCCGCATGTGTCAACCAGCTAAATCTGCAGGGGTTGAATACTACTTGTAGGCACTGTATATATATATATATATATATATATATATGTGTTACAATGACATGTATATATATATATGTATTCTATGTGTATGTATCTAGTGTTTTGTGAGCTGTCAGTGTGATTTTACAGTAGCCGGGGATGAATTGCCGGCTTTTCAAAGGAGACTGGTGCATATAAATCGGACAGCACGTGCATGGTGCGAGTGCTGTGCGTTTTTTAATCGCACCCATTGACTTGCATTGGCGATTATCATCCCAAAATCGCATCAAATCGCAGCATGCTGTGATTTTTTTCTCACACCAATTTCTGATGAGAAAAAAATCGCAAATGAGAACTCACCTATTGAATAACATTGGTCAGATTTGAATCCGATTTTTTTCGTATGATTATCATCCGTTTTCGGTGCCAGTGAGTATGAGCCCTTTAGTTGAAATACAAACTGGAAATTAGCTGGAGTATCTGGAGTCTTGCCGACTTGAGAAAAGTCACAATTAAGGCTCTTGGCATTTCATGGTTAAAATTACCTTTCTTCATTATCTTATTAAATGAACTAATAAGGTAAGGAGTCAGTAGGAATTTACATTTTATTGTATTTGTTTGTCATTGCATCTGAACCTGGAAATTTTCCAAATTTAAAGCTTTTAATAGCCAGAAAAACTTCTTTGGAAGAAATAGATTGGGAAGTTTCACATAGTTTGGCCTGTGATAGTTAAAGTGAGGTTTAAATAGTCAAGAATTTTTTTTCAGACTAACTGATTGAATTGAGAAATGTTAGAATACAGATTTAAGCTATACCATGAAGTACAAAATTGTAAAAGATAGATTGTCAATACCTTGAAGGGAATTCTCATCTTTCAAGCACAATATTTCATTGCCTGCTAGAATCGCTATTGGTTTATTATTTATGCCAGTAGTATTATATCATTTTCAACTTTCATAAGATGAAGTCATGCTTATATACATAAATCTGACTCAGTTGTTGATGTAAGGATAAGATCTGCACTACATGGGATGCTTTGTAGAATAATTTATTTAACCCATGCAAGTTACAAAGTTGTGATTGGAACTCAATGAAAAATTGGGTCCTCACTTTCTTATTATGAAAGGTTTATTTTATAAAGTGTAATTTTTTCAGTTTTGTGGACACATGACAAGGTAAAATTAGATACTTGATTTGTTTCTTAAGGATAAAGAAAAATCTCCTGTATTACAATTGTTGTATTAATGACACATTTTGGGCAGGCTATGATATAGTTGTTGAGGTGCCAAATTGGATTGGAGGAATCATTGTATAAACTCTTAGTAGTAATAATAATAGGAATGTGATTTGACCAGAAAATTACTTTTACAATTGATCTTGAGTGTACTTGAGAAATGAGGAACTTTTTTACTATAAAGAAAAACCTATCTTTATGTACAGTTTTAGGGATGGGAGAAGGAGGTATAGTCCCACTCATTTAAATGCAGTAAGTGACAAATGTTATATCAGTTATGTTTGTCATAAATGTTCAAAATTTTGTTCTTTATGCACTTGGATTGATGAAAAATCTAAAACTGTGCAAAATGTTTTATTAAATCACCTACTTATGAACCTTCTTTTGCTTGGTTAACTAGAATTTAAACTCTTTTAACGAAAGTGTACTTTTGAGTATTTGGTGCAAATAGGGATACCAGAGGGTATTTTCTGTTATTTATCATTCATATAAATGTCAAGGAAAATTACTTATTTTTAAAAAAAGAGAAGGGTTATTCTAGGCACCAAGTCCCTTTTTTCGGTGTGTTATTTCAACCCAAATTCTCATAAATAGCCTTGTTGGATCTCTCCTGGGTGATGCATGCATAAAGAACATTAAAACACAAAAGAATTGGAGCAAAACGCCATATATTAATATATAAATATTTATTAGTATCAAAAAGTCATATATCTCAATAGTCACTGGTAAATACATACACAACTACATAGCTAAATGAGTGGTTTGAAATGGTATGCGAGATGTAGATAGATGTAATAATGCCTGTAATACCTGTGACAGTAGGGTAAGATGGGTACACATGTAATAGATATATAATCAAATGCACAATGGCATAATGTGCCCCAATAAATCAATGTTCCACATGCGCAGCAAAAATAATGAGGTAGTTGCAAGTGCATATAGAGAAAGGGTCCGGATTCCCCAACTCATATTAATGAAATGCTGCTGCCTAAATCAATAATGGAACTCACCCATACTGGCACTGAGGTACAGGAACGCGCCCCGACGCGCGTTTCGCACTGGCTTCTTCGGGGGGCTTATTGCACCAAGTCCCTTTTTTCGGTGTGTTATTTCAACCCAAATTCTCATAAATAGCCTTGTTGGATCTCTCCTGGGTGATGCATGCATAAAAAACATGTATTATATCAGAAAAAGTAGCAAGAAAGGCAAGACTCACGTGATCCTTCTTTTAAGATGTGGGTTTAATCTATAAAATTGGTTACAGGTGTCAGGGGAGTTGTTTCATGAACAGTGTGACCTGCCGGACTACGGCCATTTCAAACTTTGATGGCGCTTATACGGGTTTATTTTTTGCTTTTTTTATTTTTAATGGGGTGATTTATATATTTTTTTAAAATTGTATTTAATTTTTTTACTGAATTAAGGGTACTTGAACTTTTGACCATTTATACTATATACTATAATACCACTGCATATCCGAATATACAGTAGTGTAAATCATTATCTCCTATAAAATAAACCTCTAGATGGGCTTCTACGACTACTAATATGTCAGCAGTAGTTGACCTCAGCTGTCCCCTGGTTGCAACGGTAACCCATCAATGAGCTGCATTCATCCCCCCTACTTTATTTGAATGAAAGTGTCAGATATTGACAGTGACATTTAAATGGTTAATTGGATCAAAGCTCAGGTTCAGCCATTGCTGTTATAGTTAGAGGAAAATGTCGCTATGCAACATAGCTGGTATCAACTGTATGTGGAGAGAGCTCAGCTCTTGGGCCCCTTCCACAAAGTGACCCCAGGGCTAATTTATTTGTAAGTCATTTTGCAGTAATGGGTTAATATGGAAAAAATGGAAGCATGCAATAGCATATCTTGGTTTAATAGTTGAAAGGTTTTCAGTTTAGGTATATGGCATACACATACAATTATAAGCTTCACCTATGAGTTATTTGGTATTATTGAAGTAATAAAGACAAAATATTATTTCAATACATTTGTTTTTACAATCTCTAACATGCATCTGATGTTGTTATGATGGTCTGTGTCTTCAATGTCTACCTCTTTCAATTTCAGACTTTCAACCTCTTCATCTAGTGTATTGGAAATGGAAAGATCTACTTATTAATTATTGGTTGCTGTTGGCTCATCCATTTTATTTTCAATATGCAATGTTCTATTACCTAAAGATGAGATTCCCTTTTGAATCTAACTAAATATTTGAGACATATTTTTATGGCTTGAAACTTTACGGTCTGCAAGTAATATTACTGTGGATTTCATTTTAGGGTCATTGGTAGGAGCTGATAAGTATTCATTTGTATTAGGTAGTATTAGCAGAGGTGTAGGCAGCAGTAGTAGTATAGGAACTGTATTACTCATCAAACTCAAATCTGACAGGTCGACACGCCCCCTATCATTTAATCCGTCTTCTGTGTGAACTTTGCTCAGGCTGTGAGATCTGAACTTTGCTCAGGCTGAGAAATCTGAGCTGCTGGATTTGTGAATTTCAATCAAAGTGATTTATTCATGTCTATTGATATTTTATCCACTGGATTAGATTAGTCTGTGGAGTTTTACTGTATTAAAGGGTAGTTTTAACTCCATCCGTAGATGTAAAGCTATTTTCTAGCAGAGAGTGCCCTGACATGAACTGTAAAGGGTTTGTATTAGAAGCACCCAGTAAATGTTTGTATTAGAATCCATCAGTAAATGTATGTAAAGCTCATTTCTAGCAGGCTTGTATAAATGTCCCCGGAATTATGACGCTCAACTTATAGTTTTATTCAGTATATATATTTTTAGCTTGGCAATGTATCTACACTTATCTCTGCAATTCAATGTATACTAAGAAGAATCTTGGCATGGTTAGATGTATCAAGCTGCTAAAATGTGTTTATTTTTAGTATTATCCAAGATATAAGTTTTAAACTACAGCTGCAAAGGCAGTTTAATTTGAAGTATCACCTTATAACACATTTGGAATTATGACGCTCAACTTATAGTTTTATTCAGTATATATATTTTTAGCTTGGCAGTGTATCTACACATATCTCAGCAATTCAGTGTATACTAAGAAGAATCTTGGCATGGTTTGTTACAGATCGGTAAGCTATTATCAATCTGTGTGTACAAGGCTTTGGGTTGTGTTAGAAGTCTAAATATTTTTCTATTTACTAGCTAACATGGTACATAGATATACATCTTTATTGGCACATAGAATTGTAGTACAACAGTGTTGACCTGAATTGTGAGAATGAGTGAAGGTCGATGCTACGGTAATTCAGGCAAACAGTAAATAGTATTGCATTGTGTATAGTCAGTGGGATCTTTTAAAACCAACACATTTATGTGTATTCTGATAGCAGTGCCCATAAAACCGAAGGTTTCTAGCAAATATAACATGCACTAATGTGATTTTAAAACAATGGGTTTCTGAAGGGTCTTCCCACACTACCACTCTGTGGGAAGCTGTGTGGAAATGACAGGCATAAGAGATCATTCATATTAAAAACGTTTATTGCCAGAAATAATCATGATTTTACTGTAATAAATAAATACATCTCAAAGACATTTCAAGCATTGAATTAATTGTGACACCAAAATGTCGACACAAATGGCAATACAGGTCATGGGATTCTCTCTAGACAGGAACAACGCTGTTGAATGCTCCAACACGTGTAGTGAGGGTTTTTTAAAGTTGATTTCTTCTCAGCAATGAAATTTCTCACAATTGTATCATTACGCGGTTTATCAGCAGAAAACTTCTCCAATATCTTACTGAACGGTATGTTCCGAGCTAAGAAATGTAAAAAGTACAGGCAGTAGTGCCCACAGACAGTACTATACGTGTCTTGGATCTGGTTGCTTTGGTAATAATAAGTCTCACAATTCGTGTTCAGGAAAGTCACAAACTCGCTCGGAAAGATAGCGTTGTCAGCACATAATCCGTAGCTATCAAAAAATATGGCGTTCTTGGCGTCACAGAGCACAATTAATATCCAGTGTCTGCCAGGTTGGTGTGCGGGGTCTGTATTTACGATGAATCCGACAGGGCGTTGATTTACCCGATGTGGTGGAAGCAAATCACACGGAAACACACCGCCAAACACACGCTCTGTAAAGCTATCCCCCTTCAGTATGGTCGTGAGTTGCAGGCTATCCATCACTAATTAAAATCGTACAAGATCTCTCTTCTATTATTAATTTCCAGAATGGCCGGGTTGATTGCAAAAACAATCATGTTTATCGTATGGGGTGTCGCTAGTGCAAACCGGACTTCAGCCCGTAGGTTACCTGTTTTAATGAGGGAGAAATGACCGCCGGGTTCCTGATCAGCTGATAAATCAAATGCAAACAGAGTGAATCCGGACATAAACTCTTCACGATCCACGGCCATGGCACAATCAGCTTTCTGCTTGCCTGATATATGTGCGAGAGCCATATACTCTCTGACGGCTAAGTAGTCATTAAAGTTAGGGTTATAAGGCCTCGCAGGGATCTGTTGTCCGTCCAGGTAGAGGGCTGCGTGATTGACGTTGTAGTGATGGAAGAACAGGGGATTTCTGGCGTAAGACCCGCTAAATGCTTCATTATCTACAAAACCCAATATAACAGTTTTCGGTATCTGGCCTAGGAAGAGATTCTCGTGGTTCGTGATCCGTGTTCCAGCGGCTATACTGTACACTTTCATGCATGTCCTGTCAATAGCGTACTTGGCTGTCGATGCCAAGAGGGCCTGACTGTGGCCTATTCGGACCGCCGGGGACACTTGTACTCTCTTTACAAAGAGAGCGGCTTGCATGATTTGCACTTTCAGCGGATCGGCCTCAGCCGACATGAGGCAGAAAGCGTCCTTATTTCTCGTTAGCTTAACCTTAAGATCGAGTCCGTTCAATATTAGCTTTGGTTGATTAAATATATCACCAAAAATTGGACCAATGAGGTCCAGGGGTTTGGAGCGGTGGGTTGCAGCGGCTCTTTTAATAAATCCTGCATTTGGGCCATCCAAGCTTCGGTCATTATGGTGACCAGCTGTGTCTTTATAGAACAATCTGGCAGTAAATTGCGAGGACAGCGTCTGTGAACTGTAATTTAAGAGAGTCTCTATGTACGCTCTATAGCTGTAGAGATTGTCCGATTGTGAGATAACACGGTCCCCCAGAGTAATATCGACCTGATTAAAGAGTGTGGCAAGAGGGTAGTTTATGAGGGCTACACGGGCGTCATCGGCGATATTCGAATTATCCTGCTTGACGATGCGACAATTTATGTACAGCAGGGTGTTATTCAGGTCGTAATAATAATCCCCGCTACCCGATATGAAAAATTCCAGCGGAGCATTATCCGTCAGAGCGGCAATCGGCTGAACTTCTACAAATAGGGATTTCTCTATACTCGTCTGTGTCGGCGGTATGTCAAAAATATCCAGTTCAGATTTAGCGCACTCTACAGAAGCATCGTGCAGGAAAGCCATGTTGATCAGAAGATGTCCTCAGCAGTACGTCTCACTCGTTTCTGACGGGGTCGACGCTTGGCTGGTTTTTTATTCATGAGGATCGGGGGTAAAGCGGGGCATGAGCGACGCTTTCTTTTATGTGATTTTTTAGCGACATAAACTAGACCCGCGCCACCTTGCTCGGGATGTGTATTTATACGATTCATAAGCGCTGATGAGACAGATGTGACGGCGTCTTTAGCAATGTTTTTGACAGCCGTCTTCACGTGTGGTTTTACCAATTCTAAGCCTCTTCTGAAAAGCGGTACAGCACGCCGAAATAAGCCTTTAAATATCCCAGCCAGACCCGATCCGTACATGTACTCGCTCCCGCTGAACCCCTCTAATCCGTGCCCAGACTGTGCAATATAGTACCGGGCATAAACAGCTGGGTCCCCGTACGGCCTCTGAGCCACCATTTTCTAGCGTGCTAATCGCGTCTCTTCCGGAAATGTAGTCTCACAATACACTTTCCGTACTTGAATTTAACTGGAGTGCCCTGGTCCGATAAGATGGAGATTGTCACAGAGTCAAAATGATGCTTGCATAAGGGCACATAATCGGGTCGTGTGTATTGAAGCGTGGTAATTTCACCGCTCTTGCCGCTTATTTGCGCCGTTCTCAGAAGTTGTACGTAGCTGCCGCCCACAAGCTGATGCTGGATGATGTCGCTGTAAATAAATAATGTATAAAAACCGGCTTTTATATCGGCATAAATCTTCTTCCGCTCAGTCTGGTTATTATCATACGCTTCGATGTATGGCTGGAGGCCTAAAATATGTCCCAATTTCTGACCCAGGGCAAATTGTATCGTGGGGGAATCCGGTAGGGTAACACTCCTCCGCACTTCGTCATAGCGCAGCTTAAAACCGTCGCTGGCAAGCTTCAAAATATCAATTCTCTCATTAATAGCACGTATGAGATCCGGTATTGTGTTATAAAAACTGGGCTTCACATAATATTCCTGCATCACATCACCCCGCTTGCCTATATAGAAGTTCCCTTCACCCCGCTCAAACGTGTACCATGTATGGGGGTACTGAATCTCAGTTAGAGCAACTTCGTATTGTCCTGAAAGCTGAACGGGTTTAGATAATTTTGTGGTATACTCGGCGATTGTGTTTTCAGGATATATATCGCCAGAAGCGTTGGAGGGAAGGGTGATAAAGAAGGATTCGGATTCCATGGTTATATGTCCGTCAGAGCCGACGCGGGTACCCACGAATTAAATTTATCAGGATAACCTTTCCATTTAATATAGCAGTGAATCGCCCCCCTGACACGTTTTTTTCTCAAAATTGCCTCAACGCGGTAGGCGCGGTTTTCATTGAAATGTATTTTTTGCAGCTCCTCCTTATAAAATGATCCCTCGATAGCGTCGCCCGCTAAATCGTTAATTTTATAGAGAGGCTTATGAAATTTATTGGAAATGGCGCTAATTAAAAATATCTCCTCGCTGAATGTCTGCTCATAACCCTTCGTAAAAGGGTTCTTAAAACGAGATATTCTGACATGATCTCCAATTTTTAAAGATGGCTTAATACGCTTTTTAGCCACGATACCGCTATAAATATTTTTCCATATCTGTAACGAGTTCTGCTTCGTCACATCGCACGGACGTGTCTGTATCGTGGTGTGAAAGGTGTGGTTGTAACTGTGCACCAAACCTGGTAAAATGTCGATATACCTAAAGGTATTATGTTTCGTCAGATAGCGCCACATACGTGTTTTTAATGTACGATTAAATCTCTCAACTATAGCGGCCTTTACGGTATTGTTGGTGAAAAAATGATGTATTTTATGCATTTTACAAACACGTTTCATGTGTGAATTCATAAATTCTTTGCCACGATCCGTCTGTAGTTTCTGCGGGGTGCGTCGGGCGTTTCCAAATATTAATTCGAACGAACGAGCTACAGTCACCCCGGTTTTGTTGTGCAGAGCAACAACCCAGGCGTGTTTGGATAGTACGTCTATCACAGTCAGTAGATATTTCACGGCGTCATTTTCCCTAGAATATTCAATTAAGCTAACCAAATCAGCCTGCCATTGCGAATCAACGTCCGCGACAAAGATTTTATTGGTAGAGAATCTTGTCCTTACAGGTTTATGCAGGGTGTAAGCATCTTGTTTATTCAGCCAATCGACCACCTCATGTTGTTTTATACCACGCGTTCTAACCGATCTGTATAGATTTGTAATGCCGCTGAATGATGCAGGGGCTTCGGGCGTGAAATATTGCTTCTTTAATATTGCTTCAGGACCCTTAGCAGGCATGATGTCTCTGTAAAACATTAATAGATTTTTTTCTTTCTCATCATTGGGGGCAGTGACAGTGGGCGTGCTCTCGCTGCTAGCCCTAATAAATACAGCACCTGATCCCAAGCGACACACAGCTCACCTGTAAGACTTCACAGCTCACAGAACACACTCCAGATCTGAAGTGAGTATTTTTTATGGATTTCGTTTTCAATTATATTAAGTTTGTGTAGTATTTGCCTGAATAGCTTACTCGTGTTTTAATAATATACTACGCTTGTGTTGGATAATAGCTGAATATTTAATTACTGTAGATTGACGCTAAAATTCATACAGTTAATTTTATTTTTAGATGTCTGAATTATATAGACACATTGGGGTGTTATAGTTAAGAGGCATTTTGCACATCATTTTTTATACCGCTTTATTCTTTAAGATCCGTGTATAATGAAGGTGTACGTATCTGATGGGATTTCATCTACCATGAAGCATTCTGATCCTGCCCCCACAATTTTACCCGAGGCTGCGTCTAGTAACGCTAATGATGGATGGAACGTGAGGGGTCAGGCGGCACTGCCCAGCGCGGGTACATTGTGTGGATGCGTGGTTGTGTGTGTGTGTGTGTGTGTGTATATATATATATATATAGAGAGTTGTTTTGCATATTATTTTTGCTTTATTCTTTAAGAACCGTGTATAATGAGCTGCGATCTGCCTGATGAAGTTTTTGCCACCATGAACTATTCGTACCCCGAGGCCTGTATTTTACCTGCTGCAGCGTGTAGTAACGCTAGTGATGCGTGGAGCGTGAGCGGTCAGGCGGCTCTGCCCAGCGCGGGTACGTTGTGTGGATGCGTGGTTGTGTGTGTGTGTGTGTATATATATATATAGAGTTGTTTTGCATATTATTTTTGCTTTATTCTTTAAGAACCGTGTATAATGAGCAGCTATCTGCCAGATGAGGTTTTCGCTACCTTGAACTATTTGGACCCCGAGGCCTGTATTTCACCAGCTGTCGCTTGTAATGCTTCTAGTGCTGCCGCGCCATGGATGGCCTTTCAGCACCGGGCATCGAGGGTACGCTGTGTTTCTGCGTGTCTGTATATATATATATATATACAACTATATATAACACTTAACTATGTGAATTTAAGTGTGTAAGTGAATATTAACTCCTTACAGATGTCGCAATGATAGCGGAGCTGGATTCGGCCGAAATGCCTATGAACCCCTGGCACTAACAGAGCCCAAGAAGACGTCGCATTTTCTAAAGCTCCTAAAAAGCGAAGCCTGGCGGCTGTCAAGAAAGATAAAGGTACGTGCCGCATGAAAAACTGTTTTGCCCAAACGACTGGAGAAAATTGTTGATGGGCCTTCTAATGATTATTATTATTTATAGCGCGTAAAGTGAAATCTAGGAGGACGATATTTACAAAAGAGAATATACACCTGCTAGTGGAGAACGCCTCAGACGTCCCAGAAACCACTGCTACAAACGTGCAGGCATCATCGTTAACCGGTAAGTGTATATTTTGATATATCAGGCTAGTCTTAATACATCGTATGTCACTCTTGTCACACCTAGGATCGCGATGTTCCGCACGTATCCGCTACATGTAGAATCTTTCCTTAAAGATAGTTGTAAAGTCAGATTGACACATATACAATCTCATCCACAGATAAATCTAAAGTCGAGAGAAAAATAACCACGACCCCTCTGCAAACACTACGTCTCAACGAGAACCACGCAGAGCCATTCTTGACGCCGATACAGACACCTATGGGCCCTGCCGGCCCACAGCCGCAACAGCAGTTCTATCTGATGCCGGGTATGCTGTCCCATTCAAGCGGCGCGCAACCATCCCGCGGTGCAGTGAATGACGCTGAACTATACTCTGAAGTACAGGAGCGGCCACGTAAACACGCGCAGAAAACTAAGCATATTTCAGAAACATCACCAGTCACATTTTCCGCCATGAATCCCACAACCCGACAGACTCGTGAGGCGCTTGACCGTGAGATTGATCAGCTCGCTGATGGTAAGAAGCGCACCGTAGAACCGATCATTATACGGACCACTCATGCTATACAGCCTTTACTGCCATCTGTAACTGTGTCCACTAATTCCACGGGTATTGAACTGTTGGATACCATTAATTTACCCACCACATCTCACGCTGCTGTATCTAATCCAGTTAATGTTGTGATGGGGTTAAAGAGATTGTTAACGACTAAGCATAAAGTGTGTAAAAAGCCGAGGCTTCATACAGATGTGTCTGTAGCTGTTAGCAATACGTGTTCTGCGGCCTCTGTACTTGTTAGCAGTGCGAATTCTGCGGTCTCTGTACCTGTTAGCAGTGCGGATTCTGCGGTCTCTGTACCTGTTAGCAGTGCGGATTCTGCGGTCTCTGTACCTGTTAGCAGTGCGGATTCTGCGGTCTCTGTACCTGTTAGCAGTGCGGATTCTGCGGTCTCTGTACCTGTTAGCAGTGCGGATTCTGCGGTCTCTGTACCTGTTAGCAGTGCGGATTCTGCGGTCTCTGTACCTGTTAGCAGTGCGGATTCTGCTGTCTCTGTACCTGTTAGCAGTGCGGATTCTGCTGTCTCTGTACCTGTTAGCAGTGCGGATTCTGCGGTCTCTGTACCTGTTAGCAGTGCGGATTCTGCGGTCTCTGTAGCTGTTAGCAGTGCGGATTCTGCAGCCACTCTAGCTGTTAGCATTGCGGATTCTGCAGCCACTCTAGCTGTTAACAGTGGGAATTCTGTATCTCCGATCGCTACAGCGCAGATGTATGACGCCATTGGGTGGGCCCCCGCCGGAGCCGCAGTGTTTAAGGAGCAGTTAGATCGTTACTTACGTTACAAAATCTGGCTACCCAAAATAGTGTTTTTCTGTAATACTTTTGAAAGATTGCTGTCTGAAGTAGTCACAACAGATGCCTGTAAGGCCGAGCTATACGCGCTTCGCCAGATGCAAGTAGACACCGAGATACCCGATGGTGCTAACCCGTTATGACTAAATATGAGCGGATCGGGCCTGCATAAACCAACTAAAACAGCCCGTTATAATAGGTCCAGAGTTATAAAACGAGCTCTAAAACTACTGGTCAGTGCTCGACGCGCAATATGCGCTAGGCGTCGGGGTGGAATCACCTGTCCTGCTATACCACCACAGCCAGCCCCGGAGCCACCACACACAGATGCTCCTGTCTCACATAGCCATGATGGCACTGAAAATGACGTCCGTTCCGGTGCACAAAGCTCACAAGCCTCTGCTGCGGCTGCTAACTCTGCTGATGATGTGAGGGGATCGGATCATACAGTATTTTTACAACACTTCCATCATCACCAGAGGGACAACCGTAATTTCAGTGCACGCATACATACCGATCATTTTAGGTTTGTAAATTTGGAGCGTGTACGATCCTTTGTCGAGGCTGTGAACATTGTTCACGACAGTATTCAGTCATTACTGGATAGAGTCATTAGGGACATTGAACCGGGCGACTTTGTACAGTTAAGGCTTGAAGGTGGTGATGCTTTAGACCCCATTTTCACTACAAAGCAGAGCCGGGAGGATTTTAATTCTGAATCTTTTTTTAATGCTGTTGCTCGCACACTTCAAAGTAATGCTGAATGCTTGGCAAGCAATACCCTAAAACTAGTCATCACTACCGTTAAAAACCGACGAGGCGGTGTAAAAAGACGCCTGAAATCTATAGCGAGCAGTCGAATCATTAAACAAAAGATGCGGTGGCTGTATGATTTTAACAATTACAGTACAAATCTGTGTTTGGCCGCTAGTGTGTGCGCCCTGATAGAGGACGCGGATGTCGGTGATGCTGTTTTACTGAATCGCTCTAAAAACATACACACGGCGCTGGGGATCCCTGATGAGCGGTTAGTGAGTTTTAGCGACATTCCAGCATTCGAGAACTACTTGGGGGTCACCATTAAAGTACTGTACTACAGTCAGGGTGATTGGCGCTACTTTCAGACCGACAATGCAACTAGTGCTAAAACCGTATTCATACTGTTCCATGATAACCACTACTACGGTATCAAGAATATGAAAGGCTTTATTGGGAGCGATTACTTTTGTGAGCTCTGCAATTCATTGTATAATAAGAAGAACACCCATTCATGTCAATATTTTTGTAAAGCTTGTCAAAGAGTAGATTGTGTGGAGTGTGCAGGTGTACAACAAACTCCACGGTGCCCCGTATGTCGGGTTCATTGTCGCTCTAGTAAGTGTTTAGAGCGCCACAAACAATTAGCTCTGAATGATCCGCCATTCTGCAGGCTTAAAATATTTTGTGATGAGTGTCAGCGCTTTGTGTTCAGGAATAGCGAGGGCGTGCATGAATGTGCGGGGCTACGTTGCACCATATGTCGTGCGCGTGTAAATAAATTTGACGCCCATCTCTGTTACATGCGACGCTATGTAGCGGAGGACGAAACAGATTGTTATATCTTTTACGATTTTGAATGTATGCAAGAGACAGGCACACACATCCCAAATTACATTTATGCCACAACTCTGAGTGGTGAACAGTCCTGGGAGTTTGAAGGTGATAGTTGTACGCACGACTTTCTACTGTTCTTTACCAGCGGGAAATTTTCAGGGTATACATTTATAGCCCACAATGCAGGGCGCTATGATTCTTACTTTATTGTTAAGGAGCTGATTTTTGAAAAGCTACAGGTAAAGCTGATAGCCCAAGGTGGCCGGCTCTTGTGTGTGACGGTGCCCGATTTGTCTATAAGATTCATAGATTCGCTAAATTTTATCCCCATGAAGCTCAGTAAATTACCTCAGGCCATGGGCTTTTCAGGTGCCAAAGGTCATTTTCCACACTTTTTTAACACCCGTGAAAACCAAAGCTATGTAGGTCCCATACCCGATGTGAAATATTATGGGTTGGAGTACATGGCCCCGGATGAGAAGGTAGAGTTCCTGTCCTGGCATGAGGGCCAGAAACACACAGTTTTTGACTTCAAGTGTGAACTAAAATCATACTGCAAACAGGATGTTGAAATTTTGAGACGCGCCTGTGAGATCTATAGAGAACGCATTATGGAAATGACGCTGAAAAGTGTTAAAAAATACTGTGACATTCAAAAAGAAATGGTTGTGGAGAGCAGCTGTATTGACCCATTTCAGCTCATCACCCTGGCCTCTGTATGTATGTCAATGTATCGGTTTAAATTTCTACCAGAAAAAACGATTGCCATTTTACCGGGTGATAATTATCACAAGACGAAAAAGCGTTACTCATCCGCCGCTATACAATGGCTCATGTATGTAGCGCATACCGAGAACATTGACATTCAGCATGCCTTAAGAGGGGGTGAGAAACAACTCGGTCAGTATTTTCTAGATGGTTATGCCTATGTTAACGGCCAGCACATAGCTTTTGAATTTCAAGGCTGTTTTTTCCACGGGTGCCCATCGTGCTATAATGAGAATGATACAAATAAAGTTACAAACACCACCTACGGTCAATTATATCATGTCTTTTTAGCTAAAAAGCGTTACATGCAGCTGCGCGGGTACACCATAAGAGTGATATGGGAGCACGAGTGGCGTGAAATGGTTAAAAACGATTCTAACCTCCAGACATTTCTCCATCAAATGGATTTTCCCGCTCCCTTAGACCCCCGCGATGCACTTTATGGGGGTCGAACTAACGCCATTAAGCTCTATCACCAGGTTGAAGCTGATGAGACTTTACATTACTACGACTTCACCAGTCTGTACCCCTTTGTAAACAAAACTAAAACATACCCTGTAGGTCACCCCGACATCATCTATGACAACTTTGGTTTCATTAAAAAATACTTTGGTTTAGCTAGAGTCAAGGTCTATCCCCGAGAGATTTATTTTTTCCCGTTCTACCTGTAAAACTCGACAAAAAATTGATGTTCCCCCTCTGCTATACATGCGCTGTAAATTCAGAGGCAGAGGAGCGCCGTCATAGTGATGAAGAACGCTCCCTGACAGGTACCTGGTGCACCATAGAGCTCGAGCTGGCGATAGATAAAGGGTACCGGATCACCCGCATCTATGAAATATGGCATTTCCAAACACCAGCGATGATCTGTTTGCTCGCTACATTAAATTACACCTTAGGGATAAGCAGGAGGCTTCAGGGTATCCTAGCTGGTGCACTGATGATACCAAGAAAAAGCAGTACATTGACAGTTTTCTTGAAAAAGAGGGTGTACGGTTACGACCTGAAAATATAGCCGTCAACCCCGCTAAAAGACAGATCTCCAAACTTTTCTTAAATTCTTTATGGGGAAAGTTTGCTCAGAAGGCCAATCTACCAAGCACCAAGATTGTTAGGGATCCTGATGAGCTTTTTAGGTATCTCTTCCTGCCCTACTATGACATTTCTACGCTGGATTTTATCGATGACGAAACCGCTACCATTAACTGGAAATATGCGGAGGGGCACCACACAGTCAACAGAAACACAAACATCTTTATAGCCTGCTTTACCACAGCGTATGCGCGGCTAGAGCTCTATTCTCTGCTGGACAGGCTGCAGGAGAGGTGCCTTTATCACGACACAGATTCAGTTATTTTTGTGCACAGGGAAGGTGAGTGGCAGCCGCCTCTAGGCGATTACCTGGGGGAATTGACGAGTGAGATACCCGAGGGCACATACATCACAGAGTTTGTTTCTGCAGGGCCCAAAACTTACGGGTACAAGCTCAACACAGGGAAGACTGTCTTAAAAGTGAAGGGAATAACGCTAAATGTTGGTAACTCGCAATCTATCAATTTTAGCAGTCTGAAAGATCTAGTTCTGGACTACCCCCGTAATTCAGACGCAGAAACTCAGAAGCGCATCGTCGTACAGCAGCAGGGCATTGTGAGAGATAAAAAATATTGGAATATTGAATCCCGTGTCCTACAAAAGACCCAGAAGTGTGTCTACACAAAGCGTCGACTACTAGACGAATTCACCACACTGCCGTACGGCTATTAGCACAGTATTGTGATGGACACGAGGCTACAACACCCGCTCTCGTGCATTCTAGCGGGGCCGTCTAATTCTGGAAAGAGTTATTTTGTAAAACAATTGCTGTATAATATTGAAAGTAGTTTTTCTCACAAGCCGGATAATATTGTTTGGTTTTATTCATGCTGGCAGAAGCTATATGATGAAATCTCTCTCTCTTTTCCCAACACCAGATTTGTGGAGGGTCTGCCGAATACATTCGTAGATGATGAATTATTCCCACCGGGCAAGGTGAATTTGGCGATTGTTGATGATCTCATGGATAGCGCTAGCGAAAATTGTGAGATAGAAAAAGCGTTCACCAAGTATGTGCACCACAGAAATCTCAGTATTTTCTACCTGGTACAAAACATATTTTGTCAGGGTAAGAAAAGCCGCACCATAAATTTAAACACAAAGTACATGGTCCTTTTTAACAACCCTCGAGATAAATTACAAATTTTAACACTAGCTCGTCAGATGTACCCCGGAAAAACACGTTTTTTCCTAGAAGCCTTTGAGGATGCTACGCGGGAGCCTTATGGGTATTTGCTGGTCGATTTGAGAGCTAATACACCGGAGGATCACCGCTTACGGACGGGGTTGTTTCCACCGGCGTTACCAGCTGTCTATGTGCAGAAGAAAATCGCTTCTAAAAAGTGAATTTTATGCGGGCTCGCACATTCCACGCTGTATGCGTTGTGCTGTAAAGATGTCCGAGAGACTCCGGCGTAACTGGGCTCTCTTAAAAACCCTGGTGAAGGCAACCCCATCCGTCCGGAAATCTATTTTGCGCAATGCGAGCGTGGATTTAATCACCGCTATAGGTGAGATTGCTTTAAACATCTTAAAAGGCAGAATCCCGTTGAAAGAGCGCCAAAAAGGCATACTGAAGAAGTGGCGTAAAGCTATAAGAACCATTAGCGATAGAGCGCAGTCCATAAAGAAAAAGAAACGGGTACTGAATCAGACCGGTGGCTTTATCGGTCCTCTTTTAGGCTTTGCAATACCCATAATAACGAGTCTGCTCGCGGGCAAATAATGGAGCATGCTGAGAAAATGTATCTAGTCCCCAAACAGGAGCTACATAAGCTAAGGGCACCAATCCCCGAGAGCATACGCGAAACTGCTATTCGACGCCTCGATGATGAAATTAACTCCGTTTTACAGCGACGCGACATCCCCGACGATGTGAAAATTAAAATGTATAGCACCGTGCTGGAGCGCTACTTGGTACATACGAAACACAGCTCAAAAGAACTGACAACTTTAAATCTCGTTAGCCCTCAGGATCCTGAGCATCAACAGCCGCCAAATACCGTCACCGATAAAAAAAATCACGAGATCGCTGAAATTGTAGGTCATATAAACCAAAGATATAAAAAGAATGCTGAATTTTTACTAAACAGACTACTCCAGAATAAGAGTGTGACAGATTGGAATGATAAAGACGAATTTATTTTCAAAGGCTCTGTAATACCTGGGTCTAACTTAGTGGATTTAGTACGTAGTACAACGCAGAGTCACGCTCTGACCGTCAGGAATTTACCTAGGGGTTGGGAATCGTTTATGCGAGCTATGGCCGAGCTGAATATACCCTCTACTGTTGTGGGTAATCACACTACTAGACAACATTTAGACGAATTAAAAATGTCCTCCAGCGGTGGTGTATCTACATCGATGAGGTTAGACCCCGCACCCCGCACAATTCACTCGCTGCACTCGCCGTCATTAGGCACCACAAGGGGAACTCTACTACCTAAAAAAAGGTCTCTACCGATACTGCCAACCATGTGGCTCACGATGTAGCCTATGTACTTGTTAATTATCTATTTTATCGTGTGTGTTCTGATATTTGTTAATTGTGCATGTGACACTTTTTATATCATTCTGTATGTACTTTTAAATGTTTGAAATGTCTTTGAGCTGTATTTATTACAATAAAATCTTGTAACCTTGTTTTTACAATACCGTGTCATTGCTTTTTTAAAATACGAATAAACCATTCTGTAATATTGTAACACGGCCATATACATAATATGCCCGTACAATGAGACGGGGTTATAAGTCTCGACAGTTTTAAACATGCCCCAACATGCCTGGGGCTATACACAACACAACACAAGCCTTAGATACACATCCATTGGTAACAAGTTAGACATCTCTAACAGGGAGTGCTAGAAATCACCTTTACATACAGACATATCAGCTCCAAACTTTTACACATTTACTGGGGGACATTTATACAAACCTGCTAGAAATGAGCTTTACATACATTTACTGATGGATTCTAATACAGACATTTACTGTGTGCTTCTAATACAAACCCTTTACAGTTCATGTCAGGGCACTCTCTGCTAGAAAATAGCTTTACATCTACGGATGGAGTTAAAACTACCCTTTAATACAGTAAAACTCCACAGACTAATCTAATCCAGTGGATAAAATATCAATAGACATGAATAAATCACTTTGATTGAAATTCACAAATCCAGCAGCTCAGATTTCTCAGCCTGAGCAAAGTTCAGATCTCACAGCCTGAGCAAAGTTCACACAGAAGACGGATTAAATGATAGGGGGCGTGTCGACCTGTCAGATTTGAGTTTGATGAGTAATACAGTTCCTATACTACTAGCAGTCTAAACTTGAGGACATTGTAAAGATAGATAGGTTTTTCTCACTGTATAGTGGAATTTAGTTTTCAATGTTCTGGTGTCAGTTATAGATACCAGAGATACAGATGATGTTGGACTGGTTGCAGAAGAGGTGAGTACAATTAAAGGTTCAAAAAAGTGGAATGGTTCACTTAGTGAGCAAAGAGATTTTTTACAGTCTAGGTCCTGCAGTTACAGACCTGGCTGCAACAGTAATACACTATAGATGACATGATGGAAAGGGAGTAGATGTCTAGCTGAGCATGGAGCATTGGCAATGATAGCTGCAGAAGGGTGTAGCAGAAGACATACAATGGAAAGACAACCAAGAATATGATACAACTAATTTAATCATTGGCATCAGCTGTAGATGAATTAAAGTTGGCAATAATCTAAGCCTGATTAATTTTGACAAATGTAAGGTTTTCCGTGCTTGTGGAGGATAACTTAGTCTGTTGTGGTCTGACAAAGCTACTAGCCATGCTGAATAACTTATTTGACAATACATTGGAGGCTGTATGTGACAATAGCTTGGTAGCAAACTGGGATACTTCTTGACACTGGTCCAGTTTTCTCACCGAGAAGTCCATGGGATTAGTTCACAGGGTATCTGGCTGAGGAAGGACACAATCTAGATATGTCTGAACTTGGCTTTTCAGCCAATGTGTCTTTATTTGAATAATTGCATCAGGTTGTCAAATGACATAACAACGTCTGGTCCATCAAGATTACTATACTCTAGATTTTGCTCTTGTGGCCTCTAATACTGTAGGCCAAACAGTGGCACAAGGAGTGTTGGGTCTTTGGAGATTGCAGAGATCTACTGGTTAGTTGAGAGACAAATCAAGAGAGTGGCCTATATTCTCCTGCAAGTAAAAATAGAATGGACAATCCTTTCTACTAGACATAATAGTGGCTTGTTATGTTCCAGTGAGGCAGTGAACATGCCAGCATTTCTCAAATGGCAGAGTAGTCCGCAAGGTGGTACAGTAGCATCTTGTTTGGCTGAGAGTTTAGATGAAAAAAGCAACATATGACTGGAAACATGCTAGGATGTAGGGACAATGCATAAAGCACCACTCCAGAATTTTTTAATCTAGTTCCCTGACCTTCTGTAATATACTTACCAACCACAATCTTCATCTTTTACAGGCGCTGCTCTCGCTGGTCCCCTACAGGTTGTGAACTGCCGCATCTCTCCAGTGTATGCTTGATGAGTCACAACTCATTACAAGTTTATGAGAGTCAGAATGAGGTCTTGAAAGAGGTTCACATAGACATACATTGAGAGTTTATGACCTTTGCCTCAGAATTCTGGTCAATAGTTGAGGTCACATGATGGCGGCACGGGACCCTCCAGGGGCTTGGAAAAGCAAAAGATGGTGGCTGGTAAGTATACTGATAGAGTAAGAGAATGTAAATTAGTAACATCATTATGGCACTGAAAGAAAACAGAAACGCTGGTGAGGTGAGTTAAAAATTATGCAGCAGACCACGGTAAAGTTTTGTTTTGTATTGTTGCCAAACTAGAATATTAAAATAGATATGCAAAAAATTTTTAATTTGCAACTGTGTAAATTTAATTTCAAATTTCTTTTTTTTGGCGGATAGATATTTTTTTGCTTACAGTGGGTTCAGAAAGTATTCAGACCCCTTTAAATTTTCCATTATTTGTTTTATTGCAGCCATTTGGTAAATGCAAAAAAGTTCAATTTTTTTTCTCGTTAATGTACACTCTGCACCCCAACTTTACAAAAAAAAACAGAAATGTCGAAATGTTTGCAAATTTATTAAAAAAGAAAAGCTGAAATATCACATAGTCATAAGTATTCAGACCCTTTGTTCAGTATTGAGTAGAAGAACCCCTTTGAGCTAGTACAGTCATGAGTCTTCTTGGGAATGATGCAACACGTTTTTCACACCTGGATTTGGGGACCCTCTGCCATTCTTCATTGCAACTCCTCTCCAGTTTCATCAGGTTGGATCGTGAACGTTGGTGGACAGTCATTTTCAGGTCTCTCCAGAGATGCTCAATTGGGTTTAGGTCATTGCTCTGGCTGGGCCAGTCAAGAATGTTCACAGAGTTGTTCTGAAGCCACTCCTTTGATATTTTATTTGTGTGCTTAGGGTCATTGTCTTGTTGGAAGGTTAACCTTCGGCCAAATCTGAGGTCCATAGCACTCAGGAAGAGGTTTTCATCCAGGATATCTCTGTATTTGGCTACATTCATGTTTCCTTCAATTGCAACCAGTCATCCTTTCCCTGCAGCTGAAAAGCACCCCTATAGCATGATGCTGCCACCACCATGTTTCATTGTTGGGATTGTATTGGGCAGTAGTGTTGAGCGAAACAGGTCGGTCAGATTCATAAGTCGCCGACTTTCGCCAAAGTCGGGTTTCGCCGATCGAAACCCGACCATAGCATGAAGTCGGTTATGCGGTCGTCGATCCGAGCGCCAAAGTCGGTTTTCCCATAATGCTTGCAGGCGCCTTTTTTCAGCCAATGAGCAAGGACGTACACTGTGGGCAACGAGATAACATGTCCACCACCATCTTAGAGAAGGGCATTGCAGTGATTGGCTTGCTTTGGGGGGCATCATAGTGTCTATAAAAACCACTGACCACCGACCGCCAATTACTTCTGCCGATCTTAACAGTAGGGAGAGGTTGCTGACACTGTTTATCAGTAGGGAGAGCGTTAGGGATGGAAAGAGAAGTTCTTATGTGCTTGTGCTGATAGCAATTGTGCAGTACAGTTAGTGTGCAGTGACAGGGGAGGATTTTCTTGTGTGCAGCAGCGCTGGTTATTAGGCTGCCTGATAGCTGTATTGCTGTGTGTACACTGCCGTGCAGAGTGCAGACTGCTTTTTACACAGCACTAATACTTTTATTCTTTTTTTCTGCACAGTTACCGAGCGTTCATTTTTTCCCACACCGTAAAGAGGTGTACGCTCCTCACACATTACCGTGTACCGGCTGGTCGCACGGACAAATACATGCTGACTATTTGTGTGTGACTGCGGAAATATATACAGAGATTTACAATTTCCCCTACAATATATACAGCTTTATGCTTTTGAAACAGTACTCTTTTTCTGCTATTTATATTCTGGTCTAATCCATACTGAGTGAGAGTCTGTGTGTGACTTCGGCAATATATACAGAGCTTTATAATTACCCCAACACTGTATACAGCTGTATGCTTCTGATACAGTACCGTTTTTCTGCTTTTTATATTCTGGTCAAATCCGTACTGAGCCTGTAAGAGTCCGTGTGTGACTCCGGCAATTTATACAGAGATTTAAAATTACCACAACACTGTATACAGCTGTATGCTTCTGATACAGTACCCTTTTTCTGCTTTTTATATTCTGGTCTAATCCATACTGAGCCTGTGAGCGTCTGTGTGTGACTCTGGCAATATATATGGAGATTTAAAATTACCCAAACACTGTATACAGCTGTACGCTTCTGATACATTACCTTTTCTCTGCTTTTTATATTCTGGTCTAATCCATACCGAGTGTGCGTCTGTGTGTTACTACGGAAATATATAAAGAGATTGAAAGTTACACCAACACTGTATACAGCTGTACGCTTCAGATACAGTACTGTTTTTCTGCTTTTTATATTCTGGTCTAATCCATACTGAGTGAGCGTCTGTGTGTTACTACGGAAATATATGCAAAGATTTAAAATTACCCCAACAATATATACAGCTGTACGCTTCTGATACAGTACCCTTTTTCTGCTTTTTCTATTCTGTTCTAATTCATACTGAGTGAGTGTCTGTGTGTGACTCCGGAAATATATACGAAGATTTAAATTTTCCCCTTCACAGTATACAGCTGTACGCTTCTGATACAGTACCATATATCTGCTGGTATTTTTGATACATTATCCCAAACATGAGGAAGTATGGTTGAAGAGGCCGCGGATGTGGAAGGGGGGGCCAGCTGGTACTGATGATGGTGGTGCATCTGCTGGAAGGGCCAAAAGCACAATAGCACCTAAGGCAGGAGGTGTTGAGCCTGCGTCATCGTCTGGCTCCAGAAGGCCTGGAAGGTTCCCTTTTCTGGGAGTAGGTAAACCACTTTTAAAGCTGGAGCATCAGGAACAGGTTTTGGCTTACATTGCCGAAACAGCCTCCAGCTCTATCGCCTTCTCTTCAGAAGTTTCAAAAAATGCAAGCACTGAGTCGTCAGTGCAGGCTCCTGGTCAGGAACAACATCTTTCCTTGTGTCCTTCACCCCACCAAAAGTGAATAATGCGGTAGGCTACACTTCAGATTACTCCATGGAGCTTTTTTCACATACCATGCCTGGGATATCAAGGTGAATCCTGAATTCCCAAGTCCAAGATGAATCTGACATGGAGAGCACTGATGCACAGACACTGCTGTATGATTCTGCTGGTACATTCACCCAGACCACTACATTGCCCTTGCAGTCTACTGAGCCAGAATCTGACCCTGATGAAACTCAGGTGCCACTTCCCGCATACTGTACCACCTTACAATGTGACACAGAGGAAGGTACAGATGAAATTGAAGAGGAGGTGATGGATGACCCAGTTGTTGACCCAGATTGGCATCCATTGGGGGAAGAGGGTGCAATAGCTAAGAAGAGGAGAAGGATCCGTAGCAGGCATCGACATCGCAGCTCCGGTGATCTGGCTGCCCAGTAGCAGTCCAAAAAGGTGTTAAAAAAACATAAAGAGTAGCAGGACAGCTTGTAGTAGGAACAGTGCAGTGTGGCACCTTTTTGACAAAAATCCTATTGATGAGGCAAAGGTTATCTGCAAGAAGTGCGGAAGGACCTTCGGCCGAGTGAAAAATCTCCGAAATTTGAATACCAGTTGCATGCTAAGACATTTAAATACCATGCACTTGCAAGCATGGACTGACTACAAAACCTCAGGTAGCACATGTGCACCTGCTCTGACTACAGGTAGCCAGCAACGCTGCATTGCTTCCCCCACTGTAAGCCCTCCGGTTAGCACACCAAAAGCAACAAATGTTGAGGTGTCGTCGCAAGGCCAAAGCAGTCAGGGAATCACAATGTTTTTGCAACGAAAGACTGTGGGCTACAACAGACACACCGTGGAGGTACTGGCCGACTACTTGCAGCGAGAAACTGAGTCATGGCTGGGCAGTCTACATATTTAGCCTGGCAAGGTAGTCAGTGATAACGGCCGTAAATTTGTGGCGGCCATAGCCCTGGCAAAACTCAGGCATATACCTTGCCTGGCTCACACCTTGAACCTGGTGGTGCACTGCTTCATAAATAATTATCTCGAGTTACTAGCTCTGCTCCATAAGGTGCGAAGACTGTGCTCGCACATCCGTCGCTCGCCCGTAGACTCCAGTCGTATGCAGAGGCTGCAGCGATCGCTCCACCTCCCCAAGCACCGCCTAATCATAGATGTTGGAACTACACCATGCACATGGTTGAGAGGCTATGCTTACAGAGGCAGGCTGTAATGCATTTATGGGAGGATACACGGGCAGGCAGTTTGAGGGCAGACATCGAGTTGTCTGGTGTGCAGTGGTCAAAGCTGAAAGACCTCTGTAAATTCCTTCAGTGTTTTGAGGAATGCACATGGCTGGTAAGTGCAGACAATGCCATCATAAGCATGAGCATCCTACTTATGCATCTGCTAATGCAAACTTTGACGCACATTAAGGATCAGGTTTCTGCAGCGGATGAGGAAGAGGAGGAGGGAAGCCTTGATGACAATCAGCCATTGTCTGCTCAGGGAACTGTCCTGGATGAGGTGGAGGAAGAAGAGGAAGAGGAGGAGGATGAGGGAGATGATTAGTTTGGGGAGGAGGATGCTTCTCAGGGGACAAGAGAAAATGTTGGCTTGCCTAGCTCAGGTACAGGGTTTGTGCATGACTGGAGGGATGTGGATTTGCCAGAAAGTGCTCCTCCACCCACCACTGGCAGTGCATCATTGACACCTGAACATTGGCCCACATGTGTGATTATGTCTTGCGGATCCTAAAAAGGGACCCACGCATTGCCAAAATTATGAAGGATGATGACTACTGTTTGGCCAGCATCCTCGATCCACGCTATAAAGGCAAATTACAGGACATCATGCCACAGGAGAACCAAGAGCTAATATTTTCGAACAAACAAGCAACTCTGGTAAACCGTTTGTTAGAGGCATTCCCAGCACACAGCAGCGGTGCAGGAACTACCACGAGCAGTATTGGGCAACATGGAAGAGGTGTTTGTGGTGCACACAGCCGAAGTGGCGTTGGAAACAGGGGTTTCATGACCATGTTGTGGACTTATTTCTCTAGGATCGCTCACACGACTGTTAATACTGAATTGATTGCAACAGATAGGAGACAGCAGCTGTCAACTATGGTTCAAAATTACCTCTCCTCCCCTATCGATGTTCTCCCTCACAGTTCATTCCCCTTTGACTACTGGGCCTGTAAACTGGACACCTGGCCTGAATAGTCACAATATGCCTTACAGGAACTCGCTTGACCTGCTGGTAGTGTGCTATCAGAAAAAATCTTTAGTGCTGCTGGATCAATCCTGACAGAAAGAGGACCCGGCTGTTGACCCAAAATGTTGGTGATCTCACCTTCAATAAAATGAACCATGCCTGGGTTTCAAAGGAATTTGTACCACCTTTTACTGATGACACATAGTTTGCCAGCAAAATGGCTCGCTTTGTCCTCCCCTTCCTTCGACTTTTCCAATTCCTCCATTTGCAGCTGCTGAACGTCCAGCCTACATCTCAACATATGCCAGTTTTGCCACCTCCCTAACTGGGCAGTACACCCCCAGGGCCTGCGTCAGCACCTGGCACACCCTGGCAGAAGTGCCGGTGACCTGAGCAGGTGGGGGGGCCCACTAGCCGTCAGAGACACCGGCGTACTATGAGAGACCCTGTGCCAGTGCCAGCGCCCATGGGTGTGCCCCCCTGCTTGCTCAGTGCCCCAGCACTTGCAATACTTAAGTCTCCCTGCTCCACCACTATGACATCTTCCACGTTTCCTGACAATAACATTCAGGTCAGAGAGCGCGATGACGTCACGTCTGTGCGCCCTCTGCCTGAACAGTCACAGTGCAGAGAGCTTGAAGGTGGTGACATTGAGGAGTCCAGAGTAGAGCAGTGCCAAGCGAGGAGAGGTATTTCATTTTTTTTTAATGTTTGGAGCAACATATTGGGAGCATTATACACTGGAGAATTATATATGTGGCCCATCGTACACTTGAGCATCACAGAAAGGGTCCATTATACACTGGAGCATTATATATGGGGCACATCATACACTGGAGCATTATATAGGCCCATCATACAGTAGATAATCATCAATGGGGCCGCATCATATACTGGAGCATCACATGGATTTCATTATTTATGTGGCATCACATGGAGCCAATTATATATGGAGCATTATATATGGAACATTATATTTGGAGCTTTATATGGGGCTCATCATACACTGGAGCATTTTAAAAAATAAAAAAGATTTTCTTATCCAAGATTAGAAAATAAAAGATTGAAAAAATAATGAAAATAGAATAATTGAAGTAAAAAACCTTTATTAATAGTGGTTATAACCCAGTACATAAAAAGCACATAATAAGATTTACATAGAGGGTCCAAATTTATATATGAATATAAATCAGCAAAAAATTTCATTAAGGAAGTGATATTCTAATCCTGGTGAAAGATACAATCAATTATAATGTACACAGTGTGATAAAAAAAATATGCAAAAAATCATAAGAAATAAGTGCAAAATATCACAACACATTAAAAATAAAATAAAATATAGTGGGGTATTAGGATGTGCAACAATAATGTGCAAAATATTACTATAAAAATAAAAAATAAAAAAATATTATTTAAGTGCAGCAAAATGTGCCAAACAATACTTCCACTTAAATGTGCTAAAAAAGTGCACTCAATAATCTCCTTAATGAATCAGCTGATAAAACCCCCACCTGCACTATGTGGCTGATCGTAGTTAAGGTTATATTCACCTATAAAAGCCCCAAGCTCATGAATGTGTTCATATACCACCAATAAAGGACTATTGATTAGATCGCAAGGGGAACCACAATTGTACCACCATCAAAGCCACTGCAGTATTTGGACCACAATAGTAAAAGCATTAAATATAGACCAACAAGACATTACCTTAGATAAGGGGTCAGAAAATAAGATTCAGCACACATCTTATTTTCTGACCCCTTATATACTAGAGCATCATATGGAGCCCATTATATATGGAGCATTATATATGGGGACCATTATATTTAGAGAATTATATAGGCCCATCATACACTGGAGCATCATCCATGGGGCCCGTCATATACTGGAGCATCATATGGGGCCCATCATATACTAGAGCATCATATGGAGCCCATTATACGGAGCTCATCATACACTGGAGCATTAAAAATGGGGCCAATGATACACTGGAGCATCATGTACGGGGCCCATTATACACTGGAGCATTATATGGGGCCCAATATATATATGGAGCATTATATAGTCCCATTAAACACTGGAGCATCATCCATTGGGCCCATCATATACTGGAGCATCATATGGGGCCCAACATATGCTAGAGCATCATATGGGGTTCATTATTTATGGGGCATCAAATGGAGCCCATTATATATGGAGCATTATATTTGGAGCATTATATGGGGCTCATCATACACTGAAGCATTATAAATGGGGCCCATCATACACTGGAGCATCATATACGGGGCTCATTATACACTGGAGCATCATATGGGGCCCATTATATATGGAGCATTATATAAGTCCATCATACACTGGAGCATCATCCTTGGGGCCCACCATATACTGGAGCATCCTATGGGGCCCATCATATACTAGAGCATCATATGGGGTTCATTATTTATGGGGCATCACATGAAGCCCATTATATATGGAGCATTATATTTGGAGCATTATATAGGGCTCATCACACACTGGAGCATAATAAATGGGGCCCATCATACATTGGAGCATCATATACGGCGCCCATTATACACTGGAGCATCATATGGGGCCCATTATATATGGAACATTATATAGGTGTTATGATTTGGTAGCTGAGGAGAGCAGGCAAAAAAGGCAATACACCAGAGAGGTTGGAATCTATTGGATTGCAGTACCCTGACTAACCACCACAACTAAAGGCAGCCGTGGAGCGTACCTACGTTGGTCCTAGACGCCTCGTCACAACCTGAGAAGCTAATTTCACCTAAAGATAGAAAGAGGAAAACTATCTGCCCCGGAGCAAAGAACATAGGAAGCCCCCAAACATGTAATGGCGGTTAGACAAGAGGTAATACAGACACAGACAGAAAATAGTATGAGCAAACGTTGGGGCCCAATCTACCTGGACAGAAAAGGATAGGAAGGTCACTTACTGCAATCCAAAAAACCCTAAAAAAAACACCAACACACTAATTGCAAAAACACCTGAGATCACACGACTTCTACCACCTAAATTAGTTCTCTGGTGTAACAAAACTAAGCCGTAGCCACAGAAAAAACTGGAAAAGGCAAATGAACATACAACTGGCTGAACTAAACTGAGAGGAGCACAAGCCCCCGGAGGGGACCTGGCAGACCCCCACAGAAGTGCAGGACAAAATGCAAAAAGCAAGCACAAAAAACTAAAAGAAGAAAATGTCTTATCTGTTAGCAGAAGATGCAGGCACGAAACAGCAAGCTTCAAAGTAAACCAGGAACAAAAGTTGAGACCAGAATAATTGATCACCGGCAACCCTGATGGGAGGGAACCTTTCTTATATCAGACCAGTCAGTAACACCTGATCGCCAATTTTCACAATCTTCATTGAATAGTTCAGTACTGTTTGTAACCACCAGAGGGAGCTTCTGCTCAGAATTCATTTCTAGCACATTCACAACAGTAACCCCCCTTGAGAAGGGGTCACCGAACCCTCATTTGGGCAACCAGGTCGGTCAGGATGAGCTCTGTGATACGCACGGATGAGTATTCTAGCATGGATATCCGAAGCAAACACCCAAGAATTGTCCTCCTGACCATAACCTCTCCACTTAACCAAATACTGGAGTTTCCGTCTAGAAAAACGAGAATCCAATATTTTCTCAACCACATACTCCAGATTGCCCTCAAACAAAACAGGGTCATGAGGCACAGCCATAGGAACCACTGGCTCGACAAACCTCTTCAATAAAGACTTGTGGAACACGTTATGGATCTTAAATGTCCCTTGAAGATGTAAACGAAAGGAAACAGGATTAAGAATCTCCATGATCTTATGAGGTCCAATGAACCTAGGCTTAAACTTAGGAGATGCAACTCTCATAGGGATATTTCTTGAGGACAACCAGACCAAGTCCCCCACTTCAAACCGAGGACCATCAGTCCTATGCCAGTTGGCAAACCGCTGGGCCCTCTCCTGAGAGAGGGACAACCTCTCCACTACCTGGTCCCAAATCTGCTGCATACGCTCCACAACAGAGTCAACACCTGGACAGACAGAAGCCTCTGTCTGTCCTGAAGAAAATCGAGGGTGAAACCCAAAATTGCAGAAAAATGGAGACATCAAGGTTGCAGAGCTAGCCCTATTATTAAGGGCAAACTCAGCCAAAGGCAAAAAAGAGACCCAGTCATCCTGATCAGCAGACACAAAGCATCTCAGATAAGTCTCCAATGTCTGGTTTGTTCTCTCAGTTTGTCCATTGGTCTGAGGATGAAAAGCTGAGGAGAAAGACAATTGAACACCAAGTTTAGAACAAAAAGTCCTCCAAAATCTGGAAACAAACTGGACTCCTCTGTCAGACACAATGTTCTCAGGAATACCGTGTAACCGAACCACGTGCTGAAGGAACAAAGGCACCAATTCGGAGGAGGAAGGCAACTTAGGTAATGGCACAAGATGTATCATTTTGGAAAACCTATCACAAATCACCCAGATAACGGTCATTCTCTGAGAAACAGGGAGGTCGGAAATGAAATCCATAGAGATATGGGTCCATGGTCTCTTGGGCACAGGCAATGGCATCAACAAACCACTAGGGCGAGAGCAAGGCTTGGAGCGAGAGCAAGTCCCGCAGGACTGCACAAATTCCCTGACGTCACGAGACAAAGTAGGCCACCAAAAGGACCGACTAACCAAGTCTCTGGTGCGAAAAATTCCGGGATGACCGACCAATGCGGAACAATGAATCTCAGACATCACACTCTTTTTCCACCGGTCTGGGACAAACAATTTCCCAATAGGGCAGAGTTCGGGTTTATCCTCCTGACACCCTTCCAGAGCCAGTCTCAAATTGGGCGAGATGGCAGAAAGAACTACACCCTCTATCAAAATAATAGTAGGATCAGATAACTCGGGAGAGTCAGCAAGGAAACTCCTCGAGAGGGCATCCGCTTTAACATTCTTAGTGCCAGGAAGAAAGGAAACCACAAAATTAAAACGTGTGAAAAACAAGGCCCACCTGGCCTGTCTAGGATTAAGTCGCTTGGCTGATTCCAGATAAACCAGATTCTTATGGTCCGTGAGGACCACCACCTGATGTTTGGCTCCCTCCAGCCAATGTCTCCAATCTTCAAAAGCCCACTTCATGGCCAATAACTCCCGATTACCCACGTCATAATTACGTTCAGTTGGAGAAAATTTTCGAGAGAAAAAGGCACAAGGGTTACTTTTAGAGGTCTCTGGATCTCTTTGGGACAAAACGGCACCTGCCCCAATTTCAGAGGCATCAACCTCCACCTGAAATGGCAGAGAAACATCAGGCTGCCGTAGAACAGGAGCAGAAGTGAATCTCTACTTAAGTTCCTGAAACGCAGAAACTGCCTCAGGAGGCCAATTCACCACATTAGAACCATTCTTGGTCAAATCAGTCAATGGTTTAACAATAACAGAGAAATTACCAATAAATTTACAATAAAAATTGGCAAAACCCAAGAATCTCTGAAGAGCCTTTAATGAAGTAGGTTGGACCCAATCACAGATGGCATGAAGCTTGTCCGTGTCCATTTCAATAACAGATGGGGACAAAATGAATCCCAGAAATGAGATCCTCTGTACGCCAAAAAGACACTTTGATCCCTTCACATACAGAGCATTCTCTCTCAAAATCTGGAACACAGTCCGAACATGTTTCACATGAGAGACCCAGTCATTGGAAAAAATCAAGATATCATCCAAATAAACAATCAGAAATTTATCCACAAAATCCCTGAAAATGTCATTCATGAAGGACTGGAAGACGGAAGGAGCATTAGTGAGCCCAAAGGGCATCACTAGGTACTCAAAATGCCCCTCTGGGGTATTAAATGCCGTCTTCCATTCATCACCCTGGAAAACAGGTCAGAAATCAAGGGTAACGGATATTGATATTTCACAGTGATATTGTTCAAGAGACGATAATCAATACACGGCCTTAATGAACCATCCTTTTAGGCCATAAAGAAAAAACCGGCACCCAAGGGTGAAGAAGATGGTCTGATATGACCCTTCTCCAATGACTCCTTGATATAAGACCGCATAGCGTCATGTTCAGGTACAGACAAGTTAAAAAGGCGACCTTTAGGGAATTTACTACCAGGCACTAATTCAATAGCGCAGTCATAGCTCCTATGGGGGGGCAAGGATGCAGATTTACTTTCGCTAAACACATCAGAAAAATCAGTCAAAAAGTCAGGAACATCCTGAGCCTGGGGGGAGGCAGAAAAAACAGGAGTGTTGGCATTAACACATTGGCAGCCCCAACTGGTTACAGACACAGATTTCCAATCCAAAACAGGATTATGAGACTGTAACCAAGGGAAACCCAGTACAATAATGTCATGCAGATTATACAGCACCAAAAATTTGCAACTCTCCTGATGATCAGGTTCAACCCTCATTATCACCTGATTAGAGAACTGGGGTTTATTCTCAGCTAAAGGGGTAGAATATATCCCCAGTAGGGGAAAAGACTTCCGTAGGGATATCAAGGGAAACCCACAACGTTTAGCACAATCAAAATCCTTCAGGTTAATAGCTGCTCCCGAATCAACAAAATCCTGAGCAGAAAATGTGGACAGGGAGCAAATCAGGGTAACAGTCAACAAAAGTTTAGTCTGAACACTACCCAAGACAACTGAACGTGCAAAACGTCTTCCCCGCTTAGGGCAGACTGAAATAGCATGAGAGGCGTCACCACAGTAGAAACATAACCCATTGCGTTTTCGAAACTCATGACGCTGTGCCCCAGAAGTTACTCTATCACACTGCATGGGTTCAGAAGCTGGTTCACAAGGCAACATTATTCCACGCATACCTCCACGCTCACGCAAACGTCTGTCAATTTGAATCGATAATGACATAGAATCACTGAGACCAGAGGGGACAGGGAATCCCACCATAACATCCTTTACATTCTCTGACAGACCCTTCCGAAAAAGGGCTGCCAAAGCATCGTCATTCAATTTGGTCAGGACTGCCCACTTTCGGAATCTCTGACAGTATAACTCAGCGTCCTCAAGCCCCTGATTTAATGCCAACAAGGCTTTTTCAGCTTGATCAGTGACATTAGGCTCATCGTACAATAACCCCAGAGCCTGAAAAAATGCATCAACATTACTCAAAACAGGGTCCCCAGGTGTCAGGGAAAAAGCCCAATCCTGAGGATCGCCACGCAGGAGAGAGATGACAATTTGAACCTGCTGTGCTGCGTTCCCTGAGGACTTAGATTTTAAGGCAAAAAACAACTTACAGTTATTTTTGAAATTCAGAAATTTAGCTCGATCCCCTAAAAACAAATCTGGCATGGGGATCCTAGGTTCCACAACAGGCAACCCTGCAAGATAGGTAGCAATACTCCGAACTTCAGTAGCAAGCTGATCCACATGGCCAGACAACTGTGCAAACTCCATTGAGAGAAAAAAAAATCCTCCTCAGCACCCAGAGATACAGAGGGAAGAAAAAAAAAAAAAATCTCTGACAACTCTGACAATCTTCTTTCTTTCACACTATTTTTCCCTTCTGAGAGTACCATATAATTATCAGTTTTAGGCCGGTGATACTGTTATGATTTGGTAGTTGAGGAGAGCAGGCAAAAAAGGCAATACACCAGAGAGGTTGGAATCTATTGGATTGCAGTACCCTGACTAACCACCACAACTAAAGACAGCCGTGGAGCGTACCTACATTGGTCCTAGACGCCTCGTCACAGCCTGAGAAGCTAACTTCACCTATAGATAAAAAGAGGAAAACTATCTGCCCCGGAGCAGATCGCCAAAGAACATAGGAAGCCCCCAAACATGTAATGGCGGTTAGACAAGAGAAAATACAGACACAGACAGAAAATAGTATGAGCAAACATTGGGGCCCAATCTACCTGGACAGAAAAGGATAGGAAGGTCACTTACTGCAATCCAAAAAACCCTAAAAAAATACCAACACACTAATTGCAAAAACACCTGAGATCACACGACCTCTACCACCTAAATTAGTTCTCTGGTGTAACAAAACTAAGCCGCAGCCACAGAAAAAACTGGAAAAGGCAAATGAACAAACAACTGGCTGAACTAAACTGAGAGGAGCACAAGCCCCGGAGGGGACCTGGCAGACTCCCACAGAAGTGCAGGACAAAATGCAAAAAGCAAGCACAAAAAACTAAAAAAAGAAAATGTCTTATCTGTTAGCAGAAGATGCAGGCACGAAACAGCAAGCTTCAAAGTGAACCAGGAACAAAAGTTGAGACCAGAACAATTGATCACCAGCAACCCTGATGGGAGGGAACCTCCCTATATAAGACCAGTCAGTAACACCTGATCGCCAATCTTCACAAACTTCATTGAATAGTCAGTACTGTTTGTAACCACCAGAGGGAGCTTCTGCTCAGAATTCATTTCTAGCACATTCACAACATATAGGCCCATCATACACTGGAGCATCATCCATGAGGCCCATCATATACTAGAGCATTATATGGAGCCCATCTATACTAGAGCATCATTTGGGGTTCATTATTTATGGGGCATCACATGGAGCCCATTATATATGGAGCATTTTATTTGGAGCATTATATGGGGCTCATCATACACTGGAGTATTATAAATGGGGCCCATCATACACTGGAGCATCATATACGGGGCTCATCATACACTGGAGCATCATATACGGGGCCCATTATGCACTGGAGCATCATATGGGGCCCTTTTCATATGAATCATTATATCGGCCCATCATACACTGGAGCATCATCCATGGGGCCCATCATATACTATTGCATCATATGGGGCCCATCATATACTAGAGCATCATATGGGGTTCATTATTTATGGGGCATTACACAGAGCCAATTATATATTGAGCATCATATGGAGCACATATGGGACCTATTCTGTATGGAGCATAATATGGAGCCCATTCTGTATGGCGCACGATGTGGTGGCTATAATACTGTATGGAGGACTATACTGTCCAGTTTTTGAGCTATTGTAGAATTTACAATAGATATCACTCATGTAATATAAGAAGTGAAGTATTTGGCTGTGTACTATACCTATATTTCTCTGCCGTATCGGAGCATCATGAATTGTGGTATGTGTTAAAGGGGCCCACTGAGGCTCTTTGTCCCGGGGCCCACGAAAACCTGGACCCAACCCTGCCCCCCCACAACTTTAGCCAAATAACCCCCAGTTTTGAATGTGTTACTATTATTATAAAGTAAATTAAGGTTGACAAGCTTAAGTAATAAGAATTGATGTTGTTGGCATTGAAATGGGCACTGTAGGTGTGTTTACTGTCCTCCACTCCCTGCTGATTTTTCTTCCCCATTGACTTGCATTGGGGTCGGTTCGAGTTTCAGTCGGACCTTCGACTTTTTCCGATAGTCGGCCGATTTCGTTCGACTCGACTTTTGCGAAAGTCGGGTGGTCCGAAACCCGACTCGACCCTCCCGAAGGCAAAGTCGCTCATCTCTATTGGGCAGGTGATGAGCAGTGCCTGGTTTTCACCACACATACCGCTTAGAATTATCACCAAAATGTCCTATCTTTGTCTCATCAGACCAGAGAATCTTAGTACTCATAGTCTGGAAGTCCTTCATGTGTTTTTTAGCAAACTCTATGCGGACTTTCATATGTGTTGCACTGAGAAGAGGCTTTCGTTGGGCCACTCTGCTATAAAGGCCCAACTGGTGGAGGGCTGCAGTGATAGTTGACTTTGTGGAACTTTCTCCCATCTCCATACTGCATCTGATGAGCTCAGCCACAGTGATCTTGGGGTTCTTCTTTACCTCTCTCATCAAGGCTCTTCTCCCATGATTTCTCAATTTGGCTGGATAGCCAGGTCTAGGAAGACTTCTGGTGGTCCCAAACTTCTTCCATTTAAGGATTATGGAGGCCACTGTGCTCTTAGGAGCCTTGAGTACATCAGAAAATCTTTTTTAACCTTGGACAGATCTGTAACTTGCCAAATTTCTGTCTCTGTGCTCCTTGGCCAGTTCCTTTGACCTCATGATTCTCATGTGGTCTGACATGCACTGTGAGCTGTGACGTCTTCTATAGACAGGTGTGTGCCTTTACAAATCAAGTCCTATCAGTTTAATTAAACACAGCTGGACTCCAATGAAGGAGTAGAACCATCTCAAGGAGGAAAACAAGGAAATCGACAGCATGTGACTTAAATATGAGTGTCTGAGCAAAGGGTCTGAATACTTATGACCATGTGATATTTCAGTTTTTCTTTTTTAATAAGTTTGCAAAAATTTCTACATTTTTTTTCAGACAAGATGGGGTGCAGTGTACATTAATGAGAAAAAAAAATAACTTTTTTGAATTTACCAAATGGCTGCAATGAGATAAAGAGTGAAAAATTAAAAGAAGTCTGAATACTTTCCGTACCCACTGTATAAAATGTACTAATAAAACATTGCAACCAGATACATAAAATCAGTTAACAAAAATTATATTGTTTGAGTAACACTGTTTTGGAGTCCAAAGTGTTAAGTAAATAATATCTATATGGCATAATTGTTACACAATGTTATTAATATTATTATTATTATTAATATTACTAATATTATTAGCATTAGTAGCAGAGTCTTTAGTAGTGATACTGTGTGATCTACTTTTTCAAAATTTGCCTATACTTTTTATACATTACAAAGTCATCTAACTGTCATAAAAATTCTAATTCTATGATGCTAGCAAAGTTTATGACTTTGTTGAGTTTATTAGTAGATGAAGCTGACAACCTTAAACTTTGGACATTCTGACATATCTAAAAAAAGATGAGACCTAAATAAGAGAATAAGAGAGAATAATTAAACTAAATGGGATACTGAAGTCACTGCTGCAACATAAACAACATGTGTAGCATGAAGGTTGAAAATGTTACAGTATTTCTAAAGGTTAGGCAGTGTAAATTATAAAAATTGTCAAAACTCTCAACCATAGTTTTAAATGGCAAAACATTAGTGTAATAACTTGTAGAGAGAAAATAATGAGAATAAAAGTAAGTCTACTTTGAAAATCTTGTATTAGAAGATGTCAACATATTGTGCAACTCATCTAATATACTTAGCAAAATATCACATTCATACATTTAAACAAGCTGAGGAAAAAAAACTCAGTCACTTTAGGTCAGACGTATGGCTTTTTGAAAAGGTCACATGCATACAAGCATGCCATCATGCATCTGCCAAATACAATATATGCTACAAGCAAAATTAGGGAAAACTAGCAAGTTTTAGACATATTCACACTGAATAATATTATTTATCAATTTTTTTGAAGGAAAATGCACAAAAAAGAACATTTATTGATTTATAGAGTGATAGAACATAGCCTGTGTTTCTGAAACATAATGTCATAAATTCAATTAGTTCCATAATTGGGTTTTAAGAAACCTTTACAAGTAGACGACTCACAGTTATTTTACGATCAGTTCATTTTTTAATAAAAATAAAAAATACCCAGATATTTCACTCACATTTTTTTATTTAGAGTAGGAAAATACTTACAAAATCACAGTCATTTATAGAAATATAGGTGTGATATAATGCTTGTGCTTATATCTTTCATTTGTTGCCATTGGGAATTAGAAATCAGTTAACAAGTATTTACTATATCTATTAGTTATTAGTGATGAGCAAGCATACTCAGTAATGCTCAGTACTTGGCCGAGCATTGCTGTACTCGTGGTGCTCGGCGAGCACCGATCATTTCCGGGATTGTTCGGCGGGAGTTCTGGTCCACAACCTGCATGTTTGGTGCTCTTTAGAGTGCCAATCAACATGCAGGGATTGTGTGCCATGCACTATAATGCCTCAGCCATATTGGTTGTGGCATTACAGTGATTGGCTGGCAGCACAGCTTCATCAGGTCTATATCAGACTTGGCGCCACCTTGCTCGTCATATTCAGCTCTGGAATCAGCTAGGGTAGGGAGCATTGCTGCTGGGATAGGGTCAGATTTGAGGGTTTCAAAAAAAATATAGGTACATATTTTACAGTGTGGTATCTCCATCAGTAGTCTCATCTATCTGTGGGCTACAAATTGTGGCATTTGAGGCCTCCATTCAACTGTTTTTCTGTGTTACTCTAGTTCTTGACACTATTTTTCTGTAAAAAAATAAAACTACAGGTCACATATTTTACAGTGTAGTATCTCCGTCACATGCCTCATCTATCTGTAAGCTACAAATTGTGTCATTTCAGGCCTTCATTCAACTGTTTTTGCTGTGTGTTACTCCAATTTTTAACACTATTTTGCTGTAAAAAAATGTAGGCCACATATTTTACAGTAATACATATAATTCCAAATATATACACTTAGAAAGGCCTCGATGGATTATGCTGTGATACCACATCTGGGTAGAATAAACCAGCTCTCAAAAGACTGAAAACATAAGAGAAAAAAATAGAGCTATATGGCGTTTTTATGAATCATAAAAATATATAATTTTTTTAGTGAAAAACATGAATAACAATATCAGCACAGTATATCACATAACAAATGCAAGAAACACCACCTCACATAGCACTCAAATGCCTCAAAAACTAATATATAGAAGGTAAATATATAGAAAGATAGCAACACATCTATCGGTAAATAGCAGCATAATAGGACTAGTGGATGCCAAATACAAAGGGTCACAGTGGAACCAATATTGCACCTCAAGCATTAAGCCCAGGGCATCCATGGAAATGTATAAAGTGCATGATAAGTACAGATAGCCAATCTTACCAGACTAAAGGAGGCAGAAAAGGGTATGCAGTGGAATGGTGAGCGCCTCGACGCGCGTTTCGCAACCACAAAGTGTTGCTTCCTTGATACATTTACATGGATGCCCTGGGCTTAATGCTTGAGGTGCAATATTGGTTCCACTGTAACCCTTTATATTTGGCATCCACTAGTCCTATTATGCTGCTATTTACCGATAGATGTGTTGCTATCTTTCTATATATTTACCATCTATATATTAGTTTTTGAGGCATTTGAGTGCTATGTGAGGTGGTGTTTCTTGCATTTGTCATGTGATATACTGTGCTGATATTGTTATTCATGTTTTTCACTAATGAAATTATATATTTTTATGATTCATAAAAACGACGTATAGCTCTATTTTTTTTTTATGTTTTCACATATTTTACAGTGTGGTATCTCCGTTACATGACTCATCTATCTGTGGGATACAAATTGTGGCATTTGAGGCCTCCATTCAACTGTTTTTGCTGTGTATTACCTAACTTCTTGACACTATTTTCCTGTAACAAAATAAAAAAACAGGCCACATATTTTATAGTGTAGTATCTCAGTCCCACGGCTTATCTATCTGTGGGCTACAAATTGTGCCATTTGAGGCCTCTATTCAACTGTTTTTGCTGTGTGTTACCTAGTACTTGACACTATTTTTCTGTAAAAAAAATAAAACTACAGGCCACATATTTTACAGTGTAATATCTCCTTCACACATCTCATCTATCTGTCGTCTACAAATTGTGGCATTTGAGGCCTCCATTAAACTGTTTTTCCTGTGTCTTAGCCTAGTTATTGACACCAGTTTGCTGAAAAATAATTGTTACATACAGGCCAGATATTTTAAACTGTGGTTTTCCTGCACACGGATCACACATAAGTTCGCTCCAAATTCAGCCATTTTTATAGAACGTGGAAAGTATTGTAGTCCATTTAAAATGGGCAAGTCATGTGCCAAGGGACGGGGAAGTGGACGTGATGGTGCATGCAGAGGCTGAGGATGAGGCCATGGGCAAGCTGAAATTGGGCCACAGCAAACACCCACATCTTCTCGCTTGACCATCCTGTTCCAATTACTAGGGGACCGCAGAAGCATACCACTATTGAACCCAGAGAAGTGTCAAAAGGTTGTTAGCTGGATAGAGGATAATGCTTCCAATCACTTTGCTACCACCACCACCACTATCACCCTGTCTTGCATACGGTCAAGTCTGAGTAGCTGTGAGTCTGGGCCGCCTGTTCTCACCCTGATCCTCCTTCGTGCCACCATGCTGGGTGCCCAGAGTCAACTCATCCCACACTTCGACACTCCGAAGAGCTGTTCACTTTTCCATTTATAGATTTTGGCCTCTCGCCTGGTCCACTTGAAGCTGGGCAAGATCAGATCGCATGTAGCGGTGCACAAATATTTGAGCAGCCACGGTCACACGAAGGCGACAGTGGGAACGTGTCACAAGAAGTGAACGATGATGAAATACAATTGCCAGAAAATCACGATGAGGACCAGGATGCGGAAGTGGAAGACGAGGTGGTGGATGATAAAATAACTTACCCAACTTGGCAGAAGGACAAGCAGAGCGAGGACAGTAGCACAAAGGGGGAGGGAGGCGTAGCACCCCAACAGACAGGAAGAAGTAGTGTGGTGGTCACAGACAGAAGGCGGGCAAACATTTCTCGTAACACCAAGACGACGGAAGTTGGCAGAATAACTGTTAGGTCTTTCCAAGTTTGGTTGTTTTTTTAAAACTCTGCAGATAACCCCAAACAGGAAATTTGCACCGCCTGCAATACCCCTACAAGCAGGGGTAGCAAAACTACCAGCCTGACCACCACCAGCATGATCAGGCACATGGCAGCAAAGCACCTGACTTTGTAGGCCGAACCCCAGGCTCTAGGAACAGTGTCTGCAAGTGACACCACTGATTTTTCCACTGTTGTCCATGCAAGCCAATCCCCTGTCCACGGTGCATGCGAAGATCCCTCCTGCCCTTCACCTGGCGTTGCCCACTGTTATGGTTTGCGGATCGCACTAAATATAAATTTTGAGAAAGTGCGATCACAACTCAGGGTCCACCGTGCGGTGATGGAGAAACCGTGGCAAGAATAATGGTGAAGCGAGACTTCACGAAAGCACCGAGTTAAATGTCACTCAGTGTGAACATAGTGCAAAGACACCTGACTCTATTACTTCACAGAGTGGTATTAAGATGAAGCACTCAAGACTATACCCTGATAGACAACACAGGAGTATAGCGATATGATGCTAGTGGGGTCCATATGACTTAACTCCCCAGGAAAGTCTAGGTTTAGTGGTTGTGCTCGCTCTGTCACTTGGCTGTGCAATCAGCACACGCAAGTAAGAACGCACGGTGTCAGATGCTGAGCAAAGCGAGAGTTTCCACCCTACACTGCCTGACTAGAAACTAAGCAGCACACGTGCACACAGAGTGGTGGCATATCCACTCACAAGCAAAAATGCAAATAGGATCTTAGCATGCCGACGTGCGCCCCAAAGACCCTTTTATATGCTCCGCTTAAGTCCAATCAGACAGGACTTTGCTCGTGGACCAATCTGGAAATGCCACATCACCAGAGCAGCTGACAACCGACCACAAATGAGAGGTCGCCACCTCATGAGCATGCTCAGTAGAGTGCTTTCTAGACTTAGCCTCTGGATTGTCTCTTCGCCGCTGCCTGTTGCTAGTTACTATAGCTTTGACTGGAGAGCCAGCAGTTAGCAAACGCACAGCAAGAGTCTGAGCAAGAAGCTGCTACCGGAGCACAATGGCAGTCCACAGAGGCAGACAAGGCTTGGGATCTACCCTGTGCAGAGGGAGAATCCCGTCGCCTAACACAAACACTCAATTAGCACCATCATCAAGCACGTCAATGTCCTTGTCCAGCACAGGATGCAGTTGTCCATACCCCAGATATTGGAATGCAAGCGGATGTATGCAGCCAACACCCCACAGGCAACAGTGCTAAATTCACACATTTCTCATCTGCTTGCACCCAAAATGTTGACTGTAACGCTCGTTAAGACAGAAGCTTTCCGTAACCTGATGACGGTGGCTGTCCCAAGGTATTCGGTCCCCAGCGGCCACTATTTCTCCCAGTGTGTCATCCTCGCATAAAACAAGCACGTGTCCCACATTACCCATGCCCTCAACAATGCTTTTACTGAGAAAGTCCACCTAACTATGGACACGTTCTTGTGGGCAGGGACGGTACATCTCATTGACGGCACACTGGGTTAACATAGTGGAAGTCAAGACCCAGTCAAACTTTGGGATGGTACACATCCTCCCAACACTGAGTATTTCGGGCCCAAGGTCAATCATGGTAGCCCCCACATTGTACAGCTCCTGCACCTCATCCTCCTCCTCCTCTTCAGCAGCATCCATCTCTGAAATTACCACATCAGTCAACAGGCATCAACAGAATGTTCTGAAGCTAATAGGCTTAGGTGACAAATTGCACAATGCTAGAGTTGAGCGATACTTTCCGATATCCTAAAGTATCGGAATCGGAATGGTATCGCCGATATCACTAAAATATCGGCGATACCCGATACCGATACCGGAAGTCCCATGTAAGTCTATGGGAACAAAATATCGCAACTAAAAAAACCCCATTCTTTCCTTGTAAACACTAAATATACACACATAGAATACATATATATATATATATACATGTCATTGTGACATATATATGTATATATACATATATGTATAGTTTATACACTTCTACATAGTAAAATATCCTCTGATTCAATTGCCGGGTAAAGCCGGCTTCAGTGAAAAGACAGAAGCACCCGACATGAAATGACACTTGGTGTACATAGGGTTAACCATGTCTTTTCATGTCGTTTGCTATCTGATTTGCACAAACAATTAAATCAGTCTATGTGTGCAAAATTTCACACCTGTAGGGGTTAATTAAAGGTGTAAATTCGTTGTAAAAAAAACTGACTTTTTTGCTACGAATTTACACCTTTAATTAACCCCTACAGGTGTGAAATTTTGCACACATAGTCTGATTTAATTGTTTGTGCAAATTAGATAGCAAAGGACATGAAAAGACATGGTTAACCCTATGTACACCAAGTGTCATTTCATGTCGGGTTCTGCATTTTCACAAAAGCCGGCAATTGAATTAGCGGCTATTATACTATGTAGAAGTGTATGAACTACAAATATAAATATATATATATATGTGTCACAAATTCAATGACATGTATATATAATATATGAGGTGTAAAATTGCTGAAAAAAAATGCGTGGGCTCCCGCCCTATTTTCGCAACCAGACAGACAAAGCCAGTGAGTGAGGGCAGATAATAATAGCCCAGAGAGGGACCATTATTTTTGCCCCCCCCGGCTACTAACATCTGCCCCCAGACACCCCAGGAAAGACAAATCTATAATTAGATTCGCCCTTTCTGGCACTTTGCCCGTCTATTCCCATTGCCCTGTAGCTGTGGCGAATGGGTTAATATGGGGTTAAAGCCACCTTGCTATTGAAAGGTGACCTTAAGCCAGGTTAATAATTGAGAGCTGTCAATTAGACAACTATCAATTATTAATCCTATTGCATGAAATAAAAATAAAACACACACACTTTAATTAAAAATCATTTTAATGAAATAAAGACACATGTTTTTGACCATATTTTATTTTACTGCAAAAACCATTTCCTGTAATAAAAATAAAATAAAAAAGCAAAATTATTCTTACCTATCCCATGCACAGTCAGGTCCCACAGTGTAATCCTTCAGAAAGGGTTAATGTTTACTGCAGGGACCGCAGCTAATGCTGCAGCCTCACAGTAAACCCCAAATGAATGAGTTCCTCTCCTGCCTGACAGGAGAGTAAAGGCTGGGTGTCACATAACGATACAACAGCGATCCCGACAACGATATGCACTTGTCAGGATCGCTGGTGTATCGCTACATGATCGCTGCTGAGCTGCCAAACAGGCAGCTCAGGCAGCGATCTGGGACAGCGACACTGCGCGTAACATCGCTTAAGGGCCCGTCTCACATAGCGATATCGCTACCGAGATCGCTGCTGAGTCACAAGTTTTGTGACGCAGCAGCGAGCTCACCAGCGATATCGCTGTGTGTGACATTCAGCGACGATCAGCCCCCTGCCGGGTATCGCTGATCGTCGCAGAAATGTCAGGACCTTTTTTTGATCGCTGGTTTCCCTCTGACAGGCACGCATCGCTGCGTGTGACAGGTGGGAGACCAGCGATCCGCTGGTAACCAAGGTACACAGCGGGTTTCCAGGCACCGCGCAGCGCTTGGAAACCCGCTGTGTACCTTGGATACCAGCTCCCTGCATCAGGGCGCTGGTATCCAAGGTACACAGCGGGTTTCTAGGCACAGCCCCGCGCCTGGAAACCCGCTGTGTACCTTGGTTACCAGCGGATCGCTGGTCTCCCGCCTGTCACACGCAGCGATGCGTGCCTGTCAGCGGGAAACCAGCGATCAAAAAAAGGTCCTGACATTTCAGCGACGATCAGCGATACCCGGCAGGGGGGCTGATCGTCGCTGAATGTCACACACAGCGATATCGCTGGTGAGCTCGCTGCTGCGTCACAAAACTAGTGACTCAGCAGCGATCTCGGTAGCGATATCGCTATGTGAGACGGGCCCTTAAGTGGAAAGCTTAATTGATTGCTTTCCACTTTCACTTCAGGTCAGCCAGGGACACAATCAGTGACGTCAGAGGGAACTGATTAACAAAAATAGGGGTTCCCTTCGAAAAAAAAATGGCGTGGGGTCCCCCCTATTTTTGTTAACCAGCCAGATGAAGCAGACCGCTGAGGCCTGGATTTTCAGGCTGTTAAGGAGCCAAGATCCATGGACCTTGCCAGCCTGATAATACCAGGCCACAACAGTCTGCATATCTTGGTTGATTAACAAAAATAGGGGTTCCCCTCGAAAAAAATTGGCATGGGGTCCCCCCTATTTTTGTTAACCAGCCAGATGAAGCAGACCGCTGAGGCCTGGATTTTCAGGCTGTTAAGGAGCCAAGATCCATGGACCTTGCCAGCCTGATAATACCAGGCCACAGCAGTCTGCATATCTTGGCTGATTAACAAAAATAGGGGATCCCCTCGAAAAAAATTGGCATGGGTTCCCCCCTATTTTTGTTAACCAGCCAGATGAAGCAGACCGCTGAGGCCTGGTTTTTCAGGCTGGTAAGGATCCAATATCCATGGACCTTGCAAGCCTGATAATACCAGGCCACAGCAGTCTGCTTAGCTTGGCTGGTTAACAAAAATAGGGGATCCCCTCGAAAAAAAAAACGGCGTGGGGATCCCCCCTATTTTTGTTAACCAGCCAAGTAAAATGCAGACTGCTGCGGCCTGGTATTAAAAGATTGTCAAGGCCCATGGATTTTGGCCCTCAACAGCCTGATAATACCAGGCTACAGCAGCCCCACATTTGGCGCATCAAAAGATGTGCCAATTGTGGCACTTTACCCGGCTCTTCCCACTTGCCCTGTAGCGGTGGCAAGCGGGGTAATAAGGGGTTAATGTCACCGTTGATTGTACGGTGACAATAAGCCCGGTTAATAATGGAGAGGTGTCAATAAGACACCGATCCATTATTAATCCCAAAGTTATTAAATGCATAAAAAAAGACAAAGCAAGAAAAAAGTATTTTAATGAAATAAAAGAGACAACACAGTTTTCATTAATTTTATTGTACTCTCATTCCTGCGACGCCATCGATCTCCTGTAAAAAAAGAAAAAAAACAAACCAACAGTATACCACCTGTCCGACGCAGTCCATAACGACAGTCCCACGACGATCCAACTCTGCTACATCGCAATGACAGGCAGAGCCTGACATCCCGGCGCAGCACAGCTGATTACCTGGTTCCCCGGCGGTGACGTCATCGGACTGACTGCTTTACGGCCGGGATTACCCAGCAGTCTGTAATACTATTGTAGGAACTCGAGGATTCTGATAGCGTGGGGCAATGAACAATCAGAGACGGGTTTCTTTGAATGCAAATAATGTATTTGTGAAACAGCAAAACACCAAAAAACAATATTCAAACAACCCGTAGTGACATGCAATGAGTCCATATATATATACACAAGTCCAGTTATATGAATCCGGATATATAAGTCCTTGAACCTCTATAGCGAGGGTGGGAAAGTTCTTACGACGGAGTCCTCACACAAATGTGACCACAAGGTAAGTCTGATGCACGGGTAACGTGGCTGGATTTACACACTGCTGGTGTGTGAAGAGTCAGATCCAGGTATGCAGAAAACACAGGGAGGTCCAGGAACAAGTTAATCTCAGTTGTGGCTTAATTCAGTGAAGTCCAACAACAAGTTCATATGTCAGTAAGGTTCCAGTAACAGTTCCAACAGCTCTCACCAGAGGTAATGCACGAAGGGTTAAACAGCAACAGTTCAGAAACACAGTTCTTATCAGATGGAGTGAACCAAGGGTTAAATTCCCAAGTCAACAGTTTAGTGATAACACAGTATGTGCAACTTACATATGCAGAGAATGTCCAGAGCCATGGGTAGAAACTGCTGTGGCTGAGAAACACCTGAAGATAAGGTTATGCACTTTCCTGGTAAATACACAAAAGATCTGTGAGGAACAAAGCAGCTGGGTTGCAGGGAAATGGAAGCAGAATACTCCAGCAGTGAAGCCAGCACCTGAGCCGGGTTTTAAACAAACGAACAGGAAGTAGGGCACAGAAAACCGCAAACTCCATTTTAACAAAGGGCAAAATCATTGACAAAGTTACCTAGAAAACCCGGAATACTGACATTACTCCCCCCCTAAAGACGGCCTCCGGACGGTCCTGGACCAGGCCTGTCCGGGTATCTCCGATGAAACTGAGCAATCTTCAGAGGCGCATTGATGTTACTTACTGGTTCCCAAGAATCATTTTCAGGAGAGTAACCTTGCCATCTAACTAGATACTGAAGCCGGTTTCTATGAAGTCTCGAATTAACAATATCCTGTACCACGAATTGTTCTTCGCCATCAACCAACACTGGTGGAGGGGGAGGTACGATACGTCCCTGAAACGTGTTAGGAGAGACTGGTTTTAATAAGGAAACATGAAATACTGGGTGTACCTTTAAAGTCCGTGGTAGCTTCAACCGACAGGCAACAGAGCTCACAATCCCAGTGATCTTGAATGGACCGATGAATTTCTGTCCCAGTTTCTGCGAAGGAACACCCAATTTTAGATTCTTGGTGGACAACCAAACTGAGTCTCCTACCTTATACATAGGTGCTGGTTTCCGGAATCTATCGGCCGACTTCTTGTAACGCTCCTGTGCTGTGGTCAGGGAGTCCTTCAAAACTTCAAGATTACGTTGCAACGCCGTCACTCTGTCTTCAACCGCTGGTACCGAAATCGTAACCGGAGACCTAGGCAAAATACTTGGATGATAACCCAGGTTGGCAAAAAAAGGCGTTACCTTCGTGGAACTGCTTTGGGAGTTGTTGTACGAAAATTCCGCTAGAGGAAGTAGCTTCAGCCAATCGTCCTGCAAATGACTGACGTAACAGCGTAGATATTGCTCCAAGGTTTGATTTGTCCGTTCGGTCTGCCCGTTGGTCTGAGGATGGTATGCAGAAGACAAGCAAACATTAATGTGGAGCGCAGAACAAAATCCTTTCCAAAATCTAGAGGTAAATTGTATTCCCCGGTCAGAAATGATGTCATCTGGTACCCCATGCAGCCGGAAAATGTTCTGGATAACTAGATCTACTGTCTCTGTAGCTGAGGGAAGACCAGCACACGGAATGAAATGAGCAGCTTTCGTTAAACGATCTACTACCACCAAAATAGTATTTTTACCACCAGAGGTGGGTAACTCCACAATAAAGTCCATCGAAATAGACCCCCAAGGGCGAGACGGTACAGGTAGCGGTTTAAGAAGACCAGTAGGTGAAACGCGAGGAACCTTGTACCGGGCACAAACTTCACAAGAGCGGACATAGTCATTCACATCCTTCAAGCAAGTAGGCCACCAAAAAAAACGAGTTAACAATTCCTGCGTCTTCTGTACCCCCCTATGACCAGCCAATTTAGAGTCGTGGACCAACTTGAGAACTCGAAGTCTTACAGCCTCTGGGACATAAATACATCGATCTCTAAGCCACACACCATTCCGAAGGACAAGATTCACATTGTCAGGTGGAGCTGCAAGAAATACATCACCGTCATAGGCCAGCTTGATCTCCTGCCACAAGTCCCGGTTCCGGAGCACTCCAACGAAATTGGCCTCCGACAAGATGGTCTTCGACGGGGTCCCAGGCACGGAATCCACGGTATGGATTCGGGATAATGCGTCAGCTTTCCCATTACGTGAACCTGGGCGGTACGAAATAATAAAATTAAACTGGTTCAAGAACAAACTCCACCTAGCTTGTCGAGGAGAAAGACACCTGGCAGACTTAAGGAATTCCAAATTGCGATGATCCGTGAGTACTACTACCTGCTGAGTTGCCCCCTGCAAATGGTGTCTCCATTCCTTAAAGGCAGAAATAATTGCCAAAAGTTCCTTATCTGCCACATCATAGTTCAGTTCTGCAGAAGATAACCTACGAGAGAAGAAGGCACACGGGTGCAGCAAACCTTTGTCTCCGGTACGTTGTGAGAGGATAGCTCCCAATGCACAGTCAGACGCGTCCACCTCCACGATAAAAGGCTGTGCAGGATCCGGATGCATCAATATTGGAGCCGTGGTAAAACAACTTTTCAGTCGATCAAAGGCTTCCTGAGCTTGCGAAGACCATTCAAACTTCTTCCCCTTCTTGGTGAGGAGAGTGATGGGACGGACAATTTCTGAAAAATTTTGGATAAACCGTCTATAAAAGTTAGCAAAGCCAATGAATCGTTGTACCTCCTTAATGTTTCCTGGTACCGGCCAGTCCAAGATTGCCTGGATCTTGCTGGACTCCATATTCAATCCCTGAGGCGAGATAACATAGCCTAAAAATTGAATTTCAGGACAATGGAACTCACACTTTTCGAGTTTGATGTACAAATGATTATCTCTCAAACGTCTAAGTACGGTCTTGACATGTTCCTGATGTTCCTGTAAGGAGTCAGAAAAGATTAAGATGTCATCAAAGTAAATTACCACATATTGGTCCAATAAATCCCTGAAAATGTCGTTGGCTAAATGTTGAAAAGCAGCAGGAGCGTTACAGAGTCCGAATGGCATCACCAAATATTCAAAATGTCCATACCGGCATCTAAAAGCTGTCTTCCATTCGTCTCCGGGCCGTATACGGAGTAAATTATATGCCCCACGAAGATCTAATTTGGTAAATACTTTGGCCTGGCGAACTCTTTCCAACAATTCTGGAATTAGGGGCAACGGGTACCTGTTACGAATGGTTACCTTATTTAACTCCCGGTAGTCAATGCAGGGTCTTAGAGTACCATCCTTCTTCTTTACAAAGAATATTGGAGCTCCCGCTGGTGAAGAAGATGGTCGGATAAAACCCCTTGGCTAAATTCTCATCTATATACTCTCGTAAAGATTTTAATTCCGGAGCCGCCAACGGGTAAACATGGCCGAAAGGAATCGCTGCTCCAGGAAGCAATTCTATGGGGCAGTCATACGGTCTATGTGGGGGAAGTTGATCTGCCTTCCTTTTATCACAAATGTCTGAGAATTCCTGATAAATCAGAGGGAGAGTAGGTACCTGTATCACCTCTTCCAAGTTCTGGGTAACTGGAGCCGCCACAGTTGGACTGATGGTAGAACTGCACTTCGGGAGAAAGGTTATCTCCTTGGTTTCCCAATTGATGATTGGATTTTGTGACCGTAACCAGGGAATTCCTAAAATTACAGGAAAATGAGGAGAAGATATTAACATGAATGAAAGTGTTTCTTGATGGTCTGGTTCCATCTTACACTCCAGAGGCACTGTCTCCCGATCTACTGGTCCAGAAACTAATGGGGAACCATCCACCGTTTCCATAGTGATTGGTGAAGCTCTTAGTTGTGTCTTTATACCATGTTCCTCTGCAAAAGAAGAATCCATGAAATTCCCACCTGCTCCAGAGTCTATCATGGCAGAACTTGATATCCACTGTTCCTCCCACTGAATCTGTATAGGAAGAGAACAATGTGAATATTTCTCCCCTTGATCTTTAGGGGAAGTCGGCATCAGTATTGGGGGAAAAACCGCATCTAGATGTAGACTGGTTTCCGAAACTTCAGACTCAGCGTCTGTGTTATCATAATCCCCTACTACCGCCAACACCTTGTTGGGTCGCCTAGGACATTTAGGACAATTGATGAGGAAATGGTCCGATTGACCACAATAGAAACATAAGCGCTCACGGAGACGGTGTTCGCGGCGTTCATTATTCTCACGTCTCTGCAGTGAGTCCACCTGCATAGGCACCTCCTCAGCCTCTCGCGGGTTTTTGCCTGTGGTTTCCCTGGACGGAAGAGAGTAATTAGTAATGCGATTTACAGCGGCCCATTTTTCTTGTCTGCGTTCAGTTAAACGGATATCAATACGTACACAGTGCTGTATAAACAATTCAAACTCCTGTGGAGACTCTGAACGAGCTAGCTCATCCTTGATTGCATTTGACAAACCTTTTCTAAAGATTGGTAATAAAGCATTGTTTTCCCACTGGGTGTCCACCACTAACCTTTTAAATTCAGTAACATATTCTATGACTGACCGTTTCCCCTGGCGTAAGGAAAGCAAGGCAGATTCAGCGGTAGCACGGCGGTTGGGATCATCGAACATTTGCGCCATGGCTGCCAGAAAATTGTCCAAATTATTTAGACGGGTATCATGACTTTCAACCATAGGATTTGCCCAAGCCAGTGCACGTGATGTCAACAACATAATAATACATAGAACCTTAGATCTATCAGACCGGTAGTAGGAGGCATGTACATCAAAAAATAATATACATTGATTAACAAACCCACGGAATTGACTTCGGTCACCATTAAAACGGAATGGAGGCAATTTGGGCATACTGGTGGATGAGGTAGGCTCAGTAGGTAAGGCCTCCAGGACTCCTAACCTAGAACGTAGATCTTGGAGAGCCTGACCAAACCCCTGTGCATTGTGGTTAACCCGAGACTCCAAGTCTCTAATCTGATTGTGTGCAGCCGCCACCTCCTGCTGCAAGGAGTTAACTATGGTGAACAATTTGTCTGCCTGTGTCTCCGTCATTGCCCCAGCAGAATCCTCTTTTTTAGGCTGGAGTATCCTGTAATACTATTGTAGGAACTCGAGGATTCTGATAGCGTGGGGCAATGAACAATCAGAGACGGGTTTCTTTGAATGCAAATAATGTATTTGTGAAACAGCAAAACACCAAAAAACAATATTCAAACAACCCGTAGTGACATGCAATGAGTCCATATATATATACACAAGTCCAGTTATATGAATCCGGATATATAAGTCCTTGAACCTCTATAGCGAGGGTGGGAAAGTTCTTACGACGGAGTCCTCACACAAATGTGACCACAAGGTAAGTCTGATGCACGGGTAACGTGGCTGGATTTACACACTGCTGGTGTGTGAAGAGTCAGATCCAGGTATGCAGAAAACACAGGGAGGTCCAGGAACAAGTTAATCTCAGTTGTGGCTTAATTCAGTGAAGTCCAACAACAAGTTCATATGTCAGTAAGGTTCCAGTAACAGTTCCAACAGCTCTCACCAGAGGTAATGCACGAAGGGTTAAACAGCAACAGTTCAGAAACACAGTTCTTATCAGATGGAGTGAACCAAGGGTTAAATTCCCAAGTCAACAGTTTAGTGATAACACAGTATGTGCAACTTACATATGCAGAGAATGTCCAGAGCCATGGGTAGAAACTGCTGTGGCTGAGAAACACCTGAAGATAAGGTTATGCACTTTCCTGGTAAATACACAAAAGATCTGTGAGGAACAAAGCAGCTGGGTTGCAGGGAAACGGAAGCAGAATACTCCAGCAGTGAAGCCAGCACCTGAGCCGGGTTTTAAACAAACGAACAGGAAGTAGGGCACAGAAAACCGCAAACTCCATTTTAACAAAGGGCAAAATCATTGACAAAGTTACCTAGAAAACCCGGAATACTGACACAGTCACTGCAGTTATCGCGAGAAACTGCATGTGACCGCCGGGGAAAGAAGATTGCGGCCATCAAGCAGTCCAGGCCGTGACCGCCGGAGATCTTCTGCCAGGTAAATGCCGCTGACTCCTGACAGACCCGACCGACGGACACTGACAGTGACAGTGACAATCCCGATTCCGGTATCCGATAAGACGAAAATATCGGAACTCGGAATCGGAATTCCGATACAGCCAATATCGGCCGATACCCGATATTTGCAGTATCGGAATGCTCAACCCTACACAATGCTAAAGAGTTGTGGACAGCTCTGAAAGAGCAGGCATATCTGTAGCTGACACCACTGAACCTACAGCCAGGCATGGTCATGTGTGACAATGCCCGGAACCTGGTGGCAGCTCTGAGGCGAGACAAGCTCACACACGTACCATGCCTGGCCCATGTGCTTAACCTCATTGTTCAACGGTTTCTCAAAAGCTACGCTGAGCTGCCGGATTTGCTTGTGAAAGTACACCGTATGTGTGCCCATTTTAGAAAGTCAGCGACAGCTTCCGCCACCCTTGCCGTGCTTTAGCAGCATTTGCAGCTTTGGGCTCACCGACTGATGTGTGATGTCCCCACACGTTGGAACTCTACACTGCATATGTTGGAAAGGATTTTTGAGCAGAAGAGGGCAGTTGTTGACTACCAGCATCAACAAGGCCATCGGTATTCAGTTCAGACTCCACACAAACCTCCGGTGTGGACATGGATGTCAGACATATGTAACATCTTACACAACTTTGAGGAGTCCACCAAGATGGTGATCGGCGATGTCACCATAATTAGCATCACCATCCACCTTATCTGTATTCTGAAAAGCTCTCTGCTCAAAATGAAAGAGGGTGCATTGCAGGCGGAGCACGATGAGATGGAGCAAAGAACCATAGAGGGTGATTATACACAGCCCAGCCTCATGTCATCCTAACATGGTTTTTTCGACATTGAGGAAGAGGAGGAGGAGGAAGAACAGGAGCTAGGGTCATGTCTGTTTAGCGTGGATGGCCTGAGGATAGGGAGGAGGAGGACAGTATAGTCAGTCATCCTCTTGGTGAGGAGACAGAAGTCTTGCCTGTAAGCAGTCTGCCATGTATGGCTGACTTTATGTTGCGCTGCCCTTCCCGTCACCCTCGCATTCTCAAAATTTTGGGTGACACTCATTACTGGTTGGTAGTGTTGAGCGATACGATACCGCAAGTATCGGGTATCGGCCGATATTAGCTCTATCGGCCTTTTGATACTTAGTTTCGATATTTTCCATATATCGTATACCGGAATCGGAAGTTCCCATAATTCTTTGAGAGTCAATGTGATTTTAGTCAGCCAATGAGGAATCCTAAGAAGTGTGGGCACATCCTGTACTGCTGCGGTCATGTTAACTAATGGCATGGCTGTGATTGGATGCTGAAATGATGTCAGAATGCACTATAAAAGGCGCCGCCGCCATTTTAGCGTCACTGTGCTGTGAATTCAGTAAGGGACAGAACGCTGCTGTGCTGACTCTGAGGGACAGTTAGAGATTGCGATTTAGTGTACTGTGCTGTAGGCAGGCTAGCACCAACCGCTGTGTAAAGCTTCCTTTTGCCTGCAGTGTTGTTTTAACAGCTCTGCAAGGTGTGTGTGAGTGCAGGTGACGCTGCAGTTTGCTCTGCATGCAACGCTGTCTGTAGGCATCTGCACGTGTCACTCACAGACTCTTTTTTTTTTCTTCAGTGTAATTCTTGCAGCTCCATGCAATTTAACTATTAGTGTGACGCGCTTCCATCCGTATCCAATACATTGGTTGCAAACACTATAGAAGTAGACAAAGGAGTAGCCTTTCACAGATTGTGAACAGTTGTGTTTCAGTGTTCACTTCAGTCTGTGTTTTTTATTTTTTGAGTGCACATCACGCTCCAGTTACTTGTTCAAGCACTGCTGCTTGTACTCTGCTGAGCGTGTCTCAGTGCCTCATCCTTTTCATTTATCTCCAATTGGTTCTGCTCCATTCCATTTAAAATATAATCTATTAGTGTGACGCGCTTCCATCCGTATCCAATACATTGGTTGCAAACACTATAGAAGTAGACAAAGGAGTAGCCTTTCACAGATTGTGAACAGTTGTGTTTCAGTGTTCACTTCAGTCTGTGTTTTTTATTTTTTGAGTGCACATCACGCTCCAGTTACTTGTTCAAGCGCTGCTGCTTGTACTCTGCTGAGCGTGTCTCAGTGCCTCATCCTTTTCATTTATCTCCAATTGGTTCTGCTCCATTCCATTTAAAATATAATCTATTAGTGTGACGCGCTTCCATCCGTATCCAATACATTGGTTGCAAACACTATAGAAGTAGACAAAGGAGTAGCCTTTCACAGATTGTGAACAGTTGTGTTTCAGTGTTCACTTCAGTCTGTGTTTTTTATTTTTTGAGTGCAACATCACGCTCCAGTTACTTGTTCAAGCACTGCTGCTTGTACTCTGCTGAGCGTGTCTCAGTGCCTCATCCTTTTCATTTATCTCCAATTGGTTCTGCTCCATTCCATTTAAAATATAATCTATTAGTGTGACGCGCTTCCATCCGTATCCAATACATTGGTTGCAAACACTATAGAAGTAGACAAAGGAGTAGCCTTTCACAGATTGTGAACAGTTGTGTTTCAGTGTTCACTTCAGTCTGTGTTTTTTATTTTTTGAGTGCACATCACGCTCCAGTTACTTGTTCAAGCACTGCTGCTTGTACTCTGCTGAGCGTGTCTCAGTGCCTCATCCTTTTCATTTATCTCCAATTGGTTCTGCTCCATTCCATTTAAAATATAATCTATTAGTGTGACGCGCTTCCATCCGTATCCAATACATTGGTTGCAAACACTATAGAAGTAGACAAAGGAGTAGCCTTTCACAGATTGTGAACAGTTGTGTTTCAGTGTTCACTTCAGTCTCTGCGTAATAACCACACTTAGGCCTTATAACTTTTCTGACTTTCTTTATCAATCTACCAAGATGAAGAAGGCAGGGAGTAAGGCACGTGGTCGTGGCCGTGGAGTTTCAGCAGGGAGAGGACGTGGGGATTCTGTGGCTGCTGCCGCCCTCAGTGACACAGCATCCACCAGTTTTACCCATGAGCATTCCTTTATGCGCACTTTGGTATTAGCTCGGCGTGCCCCCCTGCTGCGGGAAGAACAAATTGAAGCCGTTGTTGGTTGGATGGCAGCCAATGCATCGACTTCAATTCCTTCCATCTCCTCTCAGGAACACAACACTGTTGAGCAACCATCTGTCTGTTCACCGCCTGTCAAATTGCCCAGGCAGTCAGAGAGTTCTGTACAGGAGCCAGCTGAGTCTCTGCTTCTGTTCTCAGAATCTGTTGGCTCGCAAACACGGGCACAGGCAAGCAGCATTCTGCATTTTGAAGAAGAGGGAGTATGCAGTGATGCGCAACAGCTGTGTCTCTCTCAATCTGAAGAGGCGGGTGAGCCAGTGCCGATGGACAGCACACCGCAGAACGCATCTTATGATGATGATGATGAGACTCAGGTGCCAGGTTTTGTGGAGCATGGTGCTGCCCAGACTATCCAACAGCAGCAGGTGTTGGAAGAGGGTAGTGGAGATGATGAAGTCCGAGACCCAACATGGCGTGAGCAACAGGAAGGTCGTGGGAGCAGCTCTGAGGAAGAGATTGTCCCAACGGTACAAAGAGGAGGGAGAGGTAGGCTGCAGACTCGCTTGCCTGTAGCCTCCAGTTTGGCACCTGTTGGGAGCAGTTCTCTTAGAAATGTCAAAATTGGCGCTCCCATGACTTGCACTGCGTGGTCCTTTTTTGACAGACTTGTAGATGATATTTGCTATGTTCAATGCAAGCTGTGTAAGCAAAAAGTTAAAAGAGGTAAAAATATCAGTAACCTGAATACCACAAATATGTGGAAACATGTACGGACAAAGCACGTAGCTGAGTTACAAAGACACACTGGAGATGTAGGCCAACTACAGCAGCACCTACATCTTCAGGTCGTGTTCGAGCCTCTACCTCCAGCTCACACACACCTGGTTCGGCTTCCTCACAGGATCTCCATGGAAGAACCTCGGTCACTGTTGTCCATAGACAAACTGTTATTCCACCCACAGCAGCAAGTTCACAGTCATCGTCACACTCCCAGAACAAAAAACAGCCATCGGTACCACAGGCATGGGATAAAAGACGGCCATACTCGGCAAACCATCCACGAGCACAGGCTCTGAATGCTGGCATTGCAAAACTCCTGTCCATTGAAATGCTGTCATTCAGGCTGGTGGAGACTGACAGTTTCAGGAACTTTATGGCATTGGCAGTCCCACAATATAATGTGCCAAGCCGATTTTATTTCAGCAGGCAAGCTGTCCCTGCTCTGCAAAAACATGTCGAGGGAAACATTAAACATGCGCTACTAAACGCCGTCAGTAGCAGGGTCCACCTGACCACCGATGCGTGGACCAGTACCCATGGCCAGGGACGATACCTTTCCCTCACTGCCCATTGGGTCAATGTTGTGGAGCCGGGTACAGATCTTGCCAGTGGCGCTGTACGTGTTCTGTCAACTCCAAGGATTGCAGGAATCCAGTCTGTACACATTGATTCCTCCTCCTACTTCAGTTCCTCAGAATCATCGCTGCACGAGCCGTCACGGTATAACTCCACATGGACCCGTGAACGCTTACCTGTTGCGACCGATATGAGCACAGCCGTGGCCAAACGTCAGCAGGCCGTCCTGAAATTAATTTCCATGGGGAATCGAAGCCACACAGCGCAGGAGCTCTGGGATGCCATCAAGCAGGAGAGCGACTTGTGGTTAAAGTCAGCTAATCTCCAGCCAGGCTTGGTAGTGTGTGACAATGGCCGAAATCTGGTGGCAGCTCTGGGCCTTGGCAACCTCACTCACATACCATGTCTGGCACATGTGCTCAACTTGGTCGTGCAGAGTTTTTTGAGGGACTATCGGGATCTTGATGCACTGCTGCACAAGGTCCGCCTACAGTGCGCTCACTTGCGACGTTCCAGCATGGCCAGATCGCGCATTGCAGCTCTGCAAGTCAGATTTTGCCTTCCTGAACATCGCATCATATGTGACGTACCCACCAGGTGGAATTCCACGTTACATATGTTGGAGCGGTTGTGTGAGCAGCAGCCAGCAGTAATGGAGTATCAGCTGCAACAGGCGCAATCAACTCGCAATTTGCGCCGTTCACACTTCACCACTACTGAGTGGGCCTCTATGAAGGACATCTGCGACGTTTTGCATGCGTTTGATGTCTCAACGCGGATGGCGAGTGCAGATGATGCACTAGTCAGCATGACTGTCCCCCTTATCTGCCTGCTTCAGAAATCACTGAAACAACTAAAGGAAGAGGTTTTGGAAGAGGTGGAGGATGAGGAGTCACAAATTCAATTACCTTCAGGACAGTCAGCGCAACGTGGTTCCTCACAAAGGGCTGGGCAGGGCTCACTTTGTGAGGAGGATGAGGAGGAGGAGGAGTCAATGGAGGAGGAAGAAATCCCTACAGAGGGAGGTACACAACGCTCTAGTCAGTATGTAGAGCGAGGGTGGGGTGATGCAGAGGAGGCAGAGATGACGCCTCTTCCAGAGGACAGCCTTTGTTGGCCAGTTGGGAGTCTGCAGCACATGGTTGATTTCATGCTTCAGTGCCTGAGAAACGACCGCCGCATCGCCCACATTCTCAGCACGTCAGATTATTGGGTGTACACCCTCCTAGACCCTCGCTACCGGGACAACTTACAAACCCTCATCACACCGGTGAACCGGGACCGTAAAATGCAGGAGTACCAAGACACACTGGTGCAATCCATACTGTTGTACATTCCAGCCGAGAGAGCTGCTGCTGCTGCTACTGCTTTACAAAGCAGCTCTGTGCGTCGAGGCAGTGTAGACACCTCTACAACAAGAGGGAGCAGAAGCAGCGCCTCTGCACAGGGCAAGAACTGTATGTTACAAATGTGGCAAAGTTTTGTGACAGCGCCAGCAAGGTCTACACCATCCGAGACGGCTCCAGTCACCAGGAAGAAACGTTTCCGTAAGATGGTGACAGACTACTTGACTTTCCCTCTAAGTGTACTCCCAGATGCCTCTTCCCCTTTCAAATTTTGGGTCTCTAAGTTGGATACATGGCCAGAACTTAGCCAGTATGCATTGGAGGTGCTGGCTTGCCCTGCTGCCAGTGTATTATCTGAGCGTGTCTTTAGTGCTGCAGGTGGTGTAGTAACAGACCGTCGCATGTGACTATCTTCAGAGAATGTAGACCGGCTTACTTTTCTGAAAATGAACAAGGCATGGATCTCACCTGAATTTGCCTGTCCGTTTTCAGATTAAATAACTGTTTGGCAACGTTTTCCATGTCTCCTGTTATGTTCATCTTTCTACCACCTGAACTCTGCTCCCTGGGCTACAACACCGCCATTTGTTGCTCGTAAGTAATTGGCAGGGGTACTGACTCCTGGCAAGCCTGGTTACAGCGCGACAGCTGTTTCCTGGCAGTGTGAACGTCAATTATCCTCCAATAAGTTGTGCTGTCGTGTTGCATTCGGGTTAGCCGACTCTATGGTGCCTGCAGTTTAGGTGATTCCTATGTGTGCTGTGGGATATGTAAATAAAGGCGGTTTCCATTGTGACAATAGGACAAGCACCCACTGTAGGACTGTGTGATTTGGTAACTGCGGACGGCTTGCGTCCTGTCAACTTACATTTTCATGGGTGCGTTCTTCTACCCGTCCGGGTCCAGTACCGTCAAGTGGTTCTCCCAGTGCCTTGGCCTAGGTGCCTCCATCTCCGTATCCGAGTTCCAGCAACGTCTGCTGTCCTTGTAGTGCTTTGGAGCACAGGTACCTCCTGCTTAGTAACCGTGTCACAGTAACGTCAGCTGGTACTCGTTGTGACATTGCCTCTTTTCCTTCTGCTACCCGTCCGGGTCCAGTACCGTCAAATGGTTCTCCCCAGTGCCTTTGGCCTAGGTGCTCCATCTCCGTATCCGAGTTCCAGCAACGTCTGCTGGTCCTTGGTAGTGCTTTGGAGCACAGGTACCTCCTGCTTAGTAACCGTGTCACAGTAACGTCAGCTGGTACTCGGTTGTGACATGCCTCTTTCCTTTGCTACCTCCGGGTCCAGTACCGTCAAGTGGCTCTCCCCAGTGCCTTGGCTAGGTGCCTCCATCTCGTATCCGAGTTCCAGCAACGTCTCTGGTCCTTGGTATGCTTTGAGCACAGTACCTCCTGCTTAGTAACGTGCACAGTAACGTCAGCTGGTACTCGGTTGTGACATTGCTCTTTTCCTTCTGCTACCCGTCCGGGTCCAGTACCGTCAAGTGGTTCTCCCCAGTGCCTTTGGCCTAGGTGCCTCCATCTCCGTATCCGAGTTCCAGCAACGTCTGCTGGCCCTTGGTAGTGCTTTGGAGCACAGGTACCTCCTGCTTAGTAACCGTGTCACAGTAACGTCAGCTGGTACTCGGTTGTGACATTGCCTCTTTTCCTTCTGCTACCCGTCCGGGGTCCAGTACCGTCAAGTGGCTCTCCCCAGTGCCTTTGGCCTAGGTGCCTCCATCTCCGTATCCGAGTTCCAGCAACGTCTGCTGGTCCTTGGTAGTGCTTTGGAGCACAGGTACCTCCTGCTTAGTAACCGTGTCACAGTAACATCAGCTGGTACTCGGTTGTGACATTGCCTCTTTTCCTTCTGCTACCCGTCCGGGTTCCAGCACAGTCAGCTGATCCTCGTTACTTCCATTGTCTCTTGCTCCATCTGATACCCGTCAGGGTTCCAGTAACGTCAGCTGTTTCTCGGAAATTAGACGACCTTAAAGACCACCCAGAAGAAGATGACGACAACAAGGACGACGAGCATGAAGCCAACCAGCCTGAACACCATCACAAAGAAAAAATAAAAGATTAACCATAAGAAGATCACCAACAGGACAAAGAAGGTTAAGACAAACTACAAGATACAGAACAAGAGACAGAAGAACAATAAGCAGAAGATCAAAAAGCAGAAGAACATGAAGTATAAGACCAAAATGAAGAGCAAAATATATGCTCTAAATTCTAAGCAGAAGAAGACTAAGCAGTGTATGGGGGTGAGTCCGTTCCTCCTCGTGGTGCCCCTGGAAAATGCCTGCTGCTGCAGGCTAAACTGAACACGGACAAATACTGTTGTAATTTAAATCTTTTGTGACAGCAAGAACGGAAGGATGAACAATTCATACTTTTACAGATTACAAGTACAGGAATCTCTGTCACAAATAAGAATATGATGAAGAAGATGAAAAGGAAGAAGATGAAGAATTTGAATATGAAGAAGATTAATTAGTTTAATAATAACAATATGAGTAATGTAAACAAAAACATGAATAGCAAGAAGTTTAACCCTTAACGACCAAGCCATTTTGTAGGTTAAAGACCAGGCCAATTTTTACATTTCTGACCACTGTCTCTTTATGAGGTTATAACTCTGGAACGCTTCAACGGATCTTGGCGATTCTGAGATTATTTTCTCAAGACATATTGTACTTCATGATAGTGGTAAAATTTCTTCAATATAACTTGCGTTTATTTATGAAAAAAACGGAAATATGGCAAAAATTTTGAAAATTTTGCAATTTTCAAACTTTTAATTTTTATGCCATTAAATCAGAGAGATATGTCACAAAAATTAGTTAATAAATAACATTTCCCACATGTCTACTTTACATCAGCACAATTTTGGAACCAAAATTTTTTTTTGTTAGGAAGTTATAAGTGTTAAAAGTTGACCAGCAATTTCTCATTTTTCCAACAAAATTTACAAAATCATTTTTTTTAGGGGCCACCTCACATTTGAAGTGAATTTGAGGGGTCAATATGACAGAAAATACCCAAAAGTGACACCATTCTAAAAACTGCACCCCTCAACGTGTTCAAAGCCACATTCAAGAAGTTTATTAACCCTTTAGGTACTTCACAAGAATTGAAGCAATGTGGAAGGAAAAAATTAACATTTAACTTTTTTTCCCAAAATTTTTCTTTCGACACAATTTTTTTAAATTTTGTCAAGGGTATCAGTAGAAAATGAACCACAATATTTGTTGTACAATTTCTCCTGAGTACATCGATACCCCATGTGTGGGTGTAAACCACTATTTGGGCGCATGGCATAGCTCGGAAGGGAAGCAGCGCCATTTGACTTTTTTGGCTGGAATTGAGATTGGACGCCATGTCGCATTTGGAGAGTCCCTGTGTGCCTAAACAGTGGAAACCCCCCACAAGTGACCCCATTTTGGAAACTAGACCCCCCAAGTAACTTATCTAAATGTGTTGTGAGAGCTTTTAACCCCCAAGGGCTTCACAGAAGGTTATAACGTAGAGCCGTAAAATTAAAAAATCATGTTTTTTCCACAAAAATGATCTTTTCATCCCAATTTTTATTTTCCAAAGGATAAAAGGACCCCAAAAGTTATTGTGCAATTAGTCCTGAGTACGCTGATACCCTATATGTGGGGGTAAACCACTATTTGGGTGCATGGCAGAGCTCGGAAGGGAAGCAGCGCCATTTGACTTTTTTGGCTGGAATTGAGATTGGACGCCATGTCGCATTTGGAGAGTCCCTGTGTGCCTAAACAGTGGAAACCCCCCACAAGTGACCCCATTTTGGAAACTAGACCCCCCAAGTAACTTAATTAAATGTGTAGTGAGAGCTTTGAACCCCAAGGGCTTCACAGAAGGTTATAACGTAGAGCCGTAAAATTAAAAAATCATGTTTTTTCCACAAAAATGATCTTTTCATCCCAATTTTTATTTTCCAAAGGATAAAAGGACCCCAAAAGTTATTGTGCAATTAGTCCTGAGTACGCTGATGCCCCATATGTGAGGGTAAACCACTATTTGGGTGCATGGCAGAGCTCGGAAGGGAAGCAGCGCCATTGGACTTTTTTGGCTGGAATTGAGATTGGACGCCATGTTGTATTTGGAGAGCCCCTGTGTGCCTAAACAGTGGATACCCCCCACAAGTAACCCCATTTTGGAAAGTAGACCCCCCAAGGAACTTATCTAGATGTGTGGTGAGAGCTTTGAACCCCAAGGGCTTCACAGAAGGTTATAACGTAGAGCTGTAAAATTAAAAAATCATATCTTTTCCACTAAAATGATCTTTCCACCCCCAATTTTTATTTCCCAAAGGGTAAAAGGACCCCAAAAGTTATTGTGCAATTTGTCCTGAGTACGATGATACCCCATATGTGGGGGTAAACCACTATTTGGGCGCATGGCAGAGCTTGGAAGTTAAGCAGCGCCATTTGACTTTTTTTGGCTGGAATTGAGATTGGACGCCATGTCGCATTTGGAGAGTCCCTGTGTGCCTAAACAGTGGAAACCCCCACAAGGGACCCCATTTTGGAAACTAGACCCCCCAAGGAACTTATCTAGATGTGTGGTGAAAGCTATGAACCCCCAAGGGCTTCACAGAAGGTTATAACGTAGAGCAGTAAAATTAAAAAATCATATCTTTTCCACAAAAATGATCTTTCCACCCCCAATTGTTATTTTCCAAAGGGTAACAGGACCCCAAAAGTTATTGTGCAATTTGTCCTGAGTATGCTGATACCCCATATGTGGGGGTAAACCACTATTTTGACGCATGGCAGAGCTGGAAAGGGAAGGAGCGCCTTTTTCAAATGCAGATTTTGATGGAATGGTCTGCGGGTGTCATGTCACGTTTGGAGAGCCCCTGATGTGCCTAAACAGTAGAAACCCCCCACAAGTGACTCCATTTTGGAAACTAGACCCCCCAAGGAACTAATCTAGATGTGTGGTGAGCACTTTGAACCCCCAAGTGCTTCACAGAAGTTTATAACGTAGAGCCGTGAAAATAAAAATATCATATTTTTTTCCACAAAAATAATCTTTTTGCCCCCAAATTTTTATTTTTATAAGGGTAACAGGATAAATAGGACCCCAAAAGCTATTGTGCAATTTGTCCTGAGTACGCTGATATCCCATATGTGGGGGGGAACCACTATTTTGACGCATGGCAGAGCTCGGAAGGGAAGGAGCACCGTTTTTAAATGCAGACTTTGATGGAATGGTCTGCGGGTGTCATGTCACGCTTGGAGAGCCCTGATGTGCCTAAACAGTAGAAACCCCCCACAAATGACCCCATTTTGCAAACTAGACCCCCAAGGAACTTATCTAGATGTGTGGTCAGCACTTTGAACCCCAAGGGCTTCACAGAAGTTTATAATGTAGAGCCGTGAAAATAAAAAAATCATATTTTTTTCCACAAAAATTACCTTTTTGCCCCAAATTTTTATTTTTATAAGGGTAACAGGAGAAATAGGACCCCAAAAGCTATTGTACATTTTGTCCTGAGTACGCTGATACCCCATATGTGGGGGGAACCACTGTGATCGCCTTACTGCGATCTTTGGGAGGCACAATGAACAAATCCACAAAAGGTGAAGAATTGGTTTTCTTTTTTACGCCGTTCCTCGTGCGGTATTAGTGATTAGGCGACTTTATTCCTCGGATCGGTGCGATTACAGCGATACCAGATTTACACCCTTTTTTCATGTTTAGCTTCTGTCACACACTAAAAGATGCTTTTTCTTGGAATAATTTTTTGTAAGAAATTTTTGCATCGCCGTATTTTGAGAGCTATAATTTTTCCATATTTCGGCCGACAGAGTTATCTGTGGGCTTATTTTTTGCGGGACGAGCTGACGTTTTTATTGGTACCATATTCAGGCACATAACGTTTTTTGATCGTTTCCTATTCCGATTTTTGTGGAATCAGAATGAACAAAAACCAGCAATTCAGGAATTGTTTTTTTTTTTTTTCCTCCGTTCCGTGTGTGGAAAAATTGATAAAGCAGCTTTATTCTTCGGGTCACTATGGTTACGGCGATTCCTCATTTATATATATTTTTTTATGTTTTGGCGTTTTTTACACAATAAAAAATTTTATAGAAAAAATAATTATTTTTGCATCAGTTTATTCCGCGAGCTATAACTTTTTTATTTTTTTGCTGATGATGTTGTATAGCGGCTTGTTTTTTGCGGGACAAGATGACGTTTTCAGCAGTACCATGATTATTTATATCTGACTTTTTGATCGCGTGTTATTGCACTTTTTCCAAGCGGTATAATGATACCGGTTGGAAAAAGTATAATTTACTACTTTTTTGTGTTTTTTTTTACGGCTTTCACTGAAGGGGTTAACTAGGGTTACGCTTTTATAGATGGGATGTTTACGGACGGACATGTGTATGTTTTTTGTTTTTTATTTTTTTTATTACATAAAATGTGTATTTTTCAGTGGATTTTTTTTAAATTATTTTTTAATATTTTTTTTACAATTTTTTTAAAAAAATGATTTTTTTTAACTTGTCCCTTTATGGGACTTTCACTTTTTTTTTACTTTTTATTGCAGTTACAATGCATTGCAATGCTCTGGCATTGCAATGCATTGCAACTATAGTGGAAGCTGCTGTGACAATGATCACAGCAGCTTCCCGTAGCTAAATGACCCGGAGGTTGTCTTGACAACCCCCGGGTCATCAAGGCAGAGATCGGCCCCTGCAAATACATTGCAGGGTGCTGATCTGAGGCAGAGGGAGCTCCCTACCCTCTGCCTCCCCCACTGAGCTCTGCGATCGCGCTCGATCGCAGCAGTCAGGGGGTTAACAGCCAGGGGCGGTGGGGGCTCCGCTCCTGGCTGTCAGTGCAGGAAGCCTGGCCACTGCAGCGCCGGCTCCTGCACTGATCGCGCTGGGGAAGCTGAAATTTCAGCTTCTCCTGCGCGATCGCTGCTGTGTTTGGTCAGTCAGATTGACTGACCTATCACAGCGCTGTGAGTGCGGGGACCGACGGCAAAGGTCCCCGCACAGCTTGCCGTGCCTGTCAGCTGTCTGTGACAGCTGTCGGCACTGATCTACCACTGCGTGTTTACACGCAGTGGTAGATCAAAGCCATGACGTGCAGAGTCCGTCCTGGTGTCGGAACTGGCACCTTGCCATGACGGACTCTGCACGTCAGTGGACATTAAGGGGTTAAGAAGAAGATTAAGAAGGTGAAGATGAAGAATAATTTGATGAGAAAGATGATGCTGCTGCTGAAGATTATGAAGGAGAAAGTGTGGCACTGGCAAAAGTTAAAAAGGTGAAGAGCATGGAAGTTGTGAAACATACATATTTGCCAAAATAGAAAAAAGGTTAACAACATTGTCAATTTGTTTGTCAATCCGAACATCTTTACAAAAAAAAATATTTAATGCTATTCCATTTGATTGGGTTAAATATCTATGCCTTTAATGTCTCCTCAACCTCCCCCAATACATTCTACATTAGTCTTTGCTGTTTTCCTTCATGTACAATTAACCAACAAGGCAAGAATGTTTTTTTTTAATGTCAATATTTGGTTCCTATAGACTTACATGGGACTTCCGGTATCGGAATCGGATATCGACGATATTTAGTGATATCGGCGATACCATTCCGATCCGATATTTTTAGATATCGAGCAGTATCGCTCAACACTACTGGTTGGTGACAATTCTAGACTGGCGCTACAAGGAGAACTTTCAATCTCTCCTTCCAGAGGCAGGCAGGTGTATTAAAAAGGTGCTGTACCAGATTGCCCTTGTGGCGGAATTATTAAAAAAATTACCATCTGAAAACGTTGGCAGCAGAGGTCACAGTTCATTGGACAACGAAGGAGTACAGGCAAGAGAGACAAAACTCCAATCCAGCAGAGGCAGGGGGACTGCACCTCAAGGAAGTAACCAGCAAAATGCGCGTTGAGTCTTCTGCACAATTGGTCGGCATTAATATGGGTAAGAAGATATGATTTCTCAGGTTTTTGAGTTTATATGGCATTTTACCAGCCACCTTTTTTAACCTTTGGTAACCATTTTGGTAACTACTTTAGATTAATGATTACATTGCTATATGGGCATTATGAGCTTGGTTCGTCAGGTTTTATTTAGTCGCCTCTTGCCCTTCTATGTGAATGGGTGAGTTCCTTTCGGTACATGTACATACATACATCTTTTTTAATCGTGCACTGTGCATTTTATTGACTAATGTGTGTTTACTTTCATTCATGTTCCGGGCTTCCCATGTGGTCATAATATATACCTTCCTTTGTCTCATAGTTCAATTGCTGCCCACCTGTCTTTTAATTTATTTCTGTTAACTATAGTATGGATTTTCTTGCACTAAATATTTGTGTTCAATATTTTTTTATCAATAATGCTATTTGTACTTTTAGAAAAATAAGCTCTGGACTAATATTTTTCATGCTGTATCCATACTCATTTTTGGGATCTATAAGCTCTCTATAGCTCTCAAGAATTCCCTGAAAATGCTGACAGGCTGACTCTAATAAAAATGAACAAGGATTGGATTGGGCCAGACTTCTCTGCACCACCGAATGATAACAGAGAAACATAACCTCAAATACAGTGTCTTTTTTTGGGAGGTGTATTCCTATGAACCTTTTCACACCAGCACATGGGCATACACTTGCTGATTTTGGCTATTTGGTGTTATCCTCCTCCTTCTCCTCATCCTCATCATCCACCAACACTAGATCACCATGGTGACAGTGGTAAGTGATGCAAAAGCCATGAAATTATGTTAAAGGGCTTTTATGATACCCGAAAAAAAATGTTTACACATTATGTTGATGTGCACCCCCCAGGGGGAAATGTTTGTCAGCCCATACACTTAGTGTATGGGCATTACAAGTATAGGAGACCCACTCCTTTAAACTGGGAAGACATTTTTCAGAGGCCATCCTTCACGTCTCTTCCGACACCACCACTAGATCACCAGGGTGAATGTGTTCTGTGATACAACAGCCACATTACTGTTTTAACGGGTGTTTATGATGCCCGTAAAAAATTGTTGACACAGTATGTTGATGTGTACTCCCCAGGGGGAAATGTTTGTCAGCCCATACATTTTGTGTATGGGCATTACAAGTATAGGATACCGGCTCCTTTCTGGTAAAATTTTTTATGAGACCCTCCTTTTTGTTTCTTCCAAGGGAGATAGTGGTGTGTTCAAATTTGGGGCTGGCCTTGCATTCACTGCATAGCCAAACAGTGTGTGAGACCCAGTTCCTAATAATGGTAACTGTAGGGGTTGGTCAGCTAATTCAACAAAGCAATTCTCCACTTTTGGGTCTCTATCCTCAACATTGCAATTCTCCACTTTAGTTTCTTCAGCCTCAACACTGAAATGCTCCACTGACAAGTGTTCTTTAGCCTCAACACAGCATTGCTCCATTGCCGGTTCTTCATCCTCAACACTGCAATTCTCCACTTTAGTTTCTTCAGCCTCAACACTGAAATATTCCACTGCAGGTTTCCCAGACTCAACAATGACATTTGTTGTGAATGTGCTAGAAATGAATTCTGAGCAGAAGCTCCCTCTGGTGGTTACAAACAGTACTGAACTATCCAATGAAGATTGTGAAGATTGGCGATCAGGTGTTACTGACTGGTCTTATATAAGGGAGGTTCCCTCCCATCAGGGTTGCCGGTGATCAATTGTTCTGGTCTCATCTTTGATTCCTGTTCACTTTGAAGCTTGCTGTTTCGTGCCTGCATCTTCTGCTAACAGATAAGACATTTTCTTCTTTTAGTTTTTTGTGCTTGCTTTTTGCATTTTGTCCTGCACTTCTGTGGGGGTCTGCCGGGTCCCCTCCGGGGGCTTGTGCTCCTCTCAGTTTAGTTCAGCCACTGTTGTTTGTTCATTTGCCTTTTCCAGTTTTTTCAGTGGCTGCTGTTTAGTTTTTGGTACACCAGAGAACTAATTTAGATGGTATAGGTCGTGTGATCTCAGGTGTTTTTGTAATTAGTAGAGTTGGTACTTTTCAGGGTTTTTTGGGATTGCAGTAAGTGTCCTTCCTATCCTTTTCTATTTAGGAAGTTTGGGCCCCAACGTTTGCTCATACTATTTTCTGTCTGTGTCTGTATTTCCTCTTGTCTAACCGCCATTACATGTTTGGGGGCTTTCTATGTTCTTTGGGGATCTGCTCCGGGGCAGATAGTTTTCCTCTTTGTGTCTTAAGGTGTAGTTAGCTTCTTAGGCTGTGACGAGGCGTCTAGGACCAAAGTAGGTACGCTCCACGGCTGCCTTTAGTTGTGGTGGTTAGTCAGGGTACTGCAATCCCATAGATTCCAACCTCTCTGGTGTATTTCCTTTTTTGCTTGCTCTCCTCAGCTACCAAATGATAACAGTCATTCTCCACTGCCGGGTCTTCATCCTCAACACTGACATTCTCCTCAAAAATTCACTACATAGCCAAACAGTATGGGAGTACCAAAATTTCTAGGAACTATACTTTGAGGTGTCCATCCAGTATGTTGGTTCAAAGGGTTATTGGGGTGTGTGTAACTTTGGGGCAGGGCAGGCCTTGAATTCAATGCATAGGCAAACAGTATGGCAGTACCAAATAAAGATTAATGGGAACTTTGACGAGGTCGCTCTCCTTTTATCTTTATCTATTTTATGGAGTGATCCATTAGCTCTTTCCTATTTTTTGTATTTCTATTCCTGTTTTTTTGGGATCGTGGTTCCGGATCATTGTTGGATGCGAATATTTTCTGGAAGAACTGTTGTAATTTACCTGGCTTCAATTTCCAAGTCATTTGGAATTTCCAATGGATTGGGATATATTGCAGGACTGTTGGACGGGGTTGACAGACTGTTTTGGATAAAGTGCGCCCTCTTCTCCGTTTCAGGAGGAGACGTAAAGACGAGATAGGGTCTTGTTGTTTCTTTTTTGTCTTTTGTTGGTTGGAGTTGGGGGTGGAAGCATTTATATAATATTTGTCACACTGGTCACTGGAGTTATAATTTCAGCTGCAATTGGATTAAAGAATGTGGGGCAATTTGTTCTGAGGAGGGAAAAACCCTGGAAGAATGAGGATTGTGAGTTGGAATGTCAGGGGCTTGACATCTGTTATGAAACGGCAAGCTGTGTTTAAATTTTTGAATGAGGTCAAGCCGTCAGTGATTTGTTTGCAAGAAACTCACATGGTATAAGAGAACACATTTCCTAGCCAAAAGATGGGTACAGGCGGTGTATCACATGACTTATTCAATGTATTCCAGAGGGGTTAGCATCCTCATCTGCTCCGGTGTACCTTTTGATTATAATAAAGTGATTATAGACCAGATGGGTAGATTTATATGCCTGCTTTGTAGATTTTATGGCTCCTTGATGTGGCTGGTTTCCATATATATTACATCACCATATTGTGGGAAACTGCTTCACAGGGTCTTAGAGGTAGTGGAAGAATACCTGGGAGTACCATTTCGGATAGTGATTATGGATAGGATATTTAAAATGCCGACAATTCCACGCTCCGTCAAAATCAGGCAAGGGAATCACAGAGTTCAGACGAGTTGCATACTTTATTAAAGGCTATCAAACTACGCGTTTCATGGACGTCCTGTCCACTTCCTCAGGTACATAGCCATTGGAGGTCCACTCCAACAGCTACAGGAACCTTTCCTTTCTACAAGAAAAAATGTAAAACTGTCCATTTATAATGACCACGGACAAGATAAAGATCCCCAACTCACATCAGGACTACAAGATCCCAGGTACTTTCAGCTGCATCACATCTAATGTGGTGTACCTAATTATTTGTACTAAATGTCCAACTGGAGGTCTGTATGTGGGGAGACCGGGCAAAAACTGAGAACAAGGATGAATTCACATCGCCACACAATAAGAGAAAAAAGAATGTATCTACCTGTTGCAAAACATTTTTATATCCTTGGTCATAGCATGATGGACGTGTCTGCAAATGGAGATTCTGATTTGGCTGTAATACTATTGTAGGAACTCGAGGATTCTGATAGCGTGGGGCAATGAACAATCAGAGACGGGTTTCTTTGAATGCAAATAATGTATTTGTGAAACAGCAAAACACCCAAAAACAATATTCAAACAACCCGTAGTGACATGCAATGAGTCCATATATATATACACAAGTCCAGTTATATGAATCCGGATATATAAGTCCTTGAACCTCTATAGCGAGGGTGGTAAAGTTCTTACGACGGAGTCCTCACACAAATGTGACCACAAGGTAAGTCTGATGCACAGGTAACGTGGCTGGATTTACACACTGCTGGTGTGTGAAGAGTCAGATCCAGGTATGCAGAAAACACAGGGAGGTCCAGGAACAAGTTAATCTCAGTTGTGGCTTAATTCAGTGAAGTCCAACAACAAGTTCATATGTCAGTAAGATTCCAGTAACAGTTCCAACAGCTCTCACCAGAGGTAATGCACGAAGGGTTAAACAGCAACAGTTCAGAAACACAGTTCTTATCAGATGGAGTGAACCAAGGGTTAAATTCCCAAGTCAACAGGTTAGTGATAACACAGTACGTGCAACTTACATATGCAGAGAATGTCCAGAGCCATGGGTAGAAACTGCTGTGGCTGAGAAACACCTGAAGATAAGGTTATGCACTTTCCTGGTAAATACACAAAAGATCTGTGAGGAACAAAGCAGCTGGGTTGCAGGGAAACGGAAGCAGAATACTCCAGCAGAGAAGCCAGCACCTGAGCCGGGTTTTAAACAAACGAACAGGAAGTAGGGCACACAAAACAGCAAACTCCATTTTAACAAAGGGCAAAATCATTGACAAAGTTACCTAGAAAACCCGGAATACTGACATTACTCCCCCCTAAAGACGGCCTCCGGACGGTCCTGGACCAGGCCTGTCCGGGTATCTCCGATGAAACTGAGCAATCTTCAGAGGCGCATTGATGTTACTTACTGGTTCCCAAGAATCATTTTCAGGAGAGTAACCTTGCCATCTAACTAGATACTGAAGCCGGTTTCTATGAAGTCTCGAATTAACAATATCCTGTACCACGAATTGTTCTTCGCCATCAACCAACACTGGTGGAGGGGAGGTACGATACGTCCCTGAAACGTGTTAGGAGAGACTGGTTTTAATAAGGAAACATGAAATACTGGGTGTACCTTTAAAGTCCGTGGTAGCTTCAACCGACAGGCAACAGAGCTCACAATCCCAGTGATCTTGAATGGACCGATGAATTTCTGTCCCAGTTTCTGCGAAGGAACACCCAATTTTAGATTCTTGGTGGACAACCAAACCGAGTCTCCTACCTTATACATAGGTGCTGGTTTCCGCAATCTATCGGCCGACTTCTTGTAACGCTCCTGTGCTGTGGTCAGGGAGTCCTTCAAAACTTCAAGATTACGTTGCAACGCCGTCACTCTGTCTTCAACCGCTGGTACCGAAATCGTAACCGGAGACCTAGGCAAAATACTTGGATGATAACCCAGTTTGGCAAAAAAAGGCGTTACCTTCGTGGAACTGCTTTGGGAGTTGTTGTACGAAAATTCCGCTAGAGGAAGTAGCTTCAGCCAATCGTCCTGCAAATGACTGACGTAACAGCGTAGATATTGCTCCAAGGTTTGATTTGTCCGTTCGGTCTGCCCGGTGGTCTGAGGATGGTATGCAGAAGACAAGCAAACATTAATGTGGAGCGCAGAACAAAATCCTTTCCAAAATCTAGAGGTAAATTGTATTCCCCGGTCAGAAATGATGTCATCTGGTACCCCATGCAGCCGGAAAATGTTCTGGATAACTAGATCTACTGTCTCTGTAGCTGAGGGAAGACCAGCACACGGAATGAAATGAGCAGCTTTCGTTAAACGATCTACTACCACCAAAATAGTATTTTTACCACCAGAGGTGGGTAACTCCACAATAAAGTCCATCGAAATAGACCCCCAAGGGCGAGACGGTACAGGTAGCGGTTTAAGAAGACCAGTAGGTGAAACGCGAGGAACCTTGTACCGGGCACAAACTTCACAAGAGCAGACATAGTCATTCACATCCTTCAAGCAGGTAGGCCACCAAAAAAAACGAGTTAACAATTCCTGCGTCTTCTGTACCCCCCTATGACCAGCCAATTTAGAGTCGTGGACCAATTTGAGAACTCGAAGTCTTACAGCCTCTGGGACATAAATACATCGATCTCTAAGCCACACACCATTCCGAAGGACAAGATTCACATTGTCAGGTGGAGCTGCAAGAAATACATCACCGTCATAGGCCAGCTTGATCTCCTGCCACAAGTCCCGGTTCCGGAGCACTCCAACGAAATTGGCCTCCGACAAGATGGTCTTCGACGGGGTCCCAGGCACGGAATCCACGGTATGGATTCGGGATAATGCATCAGCTTTCCCATTACGTGAACCTGGGCGGTACGAAATAATAAAATTAAACTGGTTCAAGAACAAACTCCACCTAGCTTGTCGAGGAGAAAGACACCTGGCAGACTTAAGGAATTCCAAATTGCGATGATCCGTGAGTACTACTACCTGCTGAGTTGCCCCCTGCAAATGGTGTCTCCATTCCTTAAAGACAGAAATAATTGCCAAAAGTTCCTTATCTGCCACATCATAGTTCAGTTCTGCAGAAGATAACCTACGAGAGAAGAAGGCACACGGGTGCAGCAAACCTTTGTCTCCGGTACGTTGTGAGAGGATAGCTCCCAATGCACAGTCAGACGCGTCCACCTCCACGATAAAAGGCTGTGCAGGATCCGGATACATCAATATTGGAGCCGTGGTAAAACAACCCTTCAGGCGATCAAAGGCTTCCTGAGCTTGCGAAGACCATTCAAACTTCTTCCCCTTCTTGGTGAGGAGAGTGATGGGACGGACAATTTCTGAAAAATTTCGGATAAACCGTCTATAAAAGTTAGCAAAGCCAATGAATCGTTGTACCTCCTTAATGTTTCCTGGTACCGGCCAGTCCAAGATTGCCTGGATCTTGCTGGACTCCATATTCAATCCCTGAGGCGAGATAACATAGCCTAAAAATTGAATTTCAGAACAATGGAACTCACACTTTTCGAGTTTGATGTACAAATGATTATCTCTCAAACGTCTAAGTACGGTTTTGACATGTTCCTGATGTTCCTGTAAGGAGTCAGAAAAGATTAAGATGTCATCAAGGTAAATTACCACATATTGGTCCAATAAATCCCTGAAAATGTCGTTGGCTAAATGTTGAAAAGCAGCAGGAGCGTTACAGAGTCCGAATGGCATCACCAAATATTCAAAATGTCCATACCGGCATCTAAAAGCTGTCTTCCATTCGTCTCCGGGCCGTATACGGAGTAAATTATATGCCCCACGAAGATCTAATTTGGTAAATACTTTGGCCTGGTGAACTCTTTCCAACAATTCTGGAATTAGGGGCAACGGGTACCTGTTACGAATGGTTACCTTATTTAACTCCCGGTAGTCAATGCAGGGTCTTAGAGTACCATCCTTCTTCTTTACAAAGAATATTGGAGCTCCCGCTGGTGAAGAAGATGGTCGGATAAACCCCTTGGCTAAATTCTCATCTATATACTCTCGTAAAGATTTTAATTCCGGAGCCGCCAACGGGTAAACAAGGCCGAAAGGAATCGCTGCTCCAGGAAGCAATTCTATGGGGCAGTCATACGGTCTATGTGGGGGAAGTTGATCTGCCTTCCTTTTATCACAAATGTCTGAGAATTCCTGATAAATCAGAGGGAGAGTAGGTACCTGTATCACCTCTTCCAAGTTCTGGGTAACTGGAGCCGCTACAGTTGGACTGATGGTAGAACTGCACTTCGGGAGAAAGGTTATCTCCTTGGTTTCCCAATTGATGATTGGATTTTGTGACCGTAACCAGGGAATTCCTAAAATTACAGGAAAATGAGGAGAAGATATTAACATGGATGAAAGTGTTTCTTGATGGTCTGGTTCCATCTTTCACTCCAGAGGCACTGTCTCCCGATCTACTGGTCCAGAAACTAATGGGGAACCATCCACCGTTTCCATAGTGATTGGTGAAGCTCTTAGTTGTGTCTTTATACCATGTTCCTTTGCAAAAGAAGAATCCATGAAATTCCCACCTGCTCCAGAGTCTATCATGGCAGAACTTGATATCCACTGTTCCTCCCACTGAATCTGTATAGGAAGAGAACAATGTGAATATTTCTCCCCTTGATCTTTAGGGGAAGTCGGCATCAGTATTGGGGGAAAAACCGCATCTAGATGTAGACTGGTTTCCGAAACTTCAGACTCAGCGTCTGTGTTATCATAATCCCCTACTACCGCCAACACCTTGTTGGGTCGCCTAGGACATTTAGGACAATTGATGAGGAAATGGTCCGATTGACCACAATAGAAACATAAGCGCTCACGGAGACGGTGTTCGCGGCGTTCATTATTCTCACGTCTCTGCAGTGAGTCCACCTGCATAGGCACCTCCTCAGCCTCTCGCGGGTTTTTGCCTGTGGTTTCCCTGGACGGAAGAGAGTAATTAGTAATGCGATTTACAGCGGCCCATTTTTCTTGTCTGCGTTCAGTTAAACGGATATCAATACGTACACAGTGCTGTATAAACAATTCAAACTCCTGTGGAGACTCTGAACGAGCTAGCTCATCCTTGATTGCATTTGACAAACCTTTTCTAAAGATTGGTAATAAAGCATTGTTTTCCCACTGGGTGTCCACCACTAACCTTTTAAATTCGGTAACATATTCTATGACTGACCGTTTCCCCTGGCGTAAGGAAAGCAAGGCAGATTCAGCGGTAGCACGGCGGTTGGGATCGTCCAACATTTGCGCCATGGCTGTCAGAAAATTGTCCAAATTATTTAGACGGGTATCATGACTTTCAACCATAGGATTTGCCCAAGCCAGTGCCGTGATGTCAACAACATAATAATACATAGAACCTTAGATCTATCAGACCGGTAGTAGGAGGCATGTACATCAAAAAATAATATACATTGATTAACAAACCCACGGAATTGACTTCGGTCACCATTAAAACGGAATGGAGGCAATTTGGGCATACTGGTGGATGAGGTAGGCTCAGTAGGTAAGGCCTCCAGGACTCCTAACCTAGCACGTAGATCTTGGAGAGCCTGACCAAACCCTTTGCATTGTGGTTAACCCGAGACTCCAAGTCTCTAATCTGATTGTGTGCAGCCGCCACCTCCTGCTGCAAGGAGTTAACTATGGTGAACAATTTGTCTGCCCGTGTCTCCGTCATTGCCCCAGCAGAATCCTCTTTTTTAGGCTGGAGTATCCTGTAATACTATTGTAGGAACTCGAGGATTCTGATAGCGTGGGGCAATGAACAATCAGAGACGGGTTTCTTTGAATGCAAATAATGTATTTGTGAAACAGCAAAACACCCAAAAACAATATTCAAACAACCCGTAGTGACATGCAATGAGTCCATATATATATATACACAAGTCCAGTTATATGAATCCGGATATATAAGTCCTTGAACCTCTATAGCGAGGGTGGTAAAGTTCTTACGACGGAGTCCTCACACAAATGTGACCACAAGGTAAGTCTGATGCACAGGTAACGTGGCTGGATTTACACACTGCTGGTGTGTGAAGAGTCAGATCCAGGTATGCAGAAAACACAGGGAGGTCCAGGAACAAGTTAATCTCAGTTGTGGCTTAATTCAGTGAAGTCCAACAACAAGTTCATATGTCAGTAAGATTCCAGTAACAGTTCCAACAGCTCTCACCAGAGGTAATGCACGAAGGGTTAAACAGCAACAGTTCAGAAACACAGTTCTTATCAGATGGAGTGAACCAAGGGTTAAATTCCCAAGTCAACAGGTTAGTGATAACACAGTACGTGCAACTTACGTATGCAGAGAATGTCCAGAGCCATGGGTAGAAACTGCTGTGGCTGAGAAACACCTGAAGATAAGGTTATGCACTTTCCTGGTAAATACACAAAAGATCTGTGAGGAACAAAGCAGCTGGGTTGCAGGGAAACGGAAGCAGAATACTCCAGCAGAGAAGCCAGCACCTGAGCCGGGTTTTTAAACAAACGAACAGGAAGTAGGGCACAGAAAACAGCAAACTCCATTTTAACAAAGGGCAAAATCATTGACAAAGTTACCTAGAAAACCCGGAATACTGACATTGGCTTTTATCCTAAGTCATATTACAAGACTCGTTAAAGGGTTGATTGTGACTTGTAGGATCGCTACTTCCAAAAGGTGGCGCTATAGAGTACAAGTCCTCTTTGTTTGAAGAGGCAATTTGCATATTAAAATTTCCCAGAGGAGCATTGCATGGCGAATAAGCATCCTTACCTCGACACGCCAGAGCTGGTATGTCACTCTCCACAAGGAGAAACCTTACCCCCTAGACCTTAGTCCAGAGCCTCTCATCTAGCCAAATCAGATCTCCTACTTTGCACTGACGAGGACCAATAGTCCGAAACACCTTGTCTGCAAATTCAGATTCTGATTTGGCTTTTATCCTAAGTCATATTACAAGACTCGTTAAAGGGTTGATTGTGACTTGTAGGATCGCTACTTCCAATAGGTGGCGCTATAGAGTACAAGTCCTCTTTGTTTGAAGAGGCAATTTGCATATTAAAATTTCCCAGAGGAGCATTGCACGGCGAATAAGCCTCCTTACCTCGACACGCCAGAGCTGGTATGTCACTCTCCACAAGGAGAAACCTTACCCCCTAGACCTTAGTCCAGAGCCTCTCATCTAGCCAAATCAGATCTCCTACTTTGCACTGACGAGGACCAATAGTCCGAAAACACCGTGTCTGCAAATGGAGATTCTGATTTGGCTTTTATCCTAAGTCATATTACAAGACTCGTTAAAGGGTTGATTGTGACTTGTAGGATCGCTACTTCCAATAGGTGGCGCTATAGAGTACAAGTCCTCTTTGTTTGAAGAGGCAATTTGCATATTAAAATTTCCCAGAGGAGCATTACACGGCGAATAAGCCTCCTTACCTCGATACGCCAGAGCTGGTATGTCACTCTCCACAAGGAGAAACCTTACCCCCTAGACCTTAGTCCAGAGCCTCTCATCTAGCCAAATCAGATCTCCTACTTTGCACTGACGAGGACCAATAGTCCGAAACACCGTGTCTGCAAATGGAGATTCTGATTTGGCTTTTATCCTAAGTCATATTACAAGACTCGTTAAAGGGTTGATTGTGACTTGTAGGATCGCTACTTCCAATAGGTGGCGCTATAGAGTACAAGTCCTCTTTGTTTGAAGAGGCAATTTGCATATTAAAATTTCCCAGAGGAGCATTACACGGCGAATAAGCCTCCTTACCTCGACACGCCAGAGCTGGTATGTCACTCTCCACAAGGAGAAACCTTACCCCCTAGACCTTAGTCCAGAGCCTCTCATCTAGCCAAATCAGATCTCCTACTTTGCACTGACGAGGACCAATAGTCCGAAACACCGTGTCTGCAAATGGAGATTCTGATTTGGCTTTTATCCTAAGTCATATTACAAGACTCGTTAAAGGGTTGATTGTGACTTGTAGGATCGCTACTTCCAATAGGTGGCGCTATAGAGTACAAGTCCTCTTTGTTTGAAGAGGCAATTTGCATATTAAAATTTCCCAGAGGAGCATTGCACGGCGAATAAGCCTCCTTACCTCGACACGCCAGAGCTGGTATGTCACTCTCCACAAGGAGAAACCTTACCCCCTAGACCTTAGTCCAGAGCCTCTCATCTAGCCAAATCAGATCTCCTACTTTGCACTGACGAGGACCAATAGTCCGAAACACCGTGTTTGCAAATGGAGATTCTGATTTGGCTTTTATCCTAAGTCATATTACAAGACTCGTTAAAGGGTTGATTGTGACTTGTAGGATCGCTACTTCCAATAGGTGGCGCTATAGAGTACAAGTCCTCTTTGTTTGAAGAGGCAATTTGCATAGTTTAAAAAGGTAACTTCAAGTCTCAGAGAGACAGAAAGGTTTGGAAGTATAAACTAATGTCAACCTTTGACACACAGTGCAGGAATGAATGTGTCGCATGGATTTATGTACTTTTACATCAATTAAGGATTTTGCTCTTCAGACCTTCTGGGGGCATCACAATACCAGACCCTAATCAGAGAACAATGAAACTTTCACACTCCTTATCTATGAACTGTTCCAATATTTATGTTCATCTCTCTCCCATAATGACAGTTCTGCTTCACGTCACTTGTCTTATCTATTGCTTTGTTTCTGTGCTGTGTTGTGCATAAATATGATTCTTCAGATTTTGTATTAGTCTTTGCCTGATGAAGAGACCTGAGCAGTCTTGAAAGCTTGCAATTTGTTACCATCTTCTCAGTTAGCCATTAAAAGGTATCAACCACTGTGGACTCTCAACTCTAAATATTTTTCTAGGGGTTTGCTGGACACTTTTTTACTGCGACGTCTGCTAATGTTGAGGGAGAAATGGATGGCAGACTTAGGTTCATTTTCGGAGTCTCAGTGGGAATCCTTAATGCAGTATATTCCCAATGTGTCTATGAGCGAGGCTAGAAGGGTGTAACAGCTGTATTTACTCTATAGAGTGTACAGGACACCAGTGTGGATGGTGGAGGCAGGACTTGAAGGAGATTTAAAATGCCCAAGATGCTCTGAAGAGGGAGCCTACCTTCTACACATGATGTGGTCGTGCTCTAGCCTTCAGCCCTTTCGGATGAAGGTGCTTAATTTAACTCAGGAGGTAATGGGGGTAAATATTTTGTGTAATCCGCTGACTTGCCTCTTGTGATGTGTGAATGATATCGCTATGGATGAATGGGGGAATTGGCCATTGGAAGGTTGTTGTATGCTCTAAGGAAACTTATTGCGGTGCATCGGTTAGATAAAACACCACCAGTTAAAAGAGAATTTGTGAATAAAATTTTTTTTATTGTCCTCAAGGAAAGAAATATATATATTAAGAGAGGTCAACATACACAATTTGAAAATGTGTGGGGCGGATGGTTGGATTATCCGGGAGTGAAGTCTGCTGAGCTACTGCAGAATAGGTTGGGTGTCGCCTAATTGCTTCCGATGGAATTTTTAATTTGTACAGTGGGCAACTGCAAGGCTTTATGCAATTGTACCAAGCTTTGATGAATGAGGTTGATAATGAGGGATATTGGTATGGGTTTGGGGGGTAGAGGAGGAAGGTGGGGATATTGGGTAAGGAAGTTTCTTAAAGTTGAAGAAAAAGTAAAATTGCTCTGAATATTTTGTATCTGTCTAAAGCTTGTACCAGACTGTGTTACAATTTGGATTTATGCTTTAATAAAAAAAATACTTGATTAAAAAAAGATTAATGGGAACTTTGTTTCAATGTGGCCATCCAGAATGTTAGTTCAAAGGGTTTTTGGGGTGTGTGGAACGTTGCAGCGGGGCAGGCCTTGCATTCAATGCATAGGCAAACAGTATGGCAGTACCAAATAAAAATTAATGGTAACTTTGGTGTAATGTGGCCATACAGTCCATTCGGTCAAAGGGTTATTGGGTGCATGTAACATTGGGGCAAGGAAGGCCTTGCATTCAATATATAGGCAAACAGTATGGCAGTACCAAATGAAAAATAATTGGAACTTTGGTTTCATGTAGTCATCCAGGACGTCGGTACAAAGGGTTATTGGTAAGCGTGTAACTTTGTTGCAAGGCGTGCCTTTCATTCAATGCATAAGCAAACAATAATGCAATACCAAATAAACAATATTGGGAACTTTGGTTTCATTTGGCCATCCAGGTTGTCTGTGCCAAGTGTTATAGGGGTGCGTGTAAGTTTGTGGCAGGGAAGGCACTGCACTCACTTTATGGGCAAACTGCATGAGAGTAAAAAAAATAAGAAGGATGGGAAATTTGGTTTCATGTGGCCATCCACTACATCGATTCAAAGGGTTATTGAGGTGCGTGTAACTTTGTGTCAAGGAGGGCCTTGCATTTAATACATAGGTAAACACTATGGGAGACCCACTTTCTTATAATGGGAACATTTTTTCATGAGGCCCTCCTTTACATCTCGTCAAAGTGGTATTGGGTGCGTCCTAATTTTTGGCAGCCCAGCCACTCACTGCATAGGCAATAACAGTATAGGAGACACACTGTTTAATAATGGAAACAAAAAATCATAGCCGGCTGATTGCCCTTTAACCCCTCTCTGACATCTGATGTGCTATCCCGTCCATGTGACCAAGCACAAATAGACCATGGACGGGATAGAACATCATGGCGATCTTCCGCACTCATGGGGAAGCATGGCCAATCGCGGCTGGGTGTCAGCTGTTTCTCACAGCTGACACCCGCCACTTAGTGCCAGGAGCAGTCACATACCGCTCCCAACAATTTAACCCCAAAACACTGCGATCAAACAAGATCGCAGCATTCCGGGAGCAGGCAGAGGGCTGACAGCCACTCTGCCTTTGAATCGGTATCTCCGCGGCGTGACACGGGGTCCCGATCGCTGCCATGGAGACCAGATGTCGTCATGATGACATCCGGGACTCCTGAGCTGAGAAACTTCCTGTCTTGCACAGTGTATGATCAGGTAATCTCTCAGGTCAGTGTGCACAACATGCAGTGCTGACAGCTTATATAGCATGCAGATGCTGCTTCAGCTGCATGCTATAAAAGCGATCAGGCTGCAAAAAATGATTGTCCCAAAGTGTAAGACTTAGAATGAAATAAATAAAATTTGAATAATTTTAAAACTATTTAAAAAAATATAATAAAAAATTCAATATTTATTTTATCACTAAAAAAATATTTGAATGAAAAAAAAACTAAATAATAAAAGTACACATATTTGGTATCGCTGCGTCTGTAACAACTAGACCTATAGAACCACTTTAGTGAACACTATAAAAAAACAAGGCTAAACCAATGCTTTATCGTCATACCGCAGAACACAAAGTGGAATAATAAACAATCAAAAAGACAGTTATAAATAAACATGGTACCATTGAAAAGGTCATCTTGTCTCGCAAAAACGTGCCAACATACAGCATTATCAGCAAAAAATAAAAAAGTTATAGCTGTCAGAATAAAGTGATGCAAAAACATTTATTATTTTTTCTATAAAATAGTTTAATTATTTAAAAGCGCCAAAACATAAAAAAAATATAAAAATTATATTAATGAGGTATCGCTGTAAACATACTGACCGGAAGAATAAAACTGCCTTATCAATTTTACCTCATGTGAAACGGCATAAACACCCCCAAAAGAAATTCATGAATTGCTGGTTTTTGCTCATTTTGTCTCCCAATAATCGGAATAGTAAATTATCAAAAAATATCATGTGCCCGAAAATGGTTGTCAGAGCTTGCGAATCGCACTAAATATAAATTATGATAAGGTGTGATCGCAACCCGGGGTCCACCGTGTGGTGATGGAGAAACCGCAGCTAGTAAACAATGGCGGAACGAAGCTGCGAGTAAGCACCGTAAACACACCTAGTTAAATGTCACTCAGTGTGAGCAGAGTTCATAGTACCTGACTCTGTTGCTTCACAGAGCAGTAGCAAACTGAGAGCACTCTTAGCTGTGCCAAGTTAGAAGTCTCAGGTGCACAGTAGTAATGATGCTAGTTGGGGTCCTTGTAACTCACCCCTCACTATGCTGGTAATTGAGCCTGCCCTGTCACACGGTGTGTGAAACTTGCACATGCGATGCCTGGTGCAGGTGCTAGACTCAAGCTGGAGTTCCCACCCTACACTGCCTGATGAAAACCCCACTCACAGTGCCAACAGCAGCACATGTGCATACAGAGTGGTAACTGTCCCACCTACACACACTCAGCAATACAAGTGTTATATTAGCGAGCCTACAGGTGCCTCAAAGATCCTGCACTGACTGCACCTAAGTCCAGTCAGACAGAAACATGCTCGCGTAACAATCTGAAGCCGGTGTGGGACCTGAGCAGCTGACAACTGATCACCAATGCGAGGTCGCCACCTCACGAGCATGCTCAGTAAAGCAAATCCTGAACTTAACCTCAGGAATGACTGCTCGCCGCTGTCTAATGTTAGCTACAATAGCTGAAGCTGGAGAGGCAGCGGTAACAACACGCACGTCTTTGCTGAACAGCATCCACTGCGGTCTAAACTGAATGGGAGACCGCAGAAGACAAGGCTTGGGATCGATCCTGCCAGAGGGAGAATCCTGGGACTAACAATGGTACCAATAAAAACGTCAACTCGTCCCGCAAAATGCAAGACTTTACATGACTCTGTGGGCCAAAATATGGAAAAATTATAGCTCTCAAAATATGGTGATGTAAAAACTATATTTTGCAATAAAAGCATCTTTTAGTGTGTGACAACTGCCAAACATAAAAACCCGCTATAACGGGTTTTGATCACTGTGATAGACCCTATCGCAGTGATCAAAATAAAAAAAATTGTAAATCAAGCCCCCCTTTATCACCCCCTTAGTTAGGGATGAATAATAAAATTAAAAAAATGTATTTATTTCCATTTCCCTTTACGGTTAGAGTTGGGCTAAAGTGAATTAGCACTATTTTTGGGGCTAAAGTTAGGGTTAGAGTTGGGGATAAAGTTAGGGTTAGGGTTGGGGCTAAAGTTAGGGTTAGAATTGGGGATAAAGTTAGGGTTGAGGTTAAGGTTGGGGCTAAAGTTAGGGTTAAGGTTGGGGCTAAAGTTAGGGCTAGGGTTGGGGCTAGAGTTGGGGTTAGGGTTTGGATTACGGTTACGTTTGTGATCAGGGCTGCCATTAGGGCATTACTGCACTAACTACTGTTTGGGGCCCGGTGATTAGGAGCAAAAAAGGGGGCCTGAGTACTCTAGCAGCCCGGTCCGCGCTTGGGCCCCACGACATTTTGTTCAGGCTTCAGATTCCGAACGCCGATGGATAACAAGACTGTGGTATTTTAACCCCTTCACCCCCAAGGGTGGTTTGCACGTTAATGACCGGGCCAATTTTTACAATTCTGACCACTGTCTCTTTATGAGGTTATAACTCTGGAACGCTTCAACAGATCTTCGCGATTCTGAGATTGTTTTCTCGTGACATATTGTACTTCACGTTAGTGGTAAAATTTCTTCGATATACCTTACGTTTATTTTTGAAAAAAACGCAAATATGGCGAAAATTTTGAAAATTTTGCAATTTTCAAACTTTGAATTTTTTTCCCTTAAAACAGAGAAATATATCACACAAAATAGTTAAGAAATAACATTTCCCACATGTCTACTTTACATCAGCACAATTTTGGAACCAAAATATTTTTTTGTTAGGAAATTATAAGGGTTAAAAGTTGACCAGTGATTTCTCATTTTTACAACAAAATTTACAAAGCCATTTTTTTAGGTACCACCTCACGTTTAAAGTCACTTTGACGGGTCTATATAGCAGAAAATACCCAAAAGTGACACCATTCTAAAAACTGCACCCCTCAAGGTACTCAAAACCACATTCAAGAATTTTATTAACCCTTCAGGTGCTTCACAGGAGCTGAAGCAACGTGGAACAAAAAAATGAATATTTAACTTTTTAGCCACAAAAATGAACTTTTACAAACTTTTTTTTATTTTCACAAGGGTAAAAGGAGAAAATGGACAGATAAAGTTGTTGTGCAATTTCTCCTGAGTACGCTAATACCCCATATGTGGGGGAAAACCACTGTTTGGGCACACGGCAGAGCTCGTAAGGGAAGGAGCGCCGTTTGACTTTTTCAAACTAAAATTGGCTGGAGTTGAGATTGGACGCCATGTCGTGTTTGGAGAGCCCCCGATGCGCCTAAACAGTGGAAACCCCCCACAAGTGACACCATTTTGGAAACTAGACCCCCTAAGGAACTTATCTAGATCTGTTGTGAGCACTTTGAACCCCAAAGTGTTTCACAAAAGTTTATAATGCCTGGGTGTGAAAAAAACAAAACAATTTTCCACAAAAATGATTTTTTAGTCCCAAATTTTTGATTTTTCCCAAGGTAATTGGACCCCAAAAGTTGTTGTCCAATTTGTCCTGAGTACGCTGATACCCCATATTGGGGGGGGAAACTGTTTGGGCACATGGCAGGGCTTGGAAAGGAAGCAGTAACGTTTTGGAATGCAAACATTGATGGGGGTCATGTTCCGCTTGTAGTGCCCCAGATGTGCCTAAACAGTGGAAACCCCCGACAAGTGACCTCATTTTGGAAGTTAGACCCCCTAAGGAACTTATCTAGATCTTTGGTGAGCACTTTGAACCCCCAAGTGCTTCACACAAGTTTATAATGCCCAGGAATGAAAATAAAAAATCCTATTTTTTTCCCACAAAAATTATCTCTTAGTCACTAATTTTTTATTTTCCCATAGGTAACAGGAGAAATTGGACCTCAAAAGTTGTTGTCCAATTTGTCCTGAGTATGCTGATACCCCATATGTGGGGGGGAATCACTGTTTGGGTGCACGGCAGAGCTCGGAAGGGAAGGAGCACCATTTGACTTTTTCCAACCAAAATTGGCTGAAATTGAGATTAGACGCCATGTTGCATTTGGAGAGTCCCTGATGTGCCTAAACAGTGAAACCCCCCACAAGTGACCCCATTTGGGAAACTAGACCCCCTAAGGAACTTATCTAGATCTTTGGTGAGCAATTTGAACCCCCAAGTGCTTCACACAAGTTTATAACGTAGAGCCGTAAAATTAAAAAATCATATTTTTTCCACAAAATTGATCTTTTCACCCCAATTTTAATTTTCCCAAGGGTAACAAGACTCCAAAAGTTATTGTGCAATTTGTCCTGAGTACGCTGATACCCCATATGTGGGGGTAAACCACTGTTTGGGTGCATGGCAGAGTTTGGAAGGGAAGGAGCGCCGTTTGACTTTTTCAACGCAGAATTGGCTGGATGCCATGTCGTGTTTGGAGAGCTCCTGATCTGCCTAAACAGTGGAAACCCCCCACAAATGACACCATTTTGGAAACTAGACCCCTCAAGGAACTTATCTAGATGTGTGGTGAGCACTTTGAACCCCCAAGTGCTTCACAGAAGTTTATAACGTACAGCCGTAAAATAAAAAATCTTTTTTTTTTTACAAAAATGATTTTTTTTGCCCCCAATATTTTATTTTCACAAGGGTAACAGGAGAAATTGGACCCCAAAAGTTGTTGTCCAATTTGTCCTGAGTACGCTGATACCCAATATGTGGGAGTAAACTACTGTATGGGCGCACGTCGGGGCTCGGAAGGGAAGTAGTGACGTTTTGGATTGCAGACTTTGATGGATTGGTCTGGGGGCGTCATGTCGCATTTGGAGAGCCCCTGATGCGCCTAAACAGTGGAAACCCCACACAAATGACCCCATTTTGGAAAATAGACCCACAAGGAACTTATCTAGATGTGTGGTGAGCACTTTGAACCTGAAAGTGCTTCACAGAAGTTTATAACGTACAGCCATAAAATAAAAAATATTTTTTTTTTTTACAAAAATGATTTTTTTGCCCCCAATATTTTATTTTCACAAGGGTAACAGGAGAAATTGGACCCAAAAAGTTGTTTTCCAATTTGTCCTGAGTACGCTGATACCCAATATGTGGGAGTAAACTACTGTGTGGGCGCACGTCGGGGCTCAGAAGGGAAGTAGTGACGTTTTGGATTGCAGACTTTGATGGATTGGTCTGGGGGCGTCATGTCGCATTTGGAGAGCCCCTGATGCGCCTAAACAGTGGAAACCCCCCACAAGTGACCCCATTTTGGAAAATAGACCCCACAAGGAACTTATCTAGATGTGTGGTGAGCACTTTGAAGCCCGAAGTGCTTCACAGAAGTTTATAGCGTACAGCCGTAAAAATAAAAAATCCTTTTTTTTTTTTACAAAAATGATTTTTTCGCCCCAAATATTTTATTTTCAAAAGGGTAACAGGAGAAATTGGAACCCAAAATTTGTTGTCCAATTTGTCCTGAGTACACTGATACCCAATATGTGGGAGAAAACTACTGTATGTTCGCACGTCAGGGCTCGGAAGGGAAGTAGTGACGTTTTGGATTACAGACTTTGATGGAATGGTCTTGGGGCGTCATGTCGCATTTCGAGAGCCCCTGATGTGCCTAAACAGTGGAAACCCCCCACAAGTGACCCCATTTTGGAAAATAGACCCCACAAGGAACTTATCTAGATGTGTGGTGAGCGCTATGAAGCCCCAAGTGCTTCACAGAAGTTTATAACATACAGCCGTAAAAACAAAAAAATCATTTTTTTTTTACAAAAATGATATTTTCGCCCCCAGTTTTTATTTTCCCAAGGGTAACAGAAGAAATAGGACAAATTGCACAATAACTCTTGGGGTACAGAGTACGCTGATACCCCATGTGTGGGGGTAAACTACTGTTTGGGCGCATGGCAGAGCTCAGAAGTGAAGTAGCACCGTTTGACTTTTTCAACGCAGAATTGGCTGGAATTGAGATCAGACGCCATGTCACATTTGGAGAGCCCCTGATGTGCCTAAACAGCAGAAACCCCCCAATTCTAACTCCAACCCTAACTCCAACACACCCCTACCCTAGTCCCAACCCTAACCACAAACCTAACCCTAACACACCCCTAACCCTAATCCAAACACTAACCCTAATTTTTTTTTCCCTTTTATTTTTCCCTAACTAAGGGGGTGATAAAGGGGGTTTGATTTACTATTTATAGCGGGTTTTTGTGATTGGCAGCTGTCACGCTAAAAGACGCTTTTTATTGCAAAAAGTAGTTTTTTGCATCACCACATTTTGAGAGCTATAATTTTTGCATATTTTGGCCCACAGAGTCATGTGAGGTCTTATTTTTTGCCAGACGAGGTGACGTTTTTATTGGTACCATTTTTGAGCATGTGACGTTTTTTGATCGCTTTTTATTTCGATTTTTGGGAGGTTAGAATGAACAAAAATTAGCAATTCATGAATTTCTTTTGGGGAGGCGTTTATACCGTTTCGCGTGTGGTAAAATTGATAATGCGGTTTTATTCTTCGGGTCAGTACGATTACGGTGATACCTCATTTATATCATTTTTTTATGTTTTGGGGCTTTTATAGAATAAAAGCAATTTTATCTAAAAAATTATTATTTTGCATCGCTTTATTCTGCGAGCTATAACTTTTTTATTTTTTCGCTGATGATACTGTATGATGGCTCGTTTTTTGCGGGACAAGATGACGTTTTCAGCGGTACCATGTTTATTTACATCGGTCTTTTTGATCGCGTGTTATTCCACTTTTTGTTCGGCGGTATGATGATAAAGCATTGATTTTTTGCTTAGTTTTTTTTTTTTTAAGGGTTCACTAAAGGGGTTAACTAGTGGGACAGTTTTATAGGGGGGGTCGTTACGGACGCGGCAATACCAAATATGTGTACTTTTATTGTTTTGTTTTTTTATTTACAGGAAGAAATGAATTTATTGGGGAATATTTTTTTTTTTTTTATGATTTTTTTTACCACTTTTTATTTTAATTTTTTTAACTTTTTTACTTTGTCCCAGGGTGGGACATCACAGTATTTTAGCAGATCGCTGGTGTGACAGTGTGCACAGCACTCTGTCACACCAGCGATCGCTCTGGCAGTGCTGCAGGCTTCTCAGTGCCTGCTCTCAGCAGGCACTGAGGAAGCCGCCTCCCTGCAGGACCCCGGCGCCATCTTGGATCCGGGGACCTGGACGGAACAGCGCGACACATCGCGCTGCTCTGAGGGTCTCAGGGGAGCGCGCAGGGAGCCCCCTGCCTGCGCGATCCTCCCCTGTGCCCCCGGTACAGCGCGATCATGTTTGCTCGCGGTGTGCCAGGGGTTAATGTGCCGGGAGCGGTCCGTGACCGCTCCTGACACATAGTGCCGGGTGTCAGCTGTGATAATCAGCTGACACCCGGCCGCGATCGGCTGCGCTCCCCTGGGAGCGCGTCCGATCGCACGGGACGTACTATCCCGTCCATGGTCATACGGGCCCAGGTACCATGGACGGGATAGTACGTCTGATGGCAGTAGGGGGTTAAAGAGACATCTACAGTGTTGAGATGCAGAGGGGAATGGAAATTGGCACTGTTGCTTTAAGCTGTGGCCCGGTGCATCATGGTCCAGCCTGACGTGACATCACACGCTGCTCTTCTCCATTTCCTCATTCCAGAGCAGAGCAGCATGCGGTGACGGTCTGCCACTTGGCGGAAGATTGTGAGGCAGACCAGACCAGAAAAGAAGAGTTGGCGGGCAAGCCAGACGATGCGACGGGCAGGCCGCAGACCAGACGAGCAGGTGGGAGGCGGCAGGCGAGCAGGGTGAGTAGTCTATATCCTGTGGCGCTGTGGTGGTGAGAAGAGGTTTGTCAGGCTGAGGCTCAGTGTGGTGACTGACTGGGGGGCGGGGGCCCCGGCCAATATCCAATAGAGCCCCAGGATTGGAGACACGGGAAGAATGGAGACAAAGCGGCAGAATGTAGACGAGGCAGAATGTAGACTGGGCAGGATGGAGACATGGTGTAGGATGGAGACAGATAGGGCAGGAATATGGGGCGGGGTGGAGACAAAATGGGCAGAATGGAGACAGATGAGGCAGGATGCAGACAGATGGTGCAGGATCATGGGGCAGGATGAATACGATGGAGACAGATGAGGTCAGGATCATGGGAAAGATGGGCAGGATCATGGGACAGATTTTGCAGGATCATGGGACAGATGGGGCAGGATGGGCCATCACATGGGGCAGGATAGGTGAACAAATGGCTGGAGCCAGGAATGAGACACATGGAGGCCAGAATGGGGGTTATTATTACCATAGGGGCTAATTAAGGGATATTATTACTGCAGTGATGTATTTATTTTATTTTTGGAGGAAACTGTTTTAAATGAGTGGGCGGTCCTGTTACTGTGCAGAGCAACACTGTCACCTTTTTTTCTTCATCTGGTGTAGTTTAAAAATTGGGAAAAATATAACTAATGTGTTCTGCAAGCGGTGCTCTAGATAACTGTATTATTTCCTGCAGAAACGAGCCCTGGCTGGAAGAAGTGACGGCGGTCAGTGCTGGATGAAGATTAAAAATGTTGATGAAGGACTTGACCTAGAGACATTACTAGTGAGTCAGTGTGTTACCTGTACACTGACACTATTCACTGTATACTATATACAGTGATACTGTGTGCAATGTCACCAGTGATCACTGTATTAACTTTACATTATACACTATATACAGAGCTCTTGTGTATAATATCACCGTGATCACTGTATTACCTGTACACAGACACTGCATAATAAGTGCAGTTCACCTGTTTATAATGGCACTTATGGTGACATTAGTATTGTGTTTTTTATTACTGATCAGCACTGTAGTATTGTCACTATGTGGTGGTAATATATTGTCTGGCCATGATGTGATGGTATTTGTTTCTTGTATGTGCTATTATTTGGTCACTAAGTGGTGGTAATATGTGGTCTGGTCATGGTGTGGTCGTATTTGTTCATTGTATGTGGTATTATTGGTTATTATATGGTGGTAATATATGGTTTGGCCATGGTGTGGTGGCATTTGTTCCTTGCATGTGCTATTTTTTGGTCACTATGTGGTCTGGTCAAGGTGTGGTGGTATTTTTTCCTTGTATGGGGTATTATTTGGTTACTGTGGTGGTAATATATGGTCTGGACATGGTGTGGAGGAATTTGTTCCTTGTATGTGGCATTATAGGTCACTATGTGGTGGTAATATGGTGTCTGGTCATGGTGCGCTGGTATTTGTCCCCTGCATGTGATATTATTGGTCATTTTAAAAATTGAAAAAAAAAATTACCTAAATTGTATTAGATATTTTAACAAATGTTTAATAGGTTAGAGTAGAGTATGGCCCGGCCAAAAGAGTCTACCTTGTCGTGGTGGAGGCTTAAAAAATCTTTTGACTGTGTACAGTATGAGGGCTGGAGGCAAGGTTGGGGTGGAGCCTGGGCGGAGTCTCACAGGAGCCCCAAAAATTTTGCCAGCATGGGGCCACAAAATTTTTAGTGGCAGCCCTGTTTGTGATTAGGGTTAGGGTTAGGATTAGGGTTAGGGTTGGGATGAGGGTTAGGGGTGTGTTAGGGTTAGGTTTGTGGTTAGGGTTATGGTTAGGGTTGGGATTAGAGTTATAGGTGTGTTGGGGTTAGGGTTGGAGTTAGAATTGGGGGTTTCCACTGTTTAGGCACATCAAGAGCTCTCCAAACGCGATATGGCATCTGAGCTCATTTCCAGCCAATTCTGTATTGAAAAATTCAAACGATGCTCCTTCCCTTCCGAGCTCTTCCATGCGCCCAAACAGTGATTTACCCTCACATATGGGGTATCAGCATACTCAGGACAAATTGCACAACAACTTTTGGGGTCCAATGTCTCCTGTTACCCTAGCAAAATAAAACAAATTGGTTCTGAACTAAATTTTTTTGTGAAAAAAGTTAAATGTTCATTCTTTTTTAAACATTCCAAAAAATCCTGGGAAGAACCTGAAGGGTTAATAAACTTCTTGAATGTGATTTGGAGCACCTTCAGGTGTGCAGTTTTTAGAATGGTGTCACTATTTGGCATTTTCTATCATATAGACCCCTCAAAGTGACTTCAAATGTTATGTGATCCCTAAAAAATATGGTGTAAAAATGAGAAATCACTGTTTAATTTTAAACCCTTATAACTTCCTAACAAAAATAAATTTTGGACAAAAAATTGTGCTGATTTAAAAGTAAACATGTGGGAAATGTTACTTATTAAGTATTTTATGTGACATATCTCTGTGATTTAAGGGCATGAAAATTCAAATATGGAAAATTGTGAAATTAAAACGCAAGTCATATCAAATAAATTTTACCACGATCATGAAGTACAATATGTCATGAGAAAACAATGTCAGAACCACTGGGATCCATGGAAGTGTTCCAGAGTTATTACCTCATAAAGGGACAGTGGTCAGAATTGTAAAAATTTTCCTGGTCATTAACATGCAAACCACCCTTGGGGGTAAAGGGGTTAAGAATATTAATGCGACCTGGTGCCTCTATAAAAATAGGCTTAGTGACTTTCAGAGTCCCTACTACATAAATAAAACAGTATGTGTCTGATGATGTGTCACACACCACATGGCCAGATAAGGTTGCTAAATGTTAAAATGACATTTCCCTGTGAATGCATTTGTATTTGTTAAAAGCAATGCTAAAGTTGAAAAATGCATCAAAAACGCTACGTGTGTACATAGCCCAAGTGGTTGAGGTACATTTTTTGTAGGTTATTTATTTTGCCTCACATGCAAATCATTACCTTGGAAAGGATGTTCCTTAACATATTTCACGGGAAAATCCATTTTGGTTTCATTTTTGTATGTTTTAGTGTGCGCCTGTAAAAGTGGCAAAACACTCTAACAACACTGTTCACAGCAGTGACCTGGGAGTCAGAAGTGCTTCCAGGGATCTTCCCCATGATGTTCCCATGTCATTTGAGCACTGTTTCCATAGATTTATGATGTTTTGATACCCTAAAAAGACCTCTGGGGGTCGAAGCAAAAAAGCTTGGGTTTCCCATAGACTTACATTGGGCTCTTTTCTCGAGCAACGAGCACCCAAGCATTTTAGTGCTCACCCATCACTATTAATTATCAATAAATAAACATAAAACTTTTGAGTTAAATTTTGCTTAGATATAAATTATGAAATCAATATCAACCGAACAATCAACATTATATAACAATGTATCATGGCCAATTACCCAAAGGTAAGAAAGCATATCTGAATAGTTCTAATGGATGCTCCCAAACATAAATTTTCTACAAGAGACACGGAGTCAAAGTCCACCAATATAAATAAGTTTTGCAATAAATTTAAAAGAAATACATAAAGAAAACAATACACAGGCAAAAATCGTATAACATGATTAAAAAGGTCAATAGGAAAGAAATAGGTGAAGCTGCTTATCCATAATTATGTGGCTGGTAAAGGTAATGTTAGTCACCTATATTATACACAATAAATCAAAAGTATATTCTATCCACTAATGGCACATCTGATTAAGAGACAATATAATATATTTCTCACAGCTATGTTTTTTATAAGTCGAGTACTGAAGTGCCAGTGAACAGATTCTAAATCTCTTATAATGTTTGAGTAAGTTAGATCTACTAAGCCAATAGCGAATGCATAGAAACCACTACACAGATGGCATTAAGTATTGTAATCACTACAGTGCTAAAAAAGTACAGAGTGGTAGAGACTGGTGTTATAAGAGATAAATAAAAGGGACCATACTACCCATCATAATCCGTGTGGATCAGAATAATTGGTTCCCCCAAAGCGTGTTTTGTATAGGCTTCCTCGGGGGACTGCCATACTTACACTTTCTTTAACGCTCACCTCTCAGACCTTCACATTTAGCTCCAATCTTCGGCATATCTTATTATCACCTCCTCGAATGGTAGACTCTTTATGCTTGGCCCAGACATCCATCCTGGATGGAGCCATGGACTGTTTTGCTCAAGTGCGCATAATGTCATAATGTGATAAGATGTGACCAAGTACAGACAGATGATGGTGAGATGCAGTTGGGATGGAAAGGTGAGTGGTAAGGTGAATACACAGTAAGTGTTTTTTATTTATGGATCTTTTATTTTCCTTTATGGTTCAGTAAAATGGCAACCCAATTACAACATTTTGCTTAATGTGAGTTACAGTGCCTTGCAAAAGTATTACGCCCACTGGAACTTTTGAACCTTTTCCCACATATCATGCTTCAAACATAAAGATACCAAATGTAAATTTTTGATGAAGAATCAACAACAAGTGGGACACAATAGTGAAGTTGAACGAAATTTATTGGTTATTTAAAATTTTTGTGGAAATACAAAAACTGAAAAGTGGGGCGTGCAATATTATTCGGCCCCTTTACTTTCAGTGCAGCAAACTCACTCCAGAAGTTCATTGTGGATCTCTGAATTATCCAATGTTGTCCTAAATGACTACTGATGATAAATATAATCCACCTGTGTGTAATCAAGTCTCCGTATAAATGCACCTGCTCTGTGATAGTCTCAGGGTTCTGTTTGAAACACAGAGAGCATCATGAAGACCAAGGAACACAGCAGGCAGGTCCGAGATACTGTTGTGGGGAAGTTTAAAGCTGGATTTGTATACAAAATGATTTCCAAAACTTTAAACATCCCAAGGAGCACTGTGCAAGCGATCATATTGAAATGGAAGGAGTATCATACCACTGCAAATCTACCGAGACCCGGCCGTCCCTCTAAACTTTTATCTCAAACAAGGAGAAGACTGATGAGAGATGCAGCAAAGAGGCCCATGATCACTCTGAATGTACTGCAGAGATCTACAGCTGAGGTGGGACAGTCTGTCCATAGGACAACAATCAGTCGTACACTGCACAAATCTGGCCATTATGGTAGAGTGGCAAGAAGAAAGCCATTTCAAAGATATCCATAAAAAGTGTTGTTTAAAGTTTGCAACAAGCCACCTGGAGACACACCAAACATGTGGTAGAAGGTGCTCTGGTCAGATGAAACCAAAATTGAACTTTTTGGCAACAATGCCAAATGATATATTTGACGTAAAGGCAACACAGCTCATCACCCTGAACACACCATCCCCACTGTCAAACATGGTGGTGGCAGCATCATGGTTTGGGCCTGCTTTTCTTCAGCAGGGACAGGGAAGATGGTTAAAATTGATGGGAAGATAGATGGAGCCAAATACAGGACCATTCTTGAAGAAAACCTGTTGGAGTCTGCAAAAGACCTGAGACTGGGACAGAGATTTGTCTTCCAACAAGACAATGATCCCAAACATAAAGAAAAATCTACAATGGAATGGTTCACAAATAAATGTATCTAGGTATTAGAAAGGCCAAGTCAAAGTCCAGACTTGAATCTAATCGAGAATCTGTGTAAAGAGCTGCAAAACTGCTGTTCACAAACGATCTCCATCCAACCTCACTGAGCTCGAGCTGTTTGCCAAGGAAGAATGGGCAAGAATTTCAGTCTCTCGATGTACAAAACTGATAGAGACATACCCAAATGACTTGCAGCTGTAATCGCAACAAAAGAAGGCGCAACAAAGTATTACGTTAAAGGGGCCGAATAATATTGCACGCCCCACTTTTCAGTTTTTGTATTTCCACAACAATTTAAAATAACCAATAAATTTCGTTCAACTTCACAATTGTGTCCCACTTGCTGTTGATTATTTACCAAAAATGTACATATTGTATCTTTATGTTTGAAGCATGATATGTGGGAAAAGGTTGAAAAGTTCCAGGGGGCCGAATACTTTCGCAAGGCACTGTATTGTATTATTCGCATAGAAATCAATTCCACTTAAATACACTGCTCAAAAAAAAGGGATCAAGGGATCACTCAAATAACACATCCTAGATCTGAATGAATTAAATATTCTCACTGAATGCTTTGTTCTGTACAGTTAAATGTGCTGACAACAAAATCAAATAAAAATCATCAATGGAAATCAAATTTATTAACCAATGGAGGCCTGGATTTGGAGTCACCCACAAAATTAAACTGGAATGTAATGTCCATAAAACAAGTCAAAATGATGCTCAGTAGTGTGTGTGGCATCCACGTGCCTGTATGACCTCCCTACAACGCCAGGGCATGCTCCTGATGAGGCGGCGGAAGGTCTCCGGAGGGACCTCCTCCTAGACCTGGACTAAAGCTTCCGCCAACTCCTGGACAGCCTTCATCTTGCAGGAACTAATGACACACTCCAGCCACATGAGGTCTGGCATTATCCTGCATTAGGAGGAACCCAGGGCCAACCACACCAGCATATGGTCTCACAAGGGGTCTGAGGATCTCATCTCGGTATCTAATAGCAGTCAGGCTATCTCTGGCGAGCACATGGAGGGCTGTACGGCCCTCCAAAGAAATGCCACCCCACACAATTACTGACCCACTGCCAAAACGGTCATGCTGAAAAATGTTGCAGTTAGCAGATCGCTCTTCATGGTGTCTCCAGACTCTGTCATGTCTGTCAAATGTGCTCAGTGTGAACCTGCTTTTATCTGTGAAGAGCACACGGCACCAGTGGCAAATTTGCCAATCCTGGTGTTCTGTGGCAAATGCCAAGCATCCTGCACGGTGTTGGGCTGTGAGCACAACTCCCATCTGTGGAAGTCGGGCATTCAGACCATCCTCATGGAGTCAGTTTCTAACTGTTTGTGCTGACACATGCACATTTGTGGCCTGCTGGAGATCATGTAGCAGGGCTCTGGCAGTGCTACTTGTCATGCTCACGCCCTGACTGGTGGGCATGAGCCAGTGGGTTGTGGCCCCACTGTGCCACAAACCAGACTACCCTGGAAGGGTTGTGACTAGGATAGCTGCCTTGGTTTTCACTGGAGCCTCTGATGTTGAGGTCAGGCTTGTGCTGCAAGCAGCTGCCAGGTGCCTCTCCAGGGTGGTGTCTGGTTGTGGCTGCTGATCCCACTTTGGGGAGATGGTGGCATGGCTTAGACACTGGCAGGCAGGCACTGTAGAGACACGAGCAGGCAGGCACGGCAAAGACACAGGGTAGGTAGGCACGGCAGACACACTGGGCTGGCAGGCACGGCTGAGACACAGGGCTGGCAGGCACGGCTGAGAAATAGAGACACAAAGTGGTGTGTGAAATGGGTAGGGTCCTGTTCACACAGCAAGTGCAGGTACTGGTTGTGAAGAAACCAGATTGAATCTTAATTTCCCAGACAACCATGCTTTTGTAAACCCACAAGAACTGACTTTTTATCTGTATATTGGCTTGTGGATTTAAGTGTTTATGTCTGTTGGGTCAAGAAGATAATCTTGCAAGCTGATATACTATTTAACATAATGTGTAAGTCTGTAATGGTGACTTTTAAGGCCCCATATCACATAGCGAGATCGCTACCGAGATCGCTGCTAAACAGCGATCTCAGCAGCGATCTCGCTATGTCTGACACGTACCAGAGATCAGGCCCCTGCTGTGAATTGCTGGTCATGTCAGGACTTCTTTTTGATCGCTGGTCTTCCGCTGGCCAGCACGCATCGCTGCATGTGACAGGCAGGAGACCAGCAATCAGCTGGTAACCAAGGTAAACTTCGGGTTTCCAGGCGCGGGGCTGTGCCTGGAAACCCGACGTGTACGTTGGATATCAGCACGCTTCTGCAGAGGAGCTGGTAACCAAGGTACACGTCGGGTTTCCAGGCACCGCGCAGCGCCTGGAAACCCGATGTGTACCTTGGTTACCATCTCCCTGCATCAGTGTGCTGGCATCCAACGTACACAGCGGGTAACTAGGCGACGTTACCCGCAGTGTCGCTGTCCTGATCGCTGCCTGAGCTGCCTGTTTGGCAGCTCAGCAGCAATCATGTAGCGACACCAGCGATCCTGATCGTTGTCGGGATCGCTGGTGTATCGCTATGTGAGACGGGGCCCTTACATAGTGTGTGTTTATCTTTGTCTATTGATGTATACTGATATGCTAATTGTCCATTGTATTATGACACTAGTTTGTTGACTTCAAAAGTAAAGAGGGGAAAGAATGTAGGATGAGCTGGGTAAATCTAAAAATAGATCACCTGCCTTGGGTAAAAAAAAAAATCCAGAAAAAAGAGAGATGTTCAGTTCGGTTCAGACCTCATCTCATCACACAGAGCTACCAGTCGGCCATTCTGCACAAGACTCAATGGACTAGAGACAGGACTGCAGTTAATTCATCATGGCACCATCACGAGGGACACAGATCTATGATTCTATGGGAATTAATTTAGGAGTTTTCGGCTTCGGTTGGAAGGACACAGATCTGATCCAATGATCATCTCTGAACCATGTATATGTTAGGAGAAAGCCAGGTTTTTGGACCCGCTGGTCGCCTGGTTCCATGGAGATGGTCGGATAAGCCAGGTGGTGACTCTTGTGTGTACTGGCTTTGGACCTTGTATGGACAGTACGAACTGTCACCTCCCTACGCTTGTAGCTATCTCTTCTCTGTGTGTTTATCACAGGTGGAATAGCGTCCCAGGGAGCTGTGACGTTGTGTAAACTGACTTTGGGCATTCTACGGACTCTGTGGACTGTTCTCGGTCATCTCCCTACGCTTGTCAATATCTCCTCTCTGTGTGTGTATCACAGGTGAAATATCGACCCTGGGAGCTCTGACGTAACATCTACCGTTATCCAGGTGAGTCAGTGGAATGGTTGGGCCCTGTAATGTGCACCATGTTGGAGTAATTGTTGGGATTTTTCTGTTTGCTATTGGGTGTTGTGGATCAATAAAGTATTGCCACACTGTTTTACCCTAACCCTGCTTTGTCTGTGTAGTATGTTGCCCACGGGAAAATAGAGCGGGTGTTCAGTGGTATGAGCCCTGGTCCATGTAGTCTTTCTAAAGGCAGCCAGGCCAGTGGATCAGAGCACCCACTGACCCCGTTTCTCCACACTTGGTGGCAGCAGTGGAATACTACTCAGCCAGGTCGAACATTGGGAGCAGTAGGGGGCTGGTGTTCTCACACACCGTCCAGGGCTCCACAACCAAGGAGGCATACAGACAGACCCAGCAGACCATTGATGAGGCATGCACAGCAGATTTCAAACCCTACTATGTCCAACCCCACCAACTCGGCCTTGGGAAGAAGACCAGAGTGTATATATGACCTCAACAAGAAACGGAAACTGCAGGAGATGTTCCAGCTTCATCAGATTGAATGGGATTTAATCCAGGAACTATGGAATGCGGAGGAAACCATGCGTGGACCCCATAGATGCCAGTTGCTACTCTTCAATTAAGTGTGGAGAAGGATGGCCGGAAGCCTATTATGTCTAGTTAATTAAAAGGGGGAGCAATGTGAAGAAACCAGATTGAATCTAAATTCCCCAGACAACCATGTTTTTGTAAACCCACAAGTTTTGACTTTATATCTGTATATTGACTTGTGGATTTAAGTGTTTATGTCTGGTGGGTCAAGAAGACAATCTTGCAAACTGATATACGATTTAACATACTGTGTAAGTCTGTAATGGTGACTTTTACATAGAGTGTGTTAATCTTTGTCTATTGATGTGTACTGATATGCTAATTGTCCATTGTATTTTGAAACTAGTTTGTTGACTTCTAAAGTAAAGAGGGAAAAGAATGTAGGATGAGCTGAAGGACACTGGGTAAATCTAAAAATAGATCAACTGCCTTGGGTATAAAAAGACTCCAGAGAAAGAGAGAGCTGTTCAGTTCAATTCAGACCTCATCTCATCACACAGAGCTACCAGTCGGCCATTCTGCACAAGATTCAATGGACCAGAGACAGGACTGCAGCTAATTCATCATGGCACCATCACGAGGGACAATGATCTATGATTCTTTGAGAATCAACCTAGGAGTTTACGGCTTCGGTTGGAAGGACACAGATCTGATCCAGTGATCATCTCTGAACCATGGATATGTTAGGAGAAAGCCAGGTTTCTAGACCCGCTGGTCGCCTGGTTCCATGAAAATGGTTGGATAAGCCAGGTGGTGACTCTCGTGTCAACAGGCTTTGGACCTTATATGGACAGTATGAACTGTCACCTCCCTACGCTTGTCGTTATCTCTTCTCTGTGTGTATATCACAGGTGGAATAGCGACCCTGTGAGCTGTGAGGTTGTGTCAACTGGCTTTTGGCCTTGTACGGACTCTATGGACTGTTCTCGGTCATCTCCCTACGCTTGTCAATATCTCTTCTCTGTGTGTATATCACAGGTGGAATATCAAACCTGGGAGCTCTGATGTCACATCTACCATTATCCAGGCGAGTCAGTGGAAGGGTTGGGCCCTGTAATGTGCACCATGTTGGAGGTAATTGCTGGGATTGTTCTGTTTGCTATTGGGTGTTGTGGATCAATAAAGTATTGCCACACTGTTTTACCCTAACCCTGCGTTGTCTGTGTAGTATGTTACCCACGGGGAGATAAAGCGGGAGTTCAGTGGTATGAGCCCTGGTCCATGCAGTCTTTCTAATGTCAGCCAGGCCAGCGGACGAGAGCACCCACTGACCCCGTTTCTCCACACTGGTATTGACTGGAAGGAATGGTGTATGGAGGAAAAGATAGAGACCAGCTCACACAGCATGAGCAGGTACTGCTACAGACTGGAAGGAATGGTGTATGGAGGAACAGTTAGAGACCTGTTCATACAGGAGGAGAACCGCAAGGCTGCAGAGAAGGGCTGTAGAGCAGCAAGAGGTTCTGCAGAGGCAGGAGCAAAGCAAAGAGGAACCGCAAGGTATGAAAAGTGGAGCTGCAGCAAGAGGTTCTGCAGCTGCAGGAGTGAAGCTGAGTGGAACCGCAAGATATGCGGAGAGAAGCCGCAGCAAGAGGTTCTGTAGCTGCAGGAGTGAAGTAGAGCGGAACCGGAAGATATGCAGAAAGGAGCTGCAGCAAGAGGTTTCTGCAGCTGCAGGAGCAAAGCAGAGTGGAACGAAGAAGAACCGCAGGAGTGTGGACAAGAGGCAGAAAGTGATTCAGAGAGAACACAAGGCAAGACACAGTAGGGAAGGAAACCACAGACAAGGAGACTAAGAGACAGAGGTAGGGCAGAGTTTAGCCAAGGGAATAACACGAGACAAGGTACAGGAACAAAGACACAGAGACCTGGATATTCAGCCTCCTGGATGGCGGACAAATAGGTACAAGGCAATGCTAGGAGTGAGGCCTCCAAGTTGGAGGAACACAGAGCAAGACCTGGCAGCTCAGTAGCAAGACACTATCTGAGTTAACACATTGCACAGGCAAGATCCAAAAGGTGGAGCTGCCCTAAATACTAGAAGCCTCCTAGTAATTGGTAAGGGACATATTAGACAGGTGCACCCTGACTCCATAAGAACCAGCGTTCTGGGGCCACCCCCCTATGTACACAGCCAGGAAACATGCACAGAGCAGATAGAAAGCAAGAGGCACAGAGCATGGAGCTGGCCGCAGACAGAAATCACAGCAGGACTTGGAGCAGTGAGTATGTTTGTGTGCGGGAGATGGGAGGCTATGCAGTGATGCCAGCAGGGAACTCCTGTTCCTCCTTGCAAAAAGGCAGAGGTAGAGGTCCTGCTACTGGGTTGTTGCCCTCCAACGGCCCCTTCCACATCTCCTGGTGTACTGGCCTGTCTCCTGGTAGCGCCTTCAGCCTCTGGACACGTCTTTGACAGACACAGCAAACCTTCTTGCCACAGCTCACATTGATGTGCCATCCTGGATGAGCTGCACTACCTGAGCCACTTGTGTGGGTTGTAGAGTCCGTCTCATGCTACCATGAGTGTGAAAGAACAACCAACTTTCAAAAGTGACCAAAACATCAGCCAGAAAGCATAGGTACTGAGATGTGGTCTGTGGTCACCTGCAGAACAACTCCTTTATTGAGTGTGTCTTGATAATTGCCAATAATTTCCATCTGTTGTCTATTCCATTTGCACAACAGCATGTGAAATTGATTGTCAATCAGTGTTGCTTCCTAAGTGGACATTTTGGTTTCACAGAAGTTTGATTTACTTGGAGTTATATTCTGTTGTTTAAGTGTTCCCTTTACTTTTTTAAGCAGTGTATATTTATTATCTCTAATAGTAACCAGTTACTCAAGATCAGTTGGATACATAAAGATATGAGTGTTTAACTTAATGAGATTGTCCACAACTAGGACAACCTCTTCTCAATCTGAAGGTTTAGCGCCGATAAAATAAAAACACTTATACTCATCTCCCGTGCCAGAAACGTTCCAGTGATATTGGCACTCGCATTCCCAGGGCTCTCTTGTGGTTGAAAATACATGTAAACCCTACACCCAATCAGTACTGGCATCACTGTCCATGCCTTTGGATGTATTGAACATCAACAGGTAGCCAGGGTTGCTGCTGCTCTCTGGTTTCATCTTGATTTTTGATTTGTCTAAAGGATAGTGTCTTCTGATGGTGTCAGTTTTTTCTCTCCAGCTCTCTTTCAACCACTTTAAAAACCAGGAACTAAAATGCTAGTGCCCATCTACTCTTCCCCAGCTATGGGCCAGTCCTACAATTAAGCCTCTCACCCCTATCAGTAAACTGAAACCTACATGAGGATAAAAAATGTTGAAAAATACAATTTGCACACAATAAAAGAACAGAGGTTTTCAGAGGGGGTGTTAAAAAATCTTCTCCACCTTTAACTTGAGAGCATTAATAAGTGCCATATACACATACAGTATGAGTATGCTGAATATATATATATATATATATATATTAATATATATATAATATATATATATATATATATATATATATATATAACACTGCTCAAAAAAATAAAGGGAACACTTAAACAACAGAATATGACTCCAAGTAAATCAAACTTCTGTGATATCAAACTGTACACTTAGGAAGCAACACCGGCAATCAATTTCACATGCTGTTGTGCAAACAGATGGAAATTATTGGCAATTATCAAGACACACTCAATAAAGGAGTGGTTCTGCAGGTGGGGACCACAGACCACATCTCAGTGCCAATGCTTTCTGGCTGATGTTTTGGTCAATTTGAAAGTTAGTTGTGCTTTCACACTCGTGGTAACATGAGACAGACTCTACAACCCATACAAGTGGCTCAGGTAGTGCAGCTCATTCAGGATGGCACATCAATGCGAGCTGTGGCAAGAAGGTTTGCTGTGTCTGTCAGCATAGTGTCCAGAGGCTGAAGGCGCTACCATGAGACAGGCCAGTAAACCAGGAGACCTGGAAGGGGTCATAGGAGGGCAACAATCCAGCAGCAGGACTGCCTTTTTGCAAGAAGGAACATGAGGAGCACTGCCAGAGCCATGCAAAATGACCTACAGCAGGCCACAAATGTGCATGTGTCTGCGCAAACGGTTAGAAACTGACACCATAAGGATGGTCTGAGTGCCCGACGTCCACAGATGGGAGTTGTGCTCAAAGCCCAACACCGTGCAGTACACTTGGCATTTGCCACATAAAACCAGGATTGGCAAATTCGCCACTGGTGCCCTGTGCTCTTCACAGATGAAAGCAGGTTCACACTGAGCACATGTGACAGAAGTGATAGAGTCTGGAGATGACGTGGAGAGCGATCTGCTGCCTGAAACATCCTTCAGCATGACCAGATTTGGCAGTGGGTCAGTAATGGTGTGGGGTGGCATTTCTTTGGAGGGAGTTATAGCTCTCCATGTGCTCGCCAGAGGTAGCCTGACTGCCATTAGGTACCGAGATGAGATCCTCAGACTCCTTGTGAGACCATATGCTGGTGCGGTTGGCCCTGGGTTCTTCCTAATGCAGGACAATGCCAGACCTCATGTGGCTGGACTGTGTCAGCACTTCCTGCAAGATGAAGGCATTGAAGCTGTGGACTGGCCCGCTAGTTCCCCAGACCTGAATCCGACTGAGCACATCTGGGACATCAAGTCTCGCTCCATCCACCAACGTCACGTTGCACCACAGACTGTACAGGAGCTGGTGGATGATTTAGTCCAGGTTTGAGAGGAGATCCCTCAGGAGACCATCCGCCGCCACATCAGAAGCATGCCCAGGCGTTGTAAGGAGGTCATACAGGCATGTGGAAGGCCACACACACTACTGAGAATCATTTTGACTTGTTTCAAGGACATTACACTTCACTTTAATTTTGTGGGTGACTCCAAATCCAGGCCTCCTTTGGTTAATAAATTTGATTTCCATTGATGATTTTAGTGTGATTTTATTGTCTGCACATTCAAGTTTGTGCAGAACAAAGTATTCAATGAGAATATTCCATTCATTCAGATCTAGGATGTGTTATTTGAGTGTTCACTTTATTTTTTTGAGCAGTATATATATATATATATATATATGTACAGTCATGGCCAAAAGTTTTGAGAATGACACAAATATTAATTTTTACAAAGTCTACTGCTTCACTTTTTATAATGGCAATTTGCATATACTCCAGAATGTTATAAAGAGTGATCAGCTTAACAGCAATTACTTGCAAAGTCAATATTTGGCTAGAAAATGAACTTTATCCCCCAAAACACATTTCAACATCATTGCAGCCCTGCTTAAAAGGACCAGCTAACCTCTTTTCAGTGATTGCTCCATTAACACAGGTGTAGGTGTTGATGAGGACATGGCTGGAGATCAATCTGTCATGATTAAGTAAGAATGAGACCACTGGACACTTTAAAAGGAGGCTGGTGCTTGGCATCATTGTTTCTCTTCTGTTAACCACGGTTATCTGTAAAGAAACACGTGCAGTCATCATTGCAATGCACAAAAATGGCCTAACAGGGAAGAGTATCGCAGCTAGAAAGATTGCACCTCAGTCAACAATCTATCGCATCATCAAGAACTTCAAGGAGAGAGGTTCCATTGTTGCCAAAAAGGCTTCAGGGCGCCCAAGAAAGACCAGCAAGCGCCAGGACAGTCTCTTAAAAGTGTTTCAGCTGCAGGATCAGGCTACCAGCAGTGCAGAGCTTGCTCAGGAATGGCAGCAGGCAGGTGTGAGTGTATCTGCATGCACTGTGAGGCGGAGACTCTTGGAGCAAGGCCTGGTCTCAAGGAGGGCAGCAAAGAAGCCACTTCTCTCCAGAATAAACATCATGGACAGACTGATATTCTGCAAAAGGTACAGGCAGTGGACTGCTGAGAACTGGGGTAAAGTTATTTTCTCTGATGAATCCCCTTTTCGATTGTTTGGGACATCAGGAAAACGCCTCATTCGGAGAAGACAAGGTGAGCGCTACCACCAGTCTTGTCTCATGCCAACTGTTAAGCATCCTGAAACCATTCATGTGTGGGGTTGCTTCTCAGCCAAGGGAATCGGCTCTCTCACAGTCCTGCCTAAAAACACAGCCATGAATAAAGAATGGTACCAGAATTTCCTCCAAGAGCAACTTCTCCCAACCCTCCAAGAGCAGTTTGGTGATCAACAATGCCTTTTCCAGCATGATGGAGCACCTTGCCATAAAGCAAAGGTGATAACTAAATGGCTCAGGGAACAAAACATAGAGATTTTGGGTCCATGACCTGGAAACTCCCCAGATCTTAATCCCATTGAGAACTTGTGGTCAATCATCAAGAGATGGGTGGACAAACAACAACCTAAAAATTCTGACAAAATGAAAGAATTGATTGTGCAAGAATGGACTTCTATCAGTCAGGATTTGGTCCAGAAGTTGATTGAGAGCTTGCCAGGGAGAATTGCAGAGGTCCTGAAGAAGAAGGGTCAACACTGCAAATATTGACTTGCTGCATTAACTCATTCTAACTGTCAATATAAGCTTTTGTTACTCATATGTTTGCAATTATTATATTTCTGTCTGTGATAAAAACATCTGTCAAACACACATAAAAACCAGAGGGCAGCAGGTCATGTGAAAATATAATATTTGTGTCATTCTCAAAAACTTTGGCCATGACTGTATATACACAGTTGTGCTCAGAAGTTTACATACCCTGGCAGAAGTTTTGCTTTCTTGGCCTTTTTCCAAAGAATATGAATGATAACACTAAAACTTTTTCTCCACTCATGGTTAGTGGTTGGGTGAAGCATTATTTGTCAAACTACTGTGTTTTCTCTTTTTTTATGTTATAATGACAACAGAAAACATAAAAAAAAACAGGTTAGAGGTGAGGATGTTTCCTTTACTAGCCGTTCAAACCCATTTGTGTCATCATCTGTGCATGTTATCAGGCCAAAATCTCCAGGGCATGTAAAATTTTGATCAAGGTCATTTGGATGTTTTGGGTTGTCATTATGATTTAAAAAGAGAAAGCACAGTAGTTTGACAATAAATGGCTTCACCCAACCACTAACCACGAGTGAAGAAAAAGTTTCAGTGTTATCATTCATGTTCTCTGAAAAAAATGCCAAGAAATCAAAAATTCTGCTGGGGTATTAAAACTTTTGAGCATAGCTATATATACACTGCTCAAAATAAAGGGAACACTCAAATAGCACATCCTATATCTAAATGAATGAAATATTCTCATTGAATACTTTGTTCTGTACAAAGTTGAATGTGCTGTCAACATAATCACAAAAATCATCAATGGAAATTAAATTATTGAACAAATGGAGGCCTGGATTTGGAGAGTCCCCCAAAATGAAAGTGGAAACAAGGCAAAATGAAAATCAAAACAAGACAAAATTAAAGTGGAAACAAGTCAAAATGATGCTCAGTATTGTGTTTGCCCTCCACGTGCCTGTATGATCTCCCTACAATGCCTGGGCATGCTCTTGATGAGGCTGCCAAACACAATACTGAGCATCATTTTGACTTGTTTCCACTTTAATTTTGTCTTGTTTTGATTTTTATTTTGACTTGTTTTCATTTTCATTTTGGGGGACCCTCCAAATCCAGGTCTCTATTGGTACAAAAATTTGATTTCCATTGATGATTTATGTGTGATTATGTTGACAGCAAATTCAACTTTGTACACAACAAAGTATTTAATGAGAATATTTCATTCATTTAGATCTAGGATGTGTTATTTGAGTGTTCCCTTTATTCTTTTGACCACTGTGTATATATATATATATATATATATATATATATATATATATATATATATATATATATATCTTCTAACGGTACAACTCCACACTTCTGCTTGCTGTCTCATGTGATGCATTATATTCTAATGGTACAACTGCACATTTCTGCTTGCTGTCTCATGTGCTGCAATATTTTCTAATGGTACAACTCAACACATCTACTTGCTGTCTCATGTGCTGCAATATATTTTAATGGTATAACTCCACACTTCTGCTTGCTGTCTGTCATCTGCTGCTTTACCATGTTGCAACATATTTTAATGTGCCTGCTAAATCTTTAGTATAATTAATTTGTTGCATTGTATTTAAAACTTACTGCTTTATTTCTATGACTGGGGTCACTCTAGATGTTATCTGGTGGAAGGTGGTATAGCATATAAATGTAGCCAGGTCTAGTGTCTTTGATCATCTAACCCACCCTGGTATGCTGGCCTCAGCTGCCAAATTATCCTAAACCAGCTCCCACAATCCCTGTCTTCTGATCCTGTAGTGTGGCCTATATATTTAGTAGCATTCTAAGGGGTGCACACAGTCTGGGGTGCATGCACACGCTTCCCATCCAGTAAAGCATCCCATTAGCTAAGCATCTAGAAAAAGCAGTAATTCCATGGAAGTTAGTCAGGGCAGGAGTCGGGTAACCCACTCTTTGCTCTCCCTTTTATCCATGTGCTTTATTTCTATCCTCCTGTTTTCTCTTGTTTTCCACATTCACTGCCCCATCCCCCTCCATCACCACTCATACACATCAGCCCATCTATACTTCCCTCTCTCATGTACAGCACTTTGGTGGTGTCTTCCAATAATTTTTGAAATGTGGACACTACTGGTTGGGTGTCCATCTGCTGTATTGGGTGTAGTGAAAGACCAGTCGGTACCTACTATACTATTTCTACTGTTGTGAAAATGATGACACTGCTGAAGTGTCAAGCCCTCAATTCTTTAAATGTTAACATTCCTTGTTGGGTGTCCATCTACTGCATTGGGTGTAGTGGAAGAACTGTTTGTCCCTAATATACTATTTCTACTTTACTGAAATTAATGCCACTTCTGTGGTGTAAGGCCATCATTTCTTTCAATGTGAACACTCTTTGTTGGGTGTCCATCTGCTGCATTGGGTGTAGTGAAAGAACTGACAGTCCCTCATATTATTTCTACTGTGTTAAAATTGATACCACTTCTGTGGTGTAAGGCCCTCATTTTTTAAATGTGGGCATTCCTTGTTGGGTGTCCATCTGCTGCATTGGGTGTAGTGAAAGAACTGTTGGTCCCTATTATATTATTTCTACTGTGGTGAAATTGATACCCCTTTGGTGGTGTCTGACAATAATTTTTGGAAATGTGGACACTCTTTTTTGGGTGTCCATCTGCTGTATTGGGTTTAGTGAAAGACCTGTCGGTCCTTTTTATACTATTTCTACTGTGGTGAATTTGATGCCACTTTAGTGGTGTCTGCCAATAATTTTTGTAATTGTGAACACTCCTGATTGGTTGTTCATCTGCTGTTTTGGTGTGTAGTGGAAGAACTATCGGTCCCTATTATATTATTTCTAATGTGGTGAAATTGATACCACTCCTGTGGTTTAAAACCGTCATTCTTTTAAATGTGAAAACTCATTGTTGGGTTTCCACCTGCTGCATTGAGTGTAGTAGAATAAATGTTGGTTCCTATTATACTATTTCTACTGTAGTGAAATTGATGCCACTATGGTGGTGTCTGCCAATTATTTTTGGAAACATGGACACTCCAGGTTGGTTGACAATCTGTGGTATTGGGTATATTGAAAGACCTGTGGGTCCCTATTGTACTATTTCTTCAGTGGTGAAATTGATGCCACTTCTGTGGTCTAAGGCCCTCATTTCTTTAAATGTGAAAGCTCCTTGTTGCATGTCCATCAGCTGCATTTGTTGTAGTGGAAGAACTGTCAGTACCTATTATACTATTTCCACTGTGGAGATATTGATGCCACTTCTGTGATGTAAGGTCCTCATTTCTTTAAATGTGAACACTTATTGTTGGCTGTCCATCTGCTTCATTGGGTGTACAGTCATGGCCAAAAGTTTTCAGAATGACACAAATATTATATTTTCACATGATCTGCTACCCTCTGGTTTTTATGTGTGTGTTTGACAGATGTTTTTATCACAGACAGAAGTATAATTGCAAACATATGAGTAACAAAAGCTTATATTGACAGTTAGAATGAGTTAATGCAGCAAGTCAATATTTGCAGTGTTGACCCTTCTTCTTCAGGACCTCTGCAATTCTCCCTGGCATGCTCTCAATCAACTTCTGGACCAAATCCTGACTGATAGCAGTCCATTCTTGCACAATCAATGCTTTCATTTTGTCAGAATTTTTAGGTTTTTGTTTGTCCACCCGTCTCTTGATGATTGACCACAAGTTCTCAATGGGATTAAGATCTGGGGAGTTTCCAGGCCATGGACCCAAAATCTCTATGTTTTGTTCCCTGAGCCATTTAGTTATCACCTTTTCTTTATGGCAAGGTGCTCCATCATGCTGGAAAAGGCATTGTTGATTGTCAAACTGCTCTTGGAGGGTTGGGAGAAGTTGCTCTTGGAGGACATTCTGGTACCATTCTTTATTCATGGCTGTGTTTTTAGGCAAGACTGTGAGAGAGCTGATTCCCTTGGCTGAGAAGCAATCCCACACATGAATGGTTTCAGGATGCTTAACAGTTGGCATGAGACAAGACTGGTGGTAGCGCTCACCTTGTCTTCTCCGAATGAGGCGTTTTCCTGATGTCCCAAACAATCGAAAAGGGGATTCATCAGAGAAAATAACTTTACCCCAGTCCTCAGCAGTCCACTGCCTGTACCTTTTGCAGAATATCAGTCTGTCCATGATGTTTTTTCTGGAGAGAAGTGGCTTCTTTGCTGCCCTCCTTGAGACCAGTGTCATGTGTGCATCGCCACGAAGATCGTCGCGGTTGCACATTCTGACTTCTCACAGCTGAGTTGCTGTTTCTTTGTGTTTGGCAGTTAGGGAGTTAATTCTGTCTGTGCTCAGTTCTGGGACTGGGTGCAGTTTCTCCCGGCTGCAATTAATTATTTGTTGATTGGTTTCCTTTAAATCTCTGGTTGTCTGTGTTGGGAGTTGCCAGTGAAATTCTTCATGCAGACCACAGATAGGATTGTATCTGTATAGACTTAAGTTAAAGAGCTCCTTAGTTGTTTTAAGCTCACCTTGCTTAGAGTTTAATATCCCAGATCATTTATGTTCCTTCTGTGTTTGAGTGTGTATGCAAGTCTGTGTTTTCTCCAGTCTGTCTTATATGTCTAATCTGTGTATTTAGCAGAGATCAGCCCATATCCCTTTGGTGGTAATCAGAATCCTTCTTAGGACTGATTACAGGGTTCAGGGACTGATAGGAGACAGGGTTAGGCTGGAGACTTGGACCTCTGAACCATTATCAGTACCTCCAAGGTGAGGGATTAGTTAGGACCCCAGTTTAGGGTCAGGTTAGACCCCCGGTCCTCCTCTTTCCTGTGACAGTGTATCAAGTCCTCAAGATTAACCCTGAGTTCAACGGATATCGTGTCAGGTAAATCTATTCTATATTTACATGCTGATGTTGCTAATCTATATGTTGTATAGAGTGTTGTTCTTTTAAGAATAGTTTACTGACATCGTACACATATCATAAGACCGCGTGACATTTTCACTGGCCCATAAAATTATTCCCAGTTGCCATGGATCCAGTAGCCCAGCTGGCTCTGCAGTTGCAGGGATTATCCATGGAGCTGACGGACATTAAGTCCAAAGTTTTGTCTCCCTCGGAGCAAACCAGATTTGAACCTAAAGTAGCTCTCCCGGACAGGTTCACTGGTGGGCGAGACAAATTTTTTACCTTCAGGGAAGCATGTAAATTGTATTTTTGGCTTCGGCCTCGATCATCAGGGAGTGAAGAGCAGAGAGTGGGAATTGTTATCTCGCTCCTACAAGGGGACCCTCAATCCTGGGCCTTCTCCCTTCCTCCGGGATCCCCGGCTCTACAGTCAGTAGATCGATTTTTTACTGCCCTGGGTTTGGTATATGATGACCCAGATCGGGTCTCTCTTGCTGAGACAAAATTACGTAAGATACAGCAGGGAGATCGTCCAGCGGAGGAATTTGCTTCTGAGTTCCGTAGATGGGCCACAGATACTCAGTGGAATGACCCAGCTCTTAGGAGCCAGTTTTGTCATGGGCTTTCTGACAAATTAAAGGACGTTTTGGCTCAGTATGATTCTCCTCCATCACTGGAGGCTGCTATGGCCCTAGCTATCCGTACTGATAGACGGCTCCGGGAGAGGTGCGAGGTAACTCCGCCCCCTGTTGTTACTCCACCTACTACTAAAGTCCCTTATGTTGAGGTTCCCCTTGTCTGTTCGGAGGAGCCTATGCAGTTGGGAGGGACATCATTTCGTAGGAGGGGATTGGCGGTACGCCGCCAGGACTAGAAGGTGTTTCTTCTGCGGGAAAGAGGGACATTTTGTTGGGGGATGTCCATCCCGTGCCTTGTTGAGCAAAAAGTCGCCGGAAAACTGTTAATCCCAGGTTGTGTGGTGGACGACAACCTGGGAGTATGTATTTCATCCGCTAGTTCTTCTCAGTTCCTTGTACCAGTGGAGGTGGTGGTTGGTACGAGAGTGGAGAGATTTTCTGTTCTTCTTGATAGTGGGTCCGGGGCTAATCTGGTTGACGCTCAGTTTGCTCAGGCTCAAGGTATGCATCTGAGTGTATTGGTCAAACCGATCCCTATATTCTCCATTGACGCCAGGCCTCTCGCCAAGGTAGCTTTGTTCATGAGGTTCATAACATTGACCTTCGGGTAGGGGCAATACATAGGGAACTATTATCTTGTTATGTGTTGGAGGGTCTACCTACTCCTATTGTGTTGGGACTTCCTTGGTTGGTTAAACATAACCCTGTGATTAATTGGCAGTCCAGAGATATCAGCCAATGGGGGAGTTTTGCAAAAGTAACTGCATGAACACAGTCATCAGTGCGGTCGTGCCTAGTACTTTGCCTCCTTTTTTGGAGGACTTTGGGGATGTGTTCTCTGAGGAGGGGTGTCAGGAGTTGCCTCCTCATCGCGTGTATGACTGCTCTATTAATTTACTTCCTGATGCTAAGTTACCTAAAGCTAGGTTATATAACCTTTCTGGTCCTGAGAGGCAGGTTATGAAAGATTATATTTCGGAAAGTCTGGCCAAAGGGCATATTAGACCTTCATCTTCCCCAGTGGCCGCGGGGTTCTTCTTTGTGAAGAAAAAAGATGGAGGCCTACGCCCTTGCTTGGATTTCCGCGAACTTAATCGGATTACTGTTCGAGATCCGTATCCACTCCCTCTTATTCCTGATCTCTTCAATCAAATTGTTGGCGCCAAATGGTTCTCTAAATTGGATCTCAGGGGGGCGTATAATCTGATTAGGATAAAAGAGGGGGATGAGTGGAAAACGGCGTTTAACACGCCGGAGGGACATTATGAGAACCTTGTCATGCCTTTTGGTCTGACTACTGCACCAGCAGTATTCCAACATTTTGTTAATGACATTTTTCGTCATCTGGTGGGGCTGTTTGTGGTCGTATATTTGGATGACATTTTAATTTACTCACCAGATCTTGTGTCTCACCAGGAGCATGTGAGACAGGTGTTGCAGATCTTGCGAGACAATAAACTATACGCCAAACTGGAAAAGTGTGTATTCGCCGTACAGGAACTTCAGTTTTTGGGTTTTTGGTGTCAGCCTCCGGTTTCCGTATGGACCCTGAAAAGGTGAGAGCAGTGCTTGAATGGGATCAGCCAGAGGATCTTAAGGCTCTGCAGCGTTTTCTGGGGTTTGCTAACTACTACCGGAAATTTATTTGTAATTTCTCATCTGTTGTCAAACCTCTCACTGACATGACAAGAAAAGGGACGGATTTTTCTAAATGGTCGGACAAAGCTTGCCAAGCTTTTTCCTCTTTGAAAAAATGTTTTGCTTCGGCACCCGTTCTCATCCAACCAGATGCATCACAGCCGTTCGTTGTGGAGGTGGACGCGTTTGACGTAGGGGTGGGTGCAATATTGTCCCAGGGTCCGTCCCCTGGTAAATGGCATCCGTGCGCTTTCTTTTCTAAAAATTGTCGTCCGCCGAAAGGAATTATGATATCGGCAATAGGGAACTTTTGGCCATTAAGTTGGCTTTTGAAGAATGGCGTCACTTTTTGGAGGGGGCAGTCCACCCGGTCACCGTCATTCCTGATCACAAGAACCTGCTGTATTTGGAATCTGCTAAGCGTCTGAATTCCAGACAAGCTCGATGGTCGTTGTTTTTTACCAGGTTTAATTTTGTTGTCACTTATCGCCCTGGATCTAAGAATGTTAAGGCGGATGCCTTGTCTCGCAGTTTCCCAGGGGCCGGGAAAATGGATGACCCGATTCCTATCCTTCAGGAGGGGGTGGTAGTGTCGGCTGTATGTTCTGAGCTTGAGGAGGAGGTGTTAGAGGCTCAGGGGGACGCCCCTGCAGGACCTCCAGGGAGACTGTTTGTCCCAAATCAGTTGAGACAAAAGGTTATTGAGGCACATCATAATTCTGCTTTAGCAGGACATCCAGGGAGTAAGGCTACTTTAGATCTCCTTTCTCGCCGGTTTTGGTGGCCTAACGTTAATAAAGATGTTTTAACTTTTGTCGCGTCCTGTGGGGTTTGTGCTCGCTCTAAGACCCCTCATACCCGTCCGTCTGGGACCCTCTTACCCTTGAAACTTCCGGAGCGTCCATGGACTCATTTGTCTATGGACTTCATCACGGACCTTCCTCAGTCGTCAGGGAAGACTGTCATACTGGTGGTTGTTGACAGGTTCAGTAAGATGGCACATTTCATTGCTCTTCCTGCCCTCCCTAATGCTAAAACTCTGGCGCAGGTGTTCATTGGGGAGATTGTGAGACTTCATGGGTTGCCTTCTGATGTGGTGTCAGATAGGGGGTCTCAGTTTGTGTCCAAGTTTTGGAGGGCATTTTGTTTACGTCGGGGGATGCAATTGTCATTTTCCTCGGCTTTTCATCCGCAGACCAATGGTCAGACAGAGCGTCTGAATCAAAGCCTAGAGACTTATCTTCGGTGTTTTGTCTCAGAGAACCAGGAGGACTGGTCTTCTTTCTTGCCTCTGGCAGAGTTCGCTCTTAACAACAGGCGGAGCGAGTCCACTGGTAAGTCCCCGTTTTTTGGGGCATATGGTTTTCATCCCCAGTTTTGTACATTCAATGGGGGGGGCCCTTCTGGGGTTCCTGAGGAGGAGCGTTTCTCGTCGTCACTTGCTTCAGTGTGGAGAGGTGTATTGAATAATCTGAGTGCTATGGGGAACCGTTATAAACGTATGGCTGATAGGAGGAGAGTTTCTGGTCCAGATCTTAATGTGAACGATCTGGTATGGTTGTATACCAGGAATATAAAACTTAAAGTTCCCTCCTGGAAGCTGGGCCCCAGATTCATAAGGCCGTACAGGATCAGTTCCATAATTAATCCTGTGGCATTTCGTCTGGACCTCCCTCCTACGTTTAAAATTCATAATGTGTTCCACAAGTCATTACTTAAGAGGTACGTGGCACCAGTCATACCATCACCTCTACCTCCTCCTCCAGTGGTGGTCAATGGTAACTTGGAGTTTCAAGTGTCAAAGATCATTGACTCACGTCTGAATCGCCGGTCCCTTCAGTACTTGGTGCATTGGAAGGGGTATGGTCCAGAGGAGAGGACGTGGGTTCCTGCGTCTGACATTAACGCAGATCGTTTGGTGCGGACCTTCCACAGAACTCACCCGGGCAAACCTGGCCCTGAGGGTCCGGAGGCCCCTCGTAGAAGGGGGGGTACTGTCATGTGTGCATCGCCACGAAGATCGTCGCGGTTGCACATTCTGACTTCTCACAGCTGAGTTGCTGTTTCTTTGTGTTTGGCAGTTAGGGAGTTAATTCTGTCTGTGCTCAGTTCTGGGACTGGGTGCAGTTTCTCCCGGCTGCAATTAATTATTTGTTGATTGGTTTCCTTTAAATCTCTGGTTGTCTGTGTTGGGAGTTGCCAGTGAAATTCTTCATGCAGACCACAGATAGGATTGTATCTGTATAGACTTAAGTTAAAGAGCTCCTTAGTTGTTTTAAGCTCACCTTGCTTAGAGTTTAATATCCCAGATCATTTATGTTCCTCTGTGTTTGAGTGTGTATGCAAGTCTGTGTTTTCTCCAGTCTGTCTTATATGTCTAATCTGTGTATTTAGCAGAGATCAGCCCATATCCCTTTGGTGGTAATCAGAATCCTTCTTAGGACTGATTACAGGGTTCAGGGACTGATAGGAGACAGGGTTAGGCTGGAGACTTGGACCTCTGAACCATTATCAGTACCTCCAAGGTGAGGGATTAGTTAGGACCCCAGTTTAGGGTCAGGTTAGACCCCGGTCCTCCTCTTTCCTGTGACAGTGTATCAAGTCCTCAAGATTAACCCTGAGTTCAACGGATATCGTGTCAGGTAAATCTATTCTATATTTACATGCTGATGTTGCTAATCTATATGTTGTATAGAGTGTTGTTCTTTTAAGAATAGTTTACTGACATCGTACACATATCATAAGACCGCGTGACAACCAGGCCTTGCTCCAAGAGTCTCCACCTCACAGTGCGTGCAGATGCACTCACACCTGCCTGCTGCAATTCCTGAGCAAGCTCTGCACTGCTGGTAACCCGATCGCACAGCTGAAACACTTTTAAGAGACGGTCCTGGCGCTTGCTGGTTTTTCTTGGGCGCCCTGGAGCCTTTTTGGCAACAATGGAACCTCTCTCCTTGAAGTTCTTGATGATGCGATAGATTGTTGACTGAGGTGCAATCTTTCTAGCTGCGATACTCTTCCCTGTTAGGCCATTTTTGTGCATTGCAATGATGACTGCACGTGTTTCTTTAGAGATAACCATGGTTAACAGAAGAGAGACAATGATGCCAAGCACCAGCCTCCTTTTAAAGTGTCCAGTGGTGTCATTCTTACTTAATCATGACAGATTGATCTCCAGTCATGTCCTCATCAACACCCACACCTGTGTTAATGGAGCAATTACTGAAAAGAGGTTAGCTGGTCCTTTTAAGGCAGGGCTGCAATGATGTTGAAATGTGTTTTGGGGGATAAAGTTCATTTTCTAGCCAAATATTGACTTTGCAAGTAATTGCTGTTAAGCTGATCACTCTTTATAACATTCTGGAGTATATGCAAATTGCCATTATAAAAAGTGAAGCAGTAGACTTTGTAAAAATTAATATTTGTGTCATTCTCAAAACTTTTGTCCATGACTGTAGTGGAAGAACTGTCAGTCCCTATTATACAATTCTACTGTGGTGAAATTGATGCCACTTCTGTGGTGCAAGACCATCATTTCTTTAAACGTGAACACTCCTTGCTGGGTGTCCATCTGCTGCATTGGGTGTAGTGGAAGAACTGTCGGTCCCTATTATACTATTTCTACTATGGTAAAATTTATGCCAATTGGGTGGTGTCTGCCAATAATGTTTGGAAATATGAACACTCCTGTTTGAGTTTCCATCTGTTGGATTGGGTGTAGTAGAAGACCTGTCGGTCCCTACTATACTATTTCTGCTGTGGTGAAATTGATGCCACTATGGTGGTTTCTGCCAATAATTTTTGGAAATGTGAACACTACTGGTTGGGTCTCCTTAACGCTTGTTACCTTTAACAGGAGGCCTCCGACACTGTCAGGTCTCCACTTCCTTGAACTCAACTATCCATGTTACTATCCTTAAATTTTTCTGACAATGGTAGTCTACAAAACTGATATTTGTGCCACTTGAGTGTGGCTCAGCACAAAAGCAGGTAGAGGAGTTGCATGTAGTATCAGGGATCCCAGCAAAGGGGCACTACACTGATCCTCACTCATCTTGTCTTACTGTGACACATATTTGAAAGCTGTAAATACTGTCTCAGACCTCGGTACCTCATGCCTGGCTGATTGCTGCAGTGCCATGCTAAAATCTGTACTGTGGGTGAACTGAGGCCACTTTACTGGTGTATGTCCCTCACTAGATGTGTTTTGGCAGCATTTAAGACCGTTATAAGGTGTTGTGCATACGTTTGTTTCTGCCTCCCATTGAGATGAATGGCGTTCGTTATAATGGCGAACATTCGACAAATTAATCAGCGAATATTGCAAATTTGGAGAACATAATCCATACCGAACATTGAAAATATATATTGAAAACTTCATATATATATATATATATATATATATATATATATATATATATACACAGTGCCTACAAGTAGTATTCAACCCCCTGCAGATTTAGCTGGTTTGATAAGATGCAAATAAGTTAGAGCCTTCAAACTGCAAACGAGAGTAGGATTTATTAACAGAAGCATAAATCTTACAAAACAAAAAGTTATGTTGCTCAGTTGAATTTTAATAAATTTTAAACATAAAAGTGTGGGTCAATTATTATACAACCCCTATGTTTAATATTTCGTGGAATAACCCTTGTTTGCAATTACAGCTAATAATCGTCTTTTATAAGACCTGATCAGGCCGGCACAGGTCTGTGGAGTTATCTTGGCCCACTCCTCCATGCAGATCTTCTCCAAGTTATCTAGGTTCTTTGGGTGTCTCATGTGGACTTTAATCTTGAGCTCCTTCCACAAGTTTTCAATTGGGTTAAGGTCAGGAGACTGACTAGGCCACTCCAACACCTTGACTTTTTCCCTCTTGAACCAGGCCTTGGTTTTCTTGGCTGTGTGCTTTGGGTCGTTGTCTTGTTGGAAGATGAAATTACGACCCATCTTAAGATTCTTGATGGAGGAGCGGAGGTTCTTGGCCAAAATCTCCAGGTAGGCCGTGCTATCCATCCTCCCATGGATGCGGACCAGATGGCCAGGCCCCTTGGCTGAGAAACAGCCCCACAGCATGATGCTGCCACCACCATGCTTGACTGTAGGGATGGTATTCTTGGGGTCGTATGCAGTGCCATCCAGTCTCCAAACGTCACGTGTGTGGTTGGCACCAAAGATCTCGATCTTGGTCTCATCAGACCATAGAACCTTGAACCAGTCTGTCTCAGAGTCCTCCAAGTGATCATGAGCAAACTGTAGACGAGCCTTGACATGACGCTTTGAAAGTAAATGTACCTTACGGGCTCGTCTGGAACGGAGACCATTGCGGTGGAGTACGTTACTTATGGTATTGACTGAAACCAATGTCCCCACTGCCATGAGATCTTCCCGGAGCTCCTTCCTTGTTGTCCTTGGGTTAGCCTTGACTCTTCGGACAAGCCTGGCCTCGGCACGGGAGGAAACTTTCAAAGGCTGTCCAGGCTGTGGAAGGCTAACAGTAGTTCCATAAGCCTTCCACTTACGGATGATGCTCCCAACAGTGGAGACAGGTAGGGCCAACTCCTTGGAAAGGGTTTTGTACCCCTTGCCAGCCTTGTGACCCTCCACGATCTTGTCTCTGATGGCCTTGGAATGCTCCTTTGTCTTTCGCATGTTGACCATGTATGAGTGCTGTTCACAAGTTTGGGGAGGGTCTTAAATAGTCAGAAAAGGCTGGCAAAAGAGATCATTAATCCACACATGTGAAGCTCATTATTCTTGGTGCCTGAACTACTTCTTAATACTTTAGGGGGACCAAACAGAATTCTTGTGGTTTGAGGGGTTGAATAATAAATGACACTCTGAATTAACTTTTAACGTTTAAAAAAAAAAATTAAAACAAAAATTTTTGCTGCAGTGCATTTCCCACTTCCAGGCTGATCTACAGTACAAATGTCACAATGCCAAGTTAATTCCGCATGTGTCAACCAGCTAAATCTGCAGGGGGTTGAATACTACTTGTAGGCACTGTATATATATATATATATATATATATATATATATATCTCAAGAAACTTATTCAAAATTTATTGGTATTATATTGCTCATCAATAGGGTATTACCGTATATACTCAAGTATAAGCCGACCTGAGTATAAGCCGACCCCCTAATTTTGCTACAAAAAACTGGGAAAACTTATCGACTCGAGTATAAGCCTAGGGTGGAAAATGAGGCAGTTACTGGTAAATTTCAAAAATAAAAATAGATACCAATAAAAGTAAAATTAAAGTAGGTGAAATGTTTTTAAACAGCCATATTGAATCAGGAGCCCCATATGCTGCTCCATAGATTATGCCCCATATGCTGCTCCACAGATTATGCCACATATGCTGCCCCATGTATTATGCCTCACAAGATGCTCCACAGATTATGCCCCATATGCTGCCCCATGTATTATGCCCCACAAGATGCTCCATAGATTGTGCCCCATATGCTGCCCATGTATTATGCCCCCATATGATGCTCCATAGATTGTGCCCCATATGCTGCCCATGTATTATGCCCCCATATGCTGCCCCATGTATTATGCCCCACAAGATGCTCCATAGATTGTGCCCCATATGCTGCCCATGAATTGTGCCCCATATGCTGCACCATGTATTATGCCCCACAAGATGCTCCATAGATTGTGCCCCATATGCTGCCCATGTATTATGCCCCATATGATGCTCCATAGATTATGCCCCATATGCTGCACATGTATTATGCCCCATATGCTGCTCCATGTATTATGCCCCACAAGATGCTCCATAGATTGTTCCCCAAATTCTGCCCCATGTATTGTGCCCCATATGCTGCCCATGTATTGTGCCCCATATGCTGCTCATGAATTATGCCCCATATGATAGTATAGATCCCTTATGCTGCCGTTGCAAATGAAAAAAAAAAAAAAGACATACTCACCTCTTGTCGCTGGGAACCAGGTGCCGGTGTCCTGAGCAGGCGGGGACACTGGCGCATTATTGGGTACAGGTGCCAGTATCAAAGCTGGCTCAGGCCCCGGCACCTGCAATATTCACCTGTCCCCGGTCCACCGCTGCAAGCCGCTGTCTTCCGGGTCCTCCAGCAGTGAATGCTCAGGCAGAGGGCATGGCGGGCACTAAGCACGTCATCGCGCCCTCTGACCTGAACATTCACAGCTAGAGGACGCGAGGACACAGCGGCGAGCAGCGGTGGAACGGGGACAGGTGAATATCGCTTGTACTCACCCTCTCCTGGCATCTCTGCATCCCCTGCTCTTCTCCCGCGGTCTCTGGCAGCTATGCCTAACTTCAGCGGTCACATGGTACCGCTCATTAAAGTCATGAATATGTGCATATTCATGACTTTAATGAGCGGTACCACTGATGGCTGAACACAGGCACCGGAGACCCTGGCCGTGGGAGAAGAGCAGGGGCTGCAGAGACTGCTCCTGGAGGGGGTGAGTATATAGGACAGCTGCACTCCCCCGCCGACCCTCTGGTATATGACTCGCGTATAAGCCGAGAGGGGCACTTTCAGCCCTAAAAAATGGGCTGAAAATCTTGGCTTATACTCGAGTATATAGGGTACATCTTGTTGGGTAAATTTTGTTGCTATATAAATTCAAAAAATTGTTCAACATTGTATCTGTATTATATTGCTCATCTATAGACTATTCTGACTATTCTGGAGCACATATCATTGGTATCTAAAGTTCCAAAAAGATCTTCTTGGTTATAATTCATTGCTATAAAAGCCTAAAAAAATATTCAAAAATGTGTGGCTTTTATAATGGTCATTTATAGACTATTTGTAGGTTTTGAGCACATTTTGTTGGTATGTAACTTTCCAAAACTTGTTTACAAAATTTGTCGGTATTATATTGCTCATCCATAGGGTATTACATCTTTTTGGTTTCATTTTGTTTCTATATCAGTATCCAAAAACTTGTTCCAAATATATCTGCATTATATTGCTCGCCCATAGGGTATTACATTTTCTTGCGTACATTTCTTTGTCATAAAAGCCTCATAAAACTTGTTAAAAAATGTATCAATATTACAACGCTTACATACAGTCATGGCCAAAAGTTTTGAGAATGACACAAATATTATATTTTCACATGATCTGCTGCCCTCTGGTTTTTATGTGTGTTTGACAGATGTTTTTATCACAGACAGAAATATAATAAATACAAACATATGATTAACAAAAGCTTATATTGACAGTTAGAATGAGTTAATGCAGCAAGTCAATATTTGCAGTGTTGACCCTTCTTCTTCAGGACCTCTGCAATTCTCCCTGGCATGCTATCAATCAACTTCTGGACCAAATCCTGACTGATAGCAGTCCATTCTTGCACAATCAATGCTTTCATTTTGTCAGAATTTTTAGGTTTTTGTTTGTCCACCCGTCTCTTGATGATTGACCACAAGTTCTCAATGGGATTAAGATCTGGGGAGTTTCCAGGCCATGGAACCAAAATCTCTATGTTTTGTTCCCTGAGCCATTTAGTTATCACCTTTGCTTTATAGCAAGGTGCTCCATCATGCTGGAAAAGGCATTGTTGATCGTCAAACTGCTCTTGGAGGGTTGGGAGAAGTTGCTCTTGGAGGACATTCTGGTACCATTCTTTATTCATGGCTGTGTTTTTAGGCAAGACTGTGAGAGAGCCGATTCCCTTGGCTGAGAAGCAACCCCACACATGAATGGTTTCAGGATTAATGTTGAGAGATAGTGCTCGATATCTAAAAATATCGTATCGAAATTGTATCGCCGATAGCACTAAATATCGTCGATATCCGATTTCGATACCGGAAGTCCAATGTAAGTCTATGGGAACAAAATATCGCAACTAAAAAAAAACTTTATTTCCTTGTAAACACTAAATATACACACATAGAATACATATATATATATATATATATATATATATATATATATACATGTCATTGTGACATATATATATATACATATATTTATAGTTTATACACTTCTACATAGTAAAATAGACTCTGATTCAATTGCCGGGTAAAGCCGTGACATACCCCATAGAAGTCGACGGGCTCGGTGCCGAGTACCCCAAAAACCTCTGGCTCTGTGCGACTCAACTTGGGCGTCACAAACAGGATTCTGTAGCTCGCTATAAGCAAGTCCTGTGTGCCTGAATTGAACTGGTTTTGTGCTTGAGAATTGCTAAAATCATCAGAGAATGTATTTGCCATTTTTCCGCCATATCTGCGTCACGACGAGGCACTGGTGAAGAAGAAGGGCGTGCTCTTCATGGGTGTACACACTCACTCAGTGACGCGAAAACGATGGCTCTAAATGGTACTGCAATGTAAGATCGTGCCCCACAGCTCTTCAGTTCCGCCTCCTCATCCTCCTCAGTGTGCGGAAACTAACACGAAGGTCCCGCCTCACTACAAAAGAGGGGCCCTCTCCAGATGCTAATGACACATGTGACTTGGCAGAGATGGCTAATGGACACGAGCAGAAGTGTGAAGGGATGGAGCAGTCAGAGCTCTCCCCCCACGGAAGCGACCCGATCGCCACGGAACCACCGTTGGGCACCCGGCCTGGAAACCCTCCTACGCTGCAAGAAGCGGAGGATACCCTAAGAGGCCTGGCCCGGCACCGGGAGGAGGTCGCCAGGATGGAAGCCAGCTGGCGTGCCCTAAAACTAAACTTGGAGCGGCGCCAATCCCTCTTACCTGAAGTGTCTGTACCGGAAGGTGAGGCACCCGTTCTAGTAGAGGAGTCCGTGCGGGCATCCCAGCCCTTGCAATGTGATCCGGTTGACGTTGTCGCAGTGGAGGCACCCGTTCGTGCAAAAAACGCTGCACCGGCAGCACCCCAGATCCCGCTGTCTGCCCCCGTCGCTGAGACAGAAGAAGCGACACCCGTCCTCATGGAGGAGGCCGCGCAGGCACCAGAGCACTACCTGCCAGTACCGGAGCCCCGACTGTCATCTGTTCCAGAGCCGGCTGCTTCCTCCGCAGGTGAGCGCCGCCAGGACTGGGGGGCGCCAGGAGAGCTGCCGCAAACCGGACACTGTAAGCTGCAGTTTGATGGTGGAGACATGGAGCTGCTGGTGGAGGAGAATTTCAACCGGCGTCAGGAGGAAGAGTGGAGACGTTGGGAGAAGGAAGCAGAGCGACAAAGGGAGCAGCGAGAATCCCAAAAACTTCGCCAACGTCAGCTGGAGAAGGACCGGGCAGATAAGGACCAGATGAGAAAAGATAAAAGTACGGTGAGGGAGCCGCGGCGTAAGGGTGCAGTACGGAGCTTTAAATTGAAAGGTGGTTGGGGCTTCATCCAGGAGCCTGGACTTTATTTAGAAGTTTTTGTGAACCGGCGGGACGTGGAGGCTCACCTCCCAGAAGGACACCCGGGGAGGGACCTGTTGCCAGGAGACTTGGTGACTTACACCCGACACTGGGGTTACAATGGATGGTACGCCCTAAATGTTACCAGGTGCGACCCCTACTCCCCAGAGTGTCAGGAACCTGTGAGACCCTCGGAGCCTTCAGCCTCCCACATCCAGGCCTCTGCAAAAGTGCCCACCCCACGCCGTAAATCTCCCCAGCCTCCCTCAGTGGTCTCCTCAGCAGCCCCAGCTATGGACATGATAAGTATAGCTGGCCCGTACCCGGCGCCTGTTAGGCCCCCTGGGGTTCGTTCAGTCTGGGACATAGGGTTCCAGACCCGGAGGGAGATGAAAGAGGTGGCCACACAGACCCAGATAGCGGGTCACGACATGACTGTACAGGCCACACGACGTCATCAGGTCCTGGTGGTCCTTGGTGCCTCGGATGTTTGGCAAGCATCAGAAGAGTACCAGGTGGTACCTGGAACACCCCTGCCAAAGAATTATAAATAACCCGGACAGGGTCACTGTATGTAAATAGTTAAATTGTTTATGTACCCGGACGGGTGAATGTTCATAAAAAAGTTTTTTAATTTAATAAAAAAAAAAAACAACACAGTTTTCATTACTTTTATTACATTCTCATCCTGCGACGCCATCGATCTCCTGTAAAAAAATGAAAAAAAAAAAAAGTATACCACCTGACCGACGCAGTCCATAGTAATGAGTGTCCCACGACGATCCAGCTCTGCTACATCAGAATGACAGGCAGAGCTTGTCATCCCGTGCAGCACAGCTGATTACCTGCTTCCCCGGCGGTGACGTCATCGGACTGACTGCTTTACGGCCGGGATTACCCAGCAGTCACTGCAGTTATCGCGAGAAACTGCATGTGACCGCCGGGGAAAGATGATGGCGGCCATGAAGCAGTCCAGGCCGTGACCGCCGGAGATCTTCTGCCAGGTAAGTGCCGCTGACTCCTGACAGACCCGACCGACGTATACTCACAGTGACAGTGACAAATCCGATTCCGGTATTCGATAAGACGAAAATATCGAAACGAATTATCGAAAGGCCAATAGAGCTAATATCGGCCGATAGCCGATATTTACATTATCGTATCGTTCAACACTATTCAGGATACTTAACAGTTGGCATGAGACAAGACTGGTGGTAGCGCTCACCTTTTCTTCTCCGAATGAGGCGTTTTCCTGATGTCCCAAACAATCGAAAAGGGGATTCATCAGAGAAAATAACTTTACCCCAGTCCTCAGCAGTCCACTGCCTGTAACTTTTGCAGAATATCAGTCTGTCCATGATGTTTTTTCTGGAGAGAAGTGGCTTCTTTGCTGCCCTCCTTGAGACCAGGCCTTGCTCCAAGAGTCTCCGCCTCACAGTGCGTGCAGATGCACTCACACCTGCCTGCTGCCATTCCTGAGCAAGCTCTGCACTGCTGGTAGCCCGATCCCACAGCTGAAACACTTTTAAGAGATGGTCCTGGCGCTTGCTGGTCTTTCTTGGGCGCCCTGAAGCCTTTTTTGGCAACAATGGAACCTCTCTCCTTGAAGTTCTTGATGATGCGATAGATTGTTGACTGAGGTGCAATCTTTCTAGCTGCGATACTCTTCCCTGTTAGGCCATTTTTGTGCATTGCAATGATGACTGCACGTGTTTATTTAGAGATAACCATGGTTAACAGAAGAGAAACAATGATGCCAAGCACCAGCCTCCTTTTAAAGTGTCCAGTGGTGTCATTCTTACTTAATCATGACAGATTGATCTCCAGCCATGTCCTCATCAACACCCACACCTGTGTTAATGGAACAATCACTGAAAAGAGGTTAGCTGGTCCTTTTAAGGCAGGGCTGCAATGATGTTGAAATGTGTTTTGGGGGATAAAGTTCATTTTCTAGCCAAATATTGACTTTGCAAGTAATTGCTGTTAAGCTGATCACTCTTTATAACATTCTGGAGTATATGCAAATTGCCATTAGAAAAAGTGAAGCAGTAGACTTTGTAAAAATTAATATTTGTGTCATTCTCAAAACTTTTGGCCATGACTGTATAGTCAATTTCAACAACATTAACAGAAATAAACACTTGAAATAGATGACTCTGTTTGTAATGATTCTATATAATATATGAGTTACACTTTTTGTATTGAAGAACTGAAATAAATTAACTTTTTGATGATATTCTAATTTTCTGAGAAGCACCAGTAGATGCAGAGTGCTGAAGAGCAAGACATGAGACACACAAAAGCAATGTGTGATAAAAACTTTCTTTAAAATATTTGTGATGTGTGCAAGCTTTTATTGTTTATAGAAGCACATAAATCTAATGTCCAATAAAATCATCAGAAAGCAGCCTATGTTGTGTTAATAAACTAATCATTGGTCATACTAAACGACCAATAGAAATAGAAGTGTAAGGCACATAGGACAGTGTCATGCTGCATGACGCATCTTCTTGGAATCTCTTATCAAGACTGCTGGTTTCATTTTGTTAACATTGCTCAAGCTATTTTGAGATCATATAAGGAAGAGAGAGAGGTCACTAAATGAAGTGTGATCTATAAAATTGGACATGAGTATAAAAAATTTTTTAGGCTACTCTTATCTTTAATATTCACTTAGAGTGTGATGCCACTAAAACTACCAACCCCTGCACACAGTATAATATTCTTGCAGTGAATTCCATCATACATACTCCTCGATAATCCCTCATGGGGAAATCATGACGAAAACAGAGTGGCCATATATAGTAGGTTACAGAAAGTATTCAGACCCTGTTAAGGGTCTGCGGAAGGCACCTAATAGATTTTAAGGAGAGGTGCGTTCGCAGCCCGGGGTCCACCGTGCAGGCAGAGCCTGCTGCTAGTAAGATGGCGTAAATAGGCAGCATGAGCAAACTCTGTTATCCCGCAGAGTCGCAGATGTAAACGCCGTAGCACTATATGGCGATATAAGCGGACTCTGTTAATTCACAGAGCCTCTGTAACAAATACTTTGTCCTGTTAGACTCACAGGGAACACAGATGACTGCTAAGTGGATTGCAGTCTGTGGTCATGCAAACAGAACCCATGCAGTAATCTCCTCACCAGAGTAACCGGTAATCTAATGGCGTTTTCAGCCGAGCCCTGAACACGTGCATACAATCTCCTCACCGGAAGGGCCGGTATTCTAGGGGCTTATTTCAGCAAGACCTAACCACAAGCATACATGACCACACTGGCGCAAGCACGTAACAGATTTGATACTAGCGCACGGCCGTGCGGTAAGGACAGCCTTTTATAGCAGCCACGAGAAAAAGACCTTCCAGGAAGGACCAATGGGAAGCTGCTTCAGAACATCAACAGCCACAGGACCTTCCTGAAGGACCAATTGGAATGGCAGCTGTATCTGAGCATGTGACCCCTGGTCTTCAATGGGAGATCTTGCCCTGTGCATGCTCAGATGAAGCAACAAAAGACTTAGTCCTAAAGACGTCTGCTCGCCGCTGACCAGTACTGGCTACAATAGCAGAAACTGAAGAGGCAGCAGTAAGTCTCTGCACAGTATTAGACCGGGCGAGATGCTGGGACCGACGTCTCTGCTGAGCAGGCTCCACTGCAGCTGGAGATGGATGGGGACCGCGGCGGGACTGGTTCGAGACTCACCTTGTGCAGCAGTGGGAACTTGAACCCTAACAGACCCCTTTAAATGTTTCACTCTTTGTTTCATTGCAGTCATTTGGTAAATTAAAAAAAAATCATTTTTTTCTCATTAATGTATATTATGCATCCCATTTTAACTGAAAAAAAACAGAAATGTAGAATGTTTCAAATTTCTTAAAAGAAAAACTGAAATATCACATGGTCATAAGCATTCTGACCCTTTGCTTAGACACTCATATTTAAGTCACATGCTGTCCATTTCCTTGTGATCCTCCTTGAGATTGTTCTACTCCTTCATTTGAGTCCAGCTGTGTTTAATTATACTGATAGTACTTGATTTGTAAAGGCACACACCAGTCTATATAAGACCTCACAGCTCACAGTGCATGTCAAACTAAATGAGAATCATGAGGTCAAAGGAACAGGTCAAGGAGCTCAGAGACAGAATTGTGGCAAGGCACAGATCTGGCAAAGGTTACAAACGAATTTCTGAAGTACTCAAGGTTCCTAAGAGCACAGTGGCCTCCATAATCCTTAAATGGAAGAAGTTGGGGACCACCAGAAGTCTTCCAAGACTTGGCCGTCCAGCCAAACTGAGCAATCGTAGAAGAAGAGCCTTGGTGAGACAGGTAAAGAAGAAACTCAAAATCACTGTGGCTGAGCTGCAGAGATGCAGTAGTGAGATGGGAGAAAGTTCCACAAAGTCAACTATCACTGCAGCCCTCCACCAGTCGGGCCTTTATGGCAGAGGGGCCCGACGGAAGCCTCTACTCAGTGCAAGAAATATGAAAACCTGCATAGTTTGCTAAAAACAAATGAAAGGACTCCCAGACTATAAAAAATAAGATTCTCTGGTCTGATGAGATGAAGATAGAACTTTTTCGTGATAATTCTAAGCGGTTTGTGTGGAGAAAACCAGTCACTACTCATCACCTGCCCAATACAATCCCAACTGTTATGAATGTGCTGGAGATGGTTTCTGAGCAGAGGCTCCCTCTGGTGGTTGCAGACAGTACTGAACCTCACAGCGAGGAATGGCAATCTGGGATCATGGACAAGACTGATATAAGTGAGGTTCCTTCCCATGATGGTCGCCGGTGATCAATTGTTCTTGTCTCAATTGTGGTTCCTGGTTCATTTGGATGTTTGCTGAGTCTTGCCTGCATCTTCTAGTTTCAGATAAGATATTTTCTGCTTTTATTTTTGTGCTTGCTTTTTGCATAGTTCCCTGCACTTCTGTGGAGGTCAGCCGGGTCCCCTCCTGGGGGCCTGTGCTCCTCTCAGTTTATCTGAAGCCACTGTTATTTGTTCATTTGCTTTTTCCTGTTTTTTCAGTGGTTGCGGCTTAGTTATGTTACACCAGAGATCTGATTTGGGTGGTAGAGATCGTGTGATCTCAGGTGTTTTTTCAATCAGAAGAGTTGGTATTTTTTAGGAGTTTTTTTGGATTGCAGTAAGAATCCTTTCCCGTACTTTTCTGTCTAGGCAGATTGGGCCCCAGCGTTTGCTCATTCTATTTTCTGCCTGTGTCAGTGCTTCTTCTTGTCTAACCGCCATTACATGTTTGGGGGCTTCCTATTTTCTTTGGGGATCTGCTCCGGGGCAGATAGCTTTCCTCTTTCTGCCTTTAGGTGTAGTTATCTCTCAGGCTGTGACGAGGCGTCTAGGATCAAAGTAGGAACGCTCCACGGCTACCTCTAGTTGTGTGGTTAGTTCAGGTTACTGCAATCCAATAGGTTCTAGCCTCTTGGGTATGTTACTGTTTTTGCTTTTTCTCCTCAGCTACCTAAACATAACAGTATCACCGGCCAAGCTAAAATTATATGGTACTCACAGAAGGGAAAAATAGTGTGGAAATAAAAAAAAAAGTTGTCAGAGATTTTTTTTTTTTCTGTTTGTTTCATTTTTTCCCTCTTTTTCTCTGGGTGCTGAGGAGGATTTTTTTTGCTCTCCATGGAGTTTGCACAGTTGTCAGGCCATGTGGATCACCTTGCCACTGAGGTTCGGAGTATGTCTACCTTTGCTACCTATCTTGCTGGGTTGCCGGTTGTGGAACCTAGGATTCCCATGCCAGATTTGTTTTTGGGGGTTCGGGCTAAATTTCTGACTTTCAAAAATAACTGTAAGTTGTTTTTTGCCTTGAAGCCTAAGTCCTCAGGGAACGCAGCACAGCAGGTTCAAATTGTCATCTCTCTCCTGCGCGGCGACCCTCAGGATTGGGCTTTCTCCCTGACACCTGGGGATCCTGTTTTGAATGATGTTGATGTATTTTTTCTGGCTCTGGGGTTGTTGTACGATGAACCTAATGTCACTGATCATGCTGAGAAGATCTTGTTGGCATTAAGTCAGGGCTGTGAAGCCACTGAACTGTACTGTCAGAAATTTCGAAAGTGGGCAGTCCTGACCAAATGGAATGATGATGCTTTGGCAGCCCTTTTTTGGAAGGGTCTGTCAGAGAATGTAAAGGACGCTATGGTGGGATTCCCTGTACCCTCTGATCTCAATGATTCTATGTCTTTGGCTATTCAAATTGACAGATGTTTGCATGAGCGCAGAGGTATGCGTGAGATGGTGTTGCCTTGTGGGCCAGCTCCTGAGCCCATGCAGTGTGATGGAGTGACTTCTGGGGCACAGCTTCATGAATTTCAAAAGCGCAATGGGTTATGTTTCTACTGTGGTGACGCCTCTCATGCTATTTCCATCTGCCCTAAGCGGGGAAGACGTTTTGCGCGCTCAGTTGTCTTGGGTAGTGTTCAGACTAAATTTCTGTTGAGTGTTACCCTGATTTGCTCCATGTCCACATTTTCGGCTCAGGCTTTTGTTTATTCAGGAGCAGCTATTAACCTGATGGATTTCAACTTTGCCAAACGTTGTGGCTTTCCCATGATACCCATGCGGAAGTCTATTCCCCTATTGGGCATTGATTCTACCCCTTTGGCGGAGAATAAACCCCAATTTTCTACTCAGGTGATAATGAGGGTTAAACCAGATCATCAGGAGATTTGCAAATTTCTGGTGTTGCATAATCTGCATGACATTATTGTTCTGGGTTTCCCTTGGTTGCACATTCATAATCCTGTTTTGGATTGGAAATCTGTGTCTGTGACCAGTTAGGGCTGCGAATGTGTGAATGCTGGCACTCCTGTTTTTTCTGCCTCCCCCCAGTCTCAGGATGTTCCTGACTTTTTGACTGATTTTTCTGATGTGTTTAGTGAAAGTAAATCAGCCTCCTTACCCCCTCACAGGAGCTACGATTGCTCTATTGAATTAGTGCCTGGTGGCAAATTTCCTAAAGGTCGCCTTTTTAATTTATCTGTACCTGAACACGATGCTATGCGATCTTATATCAAGGAGTCATTGGAGAAGGGTCATATCAGACCATCCTCTTCACCCTTGGGCGCCGTTTTTTTTCTTTGTGGCCAAAATGGATGGTTCATTGAGGCCGTGTATTGATTATCGCCTCCTGAATTAGATCACTGTGAATTATCAATATCCGTTACCCTTGATTTCTGATCTGTTTTCCAGAGTGAAAAGTGCTAGTTGGTTTACCAAGCTTGACCTCAGGGGGGCGTATAACCTTATTCATATTAAGCACGGGGATGAATGGAAGACGCCGTTTAATACCCCAGAGGGGCATTTTGATTACCTAGTGATGCCCTTTGGGCTTACTAAAGCCCCTTTCGTCTTCCAATCCTTCATTAATGATATTTTCAGGGATTTTGGGGATAAATTTCTGATTGTTTATTTGGATATCTTGATTTTTTCCAATGACTGGGACTCTCATGTGAAACATGTTTGGACTGTGCTGCAGATTTTGAGAGAGAATGCACTATATGTGAAGGGATCAAAGTGTCTTTTTGGCATACAGAAGGTCTCATTTCTGGGATTTATTTTGTCTCCGTCTGTTATTGAAATGGACCCGGTCAAGGTTCAGGCCATCTGTGATTGGGTTCAACCTACTTTATTGAAGGCTCTTCAGAGATTTTTGGGTTTTGCCAATTTTTATCGTAAATTTATTGGTAATTTCTCTGGTATTGTTAAACCATTGACTGATCTGACCAAAAAGGGTTCCGATGTGGTGAATTGGCCTCCTGAGGCAGATTCTGCATTTCAGGAACTTAAGCAGAGATTAATTTCTGCTCCTGTTCTACGGCAGCCTGATGTTTCTCTGCGATTTCAGGTGGAGGTTGATGCCTCTGAGATTCGGGCAGGTGCCGTTTTGTCCCAAAGGGATCCAGAGACCTCTAAGAGAAACCACTATGCCTTTATCTCTCTAAAGTTTTCTCCAACTGAACGTATTTATGACGTGGGTAATCGGGATTTATTCGCAATGAAGTGGGCCTTTGAAGAGTGGAGACATTGGCTGGAAGGAGCCAAACATCAGGTGGTGGTCCTCACGGACCATAAGAACCTTTTTTATCTTGAATCAGCCAAGCGACTTAATCCTAGACAGGCCAGGTGGGCCTTGTTTTTCACACGTTTTAATTTTGTGGTTTCTTTTCTTCCTGGCACTAAGAATGTTAAGGCGGATGCCCTCTCAAGGAGTTTCTTTGCGGATTCTCCTGAGTTATCTGATCCTGCTGTTATTTTGAAAGAGGGTGTAGTACTTTCCGCCATCTCGCCCAATTTGAGACTGGCTCTGGAGGGGTGTCAGGAGGATAAACTTGAGCGCTGCCCTGTTGGGAAATTGTTTGTCCCAGACCAGTGGAAGAAGAGTGTGATGTCTGAGATTCATTGTTCCGCGTTGGCTGGTCATACCGGTATTTTTGGTACCAGAGACTTGGTGAGTCCGTTCTTTTGGTGGCCTACTTTGTCTCGTGACGTCAGGCACTTTGTGCAGTCCTGTGGGACTTGCCCTCGTTCCAAGCCTTGCTCTCGCTCTAGTGGTTTGTTTATGCCATTTCCTGTGCCCAAGAGGCCATGGACCCATATCTCTATGGATTTTATTTCCGACCTCCCTGTTTCTCAGAAAATGACCGTTATCTGGGTAATCTGTGACAGGTTTTCCAAGATGATACATCTTGTGCCATTACCTAAGTTACCTTCCTCCTCTGAATTGGTGCCTTTGTTCCTTCAGCACGTGGTTCGGTTACATGGCATTCCAGAGAACATTGTGTCTGACAGAGGAGTCCAGTTTGTTTCCAGATTTTGGAGGACATTTTGTTCTAAACTTGGTGTTCAATTATCTTTCTCCTCTGCATTTCATCCTCAGACCAATGGACAAACTGAGAGAACAAACCAGACCTTGGAGACTTATTTGAGATGTTTTGTGTCTGCTTATCAAGATGACTGGGTCTCTTTTTTGCCTTTTGCTGAGTTTGCTCTTAATAATAGGGCTAGCTCTGCCACCTTGATGTCTCCATTTTTCTGCAATTCTGGGTTTCACCCTCGATGTTCTTCGGGACAGGCAGAGGCTTCTGTCTGTCTGGGTGTTGACTCTGTTGTGCAGCAGATTTGGGACCAGATAGTGGAGAGGTTGTCTCTCTCTCAGGAGAAGGCCCAACGGTTTGCCAACCGGCATAGGACTGATGGTCCTCGGTAAAAGTGGGGGACTTGGTTTGGTTGTCCTCAAGAAATATCCCTATGAGGGTTGCATCTCCAAAGTTTAAGCCTAGGTTCATTGGACCTTATAAGATCATGGAGATTCTTAATCCTGTTTCCTTCCGTTTGCTTATTCCAGGGACATTTAAGATCCATAACGTGTTCCACAAATCCTTATTGAAGAGGTTTGTCGAGTGGTTCCTATGGCTGCGCCTCCTGACCCTGTTTTGGTTGAGGGCAATCTGGAGTATGTGGTTGAGAAAAAATTGGATTCTCGTTTTTCTAGACAGAAACTCCAGTTTTTGGTTAAGTGGAGAGGTTATGGTCAGGAGGACAATTCTTGGGTGTTTGCTTCAGACATCCATGCTAGGAGACTGATCCGTGCCTATCACCGAGCTCATCCTGATCGGCCTGGTTGCACAAGTGAGGGTTCGGTGATCCCTCCTCAAGGAGGGGGTACTGTTATGAATGTGCTGGAGATGGTTTCTGACCAGAGGCTCCCTCTGGTCGTTGCAGACAGTACTGAAGCTCACAGCGAGGAATGGCAATATGGGATCATGGACTGGACTGATATAAGGGAGGTTCCCTCCCATTATGGTCGCCGGTGATCAATTGTTCTTGTCTCAATTGTGGTTCCTGGTTCATTTGGATGTTTGCTGAGTCTTGCCTGCATCTTCTGCTTTCAGATAAGATATTTTCAGCTTTTATTTTTGTGCTTGCTTTTTGCATAGTTCCCTGCTTTTCTGTGGAGGTCAGCCGGGTCCCCTCCTGGGGGCCTGTGCTCCTCTCAGTTTATCTGAAGCCACTGTTATTTGTTCATTTGCTTTTTCCTGTTTTTTCAGTGGTTGCAGCTTAGTTTTGTTACACCAGAGATCTGATTTGGGTGGTAGAGATCGTGTGATCTCAGGTGTTTTTGCAATCAGAAGAGTTGGTATTTTAAGGGTTTTTTTTTGGATTGCAGTAAGAATCCTTTCCCGTACTTTTCTGTCTAGACAGATTGGGCCCCAGCGTTTGCTCATTCTATTTTCTGTCTGTGTCCGTGCTTCTTCTTGTCTAACCGCCATTACATGTTTGAGGTCTTCCTATTTTCTTTGGGATCTGCTCCGGGGCAGATAGCTTTCCTCTTTCTGCCTTTAGGTGTAGTTATCTCTCAGGCTGCGACGAGGCATCTAGGATCAACATAGGAACGCTCCACGGCTACCTCTTGTTGTGTGGTTAGTTCAGGTTACTGCAATCCAATAGGTTCCAGCCTCTTTGGTGTATTACTGTTTTTGCTTTTTCTCCTCAGCAACCTAAACATAACACCAGTGAAATATGGTGGTGGCAGCATCATGCTATGAGGTGTTTTTCAGCTGCAGGGACAGGATCACTGGTTGCAATTGAGGGAAACATGAATGCAGCCAAGTACAGAGATATCCTGGATGAAAACCTCTTCCAGAGTGCTCTGGACCTCAGATTTTCCAGAAAGTTCACCATCGAACAGGACAATGACCCTAAGCACACAGCTAAAATAACAAAGGAGTGGCTTCAGAACAACTCTGTGACCATTCTTGACTGGCTCAGCCAGAGCCCTGACCTAAACCCAATTGAGCATTTCTGGAGAGACTTGAAAATGGCTGTCCACCTGTCACGACGTATAACAGATATATTCAAAGATAGCAACCTATATCTAATGTGACATCATTCTAAATTTCATATAATAGAGAAAATCAACATGTATACATAGTATCTGCCAGCAATGTCTTACCTGACATAATATCCTATGTATTGTGGGTCAATACTGTGTACGTGTCACGCTGTCTCTGGATAGAGGTGGACCGGGGTCTATGCTGACCCTGAACTGGGGTCCTGACTAGTCCCTCTATCTGGAGGTACTGTTAATGGTACAGAGGTCCAGGCCGCCAGCGTAACCCTGTCTCCTGTAGATCCCTGACCACTGTAATCTAGTCCTGAGAAGGACCCTGATTACCACCACAGGGAATGGGCAGGTCACAGCTTACACACAGTCTAAGACAAACGAGACAGACAAGGGGTAAAGAAAACACAGCCTTGCATACAACACTTCCACTACAGAGGAACACAAAAGGTTAAGGAGATAAACAATAAGCGAGGAGAGGAAAAATCACAACAGGCACTCTTAGCTTAAGTCTTCTCAGAAACGATCCGCTCTGCTGGTCTGAATGAATGCTTTCACTGGCAACTTCCCCAGCAGACCAGCAGGTATATGAAGGAAGCTAATTAACAAAACATCAATCGCAGCTGGGCGAGGCTGGTCAGCCCAGCACCGAGAGAGAAAGAATTAACTCCCTCAGTGCCGAAAAACACCCAGCACCAGAAACTCAGCTGTGCGAAGTCAGGGTGTGCAATCGCGACGATCTCCGCCGCGACACACCCGTGACAGTACCCCCCCTTCTACGAGGGGCCTCTGGACCCTCAGGGCCTGGTCTATCTGGGTGAGTAGTGTGGAAGGCCCGAACCAAACGGTCTGCATTAATATCCGACACAGAAACCCACATCCTCTCCTCAGGACCATACCCCCTCCAATGAACAAGGTACTGAAGGGACCGGCGATTCAGACGTGAGTCAATGATCTTCGATACCTGAAACTCCAAATTACCATTGACCACCACTGGAGGAGGAGGTAGAGGTGACGGTATAACTGGTGCCACGTACCTCTTAAGCAACGATTTGTGGAACACATTGTGGATTTTAAATGTAGGAGGGAGGTCAAGACGGAAAGCCACCGGATTAACTATTGAACTGATCCTGTATGGCCCGATGAATCTGGGACCGAGTTTCCAGGAGGGAACCTTAAGTTTTATATTCTTGGTAGACAACCATACCAGATCGTTCACACTTAGGTCCGGACCAGACACTCTCCTCCTATCAGCCATACGTTTGTATCGGTTCCCCATAGTGCTCAGATTATTAAGCACTCCTCTCCACACTGAAGCAAGTGACGACAAAAATCGTTCCTCCTCAGGAACCCCAGAAGAGCCCCCCCATTGAAAGTACAAAACTGGGGGTGAAAACCATATGCCCCAAAAAACGGGGACTTACCAGTGGACTCGCTCCGCCTATTGTTAAGAGCGAACTCTGCCAGAGGCAAGAAAGAAGACCAGTCCTCTTGGTTCTCTGAGACAAAACACTGGAGATATGTCTCTAAGCTCTGATTCAGACGCTCTGTCTGACCATTGGTCTGCGGATGAAAAGCCGAAGAAAATGACAACTGCATCCCCCGACGAGAACAAAATGCCTTCCAGAATTTGGACACAAACTGAGACCCCCGATCCGACACCACATCGGAAGGCAACCCGTGAAGTCTCACAATCTCCCCAATGAACACCTGCGCCAGAGTTTTAGCATTAGGAAGAGCAGGAAGAGCAATAAAATGTGCCATTTTGCTGAACTTGTCAACTACAACTAGTATGACAGTTTTACCTGAAGACGGAGGAAGGTCCGTAATGAAGTCCATAGACAGATGGGTCCATGGACGCTCTGGGATTTTCAACGGTAAAAGGGCCCCAGACGGACGGGTATGTGGGGTCTTAGAGCGCGCACATACCCCACAGGACGCGACAAAAGTTACCACCTCTTTATTTAAGTTAGGCCACCAAAACCGGCGAGAAATGAGATCTACAGTTGCTTTACTCCCTGGGTGTCCTGCCAAAGCAGAATTATGATGTGCCTCGATAACCTTTTGTCTTAACTGATCTGGAACAAACAGTTTCCCTGGAGGTCCTACAGGGGCGTCCCCCTGAGCCTCCAATACCTCCTCCTCAAGCTCAGAGCATACAGCCGACACCACAACTCCCTCCTGAAGAATAGGAACCGGGTCATCCGTCTTACCGGCCCCCGGGAAACTACGAGATAAGGCATCAGCCTTTACATTTTTTGACCCAGGACGAAATGTGACGACAAAATTAAACCTGGTAAAAAACAACGACCATCTAGCTTGTCTGGAATTCAGACGTTTTGCAGACTCTAAATACAGCAGGTTCTTGTGATCAGTAATGACGGTGACCGGGTGGACTGCCCCCTCCAAAAAGTGACGCCACTCTTCAAAAGCCAACTTAATGGCCAAGAGTTCCCTATTGCCGACATCATAATTCCTCTCGGCGGACGACAATTTTTTAGAGAAGAAAGCGCACGGATGCCATTTACCAGGGGACGGACCTTGAGATAATACCGCACCCACACCTACGTCAGATGCGTCTACCTCCACAATGAACGGTTGTGATGCATCATGTTGGATGAGTATGGGTGCTGAAGCAAAACATTTTTTCAAGGAGGAAAATGCTTGACAAGCTTTGTCAGACCACCTAGAAAAATCCGTCCCTTTTTTTGTCATGTCAGTGAGAGGTTTGACAACAGATGAGAAATTACGAATAAATTTCCGGTAGTAGTTAGCAAACCCAGGAAACGCTGCAGTGCTTTAAGATCCTCTGGCCGATCCCATTCAAGCACAGCCTTCACTTTCCCAGGGTCCATACGGAAACCGGAGGCTGACACCAAGAATCCTAAAAACTGAAGTTCTTGTACAGCGAATACACACTTCTCCCATTTGGCGTACAGTTTATTATCTCGCAAGATCTGCAACACTTGTCTCACATGCTCCTGATGAAACACAAGATCCGGCGAGTAAATTAAGATGTCATCTAGATAAATGACAACAAACTGTCCTACTAGGTGGCGAAAGATGTCATTAACAAAATGTTGAAACACCGCCGGGGCAGTAGTCAGACCGAAAGGCATGACAAGGTTCTCATAATGTCCCTCCGGAGTGTTAAATGCCGTCTTCCACTCATCCCCCTCCTTTATCCTAATCAGATTATACGCCCCCCTGAGATCCAACTTAGAGAACCATTTGGCGCCCACAATCTGATTGAAGAGATCAGGAATAAGTGGGAGCGGATACGGATCTCGGACCGTAATCCGATTAAGCTCACGGAAATCCAGGCAAGGGCGTAGGCCTCCATCTTTTTTCTTCACAAAGAAGAACCCCGCGGCCACTGGGGAAGATGAAGGTCTAATATGCCCCTTGGCCAGACTTTCCGAAATGTAATCCTTCATAGCTTGCCTCTCAGGACCAGAAAGGTTATATAACATAGATTTTGGTAACTTAGCATCAGGAAGCAATTTTATAGCACAGTCATATGCGCGATGAGGAGGTAATTCTTGACACCCTTCCTCTGAAAACACATCCTCAAAGTCCTCCAGAAAAGGAGGTAAGGTTCTAGGCACGATTGTACCGATGACCATGTTCATGCAGTTACTATTGCAAAATTCACCCCACTGGCTTATCTCTCTGGATTGCCAATTAATAACTGGGTTATGTTTAGTTAACCAAGGAAGTCCCAACACAATAGGAGTGGGAAGGCCCTCCAACACATAACAAGACAATAGTTCTTTATGTATTGCCCCCACTCGAAGGTCTATGTTATGCACGGCTTGCACAAAGCTACCTTGACCGAGAGGCCTGGCGTCAATAGAGAATATAGGGATAGGTTTGGCCAATACACTCAGTTGCATACCTTGCACCTGGGCAAACCGAGCGTCCACCAGATTAGCCGTGGCCCCACTATCCAGAAGAAAAGAAATCCTCTCAGTTCTCGTACCTACCACCACCTCCGCTGGTACGAGAAACTGAGACGGACTTGGGGACGAAATACATACTCACAGATTGTCGTCCACCACACAACCTGGGATTAATAGTTTTCCGGCGACTTCTTGCTCAGTACAATACGGGATGGACACCCCTCAATAAAATGTCCCTCTCTCCCGCAGAAGAAACACCTTCTTGTTTTGCGGCGCACCGCCTATCCCCTCCCTCGGAATGATGTCCCTCCCAACTGCATAGGTTCCTCGGAACAAACCAGGGGAACCTCAATATTAGGGACTTTAGAAGGAGGTGGAGTCATCACAGGGGGCGGAGTTACCCCACACCTCTCCCGAAGCCGTCTATCAATGCAAATAGCAAGAGCCATAGCGGCCTCCAGTGACAGGGGAGAATCATACTGAGCCAACACATCTTTTAATTTGTCAGATAAACCTTGACAAAACTGGCTCTTAAGAGCCGGGTCATTCCACTGAGTATCCGTGGCCCACCTAAGGAACTCTGAAGAAAATTCCTCCGCCGGACGATCTCCCTGCTGTATCCTACGTAACTTCATTTCAGCAAGGGAGACCCGATCCGGGTCATCATATACCAGACCCAGGGCTGTAAAAAATCGGTCCACTGACTGGAGAGCCGGGGAGCCCGGGGGAGAGAGAACGCCCAGGATTGAAGGGTCCCCTTGTAAGAGCGAGATGACAATTCCCACCCTCTGATCCTCACTCCCCGACGACTGCGGCCGCAGCCGAAAATACAATTTACATGCTTCCCGGAAAGTAAAAAACTTGTCCCGCCCACCAGTGAACCTGTCCGGGAGAGCTACTTTAGGTTCAAATCTGGTTTGCTCCCGGGGGTACAAAACCTTGGATTTAACGTCCGTCAGCTCCATGGACAAACTCTGCAACTGCTGAGCTAAATGGGCTACTGGATCCATGGTAGCTGGGGAGAATCTTTAGATTGGCCGGTGAAAATGTCACGACGTATAACAGATATATTCAAAGATAGCAACCTATATCTAATGTGACATCATTCTAAATTTCATATAATAGAGAAAATCAACATGTATACATAGTATCTGCCAGCAATGTCTTACCTGACATAATATCCTATGTATTGTGGGTCAATACTGTGTACGTGTCACGCTGTCTCTGGATAGAGGTGGACCGGGGTCTATGCTGACCCTGAACTGGGGTCCTGACTAGTCCCTCTATCTGGAGGTACTGTTAATGGTACAGAGGTCCAGGCCGCCAGCGTAACCCTGTCTCCTGTAGATCCCTGACCACTGTAATCTAGTCCTGAGAAGGACCCTGATTACCACCACAGGGAATGGGCAGGTCACAGCTTACACACAGTCTAAGACAAACGAGACAGACAAGGGGTAAAGAAAACACAGCCTTGCATACAACACTTCCACTACAGAGGAACACAAAAGGTTAAGGAGATAAACAATAAGCGAGGAGAGGAAAAACCACAACAGGCACTCTTAGCTTAAGTCTTCTCAGAAACGATCCGCTCTGCTGGTCTGAATGAATACTTTCACCGGCTACTTCCCCAGCAGACCAGCAGGTATATGAAGGAAGCTAATTAACAAAACATCAATCGCAGCTGGGCGAGGCTGGTCAGCCCAGCACCGAGAGAGAAAGAATTAACTCCCTCAGTGCCGAAAAACACCCAGCACCAGAAACTCAGCTGTGCGAAGTCAGGGTGTGCAATCGCGACGATCTCCGCCGCGACACACCCATGACACCACCAACGTTTATCATCCAACCTCACAGAACTGGGGAGGATCTGCAAGGAAGAATGGCAAAGTATCCCCAAATCCAGGTGTGAAAACTTGTTGCACCATTCCTAAGAAGACTCATGGCTGTACTAGCTCAACAGGGTGCTTCTACTCAATACTGAGCAAAGGGTCTGAATATTTATGACCATGTGATATTTCAGTTTTTCTTTTTTAATAAATTTGCAAAAAAATTTGCATTTCTGCTTTCTTTTCTATCAAGATGGGGTGCAGAGTCTACATTAATGAGACAAAAAGTGAACTTTTTTGAATTTACCAAATGGCTGCAATGAAACAAAGAGTGAAAAATTTAAAGGAGTCTGAATATTTACCGTACCCACTCTAGATTAAACTGTACTATGTGGGCATTGTATTGTGGTATGATGCTCTCACATACCCTACATGCATTATATTATCCTCACAGCCCCTTAGACACATCATAATGCCACAACGATAGGCCCCCACAGTATTACGTTCTTCATCACTCCCCAGACTTGATGATTTCTTCACAATACAATGGCCTTTACAGTCACCTCCACATACAGTATGATGCAATATGATGCTTTCCAGATCACTACACAATTTGATGAAGTATTATGCTTCAACAGCCCCCCACACACAATATAATGCTTCCACACACCCCCGATACACAATATAATGGGCTAACAGCCCCCTATATGCATCATGATGTCTTGGCAGCCACATGTATTCAGCATAAAGACCCCACAGCCCCGTTGAACACAGTGTGATAGCTCAAAACCCCCTTAAACACTGTATGGCGGACCCATAACATTCCTATTATGAGTTTGATGTCCCCACAGCCAATCTATATGCAGCATGATTGCCTTGCAGCCCCAATGTACAGAATATAATGGCCACCTTACTGTCTCTATACACAGTATGCTGGCATTTCACCCCCTTTATACAAATTATAAGCCTCCAATATCACTTACTGACAATATAATAAAAAAGCAACTACTCACCCAGCCGTATTCCCTGAATACACTGCTCCACTGTGTTCAGTTTACGACTGAGTCATCACACAGTAGGTGCTGTTTAGTGACATCATTGCATCCCTCAGAATCAAGCCTCAAATGCATGGGATAAAAGGATATAGGAAAGATGTGTATCTTCGTACCGTGTTAGCCAGTAGATAGAAAAATATTTAGACTTGAGAGTCCTCAGTGGTTGATACCTTTTAATGGCTAACTGAAAAGATGGTAACAAATTGCAAGCTTTCGAGACTACGCAGGTCTCTTCATCAGGCAAAGACTAAAACAAAAGCTGAAGAATCACATATTTATACACAAGAGAACACAGGAATAATGCAATAGGTAAGACAAGTGACGTGAAGCAGAACTGTCATTATGGCAGAGGGATTAACATAAATATGACTAGTTCATAGATAAGGAGTGAAGGTTTTATTACCCTCTGATTGGGGTCTGGTATTGTGTTGTGATGACCCTAAAAGGTCAGGGAAGCAGATTCCTTAATTGTTGTAGAAAGAGAGATAGAGATAGAGAGATAGAGAGATAGAGATGAACACCTTGGTCGCCTCAGAAAGACTTTTTTGAACCAGGGCTACCATCCAAGAACAATTGAAAACCAAATTACAAGAGCCACCAGAATATCAAGGAATCACCTGCTACATTACAAAGCTAAAGAAGAAAATAACCGGGTGCCTCTAGTGGTCACCTACAATCCAAGTCTGGAGATGCTAAGGGGAGCTGCACGGAAACTACAACCTTTACTACAAAAAGATGCCCGATTACAATCCATATTTCCAGACCCCCCACTACTATGTTTTAGGCAGCCCCAAATCTAAGAAGCATCATTGTCAGAAGCTCCCTGTCCTCCCCAACAGCTGCAGGTACCTTTCCTTGCAAACAAAAGAAATATAAAACCTGTACATCTATAATGACCACGGACAGGATAAAGATCCCCAACTCCCATCAGGACTACAAGATACCAGGTACTTTCAGCTGCATCACATCTAATGTGGTGTACCTAATTATATGTACTAAATGTCCAACTGGGGGTCTGTATGTGGGGGAGACCGGGCAAAAACTGAGAACAAGGATGAATTCTCATCGCCACACAATAAGAGAAAGGAGAATGGATTTACCTGTGGCAAAACACTTTTGTATGCCCAGTCATAGCATGACGGATATGGAATTACTTGTATTAAAATCTAACTTCAAATCTGAGAAGGATAGAAAAGTCTGGGAATATAAACTTATGATGACCTTTGACACTCTTAGTGCTGGGATGAATATATCCCAGAGTTTTATGTCTTTCTACAACAATTAAGGAATCTGCTTCCCTGACCTTTTTTGGGTCATCACAACACAATACCAGACCCCAATCAGAGGGTAATAAAACCTTCACTGCTTATCTATGAACTAGTCATATTTATGTTAATCCCTCTGCCATAATGACAGTTCTGCTTCACGTCACTTATCTTACCTATTGCATTATTCCTGTGTCCTCTTGTGTATAAATATGTGATTCTTCAGCTTTTGTTTTAGTCTTTGCCTGATGAAGAGACCTGCGTAGTCTCGAAAGCTTGCAATTTGTTACCATCTTTTCAGTTAGCCATTAAAAGGTATCAACCACTGAGGACTCTCAAGTCTAAATATTTTTCTGGGATAAAAGGAGGAAGAATAAGCCACAGTCTCTCTCCTCCACCACTTTATTCAACTGTATCTACATACTGAGAATACATATACCATTGAAATCCAGACATCACATGGGTGTGGCTCTGAAGTGGTTGTGTGGTCTGCCATGCCCCTGATTATAGGCAGTTTTTTACTTTTTAACATGATAATGTATTATCATTTATCTTTATGATAGTAGAATATTTCCTGTGCATAATAAGTGCTTCCTATTACTGGACAGTTATATAGAATTTAGTCAGGATCAGAATACCACACTTGGTAGAGAATTGTCAACTGTAAATGATGATTATGCGGTAACAGCCGCTTATGACTCACATGATCACAATGATGTACATATTTCTTCTTTAGTCATATATCCTTAAGTCATTTCTTGAGTAATTTGCTTGTTAAAAGAATGTGTAATTATAACGCAATGCAAAGTGAAAATTTGATATAAGTCTCTAGAGAGGAAGAGTGGAAGGGGTCACCAAAATATTTCATTTTTCAAAGGGATTTACACATTTAAAAGTCAGCCTTAAAAACAGGAGTCTTCTTTGATGTTGATGTGTGAAGGATATTTGCCTCCTGCTCACTAATTGGTGTTGTCTGTCAGTAGATAGGACTTTGGCTGATACGCGTAAAAAGTGGAGAAGTGAATTAGATTAGGGAAATAAGAAAAATAATACAAGCAGTAAAATATGAGTTAGGATCCACTTGGCCAATGACCAGGGTTTAATTTAACCTAAGAATGGATTTTTGCTAATTAATGTATATTAATAAAATCACAATTTTAGTCTCCTCTGCTGCATTATCTTGCTTTTTTTTTTACATCTTATTGTTTTCAATCCTAAAAATATAAAAGAAACAATCTAGCAAATTAATGTCAAATCATCAGCTATTCAGGTCTTACAGACATGTTTTGATTGCATTAACAATGTAAGATAATAGCCTAATAATGCATTCATTGCATACAGCTGTGAGTGAGTAACAGACTAGGGATACTATTTTTGTCATGATAAGTTTTCCTTAGAGATTTAATATTATCTGATTGTCTTATATATTTGGAAAGTGTAACGTGTATTTAATTTTGTTTTTTATTCTTTCCAATTCACTTTCAATTATATTGTTTTATTGTAAAAAGGCTTGATTTGTTATTTTTCATTAATACTCTTGGTGAAAATTAACAGAAACATGTTTCTATGCAGCAAAATTGATTTAGGTGCTGAAGAAAATAAATTACTTAAAACAAAAAGGAAAACCTAATGTTATATTCTATTTATGCTAGACATGCATATTAAGATATGTTTGATGGAACTTTTCGTTCATATTTTTATATCTTCACAAAACATCAAAATATCACATCTTCTGTGAGCCATCCTAGAATCACAACTAGAGTTGAGCGAAACAGGTCGTTCATTTTGAAAAATCGCCGATTTTCACCAAAGTCGGGTTTCATGAAGCGAAACCCGACCCTGGAGTGAATTCGGTCACGTGTTCGGCGACCATTTTGCTGGAGTCGGCTTTCCCCTACACTTCAAGCGCCTTTTCTCGGCCAATGAGCAAGGATGCAGGCTGTGGGCAACGGGCATCACAGTGCATATAAAATCCCTCAGCGCCGACCGCCATTTTACATCTGCCGAACTCAGTGAAGGGGAAGGTTGCTGGCGGTGCATCTGAGCAGGGAGATCGTTAGGCAGGGCCTAAAAAAAAAATTACTTTCTGCTGACAGCGATTAGTTGTGCAGTGAGAGGGGAGGATATTGCTGTGTGCAGCAACGCTGGTTTTTAGGCTGCCTGCCTGCCAGTGACACTGTAGAAATTGCTTGTGTGGAGCATCACATTTGATTAGTAGGCCGCCTGCCTGTTATAAGAAGCCAATTAATTTGGTGGAGTAGCAGAGCTGCCTGCCAGTGACAGTATACAAATTGCTTGTGTGGAGCATCACATTTGATTAGTAGGCTGCCTGACTGTGATAAGGGGGCAATTATATTATTATATTATATTATATTATTATATTATATCCCCCCTTTTATTCCCCATTGACTAGCATTGGGGTCAGATTTTCGACCCCGACCCGACCATTTCCGTTAGTCGGCCGACTTCGTTCGACTCGACTTTTGAGAAAGTCGGGTTTCATGAAACCCGACTCGACCCTAAAAAAGGCAAAGTCGCTCATCTGTAATCACAACCCTTTTACAAGTGAATGTGATCCAGCATAAAAAAAGGGAGAAGACCCTCACCGACTTGAAGAATTGACCATTTTGAATGAAAAACTTAGGACCAAAGAACAACCAGAGCTAAAATCTGCTCTACAGAAACATTCTGCTGAAGAATTTTTGTAGTCTGACCTATATCTGATTCAATGCTGATATGAAAACCTTGGGTAAAATAGGATTGGAAGTTATGGGTAAATTCTCAAGTTGAGCAAAAAAAAAAAAATCACAGAGCATTGGTCCATAGGCCAAGTTTGTAGTCCATGATAAGAATGCTCTAAACCTTCTACTACAGTACTTGCAGGATCCCTGGAACATCTTCTGAATAGTAGGTCCCTGCAACATTATGTGTGCAACATACTATAACAACAGCATACGACCTTCTAGTTATCCTTTGAAACCTGTTCTTGAATAAACCCACAGTTTGAGTAGTCCAAATATCTGAAACAGAGCAGCATGCAGTAAGGATCTAATTTAATTTTCTTTATATCTACTGCAGATTTACCCAGTGATATGTTTGCATGTTTAAAGGGATATTTACAATTAATTTACAGTTACATCATTAGGTGCTAACGGAATATTCTCATGAAAGCTTCTCTGGCTACCTGCTGGTGCTTAAGGCTGCTTAAGACTCGGAGAGGTATATATACAGTACAGACCAAAAGTTTGGACACACCTTCTCATTCAATGATTTTTCTGTATTTTCATGACTATGAAAATTGAAGAATCACAATGAAGGCATCAAAACTATGAATTAACACATGTGGAATTATACATTACACTTTACAAAAAAGTGTGAAACAACTGAAAATATGTCTTATATTCTAGGTTCTTCAAAGTAGCGACCTTTAGCTTTGATTACTGCTTTGCACGCAGAAAAGGTGAACGGATGGACTCTACATGCCTGGTTCCCACCGTGAAGCATGGAGGAGGTGGTGTGATGATGTGGGGGTGCATTTCTGGTGACACTGTTGGGGATTTATTCAAAATTGAAGGCATACTGAACCAGCATGGCTTCCACTGCATCTTGCAGCAGCATGCTATTCCATCCGGTTTGTGTTTAGTAGGACCATCATTTATTTTTCAACAGGATAATGACCCCAAACACACCTCCCAGCTGTGTAAGGGCTATTTGACCAAGAAGGAGAGTGTTGGGGTGCTACGCCAGATAACCTGGCCTCCACAGTCACCAGACCTGAACCCAATCGAGATAGTTTGGGGTGAGCCGGACTGCTCACCGCTTCAATTTTGAATAAATCCCCAACAGTGTCACCAGCAAAGCACCCCCACACAATCACACCACCTCCTCCGTGCTTCATGGTGTGTAGAGTCCATCCGTTCACCTTTTCTGCGTGCAAAGCAGTAATCAAAGCAAAAGGTGGCTACTTTGAAGAACCTAGAATATAAAACATATTTTCAGTTGTTTCACACTTGTTGTAAAGTGTAATGTACAATTCCACATGTGTTAATTCATAGTTTTGATGCCTTCAGTGTGATTCTACAATTTCATAGTCATGAAAATACATAAAAATCTTTGAATGAGAAGATGTGTCCAAACTTTTGGTCTGTTTTGTATGTCATTTTAAAACTCAGCACTAGAGATGAGCGTCTTTGCCTCCGGGAGGGTCGAGTCGGGTTTCGGGCCACCCGACTTTACTAAAAGTCGAGTCGAACGAAATCGGTCGACTATCGACAACAGTCGGAGTTCCGACAGAAACCCAACCGAAACCCAATACATATCTCTCTATCTCTCTCTCCCCCTGCCGGCACGTTCACACTGCATTTCTCCAGTTCAAAAGTTCAAGACGGATCCATCTAAAGACTGGATCCGCTGGCATCAGTTTTTTACAATCTGCACTGCATCGGTCTTTTTGCAACTTGGACGGATTGTGCCTGATTGCAAAAAACGGAAGTGTGAAAGTAGCCTAACTGCAAGCATTCTGGGAAATCCGACTTTGGCGCTTGTTTTGCCGACCGCATCGCCGACTTCGCTCTATGGTAGGGTTTCAGTCGGTGAAACCCGATTTTGGCAAAAGTTGGCGACTTATGAATCTGGCCGACCTGTTTCTCTCAACTCTACTCAGCATATTACTTTTGCAAATGGCAAAAAATATTTGTATGAAAATATGGATTTTTATTATAAGCACTAAAGCATTGTATTGTTACACTGAGAGGTACAGTTATTCTGTAGCTTAAACTGGAGTTTGCTTAGAAAATCAATAAATACATTGATGAAGGCTATATAGCCTATACCCTGAATTTTCTTATATAAATCAAATTTTCACGTTGCATCTATCTGTCTATCTATCTAAAATAATTAAGAAAATTTGGCAGCACTATCAAAAGAAGCCGAGGGCAATAAAACCTGTTAAGTTGATGTCCAAACCGCCAAAATGGAAAATCAGAAAAAAACAGGCAGCACTCCAAAAATTAAAGTGAAAAACCATGGCTTTACTAATCCATTAGCAGCAACGTTTCGGCAGATTTCTCTGCCTTTCACGTTATCTCTATCTATCTATCGATATATGGCCCATAGTGATGACAAACTTTCTGTCCAGTTGAGAACCTTTCTTCTATTTGTCTATCTGTCTGTCTGTCTATCTTTCTGTCTAGCCATCCCTTAAATACTCTCAACACATACAGATAAAAAAATATATTTATCTATTTGCAATAAATTGCATGACACAGTGAAAGATTATTATTTTATACATACTGTTCAGATTCATACATCAAATATCTGATGGCTGAATCCCATGACAAATAAACTCTAATTATATTTTAGCAGAAATTATTGATATCAACACAGTAGTAATAGTAATACCACCCATAACAACAGGTGGGGGTTTTAATATACCATGTCTTTTTAAAACCAATAATGTGAAAAGCCCTTGGCAATCTGCTGACAAATGCAATTATCATTAACACCATGTGGAGTTAGAGGCTGGATTCTAAAAATATGTGTAGTACTGTACACTGTCCTCTCTCACTAAGTTTTCCATTTTATAGCTCTTAAGTGAACATACAGTAGTTATACAGCACATGGATTGATTTATAGCACATTAATGAAGCTCAAATATATAGCTCTTCTTTCTATTTTATGTCAAACTTAATATCATTGATAGCAGTATAGCAGCTATAAATGCAGATAATATATTGAGACTCAATAAGAGAACAGATAGATATACAGTACAAATGAAGTATACCTTCATGTAACACCACTGGAAATATTGATGGTTTTAATGTGAAACATGATTAGTTGCTTCTGAAGCTTATTTTCCAGCATTCATCAAAATATGCATATTTTAAAAGAAAAATAAATAATGTTGAGATTCAATTGTACATGAAACATCTGTGCCTATTCTTTCTTTTCACTGTAGCCTTGTGATATTCATATGCATGCTTGCTCATGAACACATTTTCAAATTGCTTTATTTTATTTTTCTCTGCAACTTTTCACCATATAAGCATTATACATAATTGTTATTCATTTTTCTCTACCTACATAAAAGGGGAAATACAAAATATTCAATGTATACAATAGGCTGCAATAGCAGCTTTAGGTTACGGAAACACATGCATCTATTGTCCTTTTAACTTACTATTACCGTCGGTCCCATAAATATTTAATAATCACAAATGACTGTTAATAATAGTAATAACAATAACAACAATAACATAATGAGCATGGGTAAGGATTTAAACAAGAAGGAAATAATTAGCTGTGATTCCACTCTGTAATGTCATATGAACTTCCCATGAACAAAGTGCATTTTTATTAATATATCTTGGAATACTAATAAGTTCCACAATTGAATTTGTTAAAAAAATGTTCCTGATCTGAGATAATCTTATAAATAATTCTCTGTTTAAAGGGAGGAAGCAAACGTGTCTAAAGACCAGATAGCATGGGATCGCAGTTGATACTTTTTGTGAAGCAAAACATTTCACTGCTTGTCTTTAAACAATGTTTTACCTGAAAGAAAGAATAATTTGCGATTCCATGATGATCTGTCTATATCCCCTCTTTTGCTTCCTCCCCTGCCCAGGAGATGTGGTATGAGCAGGGGAGTTCCTGGGACAAAGTAAAAACGTTTAAAAAAGTAAAAAAAATAAATTAAATAATTGAAGAATTTTTTTTTAATTAAAAAAATAATAAAAAAATCAAAAGATATAGTACCCATAAATAAATATTTGTTTGGAAAAAAATAGTACACTTTTTTGGTATCACCGAGTCTGAAACGACCTGACCTATAAAAATGTCAAAATTGTTAACTCCCTTAGTGATAACCATGAAAAAAAAAAAAACAGTGCTTTTTCATCATACCGCTGAACAAAAAGTGGAATAAAAAGCGATCAAAAAGGACATAAATAAACATGGTACCGCTGAAAACGTAATCTTGCCCCACAAAAAACAAGTTGCCATATAACTTCTTCAATAGAAAAAAAAAGTTATTGTTAGGTGCCGGGATTCTCCCACTGCACGGGGTAGATCCAAAGCCTTTTTCCTACCTCTGCAGTCTCCCATTCTGCCTTAGCTGCTCAGCAAAGACAGCAGTCTTAGGCCGGAATCACACACAATGATAAAAAGTCCGTAATACGCTGAAAAGTCCCCTGAAAAGTGATCCGTATGTCATCCATGTGCAATGCGAGGATGTGATTTCCTCGCATCAAAACATCTGTGTGTCATCCATATGGCATCTGTATGGCATCCGTACGGCGAGATTTTCTCGCCGGCTTGCAAGACCGACATATAATGGATCCCAATGACAGTTTTTACATCACAAAAGAACGAATAGATATATACACATAGAATACATATATATATATATATACATGTCATTGTGACATATATATATATATTTATAGTTCATACACTTTAACATAGTATAATAGCCGCTAATTCAATTGCCGGCTTTTGTAAAATTACAGACCCCACATGAAATGACACATGGTTTACATACAATTAACCATGTCATTTCATGTAGTTTGATATATGGTTTTCACTAACAATGACATGAGTGTATGTGTGCAAAATTTCATACATGTAGGGGCTAATTAAAGGTGTCAATTCATTGATAAAAAAATGCGTGGGCTCCTGCACTATTTTCTCCACCAGGCAGGCAAAGCCAGCGAGTGGAGGCATATAATAATAGCCTAGGGAGGGTGCATTTATTTTGTGCCCCTGCCTGGCTACTAACATCTGCCCCCAGCCACCCCAGAAAAGGCTAATCTATAATTAGATGCGCCCTTTCTGGCACTTAGCCCGTCTATTCCCATTGCACTGTTGCGGTGGCTAATAGGTTAATAATGGGTTAAAGCCACCTTGCTATTGGAAGGTGACTTTAAGTCAGGTTAATAATTGAGAGTTGTCAATTAGACAACTCTCGATTATTAATCCTATTGTATGAAATAAAAAAAAACACACACACTTTAATTAAAAATCATTTTAATGAAATAAACACAGTTTTTGACCATCTTTTATTTTACTGCTATTCCTTCGATTCCCTTGTTCTCCTGTAATAAAAAAAAATAATAAGACAACATTATTCTTACCCATCCGGCGCTCAGTCACATCCAACGCTGTAAACCTTCACAAAGGGTTAACTAGTTTACAGCAAGCAGCGCAGCTAATGCTGGCAGCTCAGCTATAAGCCCCCGAATGAATGAGTTCCTCTCCCGTTGACAGGAGAGGAAGTGATTAGCTGGGAAGCTTAATTGATTGTTTCCCAGGCTAATCAGTTCAGTTCAGGTCTGCCTGGGACACCATACAGAATCAGTGACATCAGAGGGGGTCCCCGGCTGACCTGAACTGAACTGATTAGCCTGGGAAGCAAACAATTAAGCTTCCCAGCTAATCACTTCCTCTCCTGTCAGCCGGGAGAGGAGCTCATTCATTCGGGGGCTTACAGCTGAGCTGCCAGCATTAGCTGCGCTGCTTGCTGTAAACCAGTTAACCCTTTGTGAAGGATTACAGCGTTGGATGTGACTGAGTGCCGGATAGGTAAGAATAATGTTATTTTATTATTTTTTTTTATTACAGGAGAACAAGGGAATCTAAGGAATACCAGTAAAATAAAAGATGGTCAAAAACTGTTTATATCATTAAAATGATTTTTAATAAGTGCCAGAAATGGCTCATCTAATTATAGATTTGCCTTTTCTGGCGTGGCTGGGGGCAGATGTTAGTAGCCGGGGGGGGCAAAAAATAAATGCACCCTCCTTAGGCTATTATTATATGCCCCCACTCGCTGGCTTTGCCTGTCTGGTGGAGAAAATAGCGCGGGAGCCCACGCATTTTTTTTTCAACAAATTGACACCTTTAATTAACCCCTAAATGTATGAAATTTTGCACACATAGACTCATGTCATTGTTAGTGAAAGCCATATATCAAACTACATGAAATGACATGGTTAACTGTATGTAAACCATTTGTCATTTCATATCGGGTCTGTAATTTCACAAAAGCCGGCAATTGAATTAGCGGCTATTATACTATGTAGAAGTGTATGAACTATATATATATGTATATATACTGTACAGACCAAAAGTTTGGACACACCTTCTCATTCAAAGATTTTTCTGTATTTTCATGACTATGAATATTGTACATTCACACTGAAGGCATCAAAACTATGAATTAACACATGTGGAATTATATACTTAACAAAAAAGTGTCAAACAACTAAAAATTTGTCTTATATTCTAGGTTTTTGCTTTTGCTTTGATGACTGCTTTGCACACTCTTGGCATTCTCTTGATGAGCTTCAAGAGGTAGTCACCGGAAATGGTCTTCCAACAGTCTTGAAGGAGTTCCCAGAGATGCTTAGCACTTGTTGGCCCTTTTGCCTTCACTCTGTGGTCCAGCTCACCCCAAACCATCTCGATTGGGTTCAGGTCTGGTGACTGTGGAGGCCAGTTCATCTGGCGTAGCACCCCATCACTCTCCTTCTTGGTCAAATAGCCCTTACACAGCCTGGAGATATGTTTGGGGTCATTGTCCTGTTGAAAAATAAATGATGGTCCAACTAAATGTAAACCAGATGGAATAGCATGCCTCTGCAAGATGCTGTGGTAGCCATACTGGTTCAGTGTGCCTTCATTTTTAAATAAATCCCCAACACTGTCACCAGCAAAGCACCCCCACACCATTACACCTCCTCCTTCATGCTTCACGGTGGGTACCAGACATGTAGAGTCCATCCGTTCACCTTTTCTGTGTCGCACAAAGACACGGTGGTTGGAACCAAAGATCTCAAATTTGGACTCATCAGACTAAAGCACAGATTTCCACTGGTCTAATGTCCATTCCATGTGTTCTTTAGCCCAAACAAGTCTCTTCTGCTTGTTGCTTGTCTTGGCAGTGGTTTCCTAGCAGCTATTTTACCTTGAAGGCCTGCTGCACAAAGTCTCCTCTTAACAGTTGTCTGCTGCTAGAACTCTGTGTGGCATTGACCTGGTCTCTAATCTGAGCTGCTGTTAACCTGCGATTTCTGAGGCTGGTAATTCGGATAAACTTATCCTCAGAAGCAGAGGTGACTCTTGGTATTCCTTTCCTGGGGTCGCCCTCATGTGAGCCAGTTTCTTTGTAGCGCTTGATGGTTTTTGCAACTGCACTTGGGGACACTTTCAAAGTTTTCCCAATTTTTCGGACTGACTGATCTTCATTTCTTAAAGTAATGATGGCCACTTGTTTTTCTTTACTTAGCTGCTTTTTTCTTGCCATAATACACATTCTAACAGTCTATTCAGTAGAACTATCAGTTGTGTATCCACCAGACTTCTGCACAACACAACTGATGGTCCCACCCCCATTTATAAGGCAAGAAATCACACTTATTAAACCTGACAGGGCACACCTGTGAAGTGAAAACCATTTCCGATGCCTACCTCTTGAAGCTCATCAAGAGAACGCCACGAGTGTGCAAAGCAGTCATCAAAGCAAAAGGTGGCTACGTTGAAGAACCTAGAATATAAGACATATTTTCAGTTGTTTCACACTTTTTTGTTAAGTATATAATTCCACATGTGTTAATTCATAGTTTTGATGCCTTCAGTGTGAATGTACAATTTTCATAGTCATGAAAATACAGAAAAATCTTTGAATGAGAAGGTGTGTCCAAACTTTTGGTCTGTATTGTATATGTGTCACAATGACATGTATATATATATATATATATATATATATATATTATATGTGTATATATCTATTCTTTCTATTCTTTATTATCTTTATTAAACCTTTCAGTGTGATTTTACAGTATAGCCGGGGATGAATTGCCAGCTTTTCTAAAGGACACCGGTGTGTATTTCTCGCAAGTCACACACATGGTCCGTGTGTAATCCGATGTTTTCTCGCCCCCCATAGACTTGCATTGGCGAGTCTCGGGCGTAATACGGTGAAAATCGCAGCATGCTGCGATTTCACTCGCACGTATAAAATGGACGAGAAAAAAATCAGATGATAGGAGCTGCCCCATAGATTAACATTGATCCGAGTGCAATGCGATTTTTTCTCGCATTGCACTAGTCAGTATTTCTCGCTAGTATGACTCCGGCCTTAGCGCCTTGCTCAGACTCGTGCTGTTTGCTTAGTTACTGCTGGCTTTCCAGCTAAGGATTTAGCAACTAGTAATAGGCAGTGACGAACAGATGTTCCAGAGGCTAAGTCCAGGAATCACCCTACTGAGAATGCTCATGAGGTGGAGACCTCTCATTGGTGGTCGGTCGTCAGCTGCTCGGGTGATGTGGCAGCAAAGCATATAAAAGGGTCTTTGGAGGCGCATATTGGCGCGCTAAAATCCTTTATGTCATGTGTGTGTCAGTGGATATGTTACCACTCTGTAAGCATGTGTGCCGCTACTACCACTGCATTTGTATGTCTAGGCTAGTAGTGTATGGTGGGAATTCCTGCATTGCTGTTTTTTTGTTAATTCTGCCTACCAAATATCGGAATAAAAAGCGATCATGTGTCTGAAAAAAGTACCAATAAAAATGTCAACTCGCCCGACAAAAAACAAGCCCTCACATGACTGTGTGGGCCAAAATAAGAAAAAATTATAGCTTTCAGATTATGGTGATGCAAGAAAGTTTTTGCAATAAAAAGCATCTTTTAGTGTGTGACAGCAGCAAAACATGAACACCCAATATAAATCTGGTATCGCTGGAATCGCACTCCAAAGAATAAAGTTGCCTAATCACTTATACCGCACAAGGAACAGAGAAAAAAATAAATAAAACCAATTCTTCACCTGCAATTGATTTGTTAATGCTGTCTCACAAAGATCGCAATAAGGCTCAGCCCACATTTATCCTGTACTCTACGCTGAGCCTTCTGTGTAAATGTCTGAAATACATGATTCAAATGGAACCCTCGACAAAAGATTCCCTATAATGAGGCAGATGGAGACACTGAGGATGCTGTCTGACCTGTGATCCGGTGGCATTCGTCTTTTTAGGATTTCATAAAACTGCTGTCGGCCACAGTTTTGTGCAATTCTGAAAAGAAGGACACCTCTGAATAGAGGCCATATGGAGTCCAAAGTAACTCTGTTGTCTCATTCTAGTGAATTAATCCCTCAGGGGTTTCATGTGAATAAAATCACACAGAGATTTAAATGGAAACTCCAATGTAAGTGAACAGTGTAAAGCACCAGCAAAATGTGATCCGAAACATTATGTGAAATGTTTCCAATAAAATCTTCAACTCAATCCACCAAAAAAGCAAGTTCTCACTCAGGTCTGTCATCTGTTCATGGAAATATTGTGGGCTTCCATGTTACTAGTAGTATAAAGGCTCTGGAAAAGCAAAATGGCTCCTAACCCTCCAAAAGAAATTCAGAAAATTCTCCGCTCCCAAATTTAATTGTGCCCTCCCTTCTGAGCCCCACAATGTACCTAAACAACATATAGCGTCCACATGTTTGGCATTTCTGAAGTGATGAGAGCCCGCCTTACTTACAGGTGCATGTCTCCAGAAGCACGGGCTGGGTATACCATACTGGTGACTGCAAGGTTTGTGTCACTACAGCATACTGGTTATCACATTAGCAGTTTGCACTTTTCACTCGACAACATTCATTGCTGCTTGTTTCTAGAAAATAACAATGGAGTCAAAATCAACTCTACACCTGTAAATAAATTCCCAAAGTGGTATAATATCTAAAATAGGGACAGTTGATGGGTAATTCTGCTCTTTTAGCAATTAGGGGCTCTGTATATGGAATCTGCAAACTGTTCTAGGAAAATCTGCACTTCAGGAGGCAAATAGTGCTCCATTGCTCCTGAGTCTCTCCTTAGGGCTAAGTAGTACTGTACAGCCATATATGGGGTATTGCCTCGTTCGGTAGAAATTGTGGGACAAATTATGGTGGCATTTTTACCCACTTCTGTGAAAATGTAAAATCTGGGGCTAACACAAAATTTTGGTAGTAAAAATGTAATTATTTTTTCTTCAATGCCCAATGGTATAAAATTATGTGACACAACCATGGTGTCAATATGATCCCCTAGATGAATTCAATGGGAAGTTTAGTTCTTAAAATGAGTTCACATCAGTTCACATATAAGGGGTTTATGTTGTAATGGCACCTCAGGGGCTCTGCCAGTGTGACATAGCACCCTCAAATCATTCCAGCAAAATCTAAACTACAATATGGAGCCTCTTCCCTTCTGTGCTTTGCGTTGTGCCTTAAAAGTAGTATTGCCTTACATATGGAGTATCACGGTACTCAGGAGAAATTTCACAACAAATTGTATGGTGCAATGTCTCCTGTTAATCTTATGGAAATGCAAAATTTGGGGCCAAAATAACATTTTTGTGGGGAAAATGTGATTTTTTTTATTTCCATGGATCAATGTTATAAGCTTCTCTGAAGCACCTGGGGGTTTTCAAGGTGCTCACTGTAACGGGTCTGGGAGGCGGAACTTCTGAGCTACTATATAAAGGGGCGGTCCTTGTAAGGGAGCGGGTGGCGACCAGGGTGGACGGGCAGGTAGTCACAGCAGATAACCGGGGTAGTCTCTGGATGAACGGGCAGGAGGTCACAGCAAGTGACCGGGGCAGTCTCTGGATGAGCGGGCAGGAGGTCACGGCAAGTGACGGGGCAGTCTCTGGATGAGCGGGCAGGAGGTCACAGCAAGTGACCGGGGCAGTCTCTGGATGAGCGGGCAGGAGGTCACGGCAAGTGACCGGGGCAGTCTCTGGATGAGCGGGCAGGAGGTCACAGCAAGTGACCGGGGCAGTCTCTGGATGAAGGTAGATACGACCTGTGATGGCTGAGCCTCCCGGTAGGCTAGCAGGAAGATGGCAGATGAGTGCCCCCAGGTGAGCGGGCGAGAGTCACTGGAATAGCAGAAGATCACAGCACGTGGCGGCGGAGCCTCCAGGTAGGCTAGCAGGCAGGTAACAGATGAACGCTCCCAGGTGAGCGGGCGAGAGTCACTGGAATAGCAGAAGATCACAGCACGTGACGGCGGAGCCTCCAGGTAGGCTAGCAGGCAGGTAACAGACAGCAACCTGGCAGGAATCAGACAGGTCTCTGGCAATGACCCTGAGGATTGAAGCAGAGTAGTGAACAGTGCAACAACATTGCTCGGGCACCTCCATTTTGGAGGAGGTGCCTTATGTAAGGTGAAGTCCTCCGGCCATTGGCCGGGGACTCCTTAGGACGACGCGCGCGGCCCCTTTAAGAGGGGGGGTAGCGCACGCGCGCGCGCCCTAAGCACAGTGGCAGGAAAGGAGCACGCGCCGCCAGCAGAGCGGAAGGAGGACGCCGGAGCCGGAGCAGAGGGGTGAGGGGAACAGCGTCCCTGCCTGGCAGAGGGCAGGGACGCCGGAGCTACACTCACCACACATCTAAATACATTCCTTGAGGGGTCTAGTTTCCACAATGCCCTCTCTTGAGGGGGGTACTGTTTAGGCACATCAGGGGCTCTCCAAATGGGATATGATGCCCACTAATGATTCCAGGAAATTTTAAATTCGAAAAGTCAAATGACGCTCCCTTCCTTCCGAGCCCTGCCGTGTGGACAAACAGTAGTTTTCTCCCTTATATTGCGTATTGGCATACTCAGAAGAAATTACACTACAAATTTTATGGTGCGATTTCTCCTGTTAACCTTATGAAAATGCAAAATTTGGGGCTAAAATAACATTTTTGTGGGGAAAATGTGATTTTATTATTTTAAAGGATCCACGTTATAACTTCTCTTTAGCGCCTCAGGTTTCAAAGTGTTCACACACATCTAAATACTTTCCTTGAGGGTAATAGTTTCCAAAATGGGGTCACTTGTGAGAGGTTTTTATTGTTTAGGCACATCAGGGGCTCTCCAAATGGGACATGATGTTCGCTAATGATTCCTGGAAATTTTACATTCAAAAAGTCAAATGAGGCTCCTTCTCTTCTGTGCCCTGCCGTGCGCCCACACAAAAGTTTTCTTCCTCATATGGGGTATTGACATACTGAGGAGAAATTGCACTACAAATTGTATGGTGCAACTTCAACTGTTATAAAAATGCAACATTTGGGGCTAAAAACATATTTGTGGGGAAAATGTAATTATTTTATTTTCACGACTCAACATTATAAACGTCTATGAAGCACCTGAAGGCTCAATGTGCTCAACACACACCTATATCAGTTCCCTGAGGGCTCTAGTTTCCCAAATGGTGTCACTTGTGGGGTATTTTCACTGTGTAGGCACATTAGAGGCTCTTCAACTGCTAAATTTCATCCGTCAATTGTTCCAGCAAATTTTGCATTCAAAAAGTCAAAAAGTCAAATGGTGCTCCTTCCCTTTCGAGCTCTGTTGCACCCAAACAGTGGTTTTCTCCCTCATATGGGTGTCGGCATGCGCAGCAGAAATTCCACAAACAATTTTGGGGTCCATTTTTTTCCTGCTACCCTTGTCAAATAAAAAATTGGATCTAAATTAATTTTTTTGAGAAAAAAGTTAAATGTTATTTTTTTCCAAATTCCAAAAATTATTGAGAAGCACCTGAAGGGTGAATAAACTTCTTGAATGTGGCTTTGAGCACCTTGAATGGTACAGTTTTTAGAATGGTGTCACTTTTTGGTATTTTATGTCATATAAACCCCTCAAAGTGACGTTAAATGTGATGCAGTCCCTAAAAAAATTGTTTTGTAAATTTTGTTAGAAAAATGAAAAATCGCGGGTCAACTTTAAACCCATATAACTTCCTAAGAAAAAAAATTTGGTTGCAGAATGGTGCTGATGAAAAGTAGACATATGGGAAATGTTATTAATTAACTATTTTGTGTGACATATTTCTGTGATTTAAGGGCATGAAAATTCAAAGTTTGAACGTTTTCAAAATTTTTGCCAAATTTTATGTTTTTTTTTGCAAATAAACACAAGTCATATCAAAGAAGTTTAACCACCATCACAAAGTGTAATATGTCCCTAAAAACATTCTCAGAATCACCGGGATCCGTCTAAGCGTTGCAGATTTATAATCACATAAAGTGATTGTAGTCAGAATTGTAAACATTGGCCTGGTCATTAACGTGCAAACCACCTTTGGGGGTAAAGGGATTAAAAATATTTTCAGCATTATAAAGTAGAATGATGTTTCTCTTCCCATTTTCTCAGACCTGTAATTTTTTAAATTTTACTATTGATTTATCTATATTAGGTTTTAGTGCGGTATGTAAAAAAAAAAACAATACTGACATTTTTCTCTTTGATGTTATCCCTACTGTTATATATATATATATATATATATATATATATATATATATATATATATACATATGTATATATATATATATATATATATATATATATATATACATATGTATATATATATATTTGACTTTTAATACATGCCAATAACAAAAAATGTTTATTTTTAATTTCTTTATCTTTGAATGTTAAAAGGATGATGATATAAATTTGCATATATTTTTTTCAACATTTTAAACATTTATTTATTTTTTAGAGGGTTAAAACCTGTGATTTCTTATTCACTCAAATTATATACTACAGTGCTATTGCTGCAATTTATAGTGTGCTTCATCATAAGATCATCATTATAAGTTGACAGTAAATGCTATCTTTTGCTATTAAAAGGAACCTGTCAGGAGCTCATGTGGCAAGAAAATAATTACATTGCTAACTAAGGTAGTAAAGTATAAAGGGTATGCCACACTAAACAATATCGCTATTTAGCGATCCCGTTAGCGATGTTGTTCAGTGCGGCAGCTTCCAGCGACGAGCTTCCTGCTGTGATCTCGCTCGTCGCTGGAATCGCTCCGGACCCTATTTCATCGCTGGCGCTCCCGCTGGATAAGTATCTTATCGCTGTGTGGCACCTTTTCTTAGCGATTTAGCGGTACTTTTGTACCGCTAAAGTCGTTAAGAAGATCGCTAACGGCGATAGCGTCGTTAACTATATCGCTAAATGCGGCAGCATTTAGCGATATAGAAACAATCCCGCTAGCGATCTCATTAGTATGCAACGCTAACGAGATCGCTAGCGGGATTGTTTAGTGTGGCAGTACCTTAAGTCTAAACATATCTACTTGGCCACATCTTCCAGAAAAATGAATATTGAAACTTTATGCAAATGTGGCTGATTCACATCCCATCTGTGCCATGGAAGATATTGTTGTACAAGAGGGGAGTCAATCAGTTACCAAGGAGTGGTGCTAAACATGGAATAATGAGATTACTGGGATACTTCCTGCCCTCAGTGCACTTATAATCTTATTTACATACATATCTAAAGTTGATTTTCAGCTTTAGAAAATCTTTGATCTTATCTTTTACCAGTCAACCCAACAATATAATTAGTTTTGTGACACTTAAGCTCTTGAGAGGTCATCTATTCATTAATGATTTTACAATTTGTCTGAAAATATTCCGTCAATATGTTTCTCATTTGCCTAAAAACAAATAAAACATTGCATGTTTTTCAATGGACATTTTTAGAATCATGCCATGTAAAATTAAAAACAAAATCATATTGATCCATTTCAACAGTCTATTTATTGAATTTATAACAGAATGTAAACAGAAACACTTGAGCCATGCACACAGTGAACAAGGCTGTAGGGACATTGTTCACTCCACCAGAAGACTGAAAACACAGAAAAGTATAGTAAAACCAACGCATAAAAATACTCTGTTGTAAAAAAAATATCAGTAAACAGCAAGTGCTAATAAAAAAATATGAAAAAACAAGGTATTTGGTTATTATGGTTTTTGCAAAAAATTATATAGAATCATAGAATCATAGAATCATAGAATGGTAGAGTTGGAAGGGACCTCCTGGGCCTTCTGGTCCAACCCCCTGCTCAAAGCAGGATTCTCTAAATCATCCCAGACAGATGTCTATCCAGCCTCTGTTTGAAGACTTCCATTGAAGGAGAACTCACCACCTCTTGTGGCAGCCTGTTCCACTCATTGATCACCCTAACTGTCAAAAAGTTTTTTCTAATATCTAATCTGTGTCTCCTCCCATTCAGTTTCATCCCATTGCTTCTAGTCTTTCCTTGTGCAAATGAGAATAAAGATGATCCTTCTACAATGTGACAGCCCTTGAGATATTTGTAGACAGCTATTAAGTCTCCTCTCAGTCTTCTTTTTTGCAAGCTAAACATTCCCAAATCCTGCAACCGTTCCTCATAGGACATGGTTTGCAGACCGGTCACCATTCTGGTGGCTCTTCTCTGAACTTGCTCCAATTTGTTGATGTCTTTATTAAAATGTGGTGCCCAAAACTGGACACAGTATTCCAGATGAGGTCTGACCAAAGATGAGTAGAGGGCAATAATGACCTCACGTGATCTAGACTGTATGCTTCTGTTGATACATCCTAGAATTGCATTTGCCTTTTTTGCTGCTGCATCACACTGTTGACTCATGTTAAGTCTGTGATCAATTAGTATACCCAAGTCTTTTTCACATGTGCTGTTACTTAGCCCTATTCCTCCCATTTTGTATATGCTTTTTTCATTTTTATTGCCCAGATGTAGTACTTTGCATTTTTCCCTGTTAAAATCCATTCTGTTAGTTGCTGCCCACTGCTCCAGTTTATGTATATCTTTTTGAATCCTCTCTCTCTCTTCTCTAGTATTAGCTACCCCTCCTAGCTTTGTGTCATCAGCAAATTTGATCAGTTTACCCTCAATTCCTTCATCTAAATCATTGATAAAGATGTTGAACAATACAGGGCCCAAAACAGAGCCTTGTGGTACCCCACTTGAGACATTCTTCCAACTGGATGTGCAGCCATTTACAACCACTCTTTGGGTCCGATCACTAAGCCAGTTATGAATCCACCTAACAGTTGCCTTGTCCATTCCATACTTAGTCATTTTTTCAATAAGGATTGTGTGAGATACTTTGTCAAATGCTTTGCTGAAGTCAAGATATACTATATCTACAGCATTTCCCTGATCCACCCAGTCAGTGATTCTGTCATAGAAGGAAATTAAGTTAGTCTGACATGACTTATTAGTTACAAACCCATGCTGACTCTGTTTAATCACTTCATTCTTATCCAGGTACTTGCATACATGTTCTTTAATAATTTGTTCAAAGATCTTTCCTGGTATAGAAGTCAGACTCACCGGCCTGTAGTTCCCTGGGTCCACCTTCTTCCCCTTTTTGAAGATAGGAACAACATTTGCTCTTCTCCAGTCTTCTGGGACTTCTCCTGTTCTCCAAGAATTTTCAAAGATTATGGACAGTGGTTCAAGAATTTCTTCTGCTATCTCCTTCAGTACCCTGGGTGTAATTCATCTGGACCTGGAGACTTGAATTCATTTATGTTAGCTAAGTGTTTCCTCACTGTCTTTCTGTTTATAGATATCCTGGATTCTTCTATTCCTTTAATAGGACAGTGAAGATCAGTTGATGTTACATTTCCTTTCTGAGAGAAAACAGATGCAAAATAGGAATTTAAAAGTTCAGCCTTCTCAACATCCTGACTTACCATTTCATCATTTTCATCCTGTAAAAATCCTATAGCATCTTTGACTTTTCTTTTACTTTTGACGTATCCCCAAAATCCTTTTTTGTTGCTTTTGACGTCACTTGCAAGCCTTAATTCATTGTCAGCTTTAGATAATCTGATTTGTGCCCTGCAGGTTCTGCAGACGGCATTATATTCTTCTTTAGATATGCCTCCCTCTTTCCATTTGATAAACATTTCTTTCTTCCTTTTTAGCATGTGTTTAAGTTCTATGTTCATCCATCCTGGTTTCCTTAAATGCTTCCCATTCTTCCCTCTTTTCGGAATTGTTAACGATTGTGCTTTGAGAATCTCATTTTTCAAGATTTTCCATCCTTCCTGGACATTTTTGTCCTTAAGGATATCCAGCCATTGGATCCCTCCAATTCTCTTTCTGAGTTCCTTAAAATCTGCCTTTCTGAAATCTAACCTTGACGTCTGAGTCTTTACAGGTCTTCCTCCTCTTGTTATCCAAAATTCTAAAATAGCATGGTCACTACCTCCTAGAGTCCCAGCCACTCTTACCTCCTCCACCATTTCCTCCCTGTTTATGAGGATTAGATCCAAGGTAGCAGATCCCCTTGTTTTCTCCATTACCTTTTGGAAGATAAAGTTGTCAGCAAGAGAGGATAAGAATTTCCTGGACCTGTTAGTTTTGCCTGAGAGAGATTCCCAACAAATGTCTGGATAGTTGAAATCTCCCATGACCACTATGTCATATTTTTTGGAGAACTTGGCCATTTGATGCATAAAGAGTTCATCCATATCTTCAGCTTGCACAGGCGCCTGTAGTAAATGCCTACAATGGTGTCCTTTCCATTGTTCTGTCCTTGTATTCTTACCCAAACAGTTTCCACAGAACTCCCAGTCTCTGAAGCGTCAATCTCTGTGCAGATATACGCTTTTCTAACATACAATGCAACACCTCCTCCTCGTTTATCAAGTCTGTTTCTTGCAAATAAGTTGTATCCTTCTAGCCTTGTATTCCAATCATGTGTATCGTCCCACCAAGTCTCAGTGATTCCAATGACATCATATTTCTTCTCCTGCGTTAGTAGCTCCAGTTCTCCTTGTTTGTTGCCCATGCTTTGTGCATTCGTATAGAAACACTTTAGTTTGTGATTGGTTTCTCTTCCTTCAATATTTTTATTATGTAATTTTTTTTTGTCTTTGTTCTTCCCCTTCACTTCTAATAGCAGAAATGTCAATAGTATTTGTCAAGTGTATGGCTTTTGCTGGCGTTTTGCTTCCCTTCCCACATTGTTCTAGTTTAAAGCTCTCCTGATGAGTGTAGCAAGGCGACTTCCAAATACATGTTTTCCAGTCTTCGTAAGGTGCACCCCATCTCTAGCAAGTAGTCCATCGTATAGGTAATTCACTCCGTGATCCAGAAATCCAAATCCTTGCTGACGGCACCATCGACGTAGCCAGTTGTTCACCTGCAGAATCTTATTCCACCTCCTTGTTCCATGGCCATCCACTGGGAGGATGGAAGAGAAGACCACCTGCGCTCCCAGTTCTTCCACTTTCTTACCTAAGTTTTCAAAGTCACTGCAGATGGTTTCCAGGTCGTTTCTAGCGGTGTCATTTGTCCCCACATGTATTAGCAGGAATGGGTAGTCATCTTTAGGTCTGAAGAGTCCTGATATCCTGTCAGACACATCTTTAATTTTTGCACCTGGAAGACAGCACATTTCTCTTGAGGTTATATCCGGTCTGCAGATAGCGGCCTCTGTTCCTCTCAACAGGGAATCGCCCATGACAACAACTCTCCGTTTCTTCTTCACAACAGTTTTCTTTCTCCATTCAGGAGGACTCTGAGGGCGTACAAGGTTGTTTGTGGGCAAAGTCTTATCCTGATGTATTTCTTCATCGTTTTCCTGTGTAAGAGCCTGGTATTGGTTCCTGAGCAGAATTGGTGCTGACTGCCTCCTGATCCTCCTGCTTCTCTGGGTCACATGCTTCCATTCCTCTGTTTCTTCAGTTGCACTTCGAATTTCTTCTCTTTCTGTACCATGAAGAGATAATTCTGCTCTGTCTAAGAACTCTTCACCTTCCTTAATGGTCTTCAATGTAGATAACCTCTCTTCCAGATTTTGCAACTTTTCCTCCAACAGGGACACAAGCTTGCATTTCTGGCATGTGAAGTTTGGCTTTTCCACTGGTAAGTCTATGAACATGTAGCAAGAAATGCAGCTCACCACATGGCTCCTAGCCTCTTCCATGTTCTTATTGTTCAAGAGATAATCAAGTAAATGTCTAGCGGCACGCGGTTTACTGATGTCCTTTTTTCAGCTGCAATATATATGTTTTATACTTTGGTTTTACTTTGCTTTCCTGTGAATTTATAACAGCTATCCTCCTATTATGAGGTAGATCCAGGTGCTGCTGTGCCCTCCCTGTTCTCATCTGGGTAAGATTTATTTCATTTGGTCCTATTGTTCTGGCACTGTCTTCTGGCTGAATACTTCTAAAAACTTTATGGCTTATCTTTCTACCCAGTTCTATTGAATATCTATTATTGATTACATCTATGGGCTTTTGGTCTCTTTTATATTCATATTTATGTTTGATTTTCAGTGTAATTGTATCCACTATATTTCTGCCTCTTTCCTCCACACTTACTCCCACCATGCTGACTTACGCTCTACAAGTTTTGCCTCCATTAATCCTCACTCTCCTTCCCTATCCGCAAACTCTAGCACCCGCTAACCACCTACTAATCTCTGCTTCTCTCTTGCCTCCACACCTAACCTCCTCCGCTGACCTGCTCCTCAACCTCAGATCTCTCCTAATAAGACACAAAACAAGCTGCCCACTGTCCTTCTCCAACATACTTTGTTTCTCTCTGCTGCTCCTCACTGATGGTGACATATCTCCCAATCCTGGACCCCCACAGCTCATACCTCCCATTATTACCCCCTCCTATCGCTCCCAACCCAGTATTAACACCCAAAATGTTTCCAACCTCAAATCCGTGCCCTTGACGCCCACCACCCTGCTCCCTCTCTCTGGATCACTCTGGAATGCCCGCTCCGTCTACAATAAACTCCATGTGATTCACGACCTCTTTACCTCTCATAATTTTACTTTTCTTGGCCTCACTGAAACATGGCTGACACCCTCCGACACCGCCTCCCCTGCTGTGCTATGTTACGGCGGCCTCCACCTCACCCACACTCCCTGCCCTGGCAACAGACATGGAGGAGGTGTGGGCCTTCTCCTTTCTTCTAACTGTATCTTTAACCCAATCCCACCTCTTCCTTCCCTTATCCTCCCCTCTTTTGAACTCCATTCTGTCCGCATCTACTCTCCCTCCAACCTCCAAGTGGCCGTCATATACTGACCTCCGGGCGCGACCACTGCCTTTATTGACCAATTCTCCATCTGGCTCCTCAACTTTCTCTCTGCTGACATTCCCACCATCATCATGGGTGACTTCAACATCCCCATTGACACCCACCAGTCAGCAGCCTCTAAACTCCTATCCCTTACATCATCTTTTGGACTTACCCAGTGGTCCTCTTCAGTTATGCACACAGATGGGCACACACTCGACCTGGTCTTCACCCGTCTCTGGGCCCTATCTAACTTCACAACCTCCCCTCTCCCCCTATCTGACCACCATCTACTCACTTTCTCATCCCTGTCCTCCTCACCTGTCACCCATGTCCAGCAACATGCGCACAATGCAAAAACCTTGCTCACCCACAAACTCTCTGACTCTATTCTACCACTGGCATCCATATCCTCATTCCACGACACAGACACTGCCACTAGTTTCTACAATGCCACTCTTGCATCAGCCATCGACTCGGTCGCCCCTGTCATGCATAATAGACTGCGACAAATCAATAGACAACCCTGGCCCAATAACACCACAAAAATGCTTTGGCAAGCAACCAGAATTGCTGAATGGCTCTGGAAGAAAACGCATTCACAAGACGACTTCACTGCACTCAAACCAGCAACACTTGCATTCAAATCAGCTCTCACCTCTGCTAAACAGGCCTAATAATAATAATAATAATAATAATCTTTATTTTTATATAGCGCTAACATATTCCGCAGCGCTTTACAGTTTTGCACACATTATCATCACTGTCCCTGAAGGGGCTCACAATCTAAATTCCCTATCTGTATGTTTTTGGAATGTGGGAGGAAACCGGAGTGCCCAGAGGAAACCCACGCAAACACGGGGAGAACATACAAACTCCATGCAGATGTTGTCCTTGGTGGTATTCGAACCTAGGACTCCAGCGCTGCAAGGCTGTAGTGCTATCCACTGAGCCACCGTGCTGCCTACTTTACATCCCTTGTATCTTCCTTATTCCACAACCCCAAACAATTGTTCAATACTTTTAACTCCCTCCTCCGCCCACCATTGCCCCCTCCTATCTCCCTTATTTCTGCTGAGGACTTCACCATGCACTTCAAAAACAAGATAGACCAAACACGGAAAGTCTTTATTATTCAACCACCACAACCCTTTGTATATCTGACCAATGCCCAAACCCCATAACCTCCTTACCCAACATCACGGAAGGGGAGCTTGCTCATCTTCTCTCCAAATCACACCTCACCACTTGTGCACTCAACCCCATCCCATCCCACCTCCTCCCCAACCTCGCCACCACTCTTATCCCATCCCTAACCCATCTCTTCAATCTATCACTAACTTCTGGTACCTTCTCTTCTGCTTTCAAACATGCCACAATCACGCCTAACCTTAAAAAGCCAACCATCGACCCAACCGCTATGTCCAGTTATCGCCCAATATCGCTGCTCCCACTCGCTTCCAAACTCCTGGAACAGCACGTCCATGCTGAACTTTCCTCCCATCTCTCATCTAACTTGCTCTTTGACAATCTACAATCTGGTTTCCGCCCCCATCATTCCACTGAAACAGCCCTGACAAAAATTACTAACGACCTACTCACAGCCAAAGCTAACGGACAATACTCTATACTCCTCCTTCTTGACCTGTCCTCTGCTTTCGACACAGTTGACCACTGCCTTCTACTACAGATTCTCTCCTCCTTTGGCATCAAGGACTTGGCCCTATCCTGGATCTCCTCATACCTTTCCAACCGCACATTCAGCGTCTCCCACTCCCACACTACCTCCTCGTCCCACCCTCTCTCTGTTGGAGTCCCCCAAGGCTCTGTTCTAGGACCCCTACTCTTCTCAATCTATACACTTGGCCTGGGGCAACTCATAAAGTCCCACGGATTCCAGTACCACCTTTATGCTGATGACACTCAGATCTACTGTACCTCTCTGGCCCAGACGTCACCTCTCTGCTGTCCAGAGTCCCTGAGTGTCTATCAGCCATATCCTCCTTCTTCTCCTCCCGCTTCCTCAAACTCAATGTGGACTAGTGTTGAGCATTCCGATACCGCAAGTATCGGGTATCGGCCGATATTCGCGTTATCGGAATTCCGATACTTAATTCCGATACTTTTTCCATATCGTATACCGGAATCGGAAGTTCCCATAATTCTTTGAGAGGCAATGTGATTTTAGTCAGCCAATGAGGAATCCTACGAAGTGTGGGCACATCCTGTAATGCTGCGGTCATCTTAACTAATGGCATGGCTGTGATTGGCTGCTGAAATGATGTCAGAATGCACTATAAAAGGCGCCGCCGCCATTTTAGCGTCACTGTGCTGTGAACTCAGTAAGGGACAGAACGCTACTCTGCTCACTCTGAGGGACAGTTAGATATTGCGATTTTGTGTACTACTGTGCTTGAGGCAGGCTAGTTTACCAACCGCTGTGTAAAGCTTCATTTTGCCAGTGTTGTTTTAACAGCTCTGTGCAAGGTGTGTGTGTGACAGTGCAGGTGACGCTGCAGTTTGCTCTGCATCCACCGCTGTTTGTAGGCATCTGCACGTGTCACTGACTCTTTTTTTTTTTTTTTTTTTTTTTATTTTGTGGAATTGGTGCAGCTCCATTATATTAGAAAAAAAATCAAATCTATTAGTGTGACGTGCTTCCATCCGTATACAATACATTGGTTGCAAACACTATAGAAGTACAGAAAGGAGCTTTTCACAGATTGTGGACAGTTGTGTTTCAGTGTTCACTTCAGTCTGTGTTTTTTACTTTTTTGAGTGCAGATCACGCTCCAGTTACATGTTCAAGCACTGCTGCTTGTACTCTGCTGAGCGTGTCTCAGTGGCTCATCCTTTTCATTTATCTCCAATTGGTTCTGCTACATTCCATTTAAAATAAATCTAATCTATTAGTGTGACGCGCTTCCATCCGTATACAATACATTGGTTGCAAACACTATAGAAGTACAGAAAGGAGCTTTTCACAGATTGTGGACAGTTGTGTTTCAGTGTTCACTTCAGTCTGTGTTTTTTACTTTTTTGAGTGCAGATCACGCTCCAGTTACATGTTCAAGCACTGCTGCTTGTACTCTGCTGAGCGTGTCTCAGTGGCTCATCCTTTTCATTTATCTCCAATTGGTTCTGCTACATTCCATTTAAAATAAATCTAATCTATTAGTGTGACGCGCTTCCATCCGTATACAATACATTGGTTGCAAACAATATAGAAGTACACAAACGGGCCTTTCACAGCTACTGAACATGGGTTTTTAATTTTTAACTAAAATATGTATTTTTTCAAATGACACAAATATAAGTAATGTTGAAGAGGAATAGTCCTACATCCATTGTTTGCACAATATTACAGGTGTACATCATGTCCCTTAATCAACAATGTATTATTATATTTACTTGTATGCTTTTATTTAAAAGCCAAGAACACAGAAGGATAACCTTCGCACTGCAGCTGTTGTCAAAGTTCAACCCACATTATGCACTTCCAACATTGCAGCATTTGAGGCATGATGTGAGTTGGATTGGTCAAAGTTATGGAGTGAGAAGGTTCACCATCAGTACCCTATAGCATAAGTATGCTTTTGTGTTAGCATTTGTGTTAGACATGTGGATATCTGCCATAATATGTCACAATTATTTAGTTACAGATTTGTTACCAACACTAATCATTGAATGGTTTTAAATTTGACGTTTCACTTGTTTACAGCTTAGAAATAAGGGTGTAGCCTGATATCTATGTGTAGCACTAGCCACTTTAACATGTCATGTTTTTTTAAACATGTGTAGGTAGGTAGCAGTAATTTTTGCCGGACACACAGCAGGGGAACAGCAGGCGTTACTGAACCCCACTATCACTATAGCTTGTGTATTGGTCTGTGGACACGACACTTCTGAGCAGCAACTGGCAGTGTTGTAGCCCAGGGAGTATAGCTCAGGTGGTAGAAAGATGAACATAACAGGAGACATGGAAAACGTTGTCAACCAGTTAGTTAATCTGAAACCGGACAGGCAAATTCAGGCGAGATCCATGCCTAGTTCATTTTCAGAAAAGTAAGCCGTTCTACATTATCGTAGGATAGTCGCATGCAACGGTCTGTTAGTACACCACCTGCAGCAGTAAAGACGCGCTCCGATAATACACTGCCAGCAGATCAAGCCAGCACCTCCAATGCATACTGGCTAAGCTCTGGCCATGTATCCAGCTTAGAGACACAAAACTTGAATGGGGAAGAGCCATCTGGGAGTACACTGAGAGGGCAAGACATGTAGTCTGTCACCATCTTACGGAAATGTTGCCTCCTGCTGACTGGAGCCGTCTCGGATGGTGTAGACATTGGTGGCGCTGCCACAAAACTTCGACACATTTGGAACATACTGTTCTTGCCCTGTGCAGAGGCGCTGCTTGTGCTCCCTCTTGTTGCAGAGCTGTCTCCACTGCCTCGACGCACAGAGCTGCTTTGTAAATCAGTAGCAGCAGCAGTGCTCTCGGCTGGAATGGAGAACATTATGGATTGCACCAGTGTGTCTTGGTACTTCCGCATTTTACGCTCCCGGTTCAACGGTGTGATGAGGCTTTGTAAGTTGTCCCGGTAGCGAGGGTCTAGGAGGGTGTACACCCAATAATCAGACGTGGTGTGAATGTGTTCGATGCGGCGGTCGTTTCTCAGCCACTGCAGCATGAAATCAACCATGTGCTGCAGACTCCCAACTGGCCAAGAAACGTTGTCCCCTGCAAGAGGCGTCATCTCCGCCTGCTGTGCATCACCCCACCCTTGGTCTACATACTGACTAGAGCATTGTCTACCTCCCTCTGGAGCGATGTCTTCCTCCTCCATTGACTCCTCCTCATCCTCCTCACAAAGTCCTTCAAATACATATAAATTTACAAAATTTAAAACTCAAAATTTAAAAACTTTGTATCATAATTCTGTAACATCAGTTTATGGAAACACAATAGCATTACAAAAGGATAGACAAAAAATGTACATTATGTGCTTTGTAAATACATTAAAAGTTTGTAATGGTTATGAAAATATAGACAGCGACTCTGGAGGTTCAATTGTTGATACAGCATGGTACTTTGAAAGTCCTCCAGCCCTTTGTGAGGAACCACGTTGCGCTGACTGTCCAGAAGGTGATGGAATTTGTGACTCCTCATCCTCCACCTCTTCCAAAACCTCATGCCTTAGTGCTTGCAGTGTTTTTTGAAGCAGGCAGATAAGGGGGACAGTCAGGCTGACTAGTGCATCATCTGCACTCGCCATCCGCGTTGACTCATCAAACGCACGCAAAACGTGGCAGATATCCTTCATAGAGTTATTCGCCACTCATTACACTGGCAGTGGCTGCCCATTCATTATAGGATCCAATTCTAATTACTGGTTCTCACCAACATAGCTCTCCACAGCGCAGCACCCCCCTACATCTCCTCCCTTATTTATATTTATCGGCCTAACCGACTGCTGCACTCTGCAAACGACCTTCGACTAACCTCTGCACTAATCCGTACCTCCCACTCCCAACTCCAAGACTTCACCCGCGCTGCGCCAATCCTCTGGAATGCTCTACCCCAAGAAATTAGGACTATCTGCAATTTGGATGGTTTCAGGCGCTCCCTCAAAACACATTTGTTCACAGTGGCCTATCACATTCACTAATCAAAGTCATTCTATGTGTAATTCTGTGTGTGTAGCCCATTCACTATCTCCATGCATCCCTCACTTCCTTAAAATGGCTGGACCATCATTGTAAAAACACCATTGTATATAAACACCTGTACTTTGTATCTCCCACACCTCATTGTAGATTGTAAGCTTTCACCAGCAGGGGCGGCTGATTTTGCTTTAATTATTGTATTGTTAACGTTGTTACTTATGACTCGTGTTTTGAAACTGTTAAACTGTAAAGCACTGCGGAATATTATGGCGCTATATAAATAAATAATATTATTATTCTTATTATAGAGGCCCACTCAGTAGTGGTGAAGTGTGAACGCCGCAAATTGCGAGTTGACTGCGCCTGATGCAGCTGATACTCCATTACTGTTGGCTGCTGCTCACACAACCGCTCCAACATATGTAACGAGGAATTCCACCTGGTGGGTACGTCACATATAATGCGATGTTCATGAAGGTGAAATCTGCGTTGCAGAGCTGCAATCAGCGATCTGGCCATGCTGGAACGTCGCAAGTGAGCGCACTCTAGGCGGACCTTGTGCAGCAGTGCATCAAGATCCGGATAGTCCCTCAAAAAACTCTGCACGACCAAGTTGAGCACATATGACAGACATGGTATGTGACTGAGGTTGCCAAGGCCCAGAGCTGACACCAGATTTCGGCCATTGTCACACACTACCAAGCCTGCCTGTAGATTCTCTTCCAAAAACCACACGTCGCTCTCCTGCTTTATGGCATTACAGAGCTCCTGCGCTGTGTGGCTAAGATTCCCCATGGAAATTAATTTCAGGATGGCCTGTTGACATTTGGACACGGCTGTGCTCATATCGGTCGCAACAGGTAAACGTTCACGGGTCCATGTGGAGGTAGACCGTGACGGCTCCTGCAGCGATGATTCTGAGGAACTGGAATAGGAGGAGGAATCAATGTGTACAGACTTGATTCCTGCAATCCTTGGAGTTGGCAGAACACGTACAGCGCCACTCGCAAGATCAGTACCCGGCTGCACAACATTGACCCAATGGCCAGTGAGGGAAAGGTATTGTCCCTGGCCATGGGTGTTAGAACCCTCTTGTTAGGTTTTGTTTCAGTTTGCTGGTCACATGACCTTTTTTCCCTATTTAGTCTGGCTCCGCCCTTCTGGCTTTGCTTGACTTCATTGTATTATCTACTGTTAAGCTAGCCAGGTGCTTAGGTGCCTTAATCTGTGAGTTTTGCTTGATGTTAGGATCACAAAGTATTTATTTTTCTGTTTAATTATCCATGCTACAATTTATGTTAGGAGGTGTCCACCTTTTCTCCCAGTCCCTAGATCTTGTAGGGATTACTCCCTCGCAACTATAGGTCTTCGTTCACACTAGATGAGGACTTTAGCGGGTCTGGTCGCAGGATCAGGTTCCCCGTTACATCGTAGGGACTCAGCTTAGTTGTATTGTAGGGACAGAATTCCCTTCTTTCCTTACTGGTTGTAGCAGATCATAACAATGGGTACTGGTCCACGCATCGGTGGTCAGGTGGACCTTGCTACTGAGGGCTTTTAGTAGCGCATGTTTAATTTTTCCCTCAACATGCTTTTGCAGACCAGGGACGGCTTGCCTGCTGAAATGAAATCGGCTTGGCACATTGTATTGTGGGATTGACAATGATATTCAGTTACGGAAACTGTCTGTCTCCACCAGCCTGAATCACAGCATTTCAAGGGACAGGAGTTTTGCAATGCCAGCATTCAGAGCCTGTGCTCGTGCATGGTTTGCGGAGTATGGCCGTGTTTTATCCCATGCCTGTGCTACCGCTGGCTGTTTTGTGGCCTGGGAGTGTGAGGATGACAGGGAACTTGCTGCTGTGTGTGGAATAACAGTTTGTCTCTGGACAACAGTGGCCGAGGTTCTTCCATGGCGATCCTGTGAGGAAGCATAACCAGCTGTGTGTGAGCTCGATGAAGAGGCTTCAACACAACCTGAAGATGTAGGTGCTGCTGTAGGTTGGCCTACATCTCCAGTGTGTCTTTGTAACTCAACTACGTGCTTTGTCCGCACATGTTTCCACATATTTGTGGTATTGAGGTGACTGACCCTTTTAGCTATTTTTAATTTTTGATTACACAGCTTGCATTTCACATAGCAAATATCATGTGCAAGTGTGTGAAAAAAGGACCACGCAGTGCAAGTCCTGGGAGCGCACGTTTTGACTTTTGGAAGACAACTGCTCCGAACAGGTGCCAAACTGGAGGCTACAGGCAACCGAGTCTGCAGCCTAACTCTCCCTCCTGTTTGTACCGTTGGGGCAATGTCTTCCTCTATCTTCCTTCTATCACTAACCATTTCTCTAGGCCTCTCCCAGCTTTCAACCAAAGTACTGGTTCTCACCCACAAAGCTCTCCACAGTGCAGCACCCCTCCTACATCTCCTCCCTCATTTCTATCTATCGGCCTAACCGACTGCTGCGCTCTGCAAACGACTTTCGACTAACCTCTGCACTAATACGTACCTCCCACTCCCGACTCCAAGACTTCTCCTGCTCTACGCCAATCCTCTGGAATGCTGTACCCCAAGAAATTAGGACTATCCACAATTTGCATGGTTTCAGGCGCTCCCTCAAAACACATTTGTTCAGAGCGGCCTATCACATTCACTAATCAAAGTCATTCTATGTATTCTGTGTAAGTGTGTGTGTGTCTCTAGCCCATTCACTATCTCCATCCCTCAGTCCCTTAAGATGGCTGGAACATCATTGTAAATGCACCATTGTATATAAACACCTATACTTTGTATCTCCCCCATCTCATTGTACATTGTAAGCTGTCACGAGCAGGGGCGACTTATTTAGCTTAAATTATTGTATTGTTAACGTTGTTACTTATGACTTGTGTTCTGAAACTGCTAAACTGTAAAGCGCTGCGGAATATGATGGCGCTATATAAATAAATATTATTATTATTCCTCTGAGCTGCTCCCACCACCTTCCTGTTCTTCATGCCATGTTGGGTATTGGACCTCATCATCTCCACTACCCTCTTCCAACACCTGCTGTTGGGTGGTCTGGCCAGCACCATGCTCAACAGAAACTGGCACCTGGGTCTCATCATCATCATCAGATGCGTTCTGCGGTGTGCTGACCATCGGCACTGTCTCACCCGCCTCTTCAGATTCAGAGAGACACAGCTGTTGCGCATCACTGCATACTCCCTCTTCTTCACATTACAGAATGCTGCTTGGCTGGGCCCCTGTTTGCAAGCCAATAGATTCTGAGAACAGAAGCAGACACTCAGCTGGCTCCTGTACAGAACTCTCTGACTGCCTGGGCAATTTGCCAGGCGGTGAAGAGACAGATGGTTGCCCAACAGTGCTGTGGTCCTGAGAGGAGGTGGAAGCAATTGAAGTCGATGCATTGGCTGAGATCCAAACAACAACGGCTTCAATTTGTTCTTCCCGCAGCAGGGGGGTACTCCGAGCTCCTACAAAAGTGCGCATAAAGGAACGCTCACGGCCCGGGGAAAACTGGTGGATGCTGTGTCACTGGGGGCCGCAGCAGCCACAGAATCCCCACGTCCTCTCCCTGAAGAAACTCCACGACCACGTGCCTTACTCCCTGCCTTCTTCATCTTGGTAGATTGATAAAGAAAGTCTGAAAAGTTATAAGGCCTAAGTGTGGTTATTCCGCAGAGACTGCAGTGAACACTGCACACAACTGTTCAGTAGGTGTGAAAGGCCCCTTTGTGTACTTCTATAGTGTTTGCAACCAATGTATTGTATACGGATGGAAGCGCGTCACACTAATAGATTTTATTTATTTGTAATAGAGTGGAGCAGCAACAATTAGAGAAAAATTTCAAGGATGTGCCAGTGACACACGCTCAGCAGACTACAACCAGCAGTGGTTGAAGAACTAACTGGAGCGTGATCTGCACTCCAAAAAGGAAAACCTCAGACTACAGTGAACACTGCACACAACTGTTCACTACCCAAAGCGTCTCAGCAGGAAGGCAGTCTGTGCGTCAAAACAAAGGCGCAAGCATACATCCACGTACCCTGTTTATAAAGCTATATAAAAAAAATTATGTAGTAGTGACGCACACTTTATTGAGGTACAGTATTACATCGCCATTCACCATCTGTGGCTATGCAGTCTCATCTATATATACCTTATCTATCCGTTGTCATGCTTGCAAGTCGACAGTCAGGCATAAATAGCAATTTTCACTATGCACTATGCACTTTTTAAAGGTTATGTTTGTTAATAAACATGATTATTGCCACATATTATGAGTATTACATGATGGAAATTGTATAATTTTGTATAAACTGTTTAGTGACATTATTCAGCAAATGTAACATTTTAGTAATGTCACAGATAACTTGTAATGCTGATGATGTTTTGAAGTCAGACATTCATTGTCTATACAATAAAAATGGTGTACATACTGTTACTTATCCATCATTAATGGATTCAGATATGTACTTGTATGCTTTTATGTACAACCGTATAGCAGATTCCTTAACTAATTTATTTTGTGGTTTGCATTGCTGTTCAACATGTTAATGTATGTGTTTATGTTTGTCAATTCTTTATTTATCTAGATATTAGTTTAAATGAAATCATCATCTTATGGTAGTAAAGGTTATCTTTCTCTTGTTTGAAGTATAGACATTTAAAATTGACAGGTAACAAGGAAATTACTTGATCTAGTATTTAAACATCCTCCTTGACCCTGGGCTCCAACACCGCCAGTTGTTGCTCGGAAGTGCTGTTAGCACAGTCAACACTTGCTCCTGTGTTACTGGGGTTCAGTAACGTCAGCTGGTCCTCGGTTGTGCCATTGGCTCTTTTCCTTCTGCTGCCCCTCCGGGTTCCAGTACCGTCAGCTGGTTCTCCGCAGTGCCTTTGGCCTAGGTGCCTCCATCTTGGTATCCGAGTTCCAGCAACGTCTGCTGGTCCTTGGTAGTGCTTTGGAGCACAGGTACCTCCTGCTTAGTAACCGTGTCCCAGTAACGTCAGCTGGTCCTCGGTTGTGCCATTGGCTCTTTTCCTTCTGCTGCCCCTCCGGGTTCCAGCACAGTCAGCTGGTCCTCGTTACTTGCATTGGCTCTTGTACCTTCTGCTACCCGTCCGGGTTCCAGTACCGTCAACTGGTTCTCCGCAGTGCCTTTGGCCTAGGTGCCTCCATCTCGGTATCCGAGTTCCAGCAACGTCTGCTGGTCCTTGGTAGTGCTTTGGAGCACAGGTACCTCCTGCTTAGTAACCGTGTCCCAGTAACATCAGCTGGTACAAGATTGTGCTACAAATACAAGATACGGAACAAGAGACACAAGAACAATAAGCAGAAGATCTAAAAGCAGAAGAACATGAAGTATAAGACCAAAATGAAGAGCAAAATATATGCTCTAAATTCTAAGCAGAAGAAGACTAAGCAGTGTATGGGGGTGAGTCCGTTCCTCCTCGTGGTGCCCTGGAAAATGCCTGCTGCTGCAGGCTAAACTGAACACGGACAAATACTGTTGTAATTTAAATCTTTTGTGACAGCAAGAACGGAAGGATGAAAAATTCATACTTTGACAGATTACAAGTACAGGATTCTCTGTCACAAATAAGAATATGATGAAGAAGATGAAGCAGAATATGAATAAGAATAATAGTTTAATAAGAAGAATATGAGTAATGTTAACAAAGATGAATAGCAAGAAGTTTAAGAAGAAGATAAAGAAGGTGAAGATGAAGAATAATTTGATGAAAAAGATGATGCTGCAGAAGATTATGAAGGAGAAAGTGTGTGAAAAGTTAAAAAGGTGAAGATGAAGAGCATGGAAGTTGTGTAATATACATATTTGCCAAAATATAAAAAACGTTAACAATGTCAATTTCTTCGTCAATCCGAACATCTTTAAAAAAAAAAATATTTATGCTATTCCATTTGATTGGGTTAAACATCTATGCCTTTAATGTCTCCTCAACCTTCCCCAATACATTCTACATTACTCTTTCTTGTTTTCCTTCATGTACAATTAACCAACAAGGCAAGAATGGGTTTTTTTTAATTTCGATATTTTGTTCCCATAGACTTACATGGGACTTCCGGTATCGATATCGGGTATCGCCGATATTTTAGTGATATCGGCGATACCATTCCGATTCCGATACTTTAGGATATCGGAAAGTATCGCTCAACTCTAATGTGGACAAATCTGAACTCATCATCTTTCCCCCATCTCACAGATCTTCCTTACCTGACCTATCTATAACAATTGACAACACCACCCTTTTCCCCGTACCGGAGGTCCGCTGCCTTGGAGTAACCCTTGACTCTGCCCTGTCCTTCAAATCACACATCCAAGCTCTTTCTACCTCCTGTCGCCTCCAGCTCAAAAATATTTCCAGAATCCGTCCCTTCCTCAACCCTCAATCTACTAAAATGCTTGTGCATGACCTCATCATCTTCCGCCTTGACTACTGCAACATCCTTTTCTCTGGCCTCCCTGCTAACACCCTCGCACCTCTCCAGTCCATCCTTAACTCTGCTGCCAGACTAATTCATCTCTCTCCATGCTACTTCTCCGCATCTCCCCTCTGCAAATCTCTTCACTGGCTCCCATTCCCTCAACGAATCCAATTCAAATTTCTAATACTGACCTACAAGGCCATATATAACCTGTCTCCCCCATATGTCTCTGAACTAATCTCCCGATACTTTCCCTCACGTAATCTCCGGTCCTCCCAAGACCTCCTTCTCTCCTCCACACTTATTCGCTCCTCACCCAACCGCCTCCAAGACTTCTCCCGAATATCCCCCATCCTCTGGAATTCTTTGCCCCACACGTCCGACTGTCAACCACTCTCGGATCCTTCAGACGTAACTTGAAAACCCATCTCTTTAGGAAAGCCTACAGCCTGCAATGACCCCGCTGCCTCCTCACCTATACTGGAGATATCGCCTCAACCAACACCGGAAGTGCTGCATTCCCCCAACCTGCTGTCTCAGTTCCCCATCCTGTAGAATGTAAGCCCGACAAGGCAGGGTCCTCTCCCCTCTGTACCAGTCTGTGATTGTTAGTTTGTTTACTGTAAGTGATATCTGTAATTTGTATGTAACCCCTTCTCATGTACAGCACCATCTTTGATGAGTCGTCACTGTGCTCTTGTGGTAATTTTTGTTGGTTGGCTACTCCTGAGAAGGTTCACCACTGTTACATGTTTTCATCATTTGTGGAGATTGGCTATCATTGTGGTTCACTGGAGTCCCAAAGCTTTAGAAGCAGCTTTATAACCTTTTCGAGACTGATAGATCTCAATTACATTGTTTCTCATTTGTAATTTGTTCCAGAATTTCTCTGGATCATAGAATGATGTCTAGCTTTTTAGGATCTTTTGGTCTACTACAATCAGACCTGGGTATGGCTAGGGAATTTGAACTCTGTGTCCGAAAGATAAACCATAGTTAATTTATATTTTAAGGGGGAGATGCATTCTTTTTTTTCACACAGGGACCTCAAGGTTTGGATTTTTTTTTCCTTAATATCAAAGACCTTAATTTAAAAACTGCATTTTGTTTTTACTTGGGTTATCTATGTCTAATATTTAAATTTGTTTGGTGATCTAAAACATGTACAGTAAGTGTGAAAAACATGCAAAAGGATAGAAAATCAGGAACGGATCAACACTTTTTCACAGCAATGTACTTTCCATTTATACTTATACTAAGCAAAGCATAATAATAATTGTTGTAAATATTTAATCATGTACCATAAACTGTCAGCAAGTCGTAATACATTAATGTTGAATATTACTAGTATTGGTAGTAATAAAACTCATAACAAAAATGCTGTGTGCATGATAGGCTAGAAAGTCTACTGCTTGAATAATAATAATAATAATAATAATAATAATAATAGTAATAATAGTTTTAATTTCTATATTGTCAACATATTCTACAGTATTTTACAATTTGAGGGAACATCAATAGAAAATAGCAGACATCATAGAATAAAACATATTTTAACCCCTATGCATACATATTAGTCCTTAACAACCTCACAGATGGGTCACATTCTGTGAACAACTAGAAAAAATCATAACCTCATAAAAAAAACAATGATACAAGGAATGTATAAAGAATGTAACAAAATGAATATATTAAATTACACATAAAATACATGTAAAAATATATAATGGATGCTACTGGTTGAACCAGAAGATGAGCAGTAAGTGCCACATAGAAAACAGGTTAATGTTCTTACTATATAGCTTTGTGGGAAAGAGGGAAGCCTATTTGAATAATAAAATACAAAATTTTTATTCATATAAAAAACATATTATTGAGATAAAAAATTCCAGATAGGGAATTTGGTCATTTGATCAGACTGGGTATGATTGTTTTTCATGATTTGCTTTTGCTAAAAATGATTTTTTTTGAATTTATGTCTAGTTAGTTACTCGCAATAAAATGAGGACCCTTGACGTTGGGTTGCAAGCTTATCTGCTTTGGCCAAAATAGTAACTAATACCTCATCCGATGCATTTATCATATGCATCATTTTTTGCACTTTTTATCATCTTTTGCAGGGTGCACCCGGGCTCTTTTTGATGGCTTGGTTTTTTGTGTTGTGCACATTCAGTGCTGACCAGCCCACCTTCCATCATAGGCGTTTAAAATAGGCTGTTATCCAGACACTGTGCATGACATTCATGTTTTAAGCAACTTGTATCTGTGTGTTTTTTTTTCCCCACTAAGCAGTTAACACCATCATCACTGTTTTTGTGATAGGGTGGCTGCCTTTATCAGTGGTAAGCACCTGTTGCTTCTCCAGCCTTTATCCATGGGAGCCTGCTGCATCCTGCTAGTGCATTTGGTCATTTGATCAGACTGGGTATGATTGTTTTTCATGATTTGCTTTTGCTAAAAATGATTTTTTTTAAATTTATGTCTAGTTAGTTACTCGCAATAAAATGAGGACCCTTGACGTTGGGTTGCGAGCTTATCTGCTTTGGCCAAAATAGTAACTAATACCTCATCCGATGCATTTATCATATGCATCATTTTTTGCACTTTTTATCATCTTTTGCAGGGTGCACCCGGGCTCTTTTTGATGGCTTGGTTTTTTGTGTTGTGTACATTCAGTGCTGACCAGCCCGCCTTCCATCATAGGCGTTTAAAATAGGCTGTTATCCAGACACTGTGCATGACATTCATGTTTTAAGCAACTTGTATCTGTGTGTTTTTTTTCCTCACTAAGCAGTTAACACCTTCATCATCACTGTTTTTGTGATGGGTGGCTGCCTTTATCAGTGGTAAGCACCTGTTGCTTCTCCAGCCTTTATCCATGGGAGCCTGCTGCATTGTAACATCAACTGATCTTCACTGTCCTATTAAAGGAATAGAAGAATCCAGGATATCTATAAACAGAAAGACAGTGAGGAAAAACTTAGCTAACATAATTGAATTCAAGTCTCCAGGTCCAGATGAATTACACCCCAGGGTACTGAAGGAGATAGCAGAAGAAATTCTTGAACCACTGTCCATAATCTTTGAAAATTCTTGGAGAACAGGAGAAGTCCCAGAAGACTGGAGAAGAGCAAATGTTGTTCCTATCTTCAAAAAGGGGAAGAAGGTGGACCCAGGGAACTACAGGCCGGTGAGTCTGACTTCTATACCAGGAAAGATCTTTGAACAAATTGTTAAAGAACATGTATGCAAGTACCTGGATAAGAATGAAGTGATTAAACAGAGTCAGCATGGGTTTGTAACTAATAAGTCATGTCAGACTAACTTAATTTCCTTCTATGACAGAATCACTGACTGGGTGGATCAGGGAAATGCTGTAGATATAGTATATCTTGACTTCAGCAAAGCATTTGACAAAGTATCTCACACAATCCTTATTGAAAAAATGACTAAGTATGGAATGGACAAGGCAACTGTTAGGTGGATTCATAACTGGCTTAGTGATCGGACCCAAAGAGTGGTTGTAAATGGCTGCACATCCAGTTGGAAGAATGTCTCAAGTGGGTACCACAAGACTCTGTTTTGGGCCCTGTATTGTTCAACATCTTTATCAATGATTTAGATGAAGGAATTGAGGGTAAACTGATCAAATTTGCTGATGACACAAAGCTAGGAGGGGTAGCTAATACTATAGAAGAGAAGAGATAGGATTCAAAAAGATATACATAAACTGGAGCAGTGGGCAGCAACTAACAGAATGGATTTTAACAGGGAAAAATGCAAAGTACTACATCTGGGCAATAAAAATGAAAAAAGCATATACAAAATGGGAGGAATAGGGCTAAGTAACAGCTCATGTGAAAAAGACTTGGGTATACTAATTGATCACAGACTTAACATGAGTCAACAGTGTGATGCAGCAGCAAAAAAGGCAAATGCAATTCTAGGATGTATCAACAGAAGCATACAGTCTAGATCACGTGAGGTCATTATTGCCCTCTACTCCTCTTTGGTCAGACCTCATCTGGAATACTGTGTCCAGTTTTGGGCACCACATTTTAAAAAAGACATCAACAAACTGGAGCAAGTTCAGAGAAGAGCCACCAGAATGGTGACCGGTCTGCAAACCATGTCCTATGAGGAACGGTTGCAGGATTTGGGAATGTTTAGCTTGCAAAAAAGAAGACTAAGAGGAGACTTAATAGCTGTCTACAAATATCTCAAGGGCTGTCACATTGTAGAAGGATCATCTTTATTCTCATTTGCACAAGGAAAGACTAGAAGCAATGGGATGAAACTGAATGGGAGGAGACACAGTTTAGATATTAGAAAAAACTTTTTGACAGTTAGGTTGATCAATGAGTGGAACAGGCTGCCACAAGAGGTGGTGAGTTCTCCTTCAATGGAAGTCTTCAAACAGAGGCTGGTAAGACATCTGTCTGGGATGATTTAGAGAATCCTGCTTTGAGCAGGGGGTTGGACCAGAAGGCCCAGGAGGTCCCTTCCAACTCTACCATTCTATGATTCTATGATTCTATCCTGCTAGTGCATTTGGTCATTTGATCAGACTGGGTATGATTGTTTTTCATGATTTGCTTTTGCTAAAAATGATTTTTTTTTAATTTATGTCTAGTTAGTTACTCGCAATAAAATGAGGACCCTTGACTTTGGGTTGCGAGCTTATCTGCTTTGGCCAAAATAGTAACTAATACCTCATCCGATGCATTTATCATATGCATCATTTTTTGCACTTTTTATCATCTTTTGCAGGGTGCACCCGGGCTCTTTTTGATGGCTTGGTTTTTTTGTGTTGTGCACATTCAGTGCTGACCAGCCCGCCTTCCATCATAGGCGTTTAAAATAGGCTGTTATCCAGACACTGTGCATGACATTCATGTTTTAAGCAACTTGTATCTGTGTGTTTTTTTTTTTTTTTTTTCCCACTAAGCAGTTAACACCTTCATCATCACTGTTTTTGTGATAGGGTGGCTGCCTTTATCAGTGGTAAGCACCTGTTGCTTCTCCAGCCTTTATCCATGGGAGCCTGCTGCATCCTGCTAGTGCATTTGGTAATTTGATCAGACTGGGTATGATTGTTTTTCATGATTTGCTTTTGCTAAAAATGATTTTTTTTTAAATTTATGTCTAGTTAGTTACTCGCAATAAAATGAGGACCCTTGACTTTGGGTTGCGAGCTTATCTGCTTTGGCCAAAATAGTAACTAATACCTCATCCGATGCATTTATCATATGCATCATTTTTTGCACTTTTTTTCATCTTTTGCAGGGTGCACCCGGGCTCTTTTTGATGGCTTGGTTTTTTGTGTTGTGCACATTCAGTGCTGACCAGCCCGCCTTCCATCATAGGCGTTTAAAATAGGCTGTTATCCAGACACTGTGCATGACATTCATGTTTTAAGCAACTTGTATCTGTGTGTTTTTTTTTCCCCACTAAGCAGTTAACACCTTCATCATCACTGTTTTTGTGATAGGGTGGCTGCATTTATCAGTGGTAAGCACCTGTTGCTTCTCCAGCCTTTATCCATGGGAGCCTGCTGCATTGTAACATCAACTGATCTTCACTGTCCTATTAAAGGAATAGAAGAATCCAGGATATCTATAAACAGAAAGACAGTGAGGAAACACTTAGCTAACATAATTGAATTCAAGTCTCCAGGTCCAGATGAATTACACCCCAGGGTACTGAAGGAGATAGCAGAAGAAAAAAATTGAACCACTGTCCATAATCTTTGAAAATTCTTGGAGAACAGAAGTCCCAGAAGACTGGAGAAGAGCAAATGTTGTTCCTATCTTCAAAAAGGGGAAGAAGGTGGACCCAGGGAACTACAGGCCGGTGAGTCTGACTTCTATACCAGGAAAGATCTTTGAACAAATTATTAAAGAACATGTATGTAAGTACCTGCATAAGAATGAAGTGCTTAACCAGAGTCAGCATGGGTTTGTAACTAATAAGTCATGTCAGACTAACTTAATTTCCTTCTATGACAGAATCACTGACTGGGTGGATCAGGGAAATGCTGTAGATATAGTATATCTTGACTTCAGCAAAGCATTTGACAAAGTATCTCACACAATCCTTATTGAAAAAATGACTAAGTATGGAATGGACAAGACAACTGTTAGGTGGATTCATAACTGGCTTAGTGATCGGACCCAAAGAGTGGTTGTAAATGGCTGCACATCCAGTTGGAAGAATGTCTCAAGTGGGGTACCACAAGGCTCTGTTTTGGGCCCTGTATTGTTCAACATCTTTATCAATGATTTAGATGAAGGAATTGAGGGTAAACTGATCAAATTTGCTGATGACACAAAGCTAGGAGGGGTAGCTAATACTATAGAAGAGAAGAGATAGGATTCAAAAAGATATACATAAACTGGAGCAGTGGGCAGCAACTAACAGAATTGATTTTAACAGGGAAAAATGCAAAGTACTACATCTGGGCAATAAAAATGAAAAAAGCATATACAAAATGGGTGGAATAGGGCTAAGTAACAGCACATGTGAAAAAGACTTGGGTATACTAATTGATCACAGACTTAACATGAGTCAACAGTGTGATGCAGCAGCAAAAAAGGCAAATGCAATTCTAGGATGCATCAACAGAAGCATACAGTCTAGATCACGTGAGGTCATTATTGCCCTCTACTCCTCTTTGGTCAGACCTCATCTGGAATACTGTGTCCAGTTTTGGGCACCACATTTTAAAAAAGACATCAACAAACTGGAGCAAGTTCAGAGAAGAGCCACCAGAATGGTGACCGGTCTGCAAACCATGTCCTATGAGGAACGGTTGCAGGATTTGGGAATGTTTAGCTTGAAAAAAGAAGACTGAGAGGAGACTTAATAGCTGTCTACAAATATCTCAAGGGCTGTCACATTGTAGAAGGATCATCTTTATTCTCATTTGCACAAGGAAAGACTAGAAGCAATGGGATGAAACTGAATGGGAGGAGACACAGATTAGATATTAGAAAAAACTTTTTGACAGTTAGGTTGATCAATGAGTGGAACAGGCTGCCACAAGAGGTGGTGAGTTCTCCTTCAATGGAAGTCTTCAAACAGAGGCTGGATAGACATCTGTCTGGGATGATTTAGAGAATCCTGCTTTGAGCAGGGGGTTGGACCAGAAGGCCCAGGAGGTCCCTTCCAACTCTACCATTCTATGATTCTATGATTCTATGATTCTATCCTGCTAGTGCATTTGGTCATTTGATCAGACTGGGTATGATTGTTTTTCATGATTTGCTTTTGCTAAAAATGATTTTTTTTTTAATTTATGTCTAGTTAGTTACTCGCAATAAAATGAGGACCCTTGACTTTGGGTTGCGAGCTTCTCTGCTTTGGCCAAAATAGTGACTAATACCTCATCCGATGCATTTATCATATGCATAATTTTTTGCACTTTTCATCATCTTTTGCAGGGTGCACCCGGGCTCTTTTTGATGGCTTGGTTTTTTGTGTTGTGCACATTCAGTGCTGACCAGCCCGCCTTCCATCATAGGCGTTTAAAATAGGCTGTTATCCAGACACTGTGCATGACATTCATGTTTTAAGCAACTTGTATCTGTGTGTTTTTTTTTTTCCCACTAAGCAGTTAACACCTTCATCATCACTGTTTTTGTGATAGGGTGGCTGCCTTTATCAGTGGTAAGCACCTGTTGCTTCTCCAGCCTTTATCCATGGGAGCCTGCTGCATCCTGCTAGTGCATTTGGTCATTTGATCAGACTGGGTATGATTGTTTTTCATGATTTGCTTTTGCTAAAAATGATTTTTTTTGCCCCATATATGATGCTCCAGTGTATGATGAGCACCATATAGTGCTCCAAACATAATGGTCCCCATATATAATGCTCCATACATAATGGGCCCCATATGATGCTCCAATGTTTAATGGGCCCCGTATATGATGCTCCAGTGTATGATTTGCCCCATATATAATGCTCCAGTGTATAATGGGCCCTATCTATGATACTCAAGTGTATGATGGGCCCAATATATAATTCTCCAGTGTATAATGCTCCCCATATATTGTTCCAAATATTAAAAAAAATTAAATACCTCTCCTCGTTTGGAACTGCTCTACTCTCGACTCCTCAGCGTCGCCATCTTCCAGCTCTCTGCACTGTGACTGTTCAGGCAGAGGGCGCACAGATGTGATGTCATCGTGCTCTCTGACCTGCATGTCACTGTCAGGAAACGTGGAAGACGTCACAGGGGTGGAGCAGGAAGAGGTAAGTATTGCCAGTGCTGGGGCCCTGAGCAAGCAGGGGAGCCCAATTGTGGGCGCCGACACTGGCACAGGGCCCCTCATTATACGCCGGTGTCTCTGATGGCAAGTGGGCCCCTCACCTGCTCAGGGCCCCGGCACTTGCCAGGGTGCGCCAGGTGCTAACGCACCTGGGGGTACAGCCCAGTTAGGGAGGTGGAAAAACTGGCATATGTTGAGGTGTAGGCTGGACATTCAGCAGCTGCAAATGTTGGAATTAGAGAAGTCGGAAGTAGAGGAGGACAAAGCTAGCCATTTTGCTGGCAACCTACGTGTCATCAGGGGAAGGTGGTACAAAATCCTTTGAAACCCAGGCATGGTTCATTTTAATGAAGGTGAGATCAACAACATTTTGGGTCGACAGCCGGGTCCTTCTTTCTGTCAGGATTGATCCAGCAGCACTGAGGACTCTTTCTGATAGCACACTACCAGCAGGGCAAGCAAGCTCCTGTAAGGCATATTGTGCCAATTCAAACCAGGTGTCCAGTTTACAGGCCCAGTAATCAAAGGGGAATGAACTGTGAGGGAAAACATCGATAGGGAGGAGAGATAATTTTGAACCATAGCTGACAACTGCTGTCTCCTGTCTGTTGCAATTGATTCAGTATTACCTGTCGTGTGAGCGGCACTCGAGAAATTAATCCACAACATGGTCATGAAAACCCTGTCTCCAACACCACTTCGGCTGTGTGCACAGCGAACACCTCTTCCATTTGGCCCAGTACGGCTCGTGGTAGAACCTGCACCACTGCTGTGTGCTGGGAATGCCTCTAACAAATGGTTTACAAGAGTTGCTTGTTTGTTCGCCCATATTAGCTCTAGGTTCTCCTGTGGCATGATATTTTGTAATTTGCCTTTACAGCGTGGTTCGATGATGCTGGGTAACCAGTAGCCGTCATCCTTCATAATTTTGGCAATGCGGGGACCCTTTTTAGGATCGGCAAGACATAATCACACATGTGGGCCAATGTTTCAGGTGTCAATGATGCACTGCCAGTAGTGGGTGGAGGAGCACTTTCTGCCAAATCCACATCCCTCCAGTCACGCACAAACCCTGTACCTGATCTTGGCAAGTCAACATTTTCTCTTGCCCCCCTGAGAAGCATTCTCCTCACCAAAATAATCATCCCCTCATCCTCCTCCTCCTCCTCTTCTTCATCTTCTTCCTCCACCTCGTCCAGGACAGTTCACTGAGCAGCCAATGCCTGACTGTCATCAAGGCTTCCCTCCTTCTCCTCCGCTGCAGACGCCTGATCCTTAATGTGTATCAAAGTTTGCATGAGCAGACTCATAAGTGGGATGCTCATGCTTATGATGGCGTCGTCTGCGCTTGCCAGTCATGTGCATGTATCAAAACACTGAAGGACTTTACAGAGGTCTTTCAGCTTTGACAACTGCACACCCGACAACTCCATGTCTGCCATCAAAATGCCTGCACGTGTATCCTCCCACAAATGCATTACAGCCTGGCTCTGTTCGCACAACCTCTCAACCATGTGCATGGTAAAGTTCCACCTTGTTGCAACGTCTATGATTAGGCGGTGCTTGAGGAGGTGGAGCGATCGCTGCAGCATCTGCATATGACTGGAGTCTACTGGCGAGCGACAGATGTGCGAGCACAGTCTTTGCATCTTATGGAGCATGGCTGGTAACTCCGGATGATTATTTATGAAGCACTGCACCACCAGGTTCAAGGTGTGAGCCAGGCAAGATATGTGTCTGAGTTTTGCCAGGGCTCTGGCTGCCACAAAATTACGTCCATTATCACTGACTACCTTGCCTGACTCAAGATGTAGACTGCCATGACTCAGTTTCTCCCTGCAAGTAATCGGCCAGTATGTCAAGTATAGTGTACAGTTCCTATAGCGTCTTGTGCTTGGGTGCGAGGAAAACACAGGAGACATAGGTTGAAATGAAATGACTTGTATTACTTCATACAAGCATGCTGAAAAGTTCACACAGTTTTCAGGAACAGCGACAGGAGACACAGCAGGCCAGAGTAACTTTAAGCACTACAATAAATCTCCAAAGCAGGTTCAGGATCTCTTCTCTGTACCGTAATTCCTCTGCAAACATGGATTCACCAAACAGCAGGTTTCCAGAGTCCAAAAGTGTTCCAAGGTTCCTCAGTAGGGAATAGCTGGAGTACAAGTCCAAGGCTTCCAGGAGTCAGGTCACAGACAGACTGAGGCTTGATTCAGGAGCACTGATTGTTCAGTTGAGGCTGCTTAAGAAACAAGAGGGAAGAATCAGGGCGGGAACATGAAAACTGGAAACTCCATATTAACTGAGGGCAAGAGCTGCAGAAAGGCAGAAAGCAAAATGGCCGACGGAAAACTGAGCTTCAAGAAACATGTCAACAGAGACAAAGAACCTTACATTACTCCCCCCTTAGGGACAACCTCCGGATGACCTCAGACCAGGCTTGTCAGGGTACCTCTGATGAAACTGGCGGAGCAGGCGAGGAGCATTTACATTATTGACTGGTTCCCATGAGTTGTCCTCCACTGGGTAGCCCTGCCATTTAATCAAATATTGCAACTGATTTCTATACAACCTGGAATCTAGAATCCTTTCCACCATAAATTCTTCCTGACCATCAACCAGCACTGGGTCAGGGCAAGGAGAAGAACGTCCAGGAAACGTATTGGGTGTTGCAGCCTTTAGTAGGGATACATGAAAGACAGGGTGGATTCTCATAGTTCTGGGTAGTTGAAGACGACAAGCAACAGCACTTATAATCTTATTGATCTTATAAGGTCCAATGTACTTATGTACCAATTTAGACGATGGAATCTTTAATTTAAGATTTCTGGTTGACAGCCAGACCAAATCTCCTACCTTGAAAGCTGGTGCAGGTTTACGAAATTTATCTGCTGCTTTCTTGTACCTTTCCTGAGCCAATTCTAGATTTTCCTTTAGAAGATCCATATTCTTTTGTAAAGAAGTGATTCTTTCAGCCACTGCCGGCAAGGGCGTATCTATGGGAAATCGAGGAAGAATGTTAGGATGATAACCTAGATTGGAGTAAAAAGGAGACTGCTTAGTGGAGGCGCTCTGAGAGTTGTTATAAGAGAACTCAGCCAGTGGAAGTAGATCCACCCAATCATCCTGTAGGTGGCAGATAAAACAGCGGAGATACTGCTCCAGGGTCTGATTGGTTCGTTCTGTCTGTCCATTAGTCTGGGGATGAAAAGCAGAAGAAAGGTTTACTTTAATGTCCAATGCTGCACAGAAATTTTGAAGTGAATTGCACCCCTCGATCCGAAATGACCTCATCCGGTACTCCATGTAAGCGAAACGCATTCTTAATCATCAAGTCTGATGTCTGTTTTGCAGTGGGTAAGCCGACACAAGGGATAAAATGAGCTGCCTTTGTTAGACGGTCAACCACCACTAGAATGGTGTTCTTCCCTTGAGAGGTTGGTAACTCCACAATGAAGTCCATAGAAATGGATCCCCACGGGCGGGACGGGGTGGGAAGAGGTTGCAACAGACCAGTTGGTGAGGAGCGAGGTGTTTTGCATCTTGCACAGACTTCACATGAAGTGACATAGTTTAAAACATCTTTCCTGTAAGTGGGCCACCAAAAGAAACGAGAAAGAAATTCTTGTGTCTTTAGAATTCCCCTATGCCCGGCTATCTTGGAATCGTGGATGAGTTGCAATACTCTCAATCTGACTGTTTCAGGTATATACAGACGTTGTCCCTGAATCCACACACCATTCTTAAAGACAAGACTTACGTCCTTTGGGGGTTGAGCCAACAAAGAATCCGCATGGTATGCTTCCTTGATGTCCTTAAGTAGGTCTTGATTATGAATCACTCCCAGGAATCTAGAGTCAGGAAGAATAGTCTTAGGAGGAGTAAGTGGACGTGTCTCTGCTGAATGAATCCTAGAGAGTGCATCAGCCTTTCCATTGCGCGATCCTGGTCTATAAGAAATGACAAAATTAAATTGGTTTAGGAAAAGATTCCAGCGAGCCTGGCGAGGAGTCAGGCACTTAGCCGACCTGATAAATTCAAGGTTACGATGGTCTGTCAGGATAACTATTTGCTGTGCAGCACCCTGAAGAAGGTGTCTCCATTCCTTGAAGGCGGCAATAATGGCCAACAATTCTCTATTGCCCACATCGTAGTTCCTCTCAGCCGAAGACAACTGCTGGGAAAAGAAGGCACAGGGATGCAAGACATTCTTCTCACCTGTTCTCAGAGAGAGTATAGCTCCAACGGCACAGTCTGAAGCATCCACCTCTATTATGAAGGCAAGCTTGGGGTTGGGATGTACTAAGATAGGTGCGGTGGTAAATTTATCCTTTAAACAGGAAAATGCTTCCTGAGCTTGCGGGGTCCAGGAGAACCTAGACTGTTTCCGGGTAAGTTGGGTGATAGGTGACACTACCTCAGAAAAATTCTTAATGAAACGTCTATAGAAGTTGGCAAACCCGATGAAACGCTGCACCTCCTTCACATTTCTAGGAATTGGCCAATCCTTGATGGCTTGGGTCTTGCTTCCATCCATACTAATCCCTTGCGTAGATAGTACATACCCCAGAAATTGAATTTCGGTCCTATGGAATTCACATTTTTCAAGTTTGATGTAGAGATGGTTTTGTCTTAGGCGTTCTAAGACCATTCTCACATGTCCATGATGTTCCTCTGTGGAGTTAGAAAAAATTAGAATATCATCCAGATAAATCACCACAAATGTATCTAGGAGATCCCTGAAGATATCATTCACAAAGTGTTGGAAAGTGGCTGGGGCGGTACTCAGACCAAAAGGCATAACTAGATATTCAAAGTGTCCATAGTGTGACCTGAAAGCAGTCTTCCATTCATCCCCAGGTCTGATACGGACCAAGTTATAGGCCCCACGGGATCCAGTTTAGAGAAAATTTTGGCATGCCGCACTCTCTCCAACAACTCAGGGATTAAAGGCAATGGATAACGATTTCTAATAGTAACCTTATTGAGTTCCCTATAGTCTATGCAGGGTCTCAGAGATCCATCTTTCTTCTTCACAAAGAAGATGGGTGCACCTGCGGGAGATGAAGAGGGGCGTATGAAGCCCTTGGCTAAATTTTCATCTATATAATCCTTCAAAGCTTTTAGCTCGGGCCCCGCTAGGGGTAGATCTTACCAAAAGGTATCTCGGCTCCGGGTAATAATTCAATTGGACAATCATATGGACGGTGAGGAGGAAGCTGATCAGCGTTCTTCTTGTCACATAAATCGTCATAGTCCTGGTATACAGCTGGTAGTTCAGGGACTGACATGGTTCCTTTAGGAACAGAGCAAGCTGAAACTCCTTGACTCATCTGTTTCTCCGGAAAGTGTAATTCCTTGGTCTCCCAGTTAATCGTAGGATTCTGCGCCTGCAGCCATGGTAGCCCTAGAATGATGGGAAAGTGGGGAGAAGAGATAAGCAAAAAAGACATTTCTCCTGATGATCTTTACCCATAAGGACCCTCAAAGGCTCTGTTTCTTGATCCACTGGTCCAGAAGTCAGTAGAGAGCCATCCACAGTCTCCATCTGTACTGGAGTAGCCTTCTTCACTGAACGTATCCCCTGTTTCAGAGCAAAGGAGATATCCATAAAATTTCCACTTGCTCCTGAGTCGATCATAGCAGAGCTAGACACCCAGACTGAGTCAACCCAGAGTTTGATGGAAAGGAAGCAATGAGAATTGTTTCTTTTACAACTCAGCTGGGACACCGCTGAGGAAACTTGAAAAATTGCAGCGTTTATACCGTCATCATCCCCAGAACTAACAGAGTTTAAGTCCGAGAAATCAAGATCTCTTGCAGCAGATCTCTCTGGAGCCTGAGGCTCGGACATGACAGAGCTCCTCTCGCAACACTCACAGTGAATGACTGCTGCAGTAGTCTTCCGAGAACGGCTGGGGCAGTTTATAATGAAGTGCCCTGACTTACCACAGTAGAAACATAGATTTTCCTTTATACGATGTTCTTTGCGTGCATCACTAACCCGTCTTTGTAAAGAGTCCACCTGCATGGGTTCAGGTTCTGGTTCCCTTGTGATCCTACTCAAAGGTTCCTTAGCTGAGGAGGGAGGTAGTAAAAGATTAGTGCGATTATTTTCGAACCATCTCTCTTGTCTGCGTTCAGTCAGACGAGCATCAATACGGATACAATAGTTAATAAAGTCACCTAACGCAGTGGGAGGGTCAGCACGAGCAAGTTCATCCTTAATCAGTGGAGACAACCCTTTCCGAAAAATAGATTTTTTAGTGGAAGTGTCCCAAGTCGTATCAAGAGCCCATCTCCTGAAATCCAGGGCATATTCGGCTACTGAACGCTTACCTTGGCGCAAAGTGAACATGGCTGCTTCAGCTGTTGCACCTCGATTGGGGTCATCAAACACCTGCCCCATGGCTGAAATAAAAGCATCAAGGTGATTCAAACAATCATCCTCAGTCTCAATCAGAGGGTTTGCCCACATCAAAGCCTTATTGGTAAGCAACATGATTATAGTAAGCACTTTGGATCGTTCAGTGGGAAATTGTGAAGCATGTGCAGAGAAAAATAAATTGCATTGATTAATAAATCCCCTGAATTTCTCACGTTCACCGCCAAAATGAAAAGGAGGTAATTTGGGGATCCCAGAACTTGGGGTTATGGCAGGAGCCTGGGCTCGTTCCTCTAGAGCCTCAATCCTGGCTCGCAATTCCTGGGTAGTCTGTCCAAACACTTGCAAATTATGATTAGTGAGGTCCTGTAGGCTTGCAAAACGGGTTTTTAAAGTCTGTACATCTGAAAGGATTGTATCAGTCACTCCGCAAAGTTCCTTTATGCGGGCCTCCATCTTCCAGATCTTTTAAGGCAGAGGTGCTGGAAGGAGAAGAGGAAAGGAAAAAAAAAAAAAAAAAACAATAGTGTTTACCTGTGGTTACACTCCAGAGTAAAATTTTAAGGGAATGCGCACACCTGGAATGGTTGTGAGAAGTCACAACCACTGTCATCACATAAGGTATTAAACGGACATCTGATATCCACAGTCACAGCAGACACGGCTTTCCCAGACCCAGCAGACACTAAACATTGGCTCCTGAATCTTGTCAAGTATAGTGTACAGTTCCTATAGCGTCTTGTGCTTGGGTGCGAGGAAAACACAGGAGACATAGGTTGAAATGAAATGACTTGTATTACTTCATACAAGCATGCTGAAAAGTTCACACAGTTTGCAGGAACAGCGACAGGAGACACAGCAGGCCAGAGTAACTTTAAGCACTACAATAAATCTCCAAAGCAGGTTCAGGATCTCTTCTCTGTACCGTAATTCCTCTGCAAACATGGATTCACCAAACAGCAGGTTTCCAGAGTCCAAAAGTGTTCCAAGGTTCCTCAGTAGGGAATAGCTGGAGTACAAGTCCAAGGCTTCCAGGAGTCAGGTCACAGACTGACTGAGGCTTGATTCAGGAGCACTGATTGTTCAGCTGAGGCTGCTTAAGAAGCTAGAGGGAAGAATCAGGGTGGGAACATGAAAACTGGAAACTCCATATTAACTGAGGGCAAGAGCTGCAGAAAGACAGAAAGCAAAATGGCCGACGGAAAACTGAGTTTCAAGGAACATGTCAACAGAGACAAAGAACCTTACACAGTACTTCCGCAGTGTGTCTGTTGTCGCCCAAAGACATCATCTCTAAAACAGCCTGCTGATACATACCACTAGCTGTTCGATAGTGGGACACCTCATGTGCAACACTGGCAGCTGCAGATGGAGTGTTTGTGCGACTGCGCTCTGTTGACGAGCTTTTGCTTCTGGAGGAGGAGGAGTGTCGAATGTCTACAGCCAACTGTTGCCTATACCGTGGGCTAGGCAGCACTATCCCACCGCCGTTGTGCCCTGTGGAGCCTGCATCCACCACATTAACCCAGTGCGCAGTGATGGACACATAATGTCCCTGGCCTTGCCTACTGGCCCTGGCACTTGTTGTGAAGTGCACATTTCCACTCACTGATTGTTTGAGTGCATGGACAATGCGGTCTTTCACATGCAGGTGAAGGGCAGGGATGGCTTTTCTAGAAAAGAAGTGCTGACAGGGTAGGTCATAGTGTGGGACAGCATAGGCCATGAGCTATCGGAGCGCTGCACTTTCAAACAAATGGAAGGGCATCATCTCTAATGAGATCAGTTTGGCAATGTAGGCGTTCAAAACCAGTGAGGTTTTGTAGTCTGTCCACGCTTGCAAGTGCATGGTGTTTACATGTCTAAGCATGCAACTGGTATTCAAATGTCCGAGATTTTTCCCTTGGCTAAAGGTCCTTCCGCACTTCTTACAGATAACCTTTGCCTCATCAATAGGATTTTGGTAAAAAATGTGCCACACTACACTCTTCCTACTATGGGAAAATTTTCAGGGCTTGCACGCTGTGCTAATTTGACCATCTGGCCAAGCTATCCAGCAGCTCTTTTTGTTTTTTTAACATGTTTTTGGACTGCTACGGGCCTGCCAGATAACCGCAACTGCGATGTCGATGCCTGCTGCGGATTCTCCTACTTTTCTAAGCTATTGCCAGAGGCACCCTCTTCCCCAATGTATGCCAATCCGGTTAAACAACTGGGTCATCAATCATCTCCTCTTCAATTTCATCTGCACCTTCCTCTGTGTCACCGTGTAAGTTGGTATAGTATGCGGGAAGGGGTACCAGAGTTTCATCAGGGTCAGATTCTGGCTCAGTAGACTGCGAGGGCAATGCAGTGCTCTGGGTGAATGTACCATCAGAATCAAATAGCACTGGCTGTGCATCAGTGCACTCCATGTCATATTCATCTTAGACTGCGGAATTCAGGATTTCACTTGATAAATTAGGCATGGTAGGTGAAAAGAGCTCCAGGGAGTAATCTGAAGTGTGGCCTGCCGCATCCTTCACTTTTGGTGGGGGTGAAGGACACAAGGAAAGGTGTTGTTCCTGACCAGGAGCCTGCACTGACGACTCAGTGCTTGCAGTTTTCGAAACTTCAGAAGAGGAGGCAATAGAGGTGTAGGCTGTTTTGGCATTGTAAGCCAACACCTGTTCCTGATGCTCTGGCTTTAAAAGCTGTTTACCTACTCACAGAAAAGGGAGCCTTCTGGAGCCAGACGATGACGCACGCTCAACACCTCCTGCCTTAGGTGCTATTGTGCTTTTGGCACTAACAGCAGATGCACCAACACCACCATCAGTACCAGCTGGTCCCCCCTCCCACGTCCACGGCCTCTTCCACCATACTTCCTCATGTTTGGGAAAATGTACAAAAAAAAAAAAACAGATATATGGTGCTGTATGAGAAGCGTACAGCTGTAAAAGGTGTAGAGAAAAATGTAATTCTCCCTATGTATTTCCGGAGTCACACACAGATGATCTCTCTGTATGGATTTCATCGTAATACAAAGAGCAGATATACGGTACTGTATCAGAAGCGGACAGCTGTTTACTGTGTAGGGGAAAATTTCAATCTCCGTATACATTTCCGGAGTCAGACACAGACGCTCACTCAGTTTGGATTTGACCATAATACCAGCAGATATACGGTACTGTATGATGAGCGTACAGCTGTTCACGGTGTAGGGGAAAATTTAAATCTCAGTATTTATTTCCAGAGTCACACAGACGCTCTCTCAGTATAGATTTGACCGTAATACAAACAGCAGATATATGGTACTGTATCAGAAGATGCCAGGTGTATATAGTGTAGGGGAAAACTGAAATCTCCGTATATATTTCCGGAGTCACACACAGACGCTCTCTCAGTATGGATTTGACCGTAATGCAAATAGCAGATATATGGTACTGTATCAGAAGATGCCAGGTGTATATAGTGTAGGGGAAAACTGAAATCTCCGTATATATTTCCGGAGTCACACACAGATAGTCAGCATGTATTTGTTCGTGATGCCAGCAGGTACACGGTAGTGTGTGAGGAGCGTACAGCTCTATACTGTGTGTGAAAAAGTGAACGCTCGGTAACTGTGCAGAAAAAAAGAATAAAAGTATTAGTGCTGTATAAAAAGCAGTCTGCACAGCAGTGTACACACAGCAATACAGCTCTCAGGCAGCCTAATAACCAGCGCTGCTGCACACAAGAAAATCTTCCCCTGTCACTGCACAATAACTATACAGCACAATTGCTATCAGCACAAGCACAGAAGAACTTCTATCTTTACAGCCCTAACTCTCTCCCTACTGATAAACAGCAACCTCTCCCTACTGTGAAGATCGCCAGAAGTAAAATGGAGGTCGGCGGTGAGGGCTTTTAATGACACTATGATGCCCCCCAAAGCAAGCCAATCACTGCAATGCCCATCTCTAAGATGGTGGAGGACGCTGCCCATGTCATCTCATTGCCCACAGTGTGCGTCCTTGCTCATTGGGAGAAAAAAGGCACCAGCAAGCATTCTGCGAAATCCGACTTTGGTGCTCGTTTCGACGACCGCATGGCAAACCTCACGCTATGGTCGTGTTTCGATTGACGAAGCTCGACTTTGGCTGAAGTCAGTGACTTTTGAATCTGACCAACCTGTTTCACTCAACTCTACTTTGTACCCCCAGGTGCTTCACAAAACTTTATGATAAGCGGTTAAAACTAAAAAATGGAATTTTTCCCACAAATATTGTTTTCAAACCCAAATTTAGCATTTTCACAAGGTTAACAGGAGAAAATGCATCATACAAAGTACTTCAATACCTGATAAGTGGAGGAAAACTACTATTTGAGTGCACAGCAGGGCTCAAAAGGGAAGGAGCACCATTTGACTTTTTGAAAGCAAAATTTGATTTGTTGGAATAATTAGAGGACAGCATGTCGTGTTTGGAGAACGCCTGATGTGCCTAAATAGTGGAAACTGCCCTCAAGTTACTCCAATTTGGAAAGTAGATCACTCAAGTAAGTTATCTAGATATGTGGAGAGCACTATGCTTCACATTAGTTTATAACATAGAGCTGTGAAAATAAAAAAAAAAAAAATTTCTACAAAAAATAACCTTTTAGACATAGTTTTTGAGAGAGAGGGAGAGAGAGAGAAAGAACGAGAGAGAGAGAGAAAAAACAGTGATCTGATGGCCCAGGTACTGACCACATTATACCAGATAATCCACAAGATATCATAGCTGCAGGGTATTATGGGGAGGTACATGTTGCATTGCAAAATGACGTTAGCCTGATCTCTGATACTGCAGGAATGTGGGAAATTCTGCTGGACAAGTTCTTTTTGGTGAATTGTGCATCAAAGTTCCAAATGTTCGAATCTGAGTGATCGGTGATCAGTAAGCTTATCTTTAGGCCGGAGTCACACATGCAAGAAACATGGACGAGTCTTGCAAGTTAATTCCCGGCACTGCTGTCTTCACTCAGGAGAGGAGCTTTCGGCTGCATGTATTTCTATCATGCATTTAATCTAGTAAGGCTATGTGCACACTGTTCATTTTTGAAGCATTTTTGCTATATTTTTTTCTGCACGGAAATGGGCCAAAAATGCTACGGAAACTTTATGACAACTAATTCAATGACAATCCTGAAGTGTTGTGCACCTGATCAGTAATTTTTCTTAAGTATTTGCAGGACACTTTTTTTCTGCAGCATGTCAATTCAGATGTTTGACGTTGAGATCCTGCCGCTGTACAGGAGGAATCTCGAGCCATTTCGTCTGCAGTGTCCTATTTTTCTTCAGTCGCAGATGACCCTGCTCAGCGGAGACGTCGGTCCCTGCATCTTGCTCAGACTAATGCTATGCGTTTGGTTGCTGCTGCTGCCGCCCAAGTTTCAGCTAGAGCAACCAGCATTAGTCAGCGGTGAGCAAACGCTCCTGGGACTAAGTCCTGCTTTTCTCCATCTGAGCATGCCCGTGAGACGACCGCTCATTGGTAGTCAAGGGTCACATGCTCAGGTCCTCAAGCAGTTCGGATTGGGCCACCAGCAAAGGTCCTGGAAGGTTGTGGTTAAAAAAAGATTGCACGGCCGCACACAAGTATAAACCATGTGGTGTGTGAGCGAGTGGATATGCTACCACTCTGTGTATGCAAGTGTGTTTGGGCCGAGAACCTGCCGCAATGTCGGCATGTGTGATCATCTAGTGTTACCTAGAGAGGCAAAAGCTTACTCAGCTTGACAAAGTGCCTATCTCAGCCACGTGTGCTGCTTAGCATGGGCTGTTTACAGGGCACAGTCAATCCATGTGCTTTGGCACACACCTTTTGGTAATGCTCTGCAGTCAGTTGAGCTTTTTGCTCTTGTTTTGAGCCAAATTCATTAGTTAGAATTCATCCAGATATCGCAAGTGTGACGCCTTGCGCTTAGTGGGTCTACAGAGGCTCTTAACCTGCGTCCCTGGGGCTGAGTCTTGAGACTGAACACTAGTGTTGATTCTGCTATGCCCTGTGACTGTTAATAGGGTATGGAATCTATGCTTTATGGTACCACGACTCTGTGAAGTAACAGAGCTTGTTGCAACTACACACGGGGGGGCATTTAACCCACATGTGTCCAGTGCGATACCGCCATTTTGTGTTCGCTATTACCGAGCAGAACTTAACATCTCTGTAAGGTGGACCCCTGGCTGCGAACGCATCTTATTACCATCTCTATATTATTTTGTGCATTCCGCCAGCCCTAACAATATACTAGCGCCAGGGTCAGGCTAGTAATGGCGCACGGACAGCGACTACGGCGGTACATCCAGCAGCTGGAGGGCAGGTTGTTGGCTCTCGAGTGAACAACCTCAGCTGCGCCTGTGCCTGCAGTAGCTGCTCAGGCAGCAAGTGAGGCTGCTGACTGTATGTCCACTGCTACCCCTGTTCCAACCTTATCCCGCCCCACTCCGGCACCTGAGAGGTTCTCAGGTGATAGCAAGTCATGTAGGGGATTCGTGAACCAGTGTATGATACACCTGGAGCTACTAGATGCACGTTTCCCCTCATAGCAGGCTAAAGTAGGGTTAATTATTTTCTCTGCAGTCGGACAGGGTGCCACTATGGGAGCTCGACAATCTTGTGGTGCCGAGTGCTCTGTGGTTTTTGAGCACTCTGAAGCAGGTCTTCTTGGGACCGCGAGTCACCTATGATAAGGAGGTCCAACTGCTGGCATTGACACAGGGTTCATCCATGGTCAGTCACTTTGCCATCCATTTCAGGACTTTAGCTTCTTAGCTGGAGTGGTCGAATGATCCCTTATCCCATTTTTTTGCAGGGGCTCTCTGACCATGTGAAAGACGCACTAGCCACTAGAGAGATTCCGGCCACACTGGAGGAGCTAATATCCATCTCCACTCGCATCGACCTTCGTTTCTCTGAGCAAAGGTTGGAGCGAGCCCAGTGTCAGGAGAGGTTTCAGCTGGCTCCTAACTTCGCCAGACCTCTTGAATCTCTGGATTAGGCGCTCGAGTCACAAGAGGCTATGGAGGTTTCTCAAGGGGGATCTAAGTCCCGGATCGCTCGTACACCCATGGTCTGTCATGTCTGCCTTCAGTCAGGACATTTTGCCACCAAATATCCCCAGCAATCGGAAAAACGACCGTGTCTAGTGGCCATAGGAGGTGGCTCACTAGATACAGTGGCATTTTCCTCTAAATTGTCCTTCAAGGGGACAATTACATTAGGCTCATCCACTCATGCGGTAGAGGTTTATATGGATTCTGTAGCGCTTCCCACGGCTGTGGGGCGCCGGGACATGGCATAGCTTGCCTAGCTAGCCAATGCTCCCACGCCGCCAGTCCACGACGACGTGAGGCATGGGTCCCAGATGATGAGAATGTGGTCCCACTGGACCACGGAGGGAGACCCGGGCCTGCCCGGACTAGGGAAGGGCAGCGACCGGGATCCGTGGCAGCTGAGCATGTGGGCAAGGTGGCGACCTGCAGGACTAGACAACACCGCACAACTTCAGGTAAGAAGAAACATAAAGTTTACTTAAAGAAACACAGTACATAAAACAGAACATAAGACCGGGCTCCCGATTCCGCACATCAGAGAAGGGTACACGACTTAGGATCACAGACGAGTGCTGGAGGACATCACGGGTAGATGCAGTCCAGGGTTATCTGGCACGGGCATACTTGGACGGCCTCTCTCTCAGGCCTTAGGCGTAGCACAGGCTCAGCAGGAGAACATCAGACACCGACCTCAGACAGACTTCAGACGATGGTGGGGTCATCACGGGTTGATGAAGTCCAGGATCATCTGGCACGGGCATACTAGTATGGCCTCTCTCTCAGGCCTCAGGCGTAGCACAGGCTCAGCAGGAGAACATCAGACACCGACCCAGGACAGACGTCATCACAGGGTAGACCAAGGAGGAACCGGCAGGACAGGCAGGTTGTCACGGCAAGTGACCAAGGCAGTCTCTGGGACAGGCAGGCTGCCACAGCAAGTGACCAGGCAGTCTCCGGGACAGGCAGGCCGCCACGGCCAGTGACCAGGGCAATCTCTGGGACAGGCAGGTTGTCACGGCAAGTGACCAGGGCAGGCAGGTTGTCACGGCAAGTGACCAGGCAGGCAGGTTGTCACGGCAAGTGACCAGGCAGGCAGGTTGTCACGGCAAGTGACCAGGCAGGCAGGTTGTCACGGAAAGTGACCAGGGCAGTCTCTGGGACAGGCAGGTTGTCACGGAAAGTGACCAGGGCAGTCTCTGGGACAGGCAGGTTGTCACGGCAAGTGACCAGGGCAGGCAGGTTGTCACGGCAAGTGACCAGGCAGGCAGGTTGTCACGGCAAGTGACCAGGCAGGCAGGTTGTCACGGCAAGTGACCAGGCAGGCAGGTTGTCACGGCAAGTGACCAGGCAGGCAGGTTGTCACGGCAAGTGACCAGGCAGGCAGGTTGTCACGGCAAGTGACCAGGCAGGCAGGTTGTCACGGAAAGTGACCAGGGCAGTCTCTGGGACAGGCAGGTTGTCACGGAAAGTGACCAGGGCAGTCTCTGGGACAGGCAGGTTGTCACGGAAAGTGACCAGGGCAGGCAGGTTGTCACGGCAAGTGACCAGGCAGGCAGGTTGTCACGGCAAGTGACCAGGCAGGCAGGTTGTCACGGCAAGTGACCAGGCAGGCAGGTTGTCACGGCAAGTGACCAGGCAGGCAGGTTGTCACGGCAAGTGACCAGGCAGGCAGGTTGTCACGGCAAGTGACCAGGGCAGTCTCTGGGAGTCAGGAACACGGACAGGAACATGGATTGAATCACAGGAACACGGACTGGAACACAGGCCTCGGACTCCGGACATCTGGCACCGATCAGCAGGCTCCGGACATCTGGCAATGATCGGCAGGATCCGGACATCAGGCAAGAAGGATAGGATCCGGACATCTGGAAGTGGTCGTCGGACATCGGACATCAGGCCATGGTCATCAGGCATAGGAACCGGACATCTGGCAGCGACCTGAAAAGGAACCCCAGCGGTCTGGTGCAAGCCCCGCCAGGCTCAACGGGAGCTGGCCGGGGATTGCACAGAGGCTGAGCACAGAGTAACAGAAACTCAGCCACACCGGACTCCTCCTTCCAAGATGAACTCAGGTTATATAGCAAGGATTCACAGTCACTGGCACAGGGTTCAGGACACAGCAGGATTTCAGGAACATAACACAGAGGACACAGTTCAGAAAGTCAGGTACAGGATGCGATCTAAGATCAGGGGTTCAGGTAATTAGACACAGCAGGAACAGGCCTGGATATACAGCCTCCAGGAACGGCGATCTGGGTAATCAGCCCCCAGCATAGGCGGAAACACAAGACACAATTCAGACATTCAGGTACCGGGTTTGATCCAGGATCAGGGAACAAGACACAGCAGGAACAGGGAATCAGCTCTCCAGAGCTGATCAACTTCAGAGCAGGAGCTGAACACACAACCACATACGGCTAGGTTCAGGGATTCAGTGTGGATTCAATGCGAAGCTCTGGCAACGCCCACTAGGGCTGGGGAACTTTATATATGAGCTGCTTTACAGCGATAGGCTGGAGCAGTAATTCTAGTAAACACCCAATCCACATAAAAGCAGGACAGGTGTGGGCCGCGCCCCCTATGCAGAGCCAGACAGCACAACACAGAGGGAACCCAACAATGGCTGCCGCCACACACGTAGTAAGTCATGCACCACTGCAGAGGACTTTGCAAGCTACGGACGGCTTTCACAGCAAGTCAGGAACCGCACATGCGGGCGGTCATGCAAAGCAGCGGAGCCACTCACGCAAGTACGGGTACGCAGCAGAGCCGGGAACTGAGCAGCATCCATATAGGTAACAGACAACAGTATCCCAGCTGGTTAGGGGGAAAGGAGCAAAAGGGTTAATGCAAAAAACATGCAAAGTAACGCTGGAAAACAAAGTACAGACAATACCAGCGTTACAGATTCCAGTGTGGAGGGCAATTTTATGTCTTCAGCCTTCGCCCAACGGCTCACAATACCTCTGGTCATACTCACCAAGCCAGTGACTGTCCAAGTGGTGAATGAGTCAACACTATCCTCACAGATCGAAATCCAGACAATCTCACTTACTCTCACCATGTCTCCATCCCGCTAGGAAATAATCTCCCTATTAGTCATACCCGAGGATATTGATGAAGTCTTATTAGGAGTACCTTGGTTACGCTACTATTCTCCTCATATTGAGTTGTCCTCTGGGAGAATATTTGGATGGAGTGAGTCTTGTGAGGGTAGATATCAGAGGGTATGCGTTCAGGTGGCTTCTATAGTAGTGCCCACAGATCTCTCCTCTCTCCCCAAATACAATTGGTCATATGCTGACATATTCTCCAAGAGAGCTGCGGAGACCCTTCCGCCTCACCACCCCTATGACTGTCCTATTGATCTCTTGCCTGTTGCTGAGCCTTCCCCGGGGTCGAGTCTGTTATCTCTTCCGGAGACTGAGGCAATGTCTCAGAACATCAAGGAGAACCAGGCAAGAGGATTCATTAGGAAGTCAGTCTCACCTGCAGGGGATGGGTTCTTCTTTGTGCAGAAGAATAATGGGGAATTACATCCATGCATAGACTACAGGGGTATCAATGCGATAACCGTCAAAAATAAATACCCTCTGCCACTTATCTCCGAACTCTTTTATAGGTTGCGGGGAGCAAGGGTATTTACAAAATTAAATCTGCGGGGCACCTATAACTTGATACTCATCTGTGAGGGGGACGAGTGGAAGATGGCATTTAACACCAGAGTTAAGGGTATGCCACACTAAACAATATCGCTAACGGGATCGCTAAAAAACGTCACTATTTAGCGATCCCGTTAGCGATATTGTTCAGTGTGGCAGCTTCCAGCGACGAGCTTCCTGCTGTGATCTCGCTCGTCGCTGGAATCGCTCCGGACCCTATTTCATCGCTGGCGCTCCCGCTGGGTAAGTATCTAATCGCTGTGTGGCACCTTTTCTTAGCGATTTAGCGGTACTTTTGTACCGCTAAAGTCGTTAAGAAGATCGCTAACGGCGATAGCGTCGTTAACTATATCGCTAAATGTGGCCGCATTTAGCGATATAGAAACAATCCCGCAGCGATCTCATTAGTATGCAACGCTAACGAGATCGCTAGCGGGATAGCTTAGTGTGGCAGTACCTACAGCCACTATGAACACCTAGTGATACTTTTCATGCTCTGTAATGCCACTGATTTTGTGAACGATATCTTCTGAGATATGCTAACCTTCTCGGTCGTAGTCTATCTGGATGATATTCTCATCTACTCTCCAGATATAGACTCCCGCCAGAGATGTTTGCAAAGTCTTCGACCTCCTACGGGCAAACTCCTTCTATGCCAAGTTGGAGAAGTGTGTGTTTGAGCAGGAGTCCTTGCCTTTCCTGGGCTATATCATCTCGGCACAGTGATTGGCCATGGATCCTGCCAAGCTACAGGCTGTGATGAATTGGCAAGAACCCCATTCTCTTAAAGCGGTGCAGCTCTTTATGGGGTTCATCAATTACTATTGCCAGTTCATTCCCCACTTCTCAACTTTGGTAGCTCCCCTGATTGCCCTCAAGAAGGGAGCTAACCCCAAATTATGGTCCGAGGAGGTCTCCAAGGCCTTTCTGTCTGTAAAGTCGCATTTCAATAGTGCTTCCATTTTACATCACCCCGATGTCGATAAACCCTTTATCATGGAGGTGGATTCTTCCTCAGTCGGTGCTGGATCCGTCCTATGTCAGAAGAATGCTCAAGGTTGGGAGCATCCTTGCTTCTTTTTCTCCAAGACCTTCTCACTGGTGAAGAAAAATTATTCCATCAGGGACAGGGAGTTGCTAGCAATGAATTTGGCCTTTTCAGAGTGGAGACATCTCCAGGAGGGGGCCCGTTATCCCTTTCAAGTATTCACCGACCATAAAAACCTTATCTACTTGCAGACAGCCAAGCGGCTAAATTCTCGCCAGGCAAGATGGTCCCTGTTCTTCTCCCATTTCAACTTCACTCTCCATTTTCTCTCTGGCGAGAAGAACACTCGTGCCGATGCTCTCTCCCTTTCCGTAGTATCATCTAAGGAGGGAAAGGAATCTCAGCTCTTTGTCCCTTCAGAGAGCCTGAGAACTGTGGCTCCTATTTCGTTAGTCTGAGCCTCCGGGCAAGACTTTAGTCCCACCTAATTTGCGACCAGAGGTTCTCTCTTGTGCTCATTCGTCCATGGTGGGTGGACATTTTGGGACCAAGAGGACATATGATCTCCTGGCGAGGACGTACTGGTGGCCACATATGGCTCGTGACGTCGGATACTATATTCGGGCGTGTGTGCGCCCAGAATTGATCTTCTCGGCAACGGCCTGCTGGTTTATTATACCCCCTTCTGGTGGCGGATAGGCCCTGGGAGATGTTCTGGATGTATTTTGTGGTGGGTTTACCCAAGTCTCGTAACTGCACCGTAATCTGGGTAGTGACCGACCACTTCTCTAAAATGGTGCACTTGGTGCCTCTCCCATGGGTATTTTCTGCACAGGCTTTGGCGGCGTTGTGCATCAAACATGTTTTTTGCCTACATGGCATTCCTGACAAAATAGTCAGTGATCGGGGTTCCCAGTTCACATCCTAGAGAGAGCTTTGTCATCTGCTCAGCATAGAGCTAAATCTCTCTTCAGTTTACCATCCCCAGATGAATGGATTGGTAGAGAGGGCCAACCAGACCCTGGTCACATATCTGTGACATTTTGTCTCCTCCAGTCAGAATGACTGGGCATCCTTGCTACCATGGGCAGGAATTTTCACTGAATAACACCATAGCCAACTAATCTGGGCAGACTCCGTTCTTCCTTAATTATGACCAGGATCCATGTGTCCCTGTGCCCATGCCCGTGTCATCTACCAAATCTAGGGTGGCAGACTGGGCGGTGGGGGCATGTGACATTTGGTACCGCACACCTGATGCCATCTGGGCCTCGAAGGAGAGAATGAGGTTTTCAGCCGATGCGCATCGGCGCCCCACTCTGACTTTTGCCCCTGGTGATTTAGTGTGGCTCTCCGCCCGTAACATCAGGCTACGAGTTGAGTCCACTAAGTTTGCTACTCATTACATTGGTCCCTTTGAGGTCCTGGAACAGGTGAACCCTGTAGTCTATCGTCTGGCTCTTCCTCCACGCCTAGATATCACTGACACCTTTCATGTATCCCTCCTAAAACTCGTTCATATGTCCCGGTTTTCTGAATTATCTGCTGGGACATCAGGTTCCTCCGTGGACTAGTATGAGGTGAACACCATTGTTGGATTCAAGGTGGTCCGTGGAAAAAAGTTATATCTGGTGGACTGGGAGGGTCATGGCACCACTGCACAGGGGAATCTCGAGCCATGTTGTAATGACCCTGTCAGCGCCATTAAACTGCCACGGCTGAGCAGGGTGACTCACCCACACTGTGGAAGGGCCCGTGGTCAGATGCCACAGGGGACGCTCAGGCAGACTGGACCAGAGCAGTGTGGTGAGAGTAGCAGTAAGCAAAAGGACCTGCGATCATTTGACCACAGGGGGCGGGGCTTAGCGTTCTGCTACTGGAGGTGAGTGCAGGACTCTCCAGGGATCCTGGATTAGTGAATAGGTAAACTCAGGTCAGACAAACAAGGGTCATACACCGAAAGGACGGCTGCAGTACAGAAGGGGCGAGTGTTATGAACTGCTACAAGCACTAAGGAAAGATGGGAACTCTGTCCCTAAAATAGAACTAAGCTGGATCCCTACGATGTAACGGGGAACCTGATCCTGCGACCAGACTCGCTAAAGTCCTCAGCTAGTCTGAACGAAGACCTATAGTTGCGAGGAAGGAATCCCTACAAGATCTAGGGACTGGGAGAAAAGGTGGACACCTCCTAGCAGAAATTGTAGCAGGGAAAATTAAACAGAAAACAAATTACTACGAGATCCTAAGATTAAGCAAAACTGACAGAGTAAGGCACCTAAGCACCCGGCTAGCTTAGAGTAGATAATACAATGAAGTCCAGCAAAGCCAGAAGGGCGGAGCCAGACAAAAAAGGGAAAAAAAGGTCATGTGACCAGCAAACTGAAACAAAATCTAACAAGAGGGTTCTAACAGTACCCTCCCTTCTAAGAGGATCCTCCGGATCCCCTAGGACTTAGGCTTATCCGGAAACATCTTGTGAAACGCTCTGACAAGTCTAGACGCAGAAACATCATCTGCCCTCACCCATGAGTTATCCTCGGGTCCATAACCCTTCCAAGCGACGAGGTACTGCAAACTCCCTCTATACCGTCTAGAATTTAGGATGCGGGAAATCTCATATTGCCCGTCCTCCACCACCAGGGGAACAGTGGCCGAGACGTCTCCATCTGAGACCTCAGCTTTTTTCAAGAGAGAAACATGAAACACCGGATTAATCTTCCAGGAGGTAGGAAGCTCCAACTTAACAGCAGATTGGTTAATAACCTGAAGCACCTTAAAGGGCCCTACAAACTTGGGACCCAATTTCTTAGACGGAATCCTCAAGCGCAGATTATTAGAGGACAACCAGACCATGTCACCAATAGCAAACAAAACCTCTTGTCGTTTTCTATCAAAATACACTTTGGATCTTTTGTTAGCCTCCTGAAGATTACCACGCACATCAGTCCAAACTCTCTCCAACACACCAGAAAAATTCTCCTCTTCAGGTACAGCCGATCCCAACTTGGAAAATGACCCAAAAGACGGATGTCTCCCAGTACAACAAAAAAAAGGCGAACAACCAGCAGAAGCGGATGTATGATTGTTAAGAGCAAACTCAGCAAGTGGCAGAAACTCAGACCACCCCTCTATCAGTCACAAAACAACGCAAGAACTGCTCAACATCCTGGTTTTTCCTTTCCGTCTGGCCATTAGACTCAGGATGATATCTGGATGAAAACGACAAATGAACTCCCAACCTGTCACAAAAGGCGCGCCAAAAACGAGCCACAAACTGAGGTCCCCTATCAGAAACAATGTCAGTAGGAACACCATGTAGTCTGACTATTTCGTTGACAAAGGCCTTAGCGAGAGTCTTAGCGCAGGGCAATTTGATGAAAGGAACCAAGTGACACATCTTGCTAAAACGGTCCATGACCATCCAGATGACAGTGAAACCCTCAGAGGGGGGAAGGTCAGTAATAAAGTCCATAGCCAAATGTGTCCAAGGTGCACTAGGGACCTCCAGAGGGCAAAGCAACCCTGCAGCAGGAGTATGAGAAGACTTAGATCTAGCACACACAGTGCATTGACGCACCCACTTAATGACTTCCTTCTGCCATCCAGGCCACCAAAAGCTGCGACCCACAAGTCTCATGGTCTCAGAGATTCCAGGATGACCTGCCAACCGAGAGTCATGACATTCAACAAACAAATCTCTCCTCAGGCTACCAGGCACAAACAACCTCCCATGCGGCGTGTTAGATGGGGCATTCTCCTGTGCTTTAAGAATCTCATCTTCCAACACGGAGTCCAAAACCGCAATAACAACTCCCTCTTGCAAAATGTTTTCCTCCTCCTCAGTACCCACCATAGAGAAAAGCTGCGAGACAAAGCATCAGCTTTAACATTTTTAGTACCTGGGATGTAAGTAACGGTAAAATTAAAGCGTGAGAAAAACAGTGCCCACCTAGCCTGACGGGCATTCAACCGTTTGGCAGCATCAAGGTAGATCAGATTTTTATGATCGGTGAAGACTTGAACGGGAAATTCCGCTCCCTCCAAAAAATGACGCCAGTGTTCAAATACGAGTTTAATTGCCAACAATTCCCGATTACCGATATCATAATTTAGTTCAGACTCAGAAAATTTCTTTGAAAAAAAAGCACAGGGATGTACTCCATCCGTCTTTTCCTGAGACAACACCGCGCCGACCCCCACAGAAGAAGCATCAACCTCAACCAAAAATGGTTTAGTCACATCAGGCTGCGTAAGGATGGGAGCAGAGCTGAACCTCTCCTTTAGCAACACAAAAGCCTCAATGGCCTCAGTCGTCCACTGAACCGCATCAGCACCTTTCCTGGTGAGATCGGTCAGAGGTTTGGCAATCACAGAAAAATTTTTTATGAATTTTCTATAATAATTGGCGAACCCCAAAAACCTCTGTATTGATTTCACACCAATAGGTCTAGGCCAATCCTGCACAGCTTGCACTTTCACCGGGTCTATCTCAAAACCTTCACTGGAGACAATGTAGCCCAAAAAACTAAGTCTCTGTACAGCGAACTCACATTTTTCTAGTTTGGCAAAAAGTGAATTATCACTCAGTAACTGTAATACTTCACGCACACTCCTCCAATGAGACTCCAAATCCGGTGAATAAATCAAAATGTCATCCAAATACACAACCACACTTCTGCCAATCAAAGATCTAAGGATGTCATTAATAAGATTCTGAAAAAATGCCGGAGCACTGGAAAGTCCAAAAGGCATGACCAGATTCTCAAAATGACCTAGTGGAGTGTTAAACGCAGTCTTCCATTCATCCCCCTCCTTCATGTGCAACAAATTGTATGCCCCTCGAAGATCAATTTTCGAGAACCACTTGGCCCCCACTAACTGATTAAACAAATCAGGAATCAATGGCAGTGGGTAAGGATTGCGTACAGTAATCTTATTAATCTCATGAAAGTCTAGACAAGGCCGTAAACCGCCGTCCTTTTTTTTAACAAAAAAAAATCCAACCGCCACAGGAGATTTGGAAGGCCTAATGTGACCGGCGGCCAAGCTTGTCTGTATGTATTCCTCCAAAGCCTTTCTCTCAGGAATAGTCAAATTAAATAAACGACTTTTAGGAAGAGTCGCTCCAGGGACAAATTCAATTGCACAATCATATTCTCTATGAGGAGGCAATATCTGCGATTCTTTATCAGAAAAAACTTTCCAAAAATCCTGAATAGGTACAGGTAACTCCCCCTTAACTACAGCAGCAATACGCCCGTTACAACACTTGTCATAACACTTAGGACTCCAGGACTTAATTTCATTGGTAGACCAATCCAGTACCGGATTGTGCAATTTTAACCAGGGTAACCCCAAAATCACCGGTGAGGGCAAATTATTCAAAATTACCAAATCCAAATTCTCTTGATGAACACCATTAATAGTAAGAGGAAATTCACAGATATGGTGAGTAACATTTTTCAAGGGAGAGCCATCCACAGACACCACATTAATAGGAGAAGACAGAAGTTTGGGTTTTAATTTTAGTTTTTCCAAAAATTTCCCATCAATCACATTGAGAGTTGAACCACAATCCACAAATACCCGAAACTCCATTAATTCCTCCTCACCAGCAGTGGTAGCAGAAAGAAAGACACCTTTATTGTTTAAGCAAGCTATGCGGGCGACACTGACCTCATTTTTTTTTTTCTCTTTATTGATTCGAAGCGCACAGTTCTTAATGAAATTTTCAGATTTACCACAGTAGTAACACAAACCTTGAGCAAATCTGCGTTCTTTTTCCCGAGAGTGAGGTGCCATTGCTCCAATTTCCATCAGCTCTGCAATGTCAGTACATTCCTTCTCCAAACCTGGAGCTGACAAAGCAGACTTACTCTCATTAACCCTTGCACGCAGTCTCCTATCCACCCGTATGGCCAATTGCATAGCCTCTTGCAAGTTACCAGGTATAGGATAAGCAATCAGCAAATATTTAACCCTTTCACTTAATCCTGCAAGAAATAAACTTTTCAAAGCTGAATCGTTACAGCCCACCTGGGTGGACCACCTACGGAAGTGAGTACAATATTTTTCCACATTACCCGATCCCTGTCTCAAACGTCTCAACTCTGTCTCAGCTGATGAAACACGATCCGGATCGTCATACAACAACCCCAAAGCAGAAAAAAAAACATCCACTGATCCAAAGCATGGATCACTAGGCTGCAGAGAAAAGGCCCAGTCCTGAGGTTCTTTGCGCAAAAGTGACATTATAAACCCTATGCGCTGTGATTCATCACCAGAGGATCTGGGTCTCAAACGAAAATACAACAAGCAAGCATTTTTAAAAGAAAAAAAATCTTGTTGTTCACCAAAAAATAAATCAGGCAAACGTACCTTTGGCTCCACGAAATGTGCTCCAGAACAACTACTCACGTGTTGCTGGATTTCAGCCACCTCCAGAGAGACCCTGCAGGCGTTCAGCCAAATCCCGAACCGACACCATGATGAAAACAGAAAATCTTTCCTTAGAGATTTTTTTTTTTTTTTATTTCTTGGCTGGACTTACTGTTATGAACTGCTACAAGCACTAAGGAAAGATGGGAACTCTGTCCCTACAATAGAACTAAGCTGGATCCCTACGATGTAACGGGGAACCTGATCCTGCGACCAGACCCGCTAAAGTCCTCAGCTAGTCTGAACGAAGACCTATAGTTGCGAGGAAGGAATCCCTACAAGATCTAGGGACTGGGAGAAAAGGTGGACACCTCCTAACAGAAATTGTAGCAGGGAAAATTAAACAGAAAACAAATTACTACGAGATCCTAAGATTAAGCAAAACTGACAGAGTAAGGCACCTAAGCACCCGGCTAGCTTAGAGTAGATAATACAATGAAGTCCAGCAAAGCCAGAAGGGCGGAGCCAGACAAAATAGGGAAAAAAAGGTCATGTGACCAGCAAACTGAAACAAAATCTAACAAGAGGGTTCTAACAGCGAGCAGAGAATAGTCAGAACATAAGCCAGGAGTCATACACAAGATAGCAACGCAGTACAGGTGGGATAAGCAGAGAATTGTCAGGACAAAGGCAAGAGGTCATACACGAGATAGCAACGTAGTACAAGAGGGGCAGACAGAACTCGTAACGGGAACAGAACCAAGTCAAAACCAAGCAAGCATAAAGAATCACAAGCACAAAACACAGGGTCACACACACTCGGCCAAGGGTCAAAGTATAAGCGACAAGGAATGGCCCCACAATGAGGCTATAAGAAGCCTCCCAGAATCCCAGAGTGAGGCCATCCAAATTAACCCTTAACCTACCTTTTGCCACAAACTCAGCAAACCATTACAGTACCCCCCTTTCAACGGGGGGCCTCCGGACCCCCAGGCTTATCAGGATGCCGGGCATGGAATGCACGAACCAAACGATTAGCGTTAACCGATGTGGCTGGCACCCAAGACCGATCCTCCGGACCATACCCCTTCCAATGTACCAGATACTGCAAAGATCCCTGAACCCACCTGGAGTCCACAATGTGTTGTACTTCGAACTCCATATGCCCATCAACCATAACGGGCAAAGGAACGGCGTCTGTATCTTCCCTCACTGACCCCAGGGGTTTAAGAAAGGACCTATGAAATACATTATGGAGTTTCAAAGAGGGAGGGAGACGAAGGCGATAGGCTACCGGGTTAACCACCTCGATGACTTCGTAAGGGCCAATAAATTTAGGCCTTAGTTTAGCGGAAGGTATTCGGAGACTTATGTTCCGTGCGGAAAGCCAAACCTTATTTCCACATCGCAAAATCTGAACAGAGTCCCTTTTTTTATCCGCAAAATGTTTATACTTTTCCTGAGCCCTGGAAATATTTTGTCGAACTTTCGACCAGAGATTCCTGAGACGACTGATCCCGTCCTCAGCCCCCGGGCAACCAGAATCAATACGCGAGAACTCGCCAAAATGAGGATTTATCCCATAATTAATAAAAAATGGTGACCTACCGGTAGACTGGTTTACCCGGTTATTGAAGGCGAACTCTGCTAATGGTAAGGCCTCAGACCAGTCGCTTTGCAGAGTAGAAGTCAGGCACCGAAGAATTTGTTCAAGCGACTGGTTGGTGCGTTCCGTTTGCCCGTTGGTCTCTGGGTGGTACGCTGAGGAAAAAGACAACGATATCCCCAACTTTTTGCAAAAAGCCCGCCAAAACTTAGACACAAATTGCGTCCCTCTATCTGACACAATATTAGTAGGCACCACGTGTAAACGTACCACCTGAGAAAGGAAATGTCTGGAGAGAGTCTCTGCTGACGGTAAACTTGCCATGGGTACAAAATGTGCTAGTTTAGAAAATCTGTCCACAATTACCCAGATTACAGTATTTCCATGGGAAGATGGCAGATTGGTAATGAAGTCCACGGACAAATGAGTCCACGGTCTTCCCGGAATTGGTAAAGGCGCCAATTCCCCGGCCGGCAATGAGAGCTCTTAGAACGGGCACATATCCCACATGCAGCAACATGCATCTTAATATCCGAAGTCATTAAAGGCCACCAAAAATGTTTTGCCACTGCTTCTCGTGTGGCCGCTATACCAGGGTGGGCACTCAATTTTGAATCATGGAACTCCCACAGGAGTTTAGTGCGCAAATGCTGAGGCACGAACAACTTATTTTCAGGTTTGGACCTTGGCGCTAAAGATTGTGCCTCCACAATCTCCCGCTCCAATTCCGACGACACTTCGGCAATAACAACACTGGGTTGAAGAATGGGGGACGGTGGATCGGGGGCGGATAATGGCTCAAAACTACGTGACAGAGCGTCAGCCTTGACGTTTTTAGATCCTGGTCGAAAAGTAATAGAAAACTGAAATCTGGAAAAAAAAAGTGACCAACGGGCTTGCCTGGGGGTCAGTCTTTTAGCAGTTTTAATATATTCTAGATTTTTATGGTCCGTGATAACCATAATAGGGTGAACCTCCCCCTCCAAAAAGTGTCTCCATTCTTCGAACGCCAATTTGATAGCCAATAGCTCCCTATGCCTACGTCATAATTTTTTTCAGCGTGAGAAAATTTTTTAGAAAAATAGGCACAAGGCCTGAGATTTGTCAGGGAAGCTGGCCCCTGAGATAACACTGCTCCCACCCCCACCTCAGAAGCATCAACCTCGACCACAAACGGTTTGGAAGGGTCAGGTTGAACCAGGATAGGAGAAGATGTAAAACAGTTTTTTAGCGTTAGAAAAGACTGTTTGGATAACGGGGACCAGTTCTTGACATCTGCGCCTTTATGAGTGAGATCAGTAAGGGTTTAGTTACCTGTGAGAAACCTTTAATAAACTTGCGGTAATAATTCGCAAATCCCAAGAAGCGCTGAAGTCCCTTAAGGTCTCGAGGTTGGACCCATTCCACAACAGCCTGCACCTTCTTGGGATCCATGCGAAACCCCTGAGGTGAGATTATCAGCCCTAAAAACGACAACTCTTGAACAAAAAATGAACATTTTTTGAGTTTGACGAACAATTGATTTTCTCTGAGCCTTTGGAGTACAGTCTTAACATGTAACAAATGAGAATGTTTGTCAGCAGAATATATGAGAATATCATCTAGGTACACAACTACAAAGCGGCCGATGAGTTCCGAGAACACAACATTAATAAAATTTTGAAAAACTGCAGGTGCGTTGGTGAGACCAAATGGCATTACCAAGTTCTCAAATAACCCTTCAGAGGTGAGGAAAGCCGTCTTCCATTCATCCCCCTCCCGTATCCTGATTAAATTATAAGCCCCCCTAAGATCAAGTTTTGAAAACCACATGGCCCCAGAAAGCTGATTACAGAGATCCGGAATCAACGGCAGTGGATATGTATTCCAGACCGTGATTTTATTTAGTTCTCGAAAGTCGAGGCAGGGGCGTAGGCCGCCATCTTTTTTCTTAACAAAGAAAAACCCCGCTGCTACCGGGGAAACTGAAGATCTTATGTGCCCCTTGCGGAGACTCTCAGCAATATATTGTTTCATAGCTAGGCGCTCGGGACCTGATAGGTTAAACAAACGAGCTTTGGGCAATTTGGCTCCAGGAATTAGGTCGATGGCACAGTCAAATGGCCTATGAGGGGTAACGCCTCATCCTCACTTTCTGAAAAAAAGGCCTCAAAGTCTTTCAGGTACTCCGGAATACCTTCCAGACTGATAGAAGACACAGAAACAGGTTTTGCAATTTTCACACAAAAAACATCTTTATGGTAACAGTCGACACATTTGGACTCCCACTTGATAATCTCCCCCAATTCTCAGTCAATAACTGGATTGTGGCGTAGAAGCCATGGCATGCCCAAAACCAACCCGGTGGGCAACTTGTCCATAACAAACACTCACTCTTCCATGTGGGAAGAACCAACTTTCAACATAAATTTTTCAGAAACTGAAAGAATCCCCGTTCGGGTCAGAGGAGAAGAGTCAATGGCCACGACTTTTAGTGGGGTATGAAGCCTGACTGTCCCTATCTGGTGCTGGGAAATGACATCAGAGCTGACCAAGTTGAGTGATGAACCACTGTCCACCAGTGCTGTGGAGAAAAAACGATACTTGTCTACCAACAGTTCAACCTTTAGCAAAATCTTAGGGCATGAGGAAGAGAGTACCTGAAGGTCTGGGCAGCCTCCTCGATTACTACCCAGACCTAGTCGTTTCCCGCCGCCTTGGAGGATGACGGACACAAGGGACAATCTTTTATCCAATGACCGGACTCTCCACAATAAAAGCAGAGCCGTTTCTCACGGCGGCGTTTCCTCTCCTTTTCTTTGACCGAAGTAGCGCCAATCTCCATGGGTTCGGGAGCGACACCAGTCTCTTTGCTACCGGAGAATAGGGATGCCTCGGACTGCATGACACCCCTAGCCCGTAGCCTGCGGTCCATAAGTACGGCCTGGGTAATGGCGTCCTCCAAGGTGTCAGGTGGAGGGTGAAGGGCCAGGGCATCTTGGAGGCGTTCAGATAAGCCTCTGCGGAATAAGCCCCGAAGGGCTGCATCATCCCATGAAATTTCTGCTGCCCAGCGCCGGAACTCTGCACAAAACCACTCAGCCGAGCGTTTACCCTGGCGCACATTCATCACCATGTCTTCAATCATGCGAACCCAGTCGGGTTCATCATATATACGACCCAGCGCTTCAAAAAAGGCATTGACAGTCATCCTTTCAGGGGCAGAGGGAGACAGAGAAAAAGCCCATGCTTGCGGTGCACCCCGAAGTAGAGAAATAACTACCCCCACTTTCTGGAATTCATCCCCGGAGGAACGAGGCCTCAGAGAAAAAAAAAGCTTGCACCCCTCCTTAAAGGCCATGAACTCCTTTTTGTCCCCAGAGAAGAAGTCTGGCAGTTTGACCAGGGACTCGGGGGACACCAGCGAAACATCTCTATCACCCGAGCTAGGAGACCCTGCAGCAATAGCCCCCTGCACAGTGTCCACCAACTGTTGTTGGGTCTGAGCCATTGTGCGCTGTTCCACATTAAGTTTCTGGAACATTAGTGTCAGGTTTTTAACCTGATCTGCCAAAGCTTGCATGGGATCCATGATACTAGACACTCTTTTTTTTTTTTTTTTCTTTAGGAAAGATACTTAGCTTCCCCAACACAGAATAATATAAGGTCGCTTATAATGTAATGACCCTGTCAGCGCCAGCGAACTGCCACAGCTGAGCAGGGTGACTCACCCACACTGTGGAAGGGCCCGGGGTCAGATGCCGCAGGGGACGCTCAGGCAGACGGGACCAGAGCAGTGTGGTGAGAGTAGCAGTAAGCAAAAGGACCTGCGATCATGTGACCACAGGGGGCGGGGCTTAGCGTTCTGCTTCTGGAGGTGAGTGCAGGACTCTCCAGGGATCCTGGATTAGTGAATAGGGAAACTCAGGTCAGACAAACGGGGGTCATACACGGAGAGGACGGCACAGTACAGAAGGGGCGAGCAGAGAATAGTCATAACATAAGCCAGGAGTCATACACAAGATAGCAACGCAGTACAGGAGGGATAAGCAGAGAATTGTCAGGACAAAGGCAAGAGGTCATACAAGAGATAGCAACGTAGTACAAGAGGGGCAGGCAGAACTCGTAACGGGAACAGAACCAAGTCAAAACCAAGCAAGCATAAAGAATCACAAGCACAAAACACAGGGTCACACACACTCGGCCAAGGGTCAAAGTATAAGCGACAAAGAATGGCCCCACAATGAGGCTATAAGAAACGTCCCAGAATCCCAGAGTGAGGCCATCCAAATTAACCCTTAACCTACCTTTTCCCACAAACTCAGCAAACCATTACACATGTCCTCTGTTGTCTCCCATTCTTCAGCCGAAGAGGATCCTGCTCAGCGGGGATGTAGGTCCCAGCGTCTTGCTCAGACCGATGCTATGCGTTTGGTTGCTGATGCCGCCCCAGGTTCAGCTATAGCAACAAGCATTACAGTAGTCAGCAGTGAGCAGACTAAGTCCTGCTTTTCTCCATCTGAGCATGCCCGTGAGATGACCATGGTGGTCAGAGGTCACATGCTCAGGTCCTCAAGCAGTTTGGATTGGGCCATCAGCAAGTTCCTGGAAGGCTTCAGTTATAAAAGGATCGCACAGCCGTGCGCTAGTATAAACCATGTGGTGTGTGAGCGAGTGGATACACTACCACTCTGTGTATGCATTGTGTTTTAGGGCCGAAAACCTGCCAAACTGTCAGCGTGTATGATCATCTAGTATTACCTAGAGAGGCAGGTTTTTACTCGGCTAGGCTTAGGTCCTGTCTCGGCCATGTGTGCTGTTTAGCATGGGCTGTTTACAGGGCACAGTCAATCCATGTGCTCTGGCACACACCTTTTGGTACCACTCTTTGGTCAGTTGAGCTTTTTGCTCTTGTTTTGCGCCAAATTCATTAGTTAGAATTCGTCCAGGCATCGCAGGTGCGATGCCTTACGCTTAGTGGGTCTACAGAGGCTCTTACCCTGCGACCCTGGTGCTGAGTCTTGATACCGAACACTGATTCTGCAGTGCCCTGTGACTGCGAACAGGGTACGATATCGATGCTTTGCGGTACCACGACTCTGTGAAGTAACAGAGCTCGATGCAACTACACACTGGGGGGTGTTTAACCCACGTGTGTCCATTGCGTTGCCGCCATTTTGTGTCCGCCATTACCGAGCAGCAGTTTACATCTCTGTACTCACGCTGCCTTCATCAGGTCATATGCCTCTTTCTATTTGTATTTATTGTTTTTACAGAGCTATGTTTGCCCTTTGCCATTTGTTTATGGTGCTCTAGTGGTGACTCTATGGAGACAGGTAGTACTATTGATACATGCACTTTGCACTTTGTTTTTCCTGTCTCCCTATAGCTAACACTACCACACCCAATAGGCGTTTATGTGGTATTTTCCTGTCTGCATTTTAGATCCTTGGATTATCTGTATATTCAGACACTCTTTTTGGATTCTGCTGTATTATTATTTACGCTTTACCTTTGTATAGGCTTATATTTTCAAGCAATTGTTCTTTAATCACATATGGATTCAGACCACATAATCTACATCTAGGACGCAATCTAAATAACATCATATGGTATAAAATAAATAAATAATTCTTTTGTCTACGTTACTTTTGTTAGTAGGCATTTAGTTCATTTCATGGCTCCTTTACAATTACAGTATACTGCACATTTAGTGCTAACCTTGGCGTATAAACTAGGTAGGCAGTTTTTGGATATGTATCTCCTTTTAGATCTGTTTGTTTTTATTACATGTATGTTATAATAAAATTTGACTCTTTTATGGCATACAACTTCTGATGTCTCATATTTTTTTTTCTTTTCTGCTATCATAACTGTATGAGACTTTTCAATGTAGAGCAAATTGTAATACTCTTGGGGAACATGTAAATTACCATGAAATGTAGCTAATTTTTTATTGTAGTTCATTGTATTACATTGTGCTTGCCAGTCTTATTGAACTGTCCCTAATTTTCTTTTTTTATTTCTTTTTATGCTGATGTTTTTATTTGGAAGTTGCACAAACATTTTCTTCATTTGGAGTTTTCACGCAAAGTAACTGGCTACTTCAGTATATTTGTGGCAGATGCATACACCAGTTAAGAGATCCACCTAATTTATTAAATATAGAGTTAAAATTCCAGCTTACTCACCAGTCAATGTTCAGATCACATAGCCATTAAGGTACAACAGGAAAAATACAATATCTAGCATCATTATTATAGTAAAATATCCTTATTTTGCTTAATTAAAGTACCTAAAAATACAGTACTAGAAGACACAGGTAAAGCAAATAAAGAATTTTAAATTAATTATATATCTTAATCAGAGAAGAAGATGTACACATATGGTGGCGTGTTATACCTGCCCAACTTTCACTCATTAGCGGCACAAATGACGTGAACTTTCAAATGTAATGTAAATAAAGTTAATTAAGTAAAACTAAGTGTAAGTTATGAGCGGAAACTGATCACATAATAAATGCAACATATAAAATCCACATATGAACTTATTCTTTAAAAAATGTAAAAAAAATATAATACAAATAAAAACTGAATAAATAATAATACAAGGTAGCATCCTGTTTATGGTTGGTGTCTCTGGCTGTATTGCATTTTATGGATACTTCAATAAAGTAAAAAAATATATATTTTTTTATTATTCTCTTTTCCTTATTTCATCAAATGTAATGCACCTTTGAACGAATTAGGTGTATAGTGAATCTGTTCATTGTGGAATGTGAAATGCCAGTCTTAATTAATCAGGCTTTTTATTTTTTATTTCTTTTTTTATTTGAAGATGTTTTATACATATTTATATTTTTATATATAATAAAATATTTCTGGGAACATTTTTTGTTTTTGATTCCCACTGTTACTGCGGCATACATAGGATCCACAGTTACAGGGTAACAGCCACTGATGTGCCTGTTGTCTCTAGCAGAGCTGACTTGGATACGGCAGGAACCAGTAGCTTTGTTATGCCAGTAGAGAACTGGCAATTATATGTAACCGAAAAGAAGATAAAAGTGGTAATAAACGATTTCTGTCGTCTCTCCAAGGTAGATTGCAGGAGTAGAAGTCTTAACCACACACTGTAAATTTTCATTGGCATGGATTTAAAGCCCAAGGCCAAGAAAAATACATTTTTTGTGCAAATCATATTTGTGCAAATCTTTTGCTACTTTTGACATTTTTACACTAGTCCTAGTCTGCTCCTCCAACTTTTTAAAAAGAAGTCGGGTTTTCCTGGAAATGACATGATCAAGTATGGTTGGAAAATTCATAATAATTTCCAACTCTTTTGTGACTGATGTATAATGTTTGCAGTGAACCATGACAGCTGAAAGATGCATTCAACTCATTAAAAGCTGCACTTCACTTAATAAATTTGGTGCATTTCACTCAAGTGTACATTTTATCAGTGCCATTTTTTTCAAATACTTCAGCCTTGATTCATTGTGTTTTTTTCACCAGTCTTAAAATGGAGAGCACTAGTGTAACATGTGCAGAATTCATTAAGAGGCATGCGCCATCACCTTATATACAGTGGAGAAGATAAGTATTTTATACACTGTGGATTTTGCTAATTTTCCCACCTACAAAGAATGGAGAGGTGGGAATTGACACCTTCATTTGTACTTTATATTTGAATATGTTAATATTTTAAGGAAACATGAACTTAATATTAGAACATTGTTGCCTTTTGGATGATTGTGATGTAAAGCACGATTAAAAAATAGCATAGTTTGAGAAAAAAAATCCTTCCGTAGCTTTTCTGATGCTTTAAAAATACATGTTTATGTATGCAGATGCAGCAATTCCACTGAAATCATTGCTATTTCTTGTGCTTTGTATAAACATCCATCCCATAATATGAAAAGGAAGGTATGCGAAGTCTTCTGTAGTCAACAAATGCATAATGCAGTTATGCTAATGCCAGTGTGTGTTCAAGTAAATCAGCATCATTTGTTCAGTTATATTTACTTTGCAAATATATTTTTATTATGATCACAGGTTGAGATTTCAAAAATGTTTGATGTACAGTATCATTTTTATACATAGGTTTAAACTCTAGAATTTAGATTACATTTTGTTGCTTTCTTTAATATGTTTATTAGTTCTTTAAATTCACTAGAATGTGTTTGTAAATATATTTAGCTTGTGGCTGCACATTTTACTTCATGCAGTATAAAGGAACTTTAGAGAAGCAAAACTGCCAACAAGAAGTAACAGCTAGACGGAAGAAATGCATGAAGCGTATGGTAAAAGCAAACAATACAACACTTTGAATCTGCCCACTTAGAAAAAAAACAGTATAAACTCTAACAATCATGATGGAATGAAAATCTGCAAAATATAAAATGCTGCTTCCATTAATATTCGATTACTGAAATTTCAAACTTCAATTTTGTTTTAGCTGCAGGGTCCGAATACAAACTGTACAAATTCCAGACTTGCTTGTTACAAATAATATTTAGTTATTACAAGATTTTTGGCAGAGATGCAAAGGTTTGTGCAGCATCTTTACAGCCATGGTGCTGTGGAATAGATTTTCCATGCAGAATCTCGGGAAAAAAATTAGCAAGCTACTAATTTATACAGTAGATTTTTTTTCTTAAATACAGGTAGAAATTTCCTGTAGAATTCAAACATATGAGATGTGGATTATAAGTGGTTTCTATAATTTTTTTAATGTGAATTCCATACAAGACATATAGGCTCTTTTCTCAAAATGCTTACATCAGGATTCTAGCCTAAAACACTTTGAAAAGTTGCAAAATGTTTGTGAAAAATAAAGTTTTGCATAGAAGACAAGAGACCTTTGGCATTTTCACAATGTTTTTATTCAGCTGCACTTAAGTGGACAGAGCTTGACAGGAGTCCGGGCAGCATGTGGTGTAGAAAAAATTTCATCAAATGTGGCTGTGTGCATTATGCTAGAATTGTTACTAGAGTCTATGACAAGATTAAGGCTCCTATCACATTGTGTTCTGTCCCATTTTCAGTGATAACATCTGGGCTTTCATCAGAGCCCCCCTCAAAACAGGATTTGGGCATATGAGCAAATAGAGCCATTGGCTAAAATCTGCAATTAGTGATGAGCGAACGTGCTTGCCACTACTCGTTACTCGCCCGAGTATCACAGTACTCGGTGTACTCGGCGAGCACCGAGCATTTCCGGGATTACTCGGCGGGAACTCGGGAATCCAACCAGTATTTTTTGTGGACATTACAGACTCAAACACAATACAGGGATTGTCTGCCAGGCAATGAAACACCGTAGCCATCTTTGTTGTGGTCGTGCAGTGATTGGCTGGCGGCACAGCATCATCAGGGGTATAAGAGACCGGACGCCGCCCTGCTCGCCACATTCAGCTCCGGATTTAGATAGTGTAGGGAGTGCTGCGGCCGAGATAGGGTCAGATTTTGTAATTTCTTAGTCAGTGTGGGGTCTACCATCCTAAAAAACTCAAATCCATGTAAACCAACAGTGCTTCTAAGGACTAATTCCAGAGTATATAGGTTCCAATGTTAGGCAGGCAAGGGAGTGTACTTCGCTCTATACACATCAGTGCAAGGCCTACAGGCACTGTATGTGTGTATATGGATAATTGCATACATCAAAAGAGTCCATTCCCTTCCTGTCTTCTGGTGCTGATGCTGCTACCTGTATGATATATTTGCTGTATATAGCTAGACCCAGGTGTAATTGGAATACAGGCCACATATGTTACTGTGTGGTATCTCTGTGCCAGATCATAACTGTGCGTGCCCAAAGTTTAGCCAGTGTACGCCAGTTTCATTTTTTTGCCCTGGGTGTGACTGTACTTATATGCACCAGTATTTAGCCAAAACAAAAAACAGGGCACACATTTGTCGTAGTGGTTTCTCCTTGCTAGCTCATTTCTGTGCGGGCTCAAGGTTTGGCCAGTGTACACCAGTTTTTTTTTGCCCTGGGTGTAACTGTACTTATATACACAAGCAGTTAGCCAAAAAAAAACAAGGCACACATTTGTTGTACTGGTATCTCCTTGCCAGCTCATATCTGTGCATTCTCAAAGTTTGGCCAGTGTACGCCTTTTTTTTTGCCCTGGGCATGGGCGTACCCAGGATCAAAACTAGGGGGGACAAGCCAATGTCGCATCTTATACAGGTTACATCATATACACTGTACATTATCCTGCATATTAGGTATGGAGCATTAGAACTGTAGTATATTGTATAATGCAGCAGTGTATGTCACACTACGCTGTATATACCATATATTATACATGGCAGTCGCGCTCATGTCAGGAGCGGTACCAGCAAGTCCGAGGATTGCAGTGCGATCCTCGCATGAGTTATACGGTCGTCTGTCTATGCCCTTGTTATAATAATACTGAAATATTAATCTCTTACATTCACCCCAGTGCCCTGTACCCCTCCCCCACAATAACCCCATCCTCTCACATTAACCCCCCAGTGCCCTAGCCCCCACAATACCCAATCCTCTTACATTCACCCCCAGTGCCCTGTACCCCTCCCCCACAATACCCCATCCTCTCACATTAACCCCCCCAGTGCCCTAGCCCCCACAATACCCCCAGCCTCTTACATTCACCCCCAGTGCCCTGTACCCCTCCCCCACAATACCCCCATCCTCTCACATTAACCCCCCCAGTGCCCTAGCCCCCACAATACCCCCATACTCTTACATTAACCCCCAGTGCCCTGTACCCCTCCCCCACAATACCCCCATCCTCTCACATTAACCCCCCCAGTGCTCTAGCCCCCACAATACCCCATCCTCTTACATTCACCCCAGTGCCCTGTAACCCTCCCCCACAATATCCCCATCCTCTCACATTCACCCCCAGTGCCCTGTATTCCTCCCCCACAGTACCCTCATCCTCTCACATTCCCCCACAGTGACCATGACATGCCTGAGCATAATGAATTTAATAAATTCCATCCCCTCTTACCATGAAGCATGCAGGCAGTGGCTGAGGCAGGAGCAGGAAGTGTCCAGTGTTGCACACAGAGGGCACTAGGACCCAGTGTGGCTGAGAGAACCAGAGCCTGCAGGGCAGAAAGTGAAACTACAGCTGCTGCAGCCAGGAAGGAAGGAAGGAAGGAGCTCCTCTGGTGAGACAGCAGCTCTGTGCACTGCAATCTGTGGCAGAGGGAGCCAGCATTGTGCTGCTCTCTCTGCTCTCTTTCATTGTGTGCCCCTGCTTCTAGGGGGGGCACCTGCCCCCCCTGCCCCACGGTGGGTACGCCCATGGCCCTGGGTGTGACTGTACTTATATACAGCATTATGTTGCATTATTTTTAAAAAACAGGCCACATTTTACAGTGGGGTCTATCTGTGACATGCCTCATACATCCGTGTGCCAAAAATTGAGGCATTATAGGCCTAACTTAACTTTTTTAGGCAGTCAGTCACTCTTGTTATATTCAGCAGTCTTTTTTATCCAAAAAATTAAAAAAAAATAATTCAGGCTGAAGCCAGTTGTGTCTGTGGTGGAAAAATCTTTTCTTGGCAGGCATACGTTGCATATTTCTGTCTGCTAGCCTTGTTCTACGCATTTTTATTGCTTTCAAAAAGAAACAAAAAACATAACCCAAAATATTAATACAGTATGCTATCTCAGGCTGAGGCCTGGTGTATCTGTGGTGGAAAAATATTTTCTTGGCAGGCATACGTTGCATAGTTCTGTTTGCTAGCCTTGTTCTAGGCATTTCTTATTGTTTTCAAAAAGTAACAAAAATGTAACTCAAAAAATTAATGCAGTCTGTTATCTCAGGCTGAGGGCTGGTGTATCTGTGGTGGAAAAATCTTTTCTTGGCAGGCATAAGTTGCATATTTCGGTCTGCTAGCCTTGTTCTTTGCATTTTTTATTGTTTTCAAAAAGTAACAATAAACATAATCCAAAAAATTAATACAGTCTGTTATCTCAGGCTGAAGCCTGGTGTATCTGTGGTGGAAAAATCTTTGCTTTGCAGGGATACTGATCACATATAATTTTTCTCCAAATAAATACATTTGTATTGAGCTTTTTAAATATTTCAGTAGTCCATATAAAATGGGTAAGGCAAGTTGCAAGGGACGGGGAAGTGGACGTGATACTGACGGTGCATGCAGAGGACGACGCAGTGGCCAAGCTGAAAGTGGGCCACAGCAAAGACCCACAACTTCTTGCTCGACCTTCCAGTCCCAGTTTCTAGGGGACAGCAGCACACCACTATTGAAACCAGAGCAGTGTGAAACGGTTGTTGGTTGTATAGCGGATAATGCTTCCAGTCATTTAGCCACCACCACCACCACCATGTCTTACACACGGTCATGTCTTAGTAGCCATGAGTGTGGACCGGATATTACTCACCCTGATCCTCCTTCCTCCCACCATGCCGAGTGCCCTGAGACAACTGATCACACACTTGGACACTCCGAAGAGTTGTTCAGTTTATCATTTGGAGATTCGTGCCTCTCGCCCACTCCACTTGAAGTGGGGCAAGATGATATTCCATGTAGCGATGCACAAATCTTTGAGCAGCCACGGTCACAAGAGGTGGACGATGATGAGACACAATTGCTGGAAAGTCAAGAGGAGGAGCAGGGTGCAGATGTGGAAGATGAGGTAGTGGATGATATAGTGACTGACCCAACCTGGCAGGAGAACATGCAGAGTGAGGAGAGCAGCACACATGGGGAAGGAGTTATATCACCCCAACAGGCAGGAAGAAGCAGTGTGTTGGCCGCAGACAGAAGGCATGCATCCGTTCCCCGTAACACCAACAGGACGGAAGTTGCCATTCCAACCGTTAGATCTTTCCGAGTCTGGTTATTTTTTAAAGACTCTGCCGATAACCCCCAAACAGGCCATTTGCAGCACTTGCCATGACCGCATCAGCAGTGGTAGCAAAACTACCAGCCTTGTCACCACCAGCATGATTAGGAACATGGCAGCAAAGCACCCAACTTTGTGGGCCGAACCCCAGGCAACAGGAACACTGTCTGCAGGTGACAACAGTGTTTCTACCACTGTTTTGTTTACAAATCAATCCCGGGTTCACCATGCATGTGAAGATGCCTCGGGCCCTGCACCTGTTGTTGCCCACAGTCAATCAGCACCATCATCAAGCTTGGCCACTTCCTTATCCCAGTCCAGCATTCAGTTGTCTATACCCTTGTCATTGGAACACAAGCGGAAATACCCAGCGAATGCACCACAGGCCACAGTACTTAATGTGCACCATTCTCGTCTGTTTGCCCTCAAAATGTTGCGTTTTAGTCTCATTGAGATGGAAGCTGTCTGCAACCTGATGACAGCGGCCATCCCAAGGTGCTTGGTCCCCAATCGCCACTATTTCTCCTGTTGTGCCATATCAGCATTACACCAGCATGTGTCCCACAACATTACCCATGCCCTTAACAATGCTGTTACTGAGAAAGTCCACCTAACCACTGACACGTGGAAAAGTGCTTGTGGGCAGGGATGGTATATCTCACTGATGACAAACTGGGTTAACATAGTGGAAGGCGGAACTCAATCAGACCTTGTGATGGAACACATCCTCCCCATGCCGAGGATTGTGGGCCCTACACCAATCAGGGTTGCCCCAACAGTCTACAGCTCCTGCACCTCCTCCTCCTCCTCCTCTTCTTCAGCCTCCGTCTCAGAATTGAACACATCAGTCAGAAGCTAGAGGCACTGCAGCACTGCCTCAGGCAAGTGGCAATAGACTGTGCTGAAGGTAATCTGCATAGGTGACAAACCTCACAATGCAGAAGAGTTGTGGAAAGTGCTGAAAGAGCAGTCAGATATTTGGATGACACCGCTGAACCTACAGCCAGGCATGGTCATGTGTGACAATGGCCGGAACCTGGTGATGGCTCTGAGGCAAGGTGAGCTCACACACATACCTTGCGTGGCCCATGTGCTTAACCTCGTGGATCAACGTTTTCTCAAAAGCTACCCGGAGCTACAGGATCTGATAGTGAAAGTACGCCATCTGTCTGCTCATTTTAGAAAGTCAGCTATAGCTTCAGCTGCCCTTGCCGTGCTTCAGCAGTGTTTGCAGCTTCCAGCTCACTGACTGGTGTGTGATGTCCCCAAGCATTGGAACTCTACAATGCATATGTTGGAAAGCATTTTTGAGCAGAAGAGGGTATTTGCTGACTACCAGCATCAACAAGGCCATCAATATTCAGTTCAGACTATACACATAAGACCTCAGGAGTGGACATGGATGTCAGACATATGTATGATCCTCCAGAACTTTGGTGACTGCACCAAGATGGTGAGCGGCAATGATGCCATAATTAGGGTCAAAATCCCACTTCTCAGCATTCTGAAAACCTCTCTGCTCACAATTAAAGATGATGCATTGCAGGCAGAGCATGAGGACATGGAGCAAGGAACCATACAGGGTGTTTGCACTCAGCCCAGCCTCATGTCGTCACAACGCTATAAATGGTACTACAAGCACAGCTGTCATATCGTCTGTTCAGCAGGGATGGCCTGAGGACAGGGAGGAGGAGGAGGACAGCATGGTCAGTCATCCTGTTGGTGAGGACACTGAAGTCTTGCCTGTTAGTAGTCTGGCACTCATGGCAGAATATGTTGCGCTGTGTTTTCAGTGACCCTCGCATTAGAAAAATGTTCGGTGACACTCATTACTGGTTGGTGACACGTCTAGAAGGGTGACACGCTACAAGGAACAGTTTCAATCTCTTCTTCCAGTGGCAGACAAGTGTGCAAAAATGTTGCTGTACCACAGGGCACTTGTAGCGGAATTGCTGAAAAAATTCCCATGTGAGAAGGCAGGCAGCAAACATCAGAGCTTGCTGTACAGCGAAGGAGTCCAAGTGAGAGAGACAGAAGTACAATCCAGCTCATGCAGGGGAACAATGGCAAAGTTCTGGGACAGTTTTCTCAGACCCTCCCATCGTGCCGCCACAGAGGCAAGGGGTGCTGGCACAAGAAGTGCAATGTTTAGGAAGATGGTGAGGGAGTATCTTGCAGATAGTACAAACATCCTCCTGGATTCCTCTGTGCCTTTTAATTATTAGGTATCCAAGCTGCGCATGTGGCATGAACTGTCTCTCTACACCTTGGAGGTCCTGGCCTGCCCTGCTGCTAGCGTTTTGTCAGGGCGGGTTTTTTGTGCCGCTGGTGGAATTATAACAGATAAGCACATCCACCTGTCAACTGACAATACTGACAGGCTGACTCTTATAAAAATGAACAAGGGCTGGATTGGGCAAGACTTCTGTACACCACCGAATGAAAACAGCGAAACATAACCTCAAATACATTGTCTTTTTTGTGGAGGTGTATTCTCATGCACCTCTTCACAACCACACATGGGTATCCACTTCCAGATTTGGTCTGTTTGGTGTTATCCTCCTCCTTATCCTCATCCTCATTTTCCACAACCAGTACAACACCAGGGTGAATGTATTCCGTGATGCCAAAGTCACTAAATTTTTGGCAAGGGTGTTTTTATGATGCCCATTACTAATTTGAAACCAAAGCAAATGTTACTCCCCCAGGGGGAAATCTCATAAAAATAAGAAGTATGTATATTCTTCCCATTTATTCTTATATTTTCCATTTTTACTATCTGTGGAACATCCACTTATGACCAAGCGTATACCTCTCCAATATAAAAATAGTGAAATCCTATTATTTTATATTTTTATTTATATCCCTGTCTCTGAGCTGTTGTTAGGGACAAACATATCTCATTGGACACATTCTCACTTCATATCTGTGAACCTGTGTTTGCCTCTCCCTTTTGTTATTTTCTTTCATAGGTGGATTCACATTTTTTAGTTATTTGTTTGATTTCAGTATGATTTATCATTATGTCTCCTCATTCTCCACCACTACATCACCAGGGTTAACGGGTTCTGTGCTGCTACAGGCAGTCCAATTTTTGGCAAGGGTGTCTATGATGCCCATATAATATTTTTAACAATTTTACTCCCCCACGGGGAAATGTTTGCCAGCCCATACACTAAGTGTATAGGCATTCCGAGTCTAGGAGACCTGCTCTTTTAAATTGGGCCTAGTTTTTAATCAGGCCTTCCTCCACGTCTGATCATCTGCCGCCACTAGATCACCAGCATTATTGTGCTCCATGCTGCAACAGCCATTGTCAAAATCCTAACAAGGGTGGGTGGTTTTGCTAGGCTTTAAATACTTGTTATGGAAAAGGTTGAGGTGTACCCCAAAGGGGAAAATGTTTTTCAGCCCATACACTTAGTGTATGGCCATTCCATGTCTACGTGACCCGCTCCTTTTTAATGGGACATTTTTTGTTAAGAGGCCCTCCTCCATGTTTCTTCCAAGGGGGGATTGGGCTTATTGGGGTGCATATGACTTGGCAGCAGGGCACGCATTGCAGTCAATGCAAAAAAAAAAAACAGAATAGGAGGACAAAATTAATAATGTGAAGGGATTTTCCTGGGCCCATCAAGTATCTGGGTTCTTGGGTTTATTGGGGTGCATATGACTTGGTAACAGGGCAGGCCTTGCATTCAGTGCATAAGAAAAGTGAATGGGAGTCCAAAATGAATAATGTGAAGTGGATTTTCCTGTGCCCATTCAGTATGTGGGTTCAAAAGCTTATTGGGATGCATATTACTTGGAATCAGGGCAGGCCTTGCATTCAATGCAACATTTTTTATGGAAGTCCTCCTGGACTTCTCGTGAAAGGGGTATTGGGGTGCGTCGTAATTCTTGGCAGCCCATCGACTCACAGCAAAGGCTATAAAAGGTTTGGAGAACCACTGTTTAATAATGGCCCTTTAAGGAGATTAATGCTGCCTGATGCCCCTGTAAAAATAGACTCTGTGACTTTAAGAGCCCTCCTTCATAAATGAAGCAAGATGTGTCTGCTTATGTATGACACACCATATGGCCAGCTATGGTTGTTAAATATTACAATGGCATTTCCCAATGAATGCATTTGTTTTGGTTGAAACAATATTAAAGTTAAAAAACGTTTCAAAAACGCTGCGTCTGAACATAGCCCAAGTGTTGGGGGAACATTTTGGACTGGGGTTAATTATTTTGCCTAATAAACATGTCATTAACCTGGAAAAGATGTACCTTTACATATTTCCCAGCAAAATCCATTTTGGCTTCATTTTGGTATGTTTTTTGATGCACCGGTAAAAATGGCATGAAACTCTGACATCACTGTTTAAAGCCATGAAAGTCAGGAATGCTACCAGGGGCGATCCCCATGATGTCCCCGTGTCATTTGAGCAGTGTTTCCATTATTTTCAGATGCATTTAGACCTTAAAAGGACCCCCGGGGGAATCGAGGCAAAAATGCTCGGGTCTCCCATAGACTTACATAGGGCTCGTTGGTCTTTCCGAGTACCCGAGTATTCCAATCTGCTCGACTCGAGCAACGAGCACCCAAGCATTTTAGTGCTCGCCCATAACTATCTGCAATCTATTACTTCTGAGTGTCCACTGTCAGTATGCTTATTAGCTCGAAAATGATTCATGTCAGAGCACATGTTGACTCTGTTGGCACCATTCTAATTGATGGCGCATACTCCTGAATCATGTTTTCCGGGGAGGGGGAGTTCAGACACAAGCCCAGATGGGACCACCGAACGTGGGACAGAATGCAATGTGAAAGCACCCTAACATTTCTGCCTAGCTGCACTACAGCAGCACCATTCAGCTGCTCTACATTACTGAAAGAAATTTAAATACCACTTACCAAAAATTGCTAAATTTTTTCACAATGATGAGGAGCACAATAAGAGTTGCAGCAGATTTATATTAGAATATTGGCAAAAACTGTCCATGAATCAGAGTCATGGACGTCTGATATACTATTTACTCATAGTCACAATGAAGCATTGCTTTCAATCAAAATCAGGACTGAAAAGCTCTAATTAGTGAGAATTCCTCAGTTATATAAGAGATCATGTTATATTCATGAGAAAACAAATAGTGCGGAAAAATGTCATCTTTGCTGGTTTCACACCTGGGGATTATAACAAATATTGGTATAAATACAAGCAGCATTTCACATGAGAAGGTCAGTGGCTTACTTATAAGAACCATTGCCAGCTCACACCAGACTTCTTTGAAAATGCTTTTTTTTTATAAATAATTATTATTTTTATAATATGCGTTAAAGTTGTAGAACAAACTGAACATATGCAACTGTTTTATAGCAAATAGGGGATAGAATTGTTTTTTATTCTTATTTTCCAATATTCTACGCATAGACAATCAGAAATATATATTTTTTAGCATCCCTTTCCATCACAACACATAGTTATAAGAAATACAAATTGTTGAACTTGGTGCTGTAGATTAGGGTCACTGTGCATAAAGAGGTTTTCGCCGGAATTCCAGAGTAAACCTGTTTGAAATAACACAAAGATTTTGTGCAACTCGTAGTTTTGGGATTTTTAAGTCAAACACCAAAATGTATCAAAAACAGAGCAGCATTATATAAAACATGACATATCAAAAAGAGAAAAGAAATGCAGTGCCAAAAAACAAGACAAAAATGCATGCAAAAAAAACAAGCTCTAAAATGCAATGAAAATACTCAAATTACCTAATTTACCTAATAGGTAAAAATCTCACCCAATACTAATTGTGGGAATGAATGAATTGTCCATTTTACATACAAAAAAGTTGATTTTTCATCTTTATTATGATCTGTATGCAATTCATATACCATCTGTTTGTCCATTTTTTTTTATATCCACATGCAATGTGTATGTCCATTTTGTACTATCCGTATGACAACCATTTTTTTACATGAATGATTTAATAAATAATAGAGGTCAAATACAGCTTCATATCTTTATTTGAATTTAAAAATGTCATGCATGCTAGTGGTAACCTATATGTTTTTCATTTTTATGCACCCATTGACTGAGGCTGTATTTACATGAGTGAAAGCCGAATTGGCCATTTTACATCCAGGAAAAAAATGATAATTTTTCAGCCATACTATCTTCCATATGCAATTATATGCAATCCAAATGTCATATTTGTACACCTTTATGGCATCTGAATTTTTATATGAACAATTTGTTAAATATATAAGGTCAAATATAGTTTCCTATCTTTATGTTTGTAATGTATCCATAAAAAATAGGAAAAATAGAAGTGGATCCAGCTCACTCACAGGGCTCATTTAAAAATCAGCAAACTTTTACTGGATTATCCTTTTAACCACTTTTTGCCATTCAACGTACTATACTATACCATCCATGCGACCTGGCACAATTTGACCATCCATGGACAGTATAGTACATCATCGCGATCGGCTAAGCTCATGAGGGGGAGCGTGGCCGATCTTGGTAGGGTGTCAGCTGATTCTGACAGTGGACACCCAGCACTAAGTGCCAGGAGTGGTCACAGACCGCTCCCGGCACTTTAAGCCCAGAAATACTGCGATCTAACAAGATTGCAGCATTCGGGAACCGGCAAAGGGGCTGAGAGCCCCTCTGCCTTTGGATCGGAGGCTCCGCAGCATGACGCGTGGTCCCGATCGTTGCCATGGTGAGCCGGATTTTGTCATGACGACATCCGGCTCACCGGAGCTAAGTAAACTTGCTGGTCATGCACAGTGCATGATCAGCAAGTCCTCCCTGTCAGTGTAGCGCTGACAGCTTCTATGGCTTGCAGATGATGCTTCATCTGCATGCTATAGAAGCGATCAGCCTGCAAAAAATGATTGTCCCATAGTAGGACTAAGGCTGGAGTCACACACACCGAGTAAAAAATCTGACCGTTTTAGTCGGTCGATAATCGGATTAAAATTTCATGAACATTGATGCGACTAGCATCCGATTTTTTGTAGTTGATGCGATTTAGTCGCATCTGACCGTAGTTGTCACATCCGATTTACATCCGACTTGCGAGAATTTCTCGCAGGCTTGCAAAACTGACATATAATGGATCCAAAAGAATAGTATTTAAATCACAATAGAAAGAATAGATATATACACATAGAACACATATATATATATATATATACACATGTCATTGTGACATGTGTATATATATATATATTTATAGTTCCTAGACTTCTACATACTGTAATAGACGCTAATTCAATTGCCGGCTTTTGTGAAATCACAGAAGCCGACATGAAATGATACATTGTTTAGACACAGTTAACCATGTAATTTCCTGTATTTTGATATATGGTTTGAACTTACAATTACATAAGTGTATGTGTACAAAATTTCAGACATGTAGGGGTTAATTAAAGGTGTAAATTCGTTGTAAAAAAAATGCGTGGGCTCCCGCTGTATTTTCTCCACCAGACAGACAAAGCAAGCGAGTGGGGGCAGATAATAATAGCCTAGGGAGGGTAAATTTTTTGTGCCCCCCCCTGGCTACTGACATCTGCCCCCAGACACCCCAGAAAGGGCAAATCTAATTAGAGATTTGACACATTTTTTTACAACGAATTTACACCTTTAATTAACCCCTACATGTCTGAAATTTTGTACACATACACTTATGTAATTGTAAGTTCAAACCATATATCAAAATACAGGGAATGACATGGTTAACTGTGTCTAAACAATGTATCATTTCATGTCGGCTTTTGTGATTTCACAAAAGCCGGCAATTGAATTAGCGGCTATTACAGTATGTAGAAGTCTAGGAACTATAAATATATGTATATATATATGTCACAATGACATATATATATATATATATATATATGTATATATATATATATGTATTCTATGTGTGTATATGTATTGATTCTATTCTTTAATAAAGCTGTCAGTGTGATTTTACAGTATAGCCGGGATGAATTGCCGGCTTTTCTAAAGGACACCGGTGCGATTTAATCGCAAGTCACACGTGCGGTCCGTTTGTAATCCGATTTTTCATCGCTCCCATAGACTTGCATTGGCGATAGTCGACCCACAATCGGTGACAATCGCAGCATGCTGCGATTGCACACGGACGTTTAAAACGGACCACAAAAAATCTGATGCTGGGAGCTGCTCCATAGATTAACATTGGTCCGACTGCAATGCGATATTTCATCGCATTGCAGTCGTCCGATTTTGTCGCTAGTGTGACTCCAGCCTAAGTAAAAAAATTAGGAAAAAGTAAAAAAAATAACAAATAATTGTAAAAATATAAAAAAAAAAATAATAATAATAAATCAATATATATTCTACAAGGCAAAAAGCAATGCTTTACCATCATACAGCCGAACAAAAAGTGGAATAACACACAACCAAAAATATGGATATAAGTAAACATGGTACCGCTGAAAACGTTATCTTGTCCTGCAAAAAAAGAAGCCATGACAGCTCCTTCAGTGGAAAAATAAAAAAGTTATAGCTCTCAGAATAAAGTGGTTCAAAACCAATTATTTTTTCTATAAAAATTCATATCATGTGCCCGAAAATGGTAGCAATAAAAAAGTCAGCTTGTCCCGCAAGAAACAAGACATCACATGTGTCTGTGGGCTAAAATATGGAAAAATTATAGCTCTCAAAATGTGGTGATGCAAAAACTATTTTTAGCAACAAAAAGAGACTTTTAGCGTGTGACAGCTGCCAAACATAAAAACATTAGTTTTCAACCTGGACGGTGCCAAGATGCGACTGTCCATTCTGAGAACCACTGGTGAATGAGCGGCTGGAAATGCAGCATCAATAACTGGAAGTGACGTCATAGAGGTTACCTCCGGTCACTGAGCTCTATTTCCTGCCAGGCTGAGCTGTGGTGAGATCCGGTGAGATTCAATCTATCAACATGAGCACTCATGACTCCAGGTGCTAGCTAGGATCTCACCGAAGTCACTGCAATTACATCTGGTCACTGCGCTCTGTTCCCAGCCGGGCTGAGCTGTCGTGAGATCCAGGGTCACTTATAAAATTCACATGACAAGAAACAGAAGATTAGTTCAAAAAAGGGGCACTTGTTGGGCATTGCCACTGTTAAGGCACATCTAGATAAGTTCCTTGGAGGTCTAATTTCCAAAATGGGGTCACTTGTGGGGCATTTCCACTGTTTAGGCACATCAGGGGCTCTGCAAATGGAACATGACGGCCGCAGACCATTCCATCAAAGTTTGCATTCGAAAACATCACTACTTCCCTTCTGGGCCCAAACATGTGTCGAAATAGTAGTTTCCTCCCATATATGGGGTACCAGTGTACTCAGAACAAATTGGACAACAATTTTTGGGGTCCAATTTCTCCTGTTACCCTGGGAAACTAAAAAATTGGGGTTGCAAAATCCTTTTTTTTGAAAAAAATGTTTTTTTTCTTTCACGACCGGGCATTATAAACTTTAGTGAAACATTTGGGGGTTCAATGTGCTCACCAAATATCTAGATAAGTTTCTTAGGGGGTCTAGTTTCCAAAATGTGGTCACTTGTGGGGGGTTTCTACTGTTTAGGCACATCAGTGGTATCAGCGTACTCAAGACAAATTGCACAATGACTTTTAGGGTCCAATTTCTCTTGTTACACTTGGGAAAAAAATTTGGATTTGAAGTAAATTTTTTATGAAAAAAAGTTAAATGTTAATTTTTTTTAAATATTTGAAAAATTCCTGTGAAGCACCAGAAGGGTTTATAAACTTCTTGATTGTGGTTTTGGGAATCTTGAAGGGTACAATTTTTAGAATGGTTCACTTTTGGGTATTTTCTATCATATAGACCCTCAAAGTGACTTTAAATGTGATGTGGTCCCTAAAAAAAAGAAAATCGCTGTTTAACTTTTAACCCTTATAACTTCCTAACAAAAAAATGTTGGTTCCAAAATTTGCTGATGTAAAATAGACATGTGGGAGATGTTACTTATTAAGTATTTAGTGTGACGTATCTGTGTGATTTAAGAGTATGAAAATTCAAAGTTAGAAAATTGCGAAATTTTCACTAAATTTTATTTTTTTTCACAAACGCAAGTCATATCAAAGAAATTTTACCACTATCATGAAGTATAATATGTCACGAGAAAATAATGTCAGATTCTCCGGAATCCATGGAAGTGTTCCAGTGCTTTTACCTCATCAAGGGACAGTGGTCAGAATTGTAAAAATTGGCCCAGTCATTAACATGCAAACCACCCTTGGGGGTAAAGGGGTTAAAAATTAAAGATTAAAGATGAGCATTTCAGATGGCAAAGCAATGACAGGGGGTGGTTTGTAATAAGGCCCTAAACTTATAAAGCAACATGGCTCTTGAACACTGGTTACACAATGAAATTCAAGCAAGGATTAACCCCTTCCCGACCTTTGCCGCACTAGTACTGCTCTGCGGGAACTTCATTTCTCCTCGCAGCAGTACTAGTACGGCGGCACGATCACTGCAAGCTCACGCTGAGCGCCGCGATGATCGGGTGCAGGTGTCTGCTGTATGTGACAGCTGACATCCTGCAGCAATGCCCACAATTTGTGCTAGCACCGATCGTGGGCATCTAATCTGGGAGGGCTCTCTGCGCGCTCCCACCAGAACAATGCGATGCGATCGTGTTGTTCCGGTGGTCTCCATGGGTACCCCCGGCTCCAAGATGGCCATGGGGTCCTTCAAGGTCCTTCAGTGATGTGGATTCTTAGTGCCTGCTAAGAACAGGCGTGGGCAAGCCTCCTTCACTGCCTGTCAGATTGCTGATCTGACAATGTGCTATGCAAAGTCAGATCAGCAATTTGACTTTATATAGTAATGTCCCATACTGGGACAATGTAATAAAGTTAAAAAAATATATATTATGTAAAAATGTATAAAAAAAATCTACAAAGAAAAAAAAAAAATAAATATTTTACCAATTAACACATTTATGTAAATAAATAAAAAAATAAAAATACAGATATTTGATATTGCCGCGATCCAACCTATAAAACTGTCCCACTAGTAAACCCCTTTAGTGCACACCATTAAAAAAGGGAAAAAAAACAATGCTTTATCATCGTACCGCTGAACAAAAAGTGGAATAACACGCAATCAAAAAGATGGTTAATAATAGTGGTACCGCTGAAAACATCATCTTGCTCCATATTGCTCCATCACAGGAAAAATGAAAAAGTTATAGCTCTCAGAATAAAGCGATGCAAAAATAATTTCTCTAAAATAGTTTTTATTGTATAATAGTGCCAAAACATAAAGAAATATAAATAAGGTATCTTTGTCATCGTACTGACCCAAAGAATAAAACTGCTTTATCAATTTTACCACATGTGGATCGGTATAAACGTCCCCCCCAAAAGAAATTCATGAATTGCTTGCTTTTGTTCATTCTGCCTCACAAAAAATGGATAAAAAGCGATCAAAAAATGTCATGCACCCAAAAATGGTACCAATAAAAACATCAGCTCGTCCCGCAAAAAACAAAACATCATATGACTCTGTGGGCCAAAATATGAAAAAATTATAGCTCTCAAAATGTGATGATGCAAAAACTATTTTTTTGCAATAAAAAGCATCTTTTAGTGTGTAACAGCTGCCAAGCATAAAAATCCACTATAAATAGTAAATCATATCCCCTTTATTACCCCCTTAGTTAGGGTAAAATAATAAAATTAAAAAAAAAAAAATATTTCCATTTTCCCTTTAGGGTTATGGTTAAGATTAGGGTGAGGGTTAGGGTTACGATTGGGGCTAAAGTTAGGGTTAGAGTTGGGGCTAAAGTTAGTGTTAAGTTTAGAGTTGGTAATAGGGTTAGGGTTGGGATTGGGGTTAGGGTTGAGATTAGAGTTAAGGGTGTGTTAGTGATAGGTTTGTGGTTAGGGTTATGGTTAGGGTTGGGATTAGGGCTGGAATTAGAATTGGTGAGTTTCCACTGTTAGGCACATCAGGGGCTTTCCAAACGCGACATGCATCTGATCTCAATATCAGCAAATTCTGAGTTGAAAAAGTCAAATAGTGCTCCTTCCCTTCCGAGCTCTGCCATGAGCTCAAAAAGAGGTTTACCTGAATATATGGGGTATCAGCGTACTCCGGACAAATTGTACAACAACTTTTGTGGTTCAATTTCTCCTGTTACCCTTGGTAAAATAAAACAAATTGGATGAGAAGTACATTTTTGGTGAAAAAAAGTTAAATGTTCATTTTTTTTAAACATTCCAAAAATTCATGTGAAGCACTTAAAGAGTCAATAAACTTCTTGAATGTTGTTTAGAGTACCTTGAGGAATGCAGTTTTTATAATGGTGTCACTTTTGGATATATTCTTTCATATAGAACCATCAAAGTCACTTCAAATGTGATGTGGTCTCTAAAAAAAATTATTTTGTAAAATTTGTTGAAAAAATTAGAAATCGCTTGTTAACTTTTAACTCTTATAACTTCCTAACAAAAAAACTTTTGGTTCCAAAATTGTGATAATGTAAAGTAGACATGTGGGAAATGCTATTTATTAACTATAATGTGCGATATGAATTGCTGATTTAGGTCGGAGTCACACTAGCGAGAAATACGGACGAGTACATTGCGAGAAAAAAATCACATTGCACTCGGACCAATGCTATTCTATGGGACAGCTCCCATCATCCGATTTTTTCTCGTCCATTTTATACTTGCGAGTGAAATCGCAGCATGCTGCGATTTGCACCGTATTAAGCCCGAGACTTGCCAATGCTAGTCTATGGGTGCGTGAAAACATTGGATTACACACAGACCAGACTTGTGACTTGCGAGAAATACGCACCGGTGTCCTTTAGAAAAGCCGGCAATTCATCCCCGGCTATACTGTAAAATCACACTGACAGGTTTAATAAAGAATAGAAAGAATAGATATATACACATATAATACATATATATATATATATATATATATACACATGTCATTGTGACATATATATATATATATATATATATATATATATATATCCAGTACAGACCAAAAGTTTGGACACACCTTCTCATTCAAAGATTTTTCTGTATTTTCATGGCTATGAAAATTGTAGAATCACACTGAAGGCATCAAAACTATGAATTAACACATGTGGAATTATACATTACACTTTACAAAAAAAGTGTGAAACAACTGAAAATGTGTCTTATATTCTAGGTTCTTCAAAGTAGCCACCTTTTGCTTTGATTACTGCTTTGCTTGCAGAAAAGGTGAATGGATGGATTCTACATGCCTGGTTCCCACCATGAAGCATGGAGGAGGTGGTGTGATGGTGTGGGGGTGCTTTTCTGGTGACACTGTTGGGGATTTATTCAAAATTTAAGGCATAGTGAACTTGAATGGCTACTACAGCATCTTGCAGCAGCATGCTATTTCATCCGGTTTGCGTTTAGTTGGACCATCATTTATTTTTCAACAGGACAATGACCCCAAACACACCTCCAGACTGTGTAAGGGCTATTTGACCAAGAAGGAGAGTGTTGGGGTGCTACGCCAGATGACCTGGCCTCCACAGTCACCAGACCTGAACCCAATCGAGATGGTTTGGGGTGAGCTGGACCGCTCACCGCTTCAATTTTGAATAAATCCCAACAGTGTCACCAGAAAAGCACCCCCACACCATCACACCACCTCCTCCATGCTTCACGGTAGGAACTAGGCATGTAGAGTCCAGCAGTTCACCTTTTCTGCGTGCAAAGCAGTAATCAAAGCAAAAGGTGGCTACTTTGAAGAACCTAGAATATAAGACATATTTTCAGTTGTTTCACACTTTTTTGTAAAGTGTAATGTATAATTCCACATGTGTTAATTCATAGTCTTGATGCCTTCAGTGTGATTCTACAATTTTCATAGTCATGAAAATGCAGAGAAATCTTTGAATGAGAAGGTGTGTCCAAACTTTTGGTCTGTACTGTATATATATATATATATATATATATAATATATATATATATATATATATTTATTTATTTATATTTATAGTTCATACACTTCTACATAGTATAATAGCCGCTAAGTCAATTGCCGACTTTTGTGAAATTACAGAACCCGACATGAAATGACACATGGTTTACATACAGTTAACCATGTTATTTCATGTAGTTTGATATATGGTTTTCACTAACAATTACATGAGTGTATGTGTGCAAAAATTCTTACATGTAGTTGTTAATTAAATGTGTAAATTCGATGAAAAAAAATGCGTGGGCTCACGCGGTATTTTCTCCACCAGACAGGGAAAGCCAGAGAGTGGGGGCAGATAATAATAGCCCAGAGATGGACCAATATTTTTGGGCCCCCACTGGCTACTAAAATCTGCCCCCAACCATCCCAGAAACGGCACAGGTCAATCAGATTCATAAGTCGCCGACTTTCGCCAAAGTCGTGTTTAGCCGAGCGAAACGCAACCATAGCGTGAAGTCGGCCATGCGTTTGGCAAAACAAGCGCCAAAGTCAGTATTCCCATAAAGCTTGTAGGCACCTTTTTTCAGCCAATGAGCAAGGACGTATACTGTGGGCAGTGAGATGACATGGGCAGCATCCACCACCATCTTAGAGAAGGGCATTGCAGTGATTTGCTTGCTTTGGGGGGGCGTCATAGTGTCTATAAAAGCCCTGAACGCCGACCGCCATTTTACTTCTGCCGAGCTTAACATTAGGGAGAGGTTGCTTGCTTCTTATCAGTAGGGAGAGGGTTAGAGCTGGAAACAGAAGTTCTTATGAGATTGTGCTGATAGCAATTGTGCTGTACAGTTAGTGTGCAGTCACAGGGGAGGATTTTCTTGTGTGCAGCAGCGCTGGTTGTTAGGCTGCCTGATAGCTACATTGCTGTGTGTACACTGCTGTGCAGACTGCTTTTTACACAGCACTAATACTTTTATTCTTTTTTTTCTGCACACTTACCGACCGTTGATTTCTTCCCACACCATATAGAGCTGTACGCTCCTCACACACTATCGTGTACTTGCTGGTATCAAGGACAAATACATGCATTGCTGACTATCTGTGTGTGACTCAGGAAATATATAAGGAGATTTCAATTTTCCCCTAAAATGTATACAGCTGTACGCTTCTGATACAGTAACGTTTTTCTTCCTTTTGTATTACTGTCAAATCCATACTGAGAGAGCGTCTGTGTGTGACTCCGGAAATTCATACGGAGATTTCAATTTTCCCCTAAACTGTATACAGCTGTACGCTTCTGATACAGTACCGTTTTTCAGCCTTTAGTATTATGGTCAAATCCATACTGAGAGAGCATCTGGGTGTGACTCCAGAAATATATTTACGGAGATTTCAATTTTCCCCTAAACAAACTGTATACAGCTGCATACTTCTGATACAGTAAGGTTTTTCTGCCTTTTGTATTATGGTCAAATCCATACTGAGTGAGCATCTGTGTGTGCCTCGAGAAATACATACAGAGATTTCAATTTTCCCCTAAACTGTATACAGCTGTACGCTTCTGATACAGTACCGTTTTTCTGCCTTTTGTATTACGGTCAAATCCATACTGAGATAGCATCTGTGTGTGACTCCAGAAATATATACGGAGATATCAATTTTCCCCTAAACAAACTGTATACAGCTGTATGCTTCTGATACAGTGCCGTTTTTCTGCCTTTTGTATTATGGTCAAATCCATACTGAGAGAGCGTCTGTGTGTGACTCTGGAAATATATACGGAGATATCAATTTTCCCCTAAACAAACTGTATACAGCTGTATGCTTCAGATACAGTGCAGTTTTTCTGCCTTTTGTATTACGGTCAAATCCATACTGAGAGAGCGTCTGTGTGTGACTCTAGAAATATATACGGAGATTTCAATTTTCCCCTAAAAAACTGTATACAGCTGTACGCTTCTGATACAGTACCGTTTTTCTGCCTTTTGTACTAGGTCAAATCCATGCTGAGAGAGCGTCTGTGTGTGACTCTGGAAATATATACGGAGATTTCTATTTTCCACTGGACCACCACTGTAAGCCCACCGATTAACACACCACCAGCAAGAAATGTTGAGGTGTCGTTGCAATGCCAAAGCAGTCAGGGATCTTAAGCCATCACCACCACCACCACAAAAACCATCACCAACCCCCTCTCAGTCCGCCTTGTCCACGGCTAGTTCCCCCATATGCAGCTCTCAAGTCCAGCTCACCCTACCAGACACTCTGAGTAGGACAAGAAAGTATTCATCATCTCATCCACGTACACTGGCTTTGAATGCCAACATTGCCAAACTGATCTCATTAGAGCTGATGACCTTCCGTTTGGATGAAAGTGCAGCGTTCCGAGAGCTCATGGCCTACGCTGTCCCATGCTATGACCTACCCAGTTAGCACGACTTTGCTAGAAAAGCCATTCCTGCCCTCCATCTGCATGTGAAAGACCGTATTGTCCATGCACTCAAACAATCGGTGAGTGGAAAGGTGCACCTCACAACAGATGCATGGGCCAGTAGGCATGGCCAGGGCCGTTACGTGTCCATCACTGTGCACTGGGTTAATGTGGTGGATGCAGGGTCCACATGGGACAGCAGTGGTGGGACAGTGCTGCCTAGCACACAGTATAGGCAACAGTTGTCTGTAGGCGTTCGACCCTCCTCCTCCTCCAGAAGTGAAAGCTCATCGACAGAGCACAGTCGCACGAGCACTCCATCCGCCAGTGTTGCACACGAGGTGTCCCACTATCGAGCAGCTAGTGGTAAGCGTTAGCAGGCTTCTTTAAAGATGATGTCTTGGGCGACAACAGACACACAGCGGACGTACTGGCCGACTACTTGCAGCGAGAAACTGAGTCATGGCTGGGCAGTCTACATCTTGAGCCAGGCAAGGTAGTCAGTGATAACGGATGTAATTTTGTGGCCTCCATAGCCCTGGCAAAACTCAGACACATACCTTGCCTGGCTCACACCTTGAACCTGGTGGTGCAGTGCTTCATAAATTATTATCCGGAGTTACCAGCCCAGCTCCATAAGGTGCGAAGACTGTGCTCGCACATCCGTCACTCGCCTGTAGACTCCAGTCGTGTGCAGAGGCTGCAACGATCGCTCCACCTCCCCAAGCACTGCCTAATTATAGATGTTGCAACAAGGTGGAACTCCACTATGCTCATGGTTGAGAGGCTGTGCGAACAGAGGCAGGCTGTAATGCATTTGTGGGAGGATATAAGGGCAGGCAGTTTGAGGGCAGACATCGAGTTTTCGGGTGTGCAGTGGTCAAAGCTGAAAGACCTCTGTAAAGTCCTTCAGTGTTTTGAGGAATGCACACGACTGGTAAGCGCAGACGACGCCATCATAAGCATGAGCATCCCACTTATGCGTTTGCTCATGCAAACTTTGACACACATTAAGGATCAGGCGTCTGCCGCAGAAGAGGAAGAGGAGGAGGAGAGAATCCTTGATGACAGTCAGCCATTGTCTGCTCAGGGAACTGTCCTGGACGAGGTGGATGAAGAAGAGGAAGAGTAGGAGGATGAGGGGGATGATTATTTGGGGGAGTAGGATGCTTCTCAGGGAGCAAGAGAAAATGTTGGCTTGCGAAGGTCAGGTACAGGATTTGTGCGTGACTGTAGGGATGTGGATTTGGCAGAAAGTGCTCCTCCACCCACCATTGGCAGTGCATCATTGACATCTGGAACATTGGCCCACATATGTGATTATGTCTTGCGGATCCTAAAAAAGGACCCCCGCATTGCCAAAATTATGAAGGATGATGACTACTGGTTGGCCAGCATCCTCGATCCATGCTATAAAGGCAAATTACAGAACATCATTCCACAGGAGAACCTAGAGCTAATATTGGCAAACAAACAAGCAACTCTGGTAAACAGTTTGTTAGAGTCATTCCCAGCACACAGCAGCGGTGCAGGTTCTACCACGAGCCGTACTGGGCCAAATGGAAGAGGTGTTCGTGGTGCACACAGCTGAAGTGGTGTTGGAGACAGGGGTTTCATGAACATATTGTGGTCTGATTTCTCGAGTAACTCTTAGACGACTGGCAATACTGAATCGATTACAACAGACAGGAGACAGCAGTTGTCAAATATGGTTCAAATTACCTCTCCTCCCCTATCGATATTCTCCCTCCCAGTTCAGTCCCCTTTGACTACTGGGCCTGTAAACTGTACACCTGGCCTGAATTGGCACAAAATGCCTTACTGGAGCTCGCTTGACCTGCTGGTAGTGTGCTATCAGAAAGAGTCTTCAGTGCTGCTGGATCAATCCTGACAGAAAGGAGGACCCGGCTGTCGACCCAAAAAGTTGGTGATCTCACCTTAATTAAAATGAACCTTGTCTGGGTTTCAAAGGATTTTGTACCACCTTCCCCAGATGACACATAGGTTGCCAGCAAAATGGCTTGCTTTGTCCTCCTCTTCCTCCGACTTCTCCAATTTGTCCATTTGCAGCTGCTGAACATCCAGCATACACCTCAACATATGCAAGTTTTTCCACATCTCTTACCGGCTGTACCCCCCCAGGGCCGGCATCAGCACCTGGGCAAGTGCCGGGTCCCTGAGCAGGTGGGGGGCCCACTCTCTGTCAGAGACACCGGCTTACTATGAGGGGCCCTGTGCCAGTGCCGGCGCCCACAAGTGGGCCCCCCTGCTTGCTCAGGGCCCCAGTACTTGCAATACTTACCTCTTCCTGCTCCACCGCTGTGACGTCTTCCACGTTTCCTGATGGTGACATTCAGGTCAGAGAGCACAATGACGTCACGTCTGTGCGCCCTCTGCCTGAACAGTCACAGTGCAGAGAGCTGGAAGATGGCGATGCTGTGTAGTCCAGAGTAGAGCAGTGCCCAGCGAGGAGAGATATTTCATTTTTTTAATGTTTAGAGCAATATATGGGGAGCATTATACACTGGAGAATTATATATGGGGCCCATCATACACTTGAGCATCATAGATAGGGCCCATTATAAACTGCAGCATTACATATGGGGCACGTCATACACTGGAGCATTATAAATGGGGCGCATCATACACTAAAGCATCATATGCGGGGCCCATTATACATTGGAGCATTATATACGGTGCCCATTATACACTGGATCATCTTATGGGGCCCATTATATATGGAGCGTTATATAGGCCTATCATACACTGGAGCATCATCCATGGGGCACATCATATATTGGAGCATCACATGGAGCCCATAATATATGGAGCACTATATATAGGGACCATTATATTTGGAGCATTATATGGGGCTCATCATACACTGGAGCATCATATATGGGGCCCATCATATACTAGAGCATCATATGGGGTTCATTATTTATGGGGCATAATATAGCCCATTCTGTATGGAGCAATTTATGGGGCTCATTATTCTGTATAGAGCAATATATGGGGCTCATTATTCTGTATGACGCACTATGTGATGCCCATAATACTGTATGGACGACTATACTGTGCTTTTTTTGAGCTATTGTAAAATTTACAATAGATATCACTCATGTAATGTAAGAAGTGAAGTATTTGGCATTGTTCTATACCTATATTTCTCTGCCGTATCGAAGCATCATGAATTGTGGTATGTGTCAAAGGGGCCCACTGAGACTCGTTCGCCCGGGGCCCACGAAAACCTGGAGCCAGCACTGCCCCCTCCACAACTTTAGCCAAATAACACCCAGTTTTCAATGCATTACTATTATTATAAAGTAAATTAAGGTTGACAAGCTTAATTAATAAGAATTAATGTTGTTGGCATTGAAATGGGCACAGTAGGTGTGCTTACTGTCCTCTACTCACTTCCGACTTTTCTTCCCCATTGACTTGCATTGGGTCGGGTTTTCGACTCTGACTCGACTGCTGACTTCGTTCGACTCGACTTTTGGGAAAGTCGGGTGGCACGAAACCCGACTCGACCCTCCCAGAGGCAAATTCGCTCATCTATTCTCGCAATTATGACCCTGGCCAAACTGTGATGAAACTCTGATTAAAGAGAACCTGTCAGGTCCCCCATGCCCTCCAATCCAGTAACATTTTACTATGTGTGTGTAAACTACCCCACAAACAGCCCTGTATAACATAATTCAGTAAAATCAATACCTTAAAAAAGCATTTATATCCTCCATTTTTCCTATGCTAAGGAGGGCTCTGACTATTCGATGGGACTTTGGTTCCCCAGATCAGTCAGCCCTCTTTCCATGTTATCATACCCCATGTGGGCGTGATAACATAAGTTGCACGAGCTGGTCACAATGCCAGCTCATGTAAATCTGCGCATGTACGCCGCTCATTCTGACAGCATCCATGCATCTTTAAAGCTGGATGTCTGCTTCCCTGCTTCAGAGGCGAGCACTGCACAAGACCGGAAGTCATCTCTAGAGCATCTCTTTAAGATCATCGATTAAACTCGGTCCATTTTTCTCTTATGTGGACTAAAATGATGTCTGAATGAGACCTTAATAAAGTGCCACACCAATTAATTTTATTAAAAAAAAATCTCCAGCAGGAACTTCAGCAAGTAGTTTATAAAAATAATGTATATTAAATTTCAGGAAGCATATACCATATTTTGTGTTTTATAGATGCAACACAAATTTTGAGGAGAAAAATAGGAAGAAATAATAAAATGATGGTGCTTCTTACAATCCATGCATCTTATTGCTTTCCATGGGTGGTGGCGGCTGTGAAGCGAGGTTCCTGGGTCGCTACCAGTGGAGGCAGGAGTGCGGTGATGCTGTGGATCCCAGACTGGGAGAAATGGGTGTTTGGATGTACAATGCTGCAGGTGTTCGGTGATGCTAGATGCTGGTGCTCCGCCAACATTTTATGAAAGCCAGAAACCCCAGTGCTTTCATGGTTTACTTTGAGGTGGACTCTGGGAAAATGGCTGCTGGATGCGGCACATGCGCAGATGGAGATCTTGATGCTGAGATCTTATCTCCCGAACTCTTGGAGCTGAAATCTCCATCTGTGCATGCGCTGCCTCCGGCAGCCACTTTCCCAGAGTCTACCACAATGTAATCCATGGAAGTGTGGGGGTCCTGGGCTTTCACAAAATGTCAGCAGAGCCCCAGCACCATTGAACACCCACAGTGTTGCACCTCCAAACACCCCTTCACCCCAGCTTACGGCCTGAAGCAACGCGCCACTCTTGCCTCCTCCAGCAGCGACCCTGCTACCTTGCTCCACCGCACCTGGTAAGGTATACTCAAATTATAAGACACACCCCCATTCCCCCACCCAAATTTGGGGGAAAAAAGTGCATCTTATAATTTGAAAAATACAGTAATATTAGTGTCTAAACAATTTCATGAAAAAATGGTATCAAGTCATCAGTATTTTGGATCAGTCATGTTATGATATGGTATGTGTGTCTGTTTTTACCATCAGTGTGTCATCAGTAGTGTTGAGCGATGCTTTCCGATATCGGGAAATATCGGATTGGATTGGATTGGACCGAAACCCAAAAAGTATCGGATATCGCCGATTCCGATACCGGAAACCAATGCAAGTCAATGGGACAGAAATATCGGAATTAAAATATTTTATTTTTATTACAGGAGAACAAGGGCTTCGCACGGATTACCTGTAAAATAAAAGATGGTCAAAAACTGTGATTGTTTCATTAAAATGATTTTTAATTAAAGTGTGGGTGTTTTATTTTTATTTCATACAATAGGATTAATAATTGAGAGTTGTCTATTTGACAACTCTCAATTATTAACCTGGCTTAAAGCCACCTTCCAATAGCAAGGTGCCTTTAACCCTTTAGCCACCGCTAGAGGGCAATGGGAATAGACCGGCTCAGTGCCAGAAAGGGCACATCTAATTAAAGATTTGCCTTTTCTGGGGTGGCTGGGGGCAGATGTTAGTAGCCAGGGGGGGCCCAAAATAAATGCACCCTCCCTAGGCTATTTGTTGTGAATACTCCTGAGGCGACATCTGAGCTGGGGCTCCCTCCGGTGGTTGCTGAGGTTAATGAACCAATTGCTGAATGGCCTTCAGCTGGCTCTGAATGGTCTGATATAAGTGACCTGAACTCCCTTCAGCCTTGCCGATAATCAATTGTTCTTCCACGTCTTGCTTGGAGCTCAGCTTGCATTCCTGCTCTCATTCAGATAAGTGATTTGCTTTTTTGTTTCCTCTGGTTGGATTTTCCTTGCTGGTTTGCTGCTTGCAGTAGACTTCTGCCTGGTCCCCTTTTGGGGCCTGGCGCTGCAATTGTGCTCAGTTTGTGTTTGTACTTTTGCTCTGTTCCTATGTCACTTTTTATTTGCTTAATTGCTGTGTGTTACACCAGAGATCAGATTTAGGTGGTAGAGATCGTGTGATCTCAGGTTTTTTGTTAATCAGAAGTGTTGGTATTTTTGTCAGGGTTTTTTTGGATTGCTGTCAGAATTCTTTCCTATACTTTTCTATCTAGACAGATTGGGCCCCAGCATTTGCTCATTCTATTTTCTGTCTGTGCTTGTGTTTTCTTCTGGTTTAACCGCCATTACATGTTTGGGGGCTTCCTATTTCTTTGGAGATTCTGCTACGGGGCAGATAGCATTCATCTTTCTGCCTTTGGGTGTAGCTATCTCTCCGGCTGTGACGAGGCGTATAGGATCACCGTAGATACGCTCCACGCAATCCAATAGTTTCCAGCCTCTCTGGTGTATTGCTTCTTTTGCTATTTTTGCAATCTCTCCTCAGCTACTGAAACATAACAGCTATTATTATCTGCCCCCACTCGCTGGCTTTGTCTGTCTGGTTGAGAAAAAAGCACTGGAGCCCATGCATTTTTTTCAACGAATTTACACCTTTAATTAACCCCTAGCTGTATGAAATTTTGCACACATACACTCATGTCATTGTTAGTGAAAACCATATATCAAACTACATGAAATGACATGGTTAACTGTATGTAAACCATGTGTCATTTCATGTCGGGTCTGTAATTTCACAAAAGCCGGCAATTGAATTAGCGGCTATTATACTATATAGAAGTGAATGAACTATAAATATATATATATATGTCTCACAATTACATGTATATATATATATATATATATATATATATACATATATATGTATTCTATGTGTATATATCTAGTGTTTTGTGAGCTGTCAGTGTGATTTTACAATATTGACTATGTATAGCATTATGTATGGGAACTTCCGATTCCTGTATTCGATATGCAAAAAGTATCGGAACTCAGTATCGGAATTCCGATACCGCGAATATCGGCCGATACCCGATATTTGCAGTATTGGAATGCTCAACACTAGTCATCACTCATCAGTGTTTTTCACGAATGGATTAAAAAATTATAAAACTTCTCTTATCATTTGTAATTTTAAATAAGTGCAGCACAACAATGATACATAGACCCATAGACGAATAGACATGCATTGGCACTTTTTATTTATGCGGCCAGAGATATATGGACATTTCAGTGAGTTTTGCCCAGACACATGGTCTGTCAAAAATCATGAACATGTGAACAGCACCATATATTATAAATGGTGCAAGTTCTATACACAAAAAAAATGGATAGACTTTGTACGTGCAACATATACATATGAATAAGGAATTACTCAGTATGACCAATATACAGCATATCAATAGTAGCTGGGTAGACAAAGATTTTTTCAAGATAACATTGTGTACTATGAAGATATTGTACTGCTGTTTATATGTGTTTTAAATAGTGAAATCACTTGTCACTGCAAGACTTAATTACTCATAAATTGATATTCTAAAACTGTTAAAATCTCAACAGTATTTCCATGTAGGTCTGATTACTTAGCTGCTTTGGTGTTAAAATACATTATTGATTTGGAATTTTTGCATGTTCTGGTAATGGTTCACAGATGTTAGGAGTGGGAAGTTAATGAACTGCAGATTAAGCTCTGGAACTGAATATCATGTTATGAAATTGCATTCCATAAAGTTTATAACACCTATTTAAGTACCATGTCACAAATCACATACTCAATAGATAATCAATCATCCTTTCAAACTAAAACAATTTGAATAATTTACACAGTATTAACTAATAGCAATCTATTATAATCATGAGAAGAAACATGTAATTTACATCTTCTCGGTAGGGGGTTATGTCACTTAATGTATGTTTTCAGAATGTTTAATACCCTGCAAATGGTATATAAATATAGTATTATATATTTGTATAAAGAGTAATATCAGGATAATTAGCAAATTTGAAAATAAAGTACTGTAAATATGATCTTCTGGTATGCCATCATGAATGTGATTTTGTTTTTGTCAAAATGAGGGAAGAGGGAAAAGGAAAGTCAGCTCACGGGTATGCTGTGCACCTTGTACGTGGAAATTTTCTGCACGGAGCCGCCCCAATCTACGATGTAGTCAGAATAGCAAGGAAAAAAAACAGGCTTGTCTTCAGTAACGAATAACTCCACTAAAATCATATAACCAAAGTAGGTAACAATACCAGATAGTCCACACATATAAAACCAATGCATTTCAGCATCTAGCCTTAATCATGGTGTGAATGAAAGGAAAAAACAAGGCTCTACTATATTCCAGTCATGAATGCAACAGGTGGGGGAAATCTAGTTGAGGGAATTCCCTGTATTATGTCTGTGGACTTTACATTAGTGCAGGTTTTGGAGCCCTTCAAGAAACAAGATAGAGACTGAGAGCCAGGATGAAATCTCATCGCCACATGATTACACAGAAAAAAAAATCTATCTGTGGCTAAACATGTCTGTGGTCCAGGACACAGCATAAACAATGTGAAAGTTGTCATATTAAAAGACACCCTCCAAACAGGACTAAATCTGTCACAGGTAACCTTGAATTACTACAAAATCAGAAAGATGTGTATCTTCGTACCGTGTTAGCCAGTAGATAGAAAAATATTTAGACTTGAGAGTCCTCAGTGGTTGATACCTTTTAATGGCTAACTGAAAAGATGGTAACAAATTTCAAGCTTTCGAGACTACTCAGGTCTCTTCATCAGGCTAGACTAATACAAAATCTGAAGAATCACATATTTATATACACAACAGGACACAGGAATAATGCAATAGATAAGACAAGTGACGTGAAGCAGAACTGTCATTATGGCAGAGGGATGAACATAAATATTGGAACAGTTCATAGATAAGGAGAGAAAGTTTTATTGCCCTCTGATTGGGGTCTGGTATTGTGTTTTGATGCCCTAGAAGGTCAGGGAAGCAGATTCCTTAATTGATATAGAAAGACATAAATCCATGTGACACGTTCATTCCAGCACTAAGAGTGTCAAAGGTCATCATAAGTTTATATTCCCAAATCTTTCTATCTTTCTCAGATTTGAAGTTAGATATTAATACAAGTAATTCCATATCCATCATACTATGACCGGGCATACAAAAGTGTTTTGCCACAGGTAAATCCATTCTTTTTTCTCTTATTGTGTGGCGATGAGAATTCATTCTTGTTCTCAGTTTTTGCCCGGTCTCCCCCACATACAGACCCCCAATTGGAGATTTAGTACATATAATGAGGTACATCGCATTAGATGTGATGCAGCTGAAAGTACCTGGTATCTTGTAGTCCTGATGTGAGTTGGGGATCTTTATCTTGTCCATGGTCATTATAGATGGACAGGTTTTACATTTCTTCTCGTTGCAAGGAAAGGTTCCTGCAGCTGTTGGGGAGGACAGGGAGCTTCTGACAATGATGCTTCTTAGATTTGGGGGCTGCCTAAAACATAGTAGTGGGGGGTCTGGAAATATGGATTGTAATCGGGCATCTTTTTGTAGTAAAGGTTGTAATTTCCGTGCAGCTCACCTTAGCATCTCCAGATTTGGATTGTAGGTGACCACTAGAGGCACCCGGTTATTTTCTTCTTTAGCTTTGTAATGTAGCAGGTGATTCCTTGATATTCTGGTGGCTCTTGTAATTTGGTTTTCAATTGTTCTTGGATGGTAGCCCTGGTTCAAAAAAGTCTTTCTGAGGCGACCAAGGTGTTCATCTCTATCCATGGGGTTGGAACTAGAGTTGAGCGATACTTTCCGATATCCTAAAGTATCGGAATCGGAATGGTATCGCCGATATCACTAAAAAATCGGCGATACCCGATACCGATACCGGAAGTCCCATGTGAGTCTATGGGAACAAAATATCGCAACTAAAAAAACCCCATTCTTTCCTTGTAAACACTAAATATACACACATAGAATACATATATATATATATATATATATATATACATGTCATTGTGACATATATATATACATATATGTATAGTTTATACACTTCTACATAGTAAAATATCCTTTGATTCAATTGCCGGGTAAAGCCGGCTTCAGTGAAAAGACAGAAGCACCCGACATGAAATGACACTTGGTGTACATAGGGTTAACCATGTCTTTTCATGTCGTTTGCTATCTGATTTGCACAAACAATTAAATCAGACTATGTGTGCAAAATTTCACACCTGTAGGGGTTAATTAAAGGTGTAAATTCGTTGTAAAAAAAACGGACTTTTTTGCTACGAATTTACACCTTTAATTAACCCCTACAGGTGTGAAATTTTGCACACATAGTCTGATTTAATTGTTTGTGCAAATTAGATAGCAAAGGACATGAAAAGACATGGTTAACCCTATGTACACCAAGTGTCATTTCATGTCGGGTTCTGCATTTTCACAAAAGCCGGCAATTGAATTAGCGGCTATTATACTATGTAGAAGTGTATGAACTACAAATATAAATATATATATATATATGTGTCACAAATTCAATGACATGTATATATATATATATGAGGTGTAAAATTGCTGAAAAAAAATGCGTGGGCTCCCGCCCTATTTTCGCAACCAGACAGACAAAGCCAGTGAGTGGGGGCAGATAATAATAGCCCAGAGAGGGACCATTATTTTTGGCCCCCTCCGGCTACTTAACATCTGCCCCCAGACACCCCAGAAAGGGCAAATCTCTAATTAGATTTGCCCTTTCTGGCACTTTGCCCGTCTATTCCCATTGCCCTGTAGCGGTGGCGAATGGGTTAATAAGGGGTTAAAATGACCTTGCAATTGAAAGGTCACTTTAAGCCAGGTTAATAATTGAGAGCTGTCAATTAGACAACTATCAATTATTAATCCTATTGTATGAAAGAAAAATCAAACACACACACTTTAATAAAAAAGAAGTTTAATGAAATAATCACACAGTTTTTGACCATATTTTATTTACTGCTAAAACCATTTCCCGTAATAAAAATAAAATAAAAAAGCAAAATTATTCTTACCTATCCCATGCACAGTCAGGTCCCACGGTGAAATCCTTCAGAAAGGGTTAATGTTTTCTGCAGGGACCGCAGCTAATGCTGCAGCCTCACAGTAAACCCCAAATGAATGAGTTCCTCTCCTGCCTGACAGGAGAGTAAAGGCTTGGTGTCACATAACGATACACCAGCGATCCCGACAACGATATGCACTTGTCAGGATCGCTGGTGTATCGCTACATGATCGCTGCTGAGCTGCCAAACAGGCAGCTCAGGCAGCGATCTGGGACAGCGACACTGCGGGTAACATCGCTTAAGGGCCCGTCTCACATAGCGATATCGCTACCGAGATCGCTGCTGAGTCACTAGTTTTGTGACGCAGCAGCGAGCTCACCAGCGATATCGCTGTGTGTGACATTCAGCGACGATCAGCCCCCCTGCCGGGTATCGCTGATCGTCGCAGAAATGTCAGGACCTTTTTTTGATCGCTGGTTTCCCTCTGACAGGCACGCATCGCTGCGTGTGACAGGCGGGAGACCAGCGATCCGCTGGTAACCAAGGTACACAGCGGGTTTCCAGGCACCGCGCAGCGCTTGGAAACCCGCTGTGTACCTTGGATACCAGCTCCCTGCATCAGGGCGCTGGTATCCAAGGTACACAGCGGGTTTCTAGGCACAGCCCCGCGCCTGGAAACCCGCTGTGTACCTTGGTTACCAGCGGATCGCTGGTCTCCCGCCTGTCACACGCAGCGATGTGTGCCTGTCAGCGGGAGACCAGCGATCAAAAAAATGTCCAGACATTTCTGCGACGATCAGCGATACCCGGCAGGGGGGCTGATCGTCGCTGAATGTCACACACAGCGATATCACTGGTGAGCTCGCTGCTGCGTCACAAAACTAGTGACTCAGCAGCGATCTCGGTAGCGATATCGCTATGTGAGACGGGCCCTTAAGTGGAAAGCTTAATTGATTGCTTTCCACTTTCACTTCAGGTCAGCCAGGGACACAATCAGTGACGTCAGAGGGAACTGATTAACAAAAATAGGGGTTCCCTTCAAAAAAAAATGGCGTGGGGTCCCCCCTATTTTTGTTAACCAGCCAGATGAAGCAGACCGCTGAGGCCTGGATTTTCAGGCTGTTAAGGAGCCAAGATCCATGGACCTTGCCAGCCTGATAATACTAGGCCACAGCAGTCTGCATATCTTGGCTGATTAACAAAAATAGGGGATCCCCTCGAAAAAAATTGGCGTGGGGTCCCCCCTATTTTTGTTAACCAGCCAGATGAAGCAGACCGCTGAGGCCTGGATTTTCAGGCTGTTAAGGAGCCAAGATCCATGGACCTTGCCAGCCTGATAATACCAGGCCACAGCAGTCTGCATATCTTGGCTGATTAACAAAAATAGGGGATCCCCTCGAAAAAAATTGGCGTGGGGTCCCCCCTATTTTTGTTAACCAGCCAGATGAAGCAGACCGCTGAGGCCTGGTTTTTCAGGCTGGTAAGGATCCAATATCCATGGACCTTGCAAGCCTGATAATACCAGGCCACAGCAGTCTGCTTAGCTTGGCTGGTTAACAAAAATAGGGGATCCCCTCGAAAAAAAAACGGCGTGGGGATCCCCCCTATTTTTGTTAACCAGCCAAGTAAAATGCAGACTGCTGCGGCCTGGTATTAAAAGACTGTCAAGGCCCATGGATTTTGGCCCTCAACAGCCTGATAATACCAGGCTACAGCAGCCCCACATTTGGCGCATCAAAAGATGTGCCAATTGTGGCACTTTACCCGGCTCTTCCCACTTGCCCTGTAGCGGTGGCAAGCGGGGTAATAAGGGGTTATTGTCACCGTTGATTGCACGGTGACAATAAGCCCGGTTAATAATGGAGAGGTGTCAATAAGACACCGATCCATTATTAATCCCAAAGTTATTAAATGTATAAAAAAAGACAAAGCAAGAAAAAAGTATTTTAATGAAATAAAAGAGACAACACAGTTTTCATTTCTTTTATTACACTCTCATTCCTGCGACGCCATCGATCTCCTGTAAAAAAAGAAAAAAAACAAACCAACAGTATACCACCTGTCCGACGCAGTCCAGAACGACAGTCCCACGACGATCCAGCTGTGCTACATCGCAATGACAGGCAGAGCCTGTCATCGCGACGCAGCACAGCTGATTACCTGCTTCCCCGGCGGTGACGTCATCGGACTGACTGCTTTACGGCCGGGATTACCCAGCAGTCACTGCAGTTATCGCGAGAAACTGCATGTGACCGCCGGGGAAAGAAGATGGCGGCCATGAAGCAGTCCGGGATGTGACCGCCGGAGATCTTCTGCCAGGTAAGTGCCGCTGACTCCTGACAGACCCGACCGACGGACACTGACAGTGACAGTGACAATCCCGAGTCCGGTATCCGATAAGACGAAAATATCGGAACTCGGAATCGGAATTCCGATACATCTAATATCGGCCGATACCCGATATTTGCAGTATCGGAATGCTCAACACTAGTTGGAACATATACGGCTGTATCTGATGGCTTGGCTGTAGACAATAGAGTTTTTTATGTGTTTTGGATGGAAACTGTCCCATTTAAGGTATGTTGGACGGTCGATTGGCTTCTGATACATGGATGTCTCTATTTCATTGTTCTTTAGCTTAATGGTGAATTTAACAACAAGATCTATCTTCAGGAGACTGGCACAGCTATGGGAAGTAAAATGGCTCCCCAGTATGCAAATCTTTTCATGGCCAAGCTTGAAAGCGACTTTCTGTCCTCATGTCCCATCAGGCCTCGGGCCTACAACCGCTACATTGATGACATTTTAATCATCTGGACGGTGTCTGAACAACAGCTAAAGACGTTCCATGAACAGTTCAACCAATTTCATCCCACCATCAACTTAACACTTAACTACTCCAGCACTGAAATTAACTTTTTAGACACCACCATTAAGCTAAAGAACAATGAAATAGAGACATACCTGTATCAGAAGCCAATCGACCGTCTAACATACCTTAAATGGAACAGTTTCCATCCAAACACATAAAAAACTCTATTGTCTACAGCCAAGCCATCAGATACAACCGTATATGTTCCAACCCCATGGATAGAGATGAACACCTTGGTCGCCTCAGAAAGACTTTTTTGAACCAGGGCTACCATCCAAGAACAATTGAAAACCAAATTACAAGAGCCAACAGAATATCAAGGAATCACCTGCTACATTACAAAGCTAAAGAAGAAAATAACCGGGTGCCTCTAGTGGTCACCTACAATCCAAATCTGGAGATGCTAAGGGGAGCTGCACGGAAATTACAACCTTTACTAGAAAAAGATGCCCGATTACAATCCATATTTCCAGACCCCCCACTACTATGTTTTAGGCAGCCCCCAAATCTAAGAAGCATCATTGTCAGAAGCTCTCTGTCCTCCCCAACAGCTGCAGGAACCTTTCCTTGCAACCAGAAGAAATGTAAAACCTGTCCATCTATAATGACCACGGACAAGATAAAGATCCCCAACTCACATCAAGACTACAAGATACCAGGTACTTTCTGCTGCATCACATCTAATGTGGTGTACCTCATTATATGTACTAAATGTCCAACTGGGGGTCTGTATGTGGGGGAGACCGGGCAAAAACTAAGAACAAGGATTAATTCTCATCGCCACACAATAAGAGAAAAAAGAATGGATTTACCTTTGGCAAAACACTTTTGTATGCCCGGTCATAGTATGATGGATATGGAATTACTTGTATTAAAATCTAACTTCAAATCTGAGAAAGATAGAAAGATTTGGGAATATAAACTTATGATGACCTTTGACACTCTTAGTGCTGGAATGAACGTGTCACATGGATTTATGTCTTTCTATATCAATTAAGGAATCTGCTTCCCTGACCTTCTAGGGGCATCAAAACACAATACCAGACCCCAATCAGAGGGCAATAAAACTTTCTCTCCTTATCTATGAACTGTTCCAATATTTATGTTCATCCCTCTGCCATAATGACAGTTCTGCTTCACATCACTTGTCTTACCTATTGCATTATTCCTGTGTCCTGTTGTGTATATAAATATGTGATTCTTCAGATTTTGTATTAGTCTAGCCTGATGAAGAGACCTGAGTAGTCTCGAAAGCTTGCAATTTGTTACCATCTTTTCAGTTAGCCATTAAAAGGTATCAACCACTGAGCACTCTCAAGTCTAAATATTTTTCTATCTACTGGCTAACACGGTACGAAGATACACATCTTTCCTATATCAAAATGGAGGATACCAGAATGTACCGCATCTTTATGGAACTAAAACCACTTCTGAAGAAACGCGCACAAATGGACAGCGACATTTTTTTCTTATCTAAATGCAAAAAGGAGAATCTAATTCCCAAAGGACTCTGGATTACAAACCCAATTCTTCACACCTACAATACCCATTATGCACAAAACCTTTGTCACAGGACTTCTGAAAGACTAAGGAACCATCTTTTGCATGTCTGCTACAGCATAAGGAGTAAAGTCCAAGGGCAATTTGAAACTCTGAGGAAAACACTTACAGAAAGCACAGAGCAAAAATTACAACAATACTATAACAAACTACGGACCTTTCTGATTCATAACAAGGAAAAGAAACTACACAGACTGCGCCTCAATTGCGGACTCTATACAAACAGATACAAAACAAAACCAAAACCTGACAACTCTGACAACCAATCCATTCCAGACACAAAAGCATCTAACTGTGTCATCAATCTCTCGGATTACAAACCCAAGAAAGAGGAGCTTGCCGTGCTTTCTAGAGGACTCTCATTTTGTCCTACTAATGCCCTGGATAAAACCGAACTCTGCAGTGATATGGAACATTTTTTCAGGAGACTGCGCCTGAGGGAATACTTCAATGATACAGAAGATTCAGAAAACACTCGGACTGAAGGAAAAGGGATCCCAACAACCAAGAAGAGGTCAGACTGGACACCTCCACCTGGACGTAACCCTCATTTGGATAAATATATAGACTCATTCAGACATTTGATAAAATCCACCATCATAGCCACCAACAAGAGACAAGCATCCAACATCAGTGCCCAGGAGAGAAAGGCCATACAGTCTCTGAAAACCAACAAAGAAATCATCATTAAACCTGCTGACACGGGAGGTGCAATAGTCATGATGAACACATCAGACTATATGAAGGAAGCAAACAGACAACTTACGGACACACGCTACTACAGAAAACTGGAGTCGGACCCTACACAGGACTATTACAAGGAACTAAGTAAGTTGGTATCTTGTCTGTCTGACAAATCCATAAGAGCTGATGACCTGATACCAGAAAGTCCAAGAACAGGGACGTTTTACATGCTTCCCAAAATCAACAAAGCTGGGAATCCAGGGAGGCCGATTATTTCATGTGTGGACACCCTTACTGAGCAGGTATCTGGATGGGTAGAGGGTATTCTTAAACCCCTGGTAAAGGATACACCCAGCTACATTCAGGACACAACTGACCTACTGAAAAAACTAGCAGCAATAGGTCCCCTACCAGAAGGAACCTGTAAGGTTCTTTGTCTCTGTTGACATGTTCCTTGAAACTCAGTTTTCCGTCGGCCATTTTGCTTTCTGTCTTTCTGCAGCTCTTGCCCTCAGTTAATATGGAGTTTCCAGTTTTCATGTTCCCGCCCTGATTATTCCCTCTTGCTTCTTAAGCAGCCTCAGCTGAACAATCAGTGCTCCTGAATCAAGCCTCAGTCAGTCTGTGACCTGACTCCTGGAAGCCTTGGACTTGTACTCCAGCTATTCCCTACTGAGGAACCTTGGAACACTTTTGGACTCTGGAATCCTGCTGTTTGGTGAATCCATATTTGCAGAGGAATTACGGTACAGAGAAGAGATCCTGAACCTGCTTTGGAGATTTATTGTAGTGCTTGAAGTTACTCTGGCCTGCTGTGTCTCCTGTCGCTGTTCCTGCAAACTGTGTGAACTTTTCAGCATGCTTGTATGAAGTAATACAAGTCATTTCATTTCAACCTATGTCTCCTGTGTTTCCTCGCACCCAAGCACAAGACGCTATAGGAACTGTACACTATACATGACAAGATTCAGGAGCCAATGTTTAGTGTCTGCTGGGTCTGGGAAAGCCGTGTCTGCTGTGACTGTGGATATCAGATGTCCGTTTAATACCTTATGTGATGACAGTGGTTGTGACTTCTCACAACCATTCCAGGTGAGCGCATTCCCTTAAAATTTTACTCTGGAGTGTTACCACAGGTAAACACTATTGTTTTTTTTTTGTTTTTTTTTTCCTATCCTCTTCCAGCACTTCTGCCTTAAAAGATCTGGAAGATGGAGGCCCGCATAAAGGAACTTTGTGGAGTGACTGATACAATCCTTTCAGATGTACAGACTTTAAAAACCCGTTTTGCAAGCCTACAGGACCTCACTAATCATAATTTGCAAGTGTTTGGACAGACTACCCAGGAATTGCGAGCCACGATTGAGGCTCTAGAGGAACGAGCCCAGGCTCCTGCCATAACCCCGAGTTCTGGGATCCCCAAATTACCTCCTTTTCGTTTTGGCGGTGAACGTGAGAAATTCAGGGGATTTATTAATCAATGCAATTTATTTTTCTCTGCACATGCTTCACAATTTCCCACTGAACGATCCAAAGTGCTTACTATAATCATGTTGCTTACCAATAAGGCTTTGATGTGGGCAAACCCTCTGATTGAGACTGAGGATGATTGTTTGAATCACCTTAATGCTTTTATTTCAGCCATGGGGCAGGTGTTTGATAACCCCAATCGAGATGCAACAGCTGAAGCAGCCATGTTAACTTTGCGCCAAGGTAAGCGTTCAGTAGCCGAATATGCCCTGGATTTCAGGAGATGGGCTCTTGATGCCACTTGGGACACTTCCGCTAAAAAATCTATTTTTCGGAAAGGGTTGTCTACACTGATTAAGGATGAACTTGCTCGTGCCGACCCTCCCACTGCGTTAGGTGACTTTATTAACTATTGTATCCGTATTGATGCTCGTCTGACTGAACGCAGACAAGAGAGATGGTTCGAAAATAATCGCACTAACCTTTTACTACCTCCCTCCTCAGCTAAGGAACCTTTGAGTAGGATCACAAGGGAACCATAACCTGAACCCATGCAGGTGGACTCTTTACAAAGACGGGTTAGTGATGCACGCAAAGAACATCGTATAAAGGAAAATCTATGTTTCTACTGTGGTAAGTCAGGGCACTTCATTATAAACTGCCCCAGCCGTTCTCGTAAGACTACTGCAGCAGTCATTCACTGTGAGTGTTACGAGAGGAGCTCTGTCATGTCCGAGCCTCAGGCTCCAGAGAGATCTGCTGCAAGAGATCTTGATTTCTCAGACTTAAACTCTGTTAGTTCTGGGGACGATGACGGTATAAACGCTGCAATTTTTCAAGTTTCCTCAGCGGTGTCCCAGCTGAGTTGTAAAAGAAACAATTCTCATTGCTTCCTTTCCATCAAACTCTGGGTTGACTCAGTTTGGGTGTCTAGCTCTGCTATGATCGACTCAGGAGCAAGTGGAAATTTTATGGATATCTCCTTTGCTCTGAAACAGGGGATACGTTCAGTGAAGAAGGCTACTCCAGTACAGATGGAGACTGTGGATGGCTCTCTACTGACTTCTGGACCAGTGGATCAAGAAACAGAGCCTTTGAGGGTCCTTATGGGTAAAGATCATCAGGAGAAAATGTCTTTTTTGCTTATCTCTTCTCTCCACTTTCCCATTATTCTAGGGCTACCATGGCTGCAGGCGCAGAATCCTACGATTAACTGGGAGACCAAGGAATTACACTTTCCGGAGAAACAGATGAGTCAAGGAGTTTCAGCTTGCTCTGTTCCTAAAGGAACCATGTCAGTCCCTGAACTACCAGCTGTATACCAGGACTATGTGGATTTATGTGACAAGAAGAACGCTGATCAGCTTCCTCCTCACCGTCCATATGATTGTCCAATTGAATTATTGCCTGGAGCCGAGGTAACCTTTTGGTAAGATCTACCCCCTAGCGGGGCCCGAGCTAAAAGCTTTGAAGGATTATATAGACGAAAATTTAGCCAAGGGCTTCATACGCCCCTCTTCATCTCCTGCAGGTGCACCCATCTTCTTTGTGAAGAAGAAAGATGGATCTCTGAGACCCTGCATAGACTATAGGGAACTCAATAAGGTTACTATTAGAAACCGTTATCCATTGCCTTTAATCCCTGAGTTGTTGGAGAGAGTGCGGCATGCCAAAATTTTCTCTAAACTGGATCTCCGTGGGGCCTATAACTTGGTCCGTATTAGACCTGGGGATGAATGGAAGACTGCTTTCAGGTCACGCTATGGACACTTTGAATATCTAGTTATGCCTTTTGGTCTGAGTACCGCCCCAGCCACTTTCCAAGACTTTGTGAATGATATCTTCAGGGATCTCCTAGATACATTTGTGGTGATTTATCTGGATGATATTCTAATTTTTTCTAACTCCACAGAGGAACATCATGGACATGTGAGAATGGTCTTAGAACGCCTAAGACAAAACCATCTCTACATCAAACTTGAAAAATGTGAATTCCATAGGACCGAAATTCAATTTCTGGGGTATGTACTATCTACGCAAGGGATTAGTATGGATGGAAGCAAGACCCAAGCCATCAAGGATTGGCCAATTCCTAGAAATGTGAAGGAGGTGCAGCGTTTCATCGGGTTTGCCAACTTCTATAGACGTTTCATTAAGAATTTTTCTGAGGTAGTGTCACCCATCACCCAACTTACCCGGAAACAGTCTAGGTTCTCCTGGACCCCGCAAGCTCAGGAAGCATTTTCCTGTTTAAAGGATAAATTTACCACCGCACCTATCTTAGTACATCCCAACCCCGAGCTTGCCTTCATAATAGAGGTGGATGCTTCAGACTGTGCCGTTGGAGCTATACTCTCTCAGAGAACAGGTGAGAAGAATGTCTTGCATCCCTGTGCCTTATTTTCCCAGCAGTTGTCTTCGGCTGAGAGGAACTACGATGTGGGCAATAGAGAATTGTTGGCCATTATTGCCGCCTTCAAGGAATGGAGACACCTTCTTCATTGTGCTGCACAGCAAATAGTCGTCCTGACAGACCATCGTAACCTTGAATTTATCAGGTCGGCTAAGTGCCTGACTCCTCGCCAGGCTCGCTGGAATCTTTTCCTAAACCAATTTAATTTTGTCATTTCTTATAGACCAGGATCGCGCAATGGAAAGGCTGATGCACTCTCTAGGATTCATTCAGCAGAGACACGTCCACTTACTCCTCCTAAGACTATTCTTCCTGACTCTAGATTCCTGGGAGTGATTCATAATCAAGACCTACTTAAGGACATCAAGGAAGCATACCATGCGGATTCTTTGTTGGCTCAACCCCCAAGGGACGTAAGTCTTGTCTTTAAGAATGGTGTGTGGATTCAGGGACAACGTCTGTATCTACCTGAAACAGTCAGATTGAGAGTATTGCAACTCATCCACGATTCCAAGATAGCCGGGCATAGGGGAATTCTAAAGACACAAGAATTTCTTTCTCGTTTCTTTTGGTGGCCCACTTACAGGAAAGATGTCTTAAACTATGTCACTTCATGTGAAGTCTGTGCAAGATGCAAAACACCTCGCTCCTCACCAACTGGTCTGTTGCAACCTCTTCCCACCCCGTCCCGCCCGTGGGGATCCATTTCTATGGACTTCATTGTGGAGTTACCAACCTCTCAAGGGAAGAACACCATTCTAGTGGTGGTTGACCGTCTAACAAAGGCAGCTCATTTTATCCCTTGTGTCGGCTTACCCACTGCAAAACAGACATCAGACTTGATGATTAAGAATGTGTTTCGCTTACATGGAGTACCGGATGAGGTCATTTCGGATCGAGGGGTGCAATTCACTTCAAGGTTTTGGCAAAATTTCTGTGCAGCATTGGACATTAAAGTAAACCTTTCTTCTGCTTTTCATCCCCAGACTAATGGACAGACAGAACGAATCAATCAGACACTGGAGCAGTATCTCCGCTGCTTTATCTGCCACCTACAAGATGATTGGGTGGATCTACTTCCACTGGCTGAGTTCTCTTATAACAACTCTCAGAGCGCCTCCACTAAGCAGTCTCCTTTTTACTCCAATCTAGGTTATCATCCTAACATTCTTCCTCGATTTCCCATAGATACGCCCTTGCCGGCAGTAGCTGAAAGAATCACTTCTTTACAAAAGAATATGGATCTTCTAAAGGAAAATCTAGAATTGGCTCAGGAAAGGTACAAGAAAGCAGCAGATAAATTTCGTAAACCTGCACCAGCTTTCAAGGTAGGAGATTTGGTCTGGCTGTCAACCAGAAATCTTAAATTAAAGATTCCATCGTCTAAATTGGGACATAAGTACATTGGACCTTATAAGATCAATAAGATTATAAGTGCTGTTGCTTGTCGTCTTCAACTGCCCAGAACTATGAGAATCCACCCTGTCTTTCATGTATCCCTACTAAAGGCTGCAACACCCAATACGTTTCCTGGACGTTCTTCTCCTTGCCCTGACCCAGTGCTGGTCGATGGTCAGGAAGAATTTATGGTGGAAAGGATTCTAGATTCCAGGTTGTACAGAAATCAGTTGCAATATTTGATTAAATGGCAGGGCTACCCAGTGGAGGACAACTCATGGGAACCAGTCAATAATGTAAATGCTCCTCGCCTGCTCCGCCAGTTTCATCAGAGGTACCCTGACAAGCCTGGTCTGAGGTCATCCAGAGGTTGTCCCTAAGGGGGGAGTAATGTAAGGTTCTTTGTCTCTGTTGACATGTTCCTTGAAACTCAGTTTTCCGTCGGCCATTTTGCTTTCTGTCTTTCTGCAGCTCTTGCCCTCAGTTAATATGGAGTTTCCAGTTTTCATGTTCCCGCCCTGATTATTCCCTCTTGCTTCTTAAGCAGCCTCAGCTGAACAATCAGTGCTCCTGAATCAAGCCTCAGTCAGTCTGTGACCTGACTCCTGGAAGCCTTGGACTTGTACTCCAGCTATTCCCTACTGAGGAACCTTGGAACACTTTTGGACTCTGGAAACCTGCTGTTTGGTGAATCCATGTTTGCAGAGGAATTACGGTACAGAGAAGAGATCCTGAACCTGCTTTGGAGATTTATTGTAGTGCTTGAAGTTACTCTGGCCTGCTGTGTCTCCTGTCGCTGTTCCTGCAAACTGTGTGAACTTTTCAGCATGCTTGTATGAAGTAATACAAGTCATTTCATTTCAACCTATGTCTCCTGTGTTTCCTCGCACCCAAGCACAAGACGCTATAGGAACTGTACACTATACATGACAGAACCATCCTGACCACCATGGATGTGGAATCTTTGTACTCTAATATCCCACACCAGGATGGATTAAATGCCTGCAAAGTCTTCATGGGAAACACCGGGAATGATGCTGATTCTGTGGTGAAACTCACAAAATTCATCCTCACCCACAATTACTTTGAATTTAACAACAAGATCTATCTTCAGGAGACTGGCACAGCTATGGGAAGTAAAATGGCTCCCCAGTATGCAAATCTTTTCATGGCCAAGCTTGAAAGCGACTTTCTGTCCTCATGTCCCATTAGGCCTCGGGCCTACTACCGCTACATTGATGACATTTTAATCATTTGGACGTAGTCTGAACAACAGCTAAAGACGTTCCATGAACAGTTCAACCAATTTCATCCCACCATCAACTTAACACTTAACTACTCCAGCACTGAAATTAACTTTTTAGACACCACCATTAAGCTAAAGAACAATGAAATAGAGACATCCCTGTATCAGAAGCCAATCGACCGTCCAACATACCTTAAATGGGACAGTTTCCATCCAAAACACATAAAAAACTCTATTGTCTACAGCCAAGCCATCAGATACAACCGTATATGTTCCAACCCCATGGATAGAGATGAACACCTTGGTCGCCTCAGAAAGACTTTTTTGAACCAGGGCTACCATCCAAGAACAATTGAAAACCAAATTACAAGAGCCACCAGAATATCAAGGAATCACCTGCTACATTACAAAGCTAAAGAAGAAAATAACCGGGTGCCTCTAGTGGTCACCTACAATCCAAATCTGGAGATGCTAAGGGGAGCTGCACGGAAATTACAACCTTTACTACAAAAAGATGCCCGATTACAATCCATATTTCCAGACCCCCCACTACTATGTTTTAGGCAGCCCCCAAATCTAAGAAGCATCATTGTCAGAAGCTCTCTGTCCTCCCCAACAGCTGCAGGAACCTTTCCTTGCAACCAGAAGAAATGTAAAACCTGTCCATCTATAATGACCACGGACAAGATAAAGATCCCCAACTCACATCAAGACTACAAGATACCAGGTACTTTCTGCTGCATCACATCTAATGTGGTGTACCTCATTATATGTACTAAATGTCCAACTGGGGGTCTGTATGTGGGGGAGACCGGGCAAAAACTGAGAACAAGGATTAATTCTCATCGCCACACAATAAGAGAAAAAAGAATGGATTTACCTTTGGCAAAACACTTTTGTATGCCCGGTCATAGTATGATGGATATGGAATTACTTGTATTTAAATCTAACTTCAAATCTGAGAAAGATAGAAAGATTTGGGAATATAAACTTATGATGACCTTTGACACTCTTAGTGCTAGAATGAACGTGTCACATGGATTTATGTCTTTCTATATCAATTAAGGAATCTGCTTCCCTGACCTTCTAGGGGCATCAAAACACAATACCAGACCCCAATCAGAGGGCAATAAAACTTTCTCTCCTTATCTATGAACTGTTCCAATATTTATGTTCATCCCTCTGCCATAATGACAGTTCTGCTTCACGTCACTTGTCTTACCTATTGCATTATTCCTGTGTCCTGTTGTGTATATAAATATGTGATTCTTCAGATTTTGTATTAGTCTAGCCTGATGAAGAGACCTGAGTAGTCTCGAAAGCTTGCAATTTGTTACCATCTTTTCAGTTAGCCATTAAAAGGTATCAACCACTGAGCACTCTCAAGTCTAAATATTTTTCTATCTACTGGCTAACACGGTACGAAGATACACATCTTTCCTATATCAAAATGGAGGATACCAGAATGTACCGCATCTTTATGGAACTAAAACCACTTCTGAAGAAACGTGCACAAATGGACAGCGACATTTTTTTCTTATCTAAATGCAAAAAGGAGAATCTAATTCCCAAAGGACTCTGGATTACAAACCCAATTCTTCACACCTACAATACCCATTATGCACAAAACCTTTGTCACAGGACTTCTGAAAGACTAAGGAACCATCTTTTGCATGTCTGCTACAGCATAAGGAGTAAAGTCCAAGGGCAATTTGAAACTCTGAGGAAAACACTTACAGAAAGCACAGAGCAAAAATTACAACAATACTATAACAAACTACGGACCTTTCTGATTCATAACAAGGAAAATAAACTACACAGACTGCGCCTCAATTGCGGACTCTATACAAACAGATACAAAACAAAACCAAAACCTGACAACTCTGACAACCAATCCATTCCAGACACAAAAGCATCTAACTGTGTCATCAATCTCTCGGATTACAAACCCAAGAAAGAGGAGCTTGCCGTGCTTTCTAGAGGACTCTCATTTTGTCCTACTAATGCCCTGGATAAAACCGAACTCTGCAGTGATATGGAACATTTTTTCAGGAGACTGCGCCTGAGGGAATACTTCAATGATACAGAAGATTCAGAAAACACTCGGACTGAAGGAAAAGGGATCCCAACAACCAAGAAGAGGTCAGACTGGACACCTCCACCTGGACGTAACCCTCATTTGGATAAATATATAGACTCATTCAGACATTTGATAAAATCCACCATCATAGCCACCAACAAGAGACAAGCATCCAACATCAGTGCCCAGGAGAGAAAGGCCATACAGTCTCTGAAAACCAACAAAGAAATCATCATTAAACCTGCTGACAAGGGAGGTGCAATAGTCATGATGAACACATCAGACTATATGAAGGAAGCAAACAGACAACTTACGGACACACGCTACTACAGAAAACTGGAGTCGGACCCTACACAGGACTATTACAAGGAACTAAGTAAGTTGGTATCTTGTCTGTCTGACAAATCCATAAGAGCTGATGACCTGATACCAGAAAGTCCAAGAACAGGGACATTTTACATGCTTCCCAAAATCCACAAAGCTGGGAATCCAGGAGGCCGATTATTTCATGTGTGGACACCCTTACTGAGCAGGTATCTGGATGGGTAGAGGGTATTCTTAAACCCCTGGTAAAGGATACACCCAGCTACATTCAGGACACAACTGACCTACTGAATAAACTAGCAGCAATAGGTCCCCTACCAGAAGGAACCTGTAAGGTTCTTTGTCTCTGTTGACATGTTCCTTGAAACTCAGTTTTCCGTCGGCCATTTTGCTTTCTGTCTTTCTGCAGCTCTTGCCCTCAGTTAATATGGAGTTTCCAGTTTTCATGTTCCCGCCCTGATTCTTCCCTCTTGCTTCTTAAGCAGCCTCAGCTGAACAATCAGTGCTTCTGAATCAAGCCTCAGTCAGTTTGTGACCTGACTCCTGGAAGCCTTGGACTTGTACTCCAGCTATTCCCTACTGAGGAACCTTGGAACACTTTTGGACTCTGGAAATCTGCTGTTTGGTGAATCCATGTTTGCAGAGGAATTACGGTACAGAGAAGAGATCCTGAACCTGCTTTGGAGATTTATTGTAGTGCTTGAAGTTACTCTGGCCTGCTGTGTCTCCTGTCGCTGTTCCTGCAAACTGTGTGAACTTTTCAGCATGCTTGTATGAAGTAATACAAGTCATTTCATTTCAACCTATGTCTCCTGTGTTTCCTCGCACCCAAGCACAAGACGCTATAGGAACTGTACACTATACATGACAAGATTCAGGAGCCAATGTTTAGTGTCTGCTGGGTCTGGGAAAGCCGTGTCTGCTGTGACTGTGGATATCAGATGTCCGTTTAATACCTTATGTGATGACAGTGGTTGTGACTTCTCACAACCATTCCAGGTGAGCGCATTCCCTTAAAATTTTACTCTGGAGTGTTACCACAGGTAAACACTATTGTTTTTTTGTTTTTTGTTTTTTTCCTACCCTCTTCCAGCACTTCTGCCTTAAAAGATCTGGAAGATGGAGGCCCGCATAAAGGAACTTTGTGGAGTGACTGATACAATCCTTTCAGATGTACAGACTTTAAAAACCTGTTTTGCAAGCCTACAGGACCTCACTAATCATAATTTGCAAGTGTTTGGACAGACTACCCAGGAATTGCGAGCCAGGATTGAGGCTCTAGAGGAACGAGCCCAGGCTCCTGCCATAACCCCGAGTTCTGGGATCCCCAAATTACCTCCTTTTCGTTTTGGCGGTGAACGTGAGAAATTCAGGGGATTTATTAATCAATGCAATTTATTTTTCTCTGCACATGCTTCACAATTTCCCACTGAACGATCCAAAGTGCTTACTATAATCATGTTGCTTACCAATAAGGCTTTGATGTGGGCAAACCCTCTGATTGAGACTGAGGATGATTGTTTGAATCACCTTAATGCTTTTATTTCAGCCATGGGGCAGGTGTTTGATAACCCCAATCGAGATGCAACAGCTGAAGCAGCCATGTTAACTTTGCGCCAAGGTAAGCGTTCAGTAGCCGAATATGCCCTGGATTTCAGGAGATGGGCTCTTGATGCCACTTGGGACACTTCCGCTAAAAAATCTATTTTTCGGAAAGGGTTGTCTACACTGATTAAGGATGAACTTGCTCGTGCCGACCCTCCCACTGCGTTAGGTGACTTTATTAACTATTGTATCCGTATTGATGCTCGTCTGACTGAACGCAGACAAGAGAGATGGTTCGAAAATAATCGCACTAACCTTTTACTACCTCCCTCTTCAGCTAAGGAACCTTTGAGTAGGATCACAAGGGAACCATAACCTGAACCCATGCAGGTGGACTCTTTACAAAGACGGGTTAGTGATGCACGCAAAGAACATCGTATAAAGGAAAATCTATGTTTCTACTGTGGTAAGTCAGGGCACTTCATTATAAACTGCCCCAGCCGTTCTCGTAAGACTACTGCAGCAGTCATTCACTGTGAGTGTTGCGAGAGGAGCTCTGTCATGTCCGAGCCTCAGGCTCCAGAGAGATCTGCTGCAAGAGATCTTGATTTCTCAGACTTAAACTCTGTTAGTTCTGGGGACGATGACGGTATAAACGCTGCAATTTTTCAAGTTTCCTCAGCGGTGTCCCAGCTGAGTTGTAAAAGAAACAATTCTCATTGCTTCCTTTCCATCAAACTCTGGGTTGACTCAGTCTGGGTGTCTAGCTCTGCTATGATCGACTCAGGAGCAAGTGGAAATTTTATGGATATCTCCTTTGCTCTGAAACAGGGGGTACGTTCAGTGAAGAAGGCTACTCCAGTACAGATGGAGACTGTGGATGGCTCTCTACTGACTTCTGGACCAGTGGATCAAGAAACAGAGCCTTTGAGGGTCCTTATGGGTAAAGATCATCAGGAGAAAATGTCTTTTTTGCTTATCTCTTCTCTCCACTTTCCCATTATTCTAGGGCTACCATGGCTGCAGGCGCAGAATCCTACGATTAACTGGGAGACCAAGGAATTACACTTTCCGGAGAAACAGATGAGTCAAGGAGTTTCAGCTTGCTCTGTTCCTAAAGGAACCATGTCAGTCCCTGAACTACCAGCTGTATACCAGGACTATGTGGATTTATGTGACAAGAAGAACGCTGATCAGCTTCCTCCTCACCGTCCATATGATTGTCCAATTGAATTATTGCCTGGAGCCGAGGTAACCTTTTGGTAAGATCTACCCCTAGCGGGGCCCGAGCTAAAAGCTTTGAAGGATTATATAGACGAAAATTTAGCCAAGGGCTTCATACGCCCCTCTTCATCTCCTGCAGGTGCACCCATCTTCTTTGTGAAGAAGAAAGATGGATCTCTGAGACCCTGCATAGACTATAGGGAACTCAATAAGGTTACTATTAGAAACCGTTATCCATTGCCTTTAATCCCTGAGTTGTTGGAGAGAGTGCGGCATGCCAAAATTTTCTCTAAACTGGATCTCCGTGGGGCCTATAACTTGGTCCGTATTAGACCTGGGGATGAATGGAAGACTGCTTTCAGGTCACGCTATGGACACTTTGAATATCTAGTTATGCCTTTTGGTCTGAGTACCGCCCCAGCCACTTTCCAACATTTCGTGAATGATATCTTCAGGGATCTCCTAGATACATTTGTGGTGATTTATCTGGATGATATTCTAATTTTTTCTAACTCCACAGAGGAACATCATGGACATGTGAGAATGGTCTTAGAACGCCTAAGACAAAACCATCTCTACATCAAACTTGAAAAATGTGAATTCCATAGGACCAAAATTCAATTTCTGGGGTATGTACTATCTACGCAAGGGATTAGTATGGATGGAAGCAAGACCCAAGCCATCAAGGATTGGCCAATTCCTAGAAATGTGAAGGAGGTGCAGCGTTTCATCGGGTTTGCCAACTTCTATAGACGTTTCATTAAGAATTTTTCTGAGGTAGTGTCACCCATCACCCAACTTACCCGGAAACAGTCTAGGTTCTCCTGGACCCCGCAAGCTCAGGAAGCATTTTCCTGTTTAAAGGATAAATTTACCACCGCACCTATCTTAGTACATCCCAACCCCGAGCTTGCCTTCATAATAGAGGTGGATGCTTCAGACTGTGCCGTTGGAGCTATACTCTCTCAGAGAACAGGTGAGAAGAATGTCTTGCATCCCTGTGCCTTCTTTTCCCAGCAGTTGTCTTCGGCTGAGAGGAACTACGATGTGGGCAATAGAGAATTGTTGGCCATTATTGCCGCCTTCAAGGAATGGAGACACCTTCTTCATTGTGCTGCACAGCAAATAGTCGTCCTGACAGACCATCGTAACCTTGAATTTATCAGGTCGGCTAAGTGCCTGACTCCTCGCCAGGCTCGCTGGAATCTTTTCCTAAACCAATTTAATTTTGTCATTTCTTATAGACCAGGATCGCGCAATGGAAAGGCTGATGCACTCTCTAGGATTCATTCAGCAGAGACACGTCCACTTACTCCTCCTAAGACTATTCTTCCTGACTCTAGATTCCTGGGAGTGATTCATAATCAAGACCTACTTAAGGACATCAAGGAAGCATACCATGCGGATTCTTTGTTGGCTCAACCCCCAAGGGACGTAAGTCTTGTCTTTAAGAATGGTGTGTGGATTCAGGGACAACGTCTGTATCTACCTGAAACAGTCAGATTGAGAGTATTGCAACTCATCCACGATTCCAAGATAGCCGGGCATAGGGGAATTCTAAAGACACAAGAATTTCTTTCTCGTTTCTTTTGGTGGCCCACTTACAGGAAAGATGTCTTAAACTATGTCACTTCATGTGAAGTCTGTGCAAGATGCAAAACACCTCGCTCCTCACCAACTGGTCTGTTGCAACCTCTTCCCACCCCGTCCCGCCCGTGGGGATCCATTTCTATGGACTTCATTGTGGAGTTACCAACCTCTCAAGGGAAGAACACCATTCTAGTGGTGGTTGACCGTCTAACAAAGGCAGCTCATTTTATCCCTTGTGTCGGCTTACCCACTGCAAAACAGACATCAGACTTGATGATTAAGAATGTGTTTCGCTTACATGGAGTACCGGATGAGGTCATTTCGGATCGAGGGGTGCAATTCACTTCAAGGTTTTGGCAAAATTTCTGTGCAGCATTGGACATTAAAGTAAACCTTTCTTCTGCTTTTCATCCCCAGACTAATGGACAGACAGAACGAATCAATCAGACACTGGAGCAGTATCTCCGCTGCTTTATCTGCCACCTACAAGATGATTGGGTGGATCTACTTCCACTGGCTGAGTTCTCTTATAACAACTCTCAGAGCGCCTCCACTAAGCAGTCTCCTTTTTACTCCAATCTAGGTTATCATCCTAACATTCTTCCTCGATTTCCCATAGATACGCCCTTGCCGGCAGTAGCTGAAAGAATCACTTCTTTACAAAAGAATATGGATCTTCTAAAGGAAAATCTAGAATTGGCTCAGGAAAGGTACAAGAAAGCAGCAGATAAATTTCGTAAACCTGCACCAGCTTTCAAGGTAGGAGATTTGGTCTGGCTGTCAACCAGAAATCTTAAATTAAAGATTCCATCGTCTAAATTGGGACATAAGTACATTGGACCTTATAAGATCAATAAGATTATAAGTGCTGTTGCTTGTCGTCTTCAACTGCCCAGAACTATGAGAATCCACCCTGTCTTTCATGTATCCCTACTAAAGGCTGCAACACCCAATACGTTTCCTGGACGTTCTTCTCCTTGCCCTGACCCAGTGCTGGTCGATGGTCAGGAAGAATTTATGGTGGAAAGGATTCTAGATTCCAGGTTGTACAGAAATCAGTTGCAATATTTGATTAAATGGCAGGGCTACCCAGTGGAGGACAACTCATGGGAACCAGTCAATAATGTAAATGCTCCTCGCCTGCTCCGCCAGTTTCATCAGAGGTACCCTGACAAGCCTGGTCTGAGGTCATCCAGAGGTTGTCCCTAAGGGGGGAGTAATGTAAGGTTCTTTGTCTCTGTTGACATGTTCCTTGAAACTCAGTTTTCCGTCGGCCATTTTGCTTTCTGTCTTTCTGCAGCTCTTGCCCTCAGTTAATATGGAGTTTCCAGTTTTCATGTTCCCGCCCTGATTATTCCCTCTTGCTTCTTAAGCAGCCTCAGCTGAACAATCAGTGCTCCTGAATCAAGCCTCAGTCAGTCTGTGACCTGACTCCTGGAAGCCTTGGACTTGTACTCCAGCTATTCCCTACTGAGGAACCTTGGAACACTTTTGGACTCTGGAAACCTGCTGTTTGGTGAATCCATGTTTGCAGAGGAATTACGGTACAGAGAAGAGATCCTGAACCTGCTTTGGAGATTTATTGTAGTGCTTGAAGTTACTCTGGCCTGCTGTGTCTCCTGTCGCTGTTCCTGCAAACTGTGTGAACTTTTCAGCATGCTTGTATGAAGTAATACAAGTCATTTCATTTCAACCTATGTCTCCTGTGTTTCCTCGCACCCAAGCACAAGACGCTATAGGAACTGTACACTATACATGACAGAACCATCCTGACCACCATGGATGTGGAATCTTTGTACTCTAATATCCCACACCAGGATGGATTAAATGCCTGCAAAGTCTTCATGGGAAACACCGGGAATGATGCTGATTCTGTGGTGAAACTCACAAAATTCATCCTCACCCACAATTACTTTGAATTTAACAACAAGATCTATCTTCAGGAGACTGGCACAGCTATGGGAAGTAAAATGGCTCCCCAGTATGCAAATCTTTTCATGGCCAAGCTTGAAAGCGACTTTCTGTCCTCATGTCCCATTAGGCCTCGGGCCTACTACCGCTACATTGATGACATTTTAATCATTTGGACGTAGTCTGAACAACAGCTAAAGACGTTCCATGAACAGTTCAACCAATTTCATCCCACCATCAACTTAACACTTAACTACTCCAGCACTGAAATTAACTTTTTAGACACCACCATTAAGCTAAAGAACAATGAAATAGAGACATCCCTGTATCAGAAGCCAATCGACCGTCCAACATACCTTAAATGGGACAGTTTCCATCCAAAACACATAAAAAACTCTATTGTCTACAGCCAAGCCATCAGATACAACCGTATATGTTCCAACCCCATGGATAGAGATGAACACCTTGGTCGCCTCAGAAAGACTTTTTTGAACCAGGGCTACCATCCAAGAACAATTGAAAACCAAATTAAGAGCCACCAGAATATCAAGGAATCACCTGCTACATTACAAAGCTAAAGAAGAAAATAACCGGGTGCCTCTAGTGGTCACCTACAATCCAAATCTGGAGATGCTAAGGGGAGCTGCACGGAAATTACAACCTTTACTACAAAAAGATGCCCGATTACAATCCATATTTCCAGACCCCCCACTACTATGTTTTAGGCAGCCCCCAAATCTAAGAAGCATCATTGTCAGAAGCTCTCTGTCCTCCCCAACAGCTGCAGGAACCTTTCCTTGCAACCAGAAGAAATGTAAAACCTGTCCATCTATAATGACCACGGACAAGATAAAGATCCCCAACTCACATCAAGACTACAAGATACCAGGTACTTTCTGCTGCATCACATCTAATGTGGTGTACCTCATTATATGTACTAAATGTCCAACTGGGGGTCTGTATGTGGGGGAGACCGGGCAAAAACTGAGAACAAGGATTAATTCTCATCGCCACACAATAAGAGAAAAAAGAATGGATTTACCTTTGGCAAAACACTTTTGTATGCCCGGTCATAGTATGATGGATATGGAATTACTTGTATTTAAATCTAACTTCAAATCTGAGAAAGATAGAAAGATTTGGGAATATAAACTTATGATGACCTTTGACACTCTTAGTGCTAGAATGAACGTGTCACATGGATTTATGTCTTTCTATATCAATTAAGGAATCTGCTTCCCTGACCTTCTAGGGGCATCAAAACACAATACCAGACCCCAATCAGAGGGCAATAAAACTTTCTCTCCTTATCTATGAACTGTTCCAATATTTATGTTCATCCCTCTGCCATAATGACAGTTCTGCTTCACGTCACTTGTCTTACCTATTGCATTATTCCTGTGTCCTGTTGTGTATATAAATATGTGATTCTTCAGATTTTGTATTAGTCTAGCCTGATGAAGAGACCTGAGTAGTCTCGAAAGCTTGCAATTTGTTACCATCTTTTCAGTTAGCCATTAAAAGGTATCAACCACTGAGCACTCTCAAGTCTAAATATTTTTCTATCTACTGGCTAACACGGTACGAAGATACACATCTTTCCTATATCAAAATGGAGGATACCAGAATGTACCGCATCTTTATGGAACTAAAACCACTTCTGAAGAAACGCGCACAAATGGACAGCGACATTTTTTTCTTATCTAAATGCAAAAAGGAGAATCTAATTCCCAAAGGACTCTGGATTACAAACCCAATTCTTCACACCTACAATACCCATTATGCACAAAACCTTTGTCACAGGACTTCTGAAAGACTAAGGAACCATCTTTTGCATGTCTGCTACAGCATAAGGAGTAAAGTCCAAGGGCAATTTGAAACTCTGAGGAAAACACTTACAGAAAGCACAGAGCAAAAATTACAACAATACTATAACAAACTACGGACCTTTCTGATTCATAACAAGGAAAAGAAACTACACAGACTGCGCCTCAATTGCGGACTCTATACAAACAGATACAAAACAAACCAAAACCTGACAACTCTGACAACCAATCCATTCCAGACACAAAAGCATCTAACTGTGTCATCAATCTCTCGGATTACAAACCCAAGAAAGAGGAGCTTGCCGTGCTTTCTAGAGGACTCTCATTTTGTCCTACTAATGCCCTGGATAAAACCGAACTCTGCAGTGATATGGAACATTTTTTCAGGAGACTGCGCCTGAGGGAATACTTCAATGATACAGAAGATTCAGAAAACACTCGGACTGAAGGAAAAGGGATCCCAACAACCAAGAAGAGGTCAGACTGGACACCTCCACCTGGACGTAACCCTCATTTGGATAAATATATAGACTCATTCAGACATTTGATAAAATCCACCATCATAGCCACCAACAAGAGACAAGCATCCAACATCAGTGCCCAGGAGAGAAAGGCCATACAGTCTCTGAAAACCAACAAAGAAATCATCATTAAACCTGCTGACAAGGGAGGTGCAATAGTCATGATGAACACATCAGACTATATGAAGGAAGCAAACAGACAACTTACGGACACACGCTACTACAGAAAACTGGAGTCGGACCCTACACAGGACTATTACAAGGAACTAAGTAAGTTGGTATCTTGTCTGTCTGACAAATCCATAAGAGCTGATGACCTGATACCAGAAAGTCCAAGAACAGGGACATTTTACATGCTTCCCAAAATCCACAAAGCTGGGAATCCAGGAGGCCGATTATTTCATGTGTGGACACCCTTACTGAGCAGGTATCTGGATGGGTAGAGGGTATTCTTAAACCCCTGGTAAAGGATACACCCAGCTACATTCAGGACACAACTGACCTACTGAATAAACTAGCAGCAATAGGTCCCCTACCAGAAGGAACCTGTAAGGTTCTTTGTCTCTGTTGACATGTTCCTTGAAACTCAGTTTTCCGTCGGCCATTTTGCTTTCTGTCTTTCTGCAGCTCTTGCCCTCAGTTAATATGGAGTTTCCAGTTTTCATGTTCCCGCCCTGATTCTTCCCTCTTGCTTCTTAAGCAGCCTCAGCTGAACAATCAGTGCTTCTGAATCAAGCCTCAGTCAGTCTGTGACCTGACTCCTGGAAGCCTTGGACTTGTACTCCAGCTATTCCCTACTGAGGAACCTTGGAACACTTTTGGACTCTGGAAACCTGCTGTTTGGTGAATCCATGTTTGCAGAGGAATTACGGTACAGAGAAGAGATCCTGAACCTGCTTTGGAGATTTATTGTAGTGCTTGAAGTTACTCTGGCCTGCTGTGTCTCCTGTCGCTGTTCCTGCAAACTGTGTGAACTTTTCAGCATGCTTGTATGAAGTAATACAAGTCATTTCATTTCAACCTATGTCTCCTGTGTTTCCTCGCACCCAAGCACAAGACGCTATAGGAACTGTACACTATACATGACAAGATTCAGGAGCCAATGTTTAGTGTCTGCTGGGTCTGGGAAAGCCGTGTCTGCTGTGACTGTGGATATCAGATGTCCGTTTAATACCTTATGTGATGACAGTGGTTGTGACTTCTCACAACCATTCCAGGTGAGCGCATTCCCTTAAAATTTTACTCTGGAGTGTTACCACAGGTAAACACTATTGTTTTTTTGTTTTTTGTTTTTTTCCTACCCTCTTCCAGCACTTCTGCCTTAAAAGATCTGGAAGATGGAGGCCCGTATAAAGGAACTTTGTGGAGTGACTGATACAATCCTTTCAGATGTACAGACTTTAAAAACCCGTTTTGCAAGCCTACAGGACCTCACTAATCATAATTTGCAAGTGTTTGGACAGACTAACCAGGAATTGCGAGCCACGATTGAGGCTCTAGAGGAACGAGCCCAGGCTCCTGCCATAACCCCGAGTTCTGGGATCCCCAAATTACCTCCTTTTCGTTTTGGCGGTGAACGTGAGAAATTCAGGGGATTTATTAATCAATGCAATTTATTTTTCTCTGCACATGCTTCACAATTTCCCACTGAACGATCCAAAGTGCTTACTATAATCATGTTGCTTACCAATAAGGCTTTGATGTGGGCAAACCCTCTGATTGAGACTGAGGATGATTGTTTGAATCACCTTAATGCTTTTATTTCAGCCATGGGGCAGGTGTTTGATAACCCCAATCGAGATGCAACAGCTGAAGCAGCCATGTTAACTTTGCGCCAAGGTAAGCGTTCAGTAGCCGAATATGCCCTGGATTTCAGGAGATGGGCTCTTGATGCCACTTGGGACACTTCCGCTAAAAAATCTATTTTTCGGAAAGGGTTGTCTACACTGATTAAGGATGAACTTGCTCGTGCCGACCCTCCCACTGCGTTAGGTGACTTTATTAACTATTGTATCCGTATTGATGCTCGTCTGACTGAACGCAGACAAGAGAGATGGTTCGAAAATAATCGCACTAACCTTTTACTACCTCCCTCCTCAGCTAAGGAACCTTTGAGTAGGATCACAAGGGAACCATAACCTGAACCCATGCAGGTGGACTCTTTACAAAGACGGGTTAGTGATGCACGCAAAGAACATCGTATAAAGGAAAATCTATGTTTCTACTGTGGTAAGTCAGGGCACTTCATTATAAACTGCCCCAGCCGTTCTCGTAAGACTACTGCAGCAGTCATTCACTGTGAGTGTTGCGAGAGGAGCTCTGTCATGTCCGAGCCTCAGGCTCCATAGAGATCTGCTGCAAGAGATCTTGATTTCTCAGACTTAAACTCTGTTAGTTCTGGGGACGATGACGGTATAAACGCTGCAATTTTTCAAGTTTCCTCAGCGGTGTCCCAGCTGAGTTGTAAAAGAAACAATTCTCATTGCTTCCTTTCCATCAAACTCTGGGTTGACTCAGTCTGGGTGTCTAGCTCTGCTATGATCGACTCAGGAGCAAGTGGAAATTTTATGGATATCTCCTTTGCTCTGAAACAGGGGATACGTTCAGTGAAGAAGGCTACTCCAGTACAGATGGAGACTGTGGATGGCTCTCTACTGACTTCTGGACCAGTGGATCAAGAAACAGAGCCTTTGAGGGTCCTTATGGGTAAAGATCATCAGGAGAAAATGTCTTTTTTGCTTATCTCTTCTCTCCACTTTCCCATTATTCTAGGGCTACCATGGCTGCAGGCGCAGAATCCTACGATTAACTGGGAGACCAAGGAATTACACTTTCCGGAGAAACAGATGAGTCAAGGAGTTTCAGCTTGCTCTGTTCCTAAAGGAACCATGTCAGTCCCTGAACTACCAGCTGTATACCAGGACTATGTGGATTTATGTGACAAGAAGAACGCTGATCAGCTTCCTCCTCACCGTCCATATGATTGTCCAATTGAATTATTGCCTGGAGCCGAGATAACCTTTTGGTAAGATCTACCCCCTAGCGGGGCCCGAGCTAAAAGCTTTGAAGGATTATATAGACGAAAATTTAGCCAAGGGCTTCATACGCCCCTCTTCATCTCCTGCAGGTGCACCCATCTTCTTTGTGAAGAAGAAAGATGGATCTCTGAGACCCTGCATAGACTATAGGGAACTCAATAAGGTTACTATTAGAAACCGTTATCCATTGCCTTTAATCCCTGAGTTGTTGGAGAGAGTGCGGCATGCCAAAATTTTCTCTAAACTGGATCTCCGTGAGGCCTATAACTTGGTCCGTATTAGACCTGGGGATGAATGGAAGACTGCTTTCAGGTCACGCTATGGACACTTTGAATATCTAGTTATGCCTTTTGGTCTGAGTACCGCCCCAGCCACTTTCCAACACTTCGTGAATGATATCTTCAGGATCTCCTAGATACATTTGTGGTGATTTATCTGGATGATATTCTAATTTTTTCTAACTCCACAGAGGAACATCATGGACATGTGAGAATGGTCTTAGAACGCCTAAGACAAAACCATCTCTACATCAAACTTGAAAAATGTGAATTCCATAGGACCGAAATTCAATTTCTGGGGTATGTACTATCTACGCAAGGGATTAGTATGGATGGAAGCAAGACCCAAGCCATCAAGGATTGGCCAATTCCTAGAAATGTGAAGGAGGTGCAGCGTTTCATCGGGTTTGCCAACTTCTATAGACGTTTCATTAAGAATTTTTCTGAGGTAGTGTCACCCATCACCCAACTTACCCGGAAACAGTCTAGGTTCTCCTGGACCCCGCAAGCTCAGGAAGCATTTTCCTGTTTAAAGGATAAATTTACCACCGCACCTATCTTAGTACATCCCAACCCCGAGCTTGCCTTCATAATAGAGGTGGATGCTTCAGACTGTGCCGTTGGAGCTATACTCTCTCAGAGAACAGGTGAGAAGAATGTCTTGCATCCCTGTGCCTTCTTTTCCCAGCAGTTGTCTTCGGCTGAGAGGAACTACGATGTGGGCAATAGAGAATTGCTGGCCATTATTGCCGCCTTCAAGGAATGGAGACACCTTCTTCAGGGAGTTGCACAGCAAATAGTCGTCCTGACAGACCATCGTAACCTTGAATTTATCAGGTCGGCTAAGTGCCTGACTCCTCGCCAGGCTCGCTGGAATCTTTTCCTAAACCAATTTAATTTTGTCATTTCTTATAGACCAGGATCGCGCAATGGAAAGGCTGATGCACTCTCTAGGATTCATTCAGCAGAGACACGTCCACTTACTCCTCCTAAGACTATTCTTCCTGACTCTAGATTCCTGGGAGTGATTCATAATCAAGACCTACTTAAGGACATCAAGGAAGCATACCATGCGGATTCTTTGCTGGCTCAACCCCCAAGGGACGTAAGTCTTGTCTTTAAGAATGGTGTGTGGATTCAGGGACAACGTCTGTATATACCTGAAACAGTCAGATTGAGAGTATTGCAACTCATCCACGATTCCAAGATAGCTGGGCATAGGGGAATTCTAAAGACACAAGAATTTCTTTCTCGTTTCTTTTGGTGGCCCACTTACAGGAAAGATGTCTTAAACTATGTCACTTCATGTGAAGTCTGTGCAAGATGCAAAACACCTCGCTCCTCACCAACTGGTCTGTTGCAACCTCTTCCCACCCCGTCCCGCCCGTGGGGATCCATTTCTATGGACTTCATTGTGGAGTTACCAACCTCTCAAGGGAAGAACACCATTCTAGTGGTGGTTGACCGTCTAACAAAGGCAGCTCATTTTATCCCTTGTGTCGGCTTACCCACTGCAAAACAGACATCAGACTTGATGATTAAGAATGTGTTTCGCTTACATGGAGTACCGGATGAGGTCATTTCGGATCGAGGGGTGCAATTCACTTCAAGGTTTTGGCAAAATTTCTGTGCAGCATTGGACATTAAAGTAAACCTTTCTTCTGCTTTTCATCCCCAGACTAATGGACAGACAGAACGAATCAATCAGACACTGGAGCAGTATCTCCGCTGCTTTATCTGCCACCTACAAGATGATTGGGTGGATCTACTTCCACTGGCTGAGTTCTCTTATAACAACTCTCAGAGCGCCTCCACTAAGCAGTCTCCTTTTTACTCCAATCTAGGTTATCATCCTAACATTCTTCCTCGATTTCCCATAGATACGCCCTTGCCGGCAGTAGCTGAAAGAATCACTTCTTTACAAAAGAATATGGATCTTCTAAAGGAAAATCTAGAATTGGCTCAGGAAAGGTACAAGAAAGCAGCAGATAAATTTCGTAAACCTGCACCAGCTTTCAAGGTAGGAGATTTGGTCTGGCTGTCAACCAGAAATCTTAAATTAAAGATTCCATCGTCTAAATTGGGACATAAGTACATTGGACCTTATAAGATCAATAAGATTATAAGTGCTGTTGCTTGTCGTCTTCAACTGCCCAGAACTATGAGAATCCACCCTGTCTTTCATGTATCCCTACTAAAGGCTGCAACACCCAATACGTTTCCTGGACGTTCTTCTCCTTGCCCTGACCCAGTGCTGGTCGATGGTCAGGAAGAATTTATGGTGGAAAGGATTCTAGATTCCAGGTTGTACAGAAATCAGTTGCAATATTTGATTAAATGGCAGGGCTACCCAGTGGAGGACAACTCATGGGAACCAGTCAATAATGTAAATGCTCCTCGCCTGCTCCGCCAGTTTCATCAGAGGTACCCTGACAAGCCTGGTCTGAGGTCATCCAGAGGTTGTCCCTAAGGGGGGAGTAATGTAAGGTTCTTTATCTCTGTTGACATGTTCCTTGAAACTCAGTTTTCCGTCGGCCATTTTGCTTTCTGTCTTTCTGCAGCTCTTGCCCTCAGTTAATATGGAGTTTCCAGTTTTCATGTTCCCGCCCTGATTATTCCCTCTTGCTTCTTAAGCAGCCTCAGCTGAACAATCAGTGCTCCTGAATCAAGCCTCAGTCAGTCTGTGACCTGACTCCTGGAAGCCTTGGACTTGTACTCCAGCTATTCCCTACTGAGGAACCTTGGAACACTTTTGGACTCTGGAAACCTGCTGTTTGGTGAATCCATGTTTGCAGAGGAATTACGGTACAGAGAAGAGATCCTGAACCTGCTTTGGAGATTTATTGTAGTGCTTGAAGTTACTCTGGCCTGCTGTGTCTCCTGTCGCTGTTCCTGCAAACTGTGTGAACTTTTCAGCATGCTTGTATGAAGTAATACAAGTCATTTCATTTCAACCTATGTCTCCTGTGTTTCCTCGCACCCAAGCACAAGACGCTATAGGAACTGTACACTATACATGACAGAACCATCCTGACCACCATGGATGTGGAATCTTTGTACTCTAATATCCCACACCAGGATGGATTAAATGCCTGCAAAGTCTTCATGGGAAACACTGGGAATGATGCTGATTCTGTGGTGAAACTCACAAAATTCATCCTCACCCACAATTACTTTGAATTTAACAACAAGATCTATCTTCAGGAGACTGGCACAGCTATGGGAAGTAAAATGGCTCCCCAGTATGCATATCTTTTCATGGCCAAGCTTGAAAGCGACTTTCTGTCCTCATGTCCCATCAGGCCTCGGGCCTACTACCGCTATATTGATGACATTTTAATCATTTGGACGTAGTCTGAACAACAGCTAAAGACGTTCCATGAACAGTTCAACCAATTTCATCCCACCATCAACTTAACACTTAACTACTCCAGCACTGAAATTAACTTTTTAGACACCACCATTAAGCTAAAGAACAATGAAATAGAGACATCCCTGTATCAGAAGCCAATCGACCGTCCAACATACCTTAAATGGGACAGTTTCCATCCAAAACACATAAAAAACTCTATTGTCTACAGTCAAGCCATCAGATACAACCGTATATGTTCCAACCCCATGGATAGAGATGAACACCTTGGTCGCCTCAGAAAGACTTTTTTGAACCAGGGCTACCATCCAAGAACAATTGAAAACCAAATTACAAGAGCCACCAGAATATCAAGGAATCACCTGCTACATTACAAAGCTAAAGAAGAAAATAACCGGGTGCCTCTAGTGGTCACCTACAATCCAAATCTGGAGATGCTATGGTGAGCTGCACGGAAATTACAACCTTTACTACAAAAAGATGCCCGATTACAATCCATATTTCCAGACCCCCCACTACTATGTTTTAGGCAGCCCCCAAATCTAAGAAGCATCATTGTCAGAAGCTCCCTGTCCTCCCCAACAGCTGCAGGAACCTTTCCTTGCAACAAAAAGAAATGTAAAACCTGTCCATCTATAATGACCACGGACAAGATAAAGATCCCCAACTCACATCAGGACTACAAGATACCAGGTACTTTCAGCTGCATCACATCTAATGTGGTGTACCTCATTATATGTACTAAATGTCCAACTGGGGGTCTGTATGTGGGGGAGACCGGGCAAAAACTGAGAACAAGGATGAATTCTCATCACCACACAATAAGAGAAAAAAGAATGGATTTACCTGTGGCAAAACACTTTTGTATGCCCGGTCATAGTATGATGGATATGGAATTACTTGTATTAATATCTAACTTCAAATCTGAGAAAGATAGAAAGATTTGGGAATATAAACTTATGATGACCTTTGACACTCTTAGTGCTGGAATGAACGTGTCACATGGATTTATGTCTTTCTATATCAATTAAGGAATCTGCTTCCCTGACCTTCTAGGGGCATCAAAACACAATACCAGACCCCAATCAGAGGGCAATAAAACTTTCTCTCCTTATCTATGAACTGTTCCAATATTTATGTTCATCCCTCTGCCATAATGACAGTTCTGCTTCACGTCACTGGTCTTACCTATTGCATTATTCCTGTGTCCTGTTGTGTATATAAATATGTGATTCTTCAGATTTTGTATTAGTCTAGCCTGATGAAGAGACCTGAGTAGTATCGAAAGCTTGCAATTTGTTACCATCTTTTCAGTTAGCCATTAAAAGGTATCAACCACTGAGGACTCTCAAGTCTAAATATTTTTCTACAAAATCAGATTAACCTCTAATTTACTGAGAAAATGACTTCTGGGTTTTCATTGGCTGTGAGCCATAATCATCAACATTAACAGAAATAAACACTTGAAATAGATCACTCTGTGATGACTCTATATAATATATGAGTTTCACTTTTTGTATTGAAGAATTGAAATAAATTAACTTTTTGATGATATTCTGATTTTGTGAGAAGCACCTGTATGTGTGATGGCATCTTAAGAGGTTTGAATATCATGTGTGATTTAACATGAAAAAGGTATTGTAAAACAAAAACCATTGACGTGACGTATGACAGTTTATGCAAAGCAAATTTTATACCAATTTGGATACTTGTTAATGACTAAGTTATTTGAAAATCAAGTTATAGTAGTGTTTGTAATTAGCCAGACTTGTAATTACAATGTATGCATAATACATTATCCCATTTACAAAATGACTTGATTGACATGACATCTAATTACTAAGGAGATTTTATACCTTGACACATTGTAATTTTACATTTGTACTACTTATGTGATGTTTTAGTTATCAGAGATGCAAATTTAAATTCTATTTTTTATGTATAGTCAAAGAAAGAAGTGACAGCGATCTACCAACATTAAAAAAGGAACTGAAGTCAATCTGCAAGTAAAAATATCAAAAAGTTAGAAATTAACTCCTTTTTAAATGTATTATTGTAGAAGAGGCAATACAGTCAGGGCCAGAAATATTTGGACAGTGACACAATTTTCGCGAGTTGGGCTCTGAATGCCACCACATTGGATTTGAAATGAAACCTCTACAACAGAATTCAAGTGCAGATTGTAACATTTAATTTGAAGGGTTGAACAAAAATATGTGTTAGAAAATGTAGGAATTGTACACATTTCTTTACAAACACTCTACATTTTAGGAGGTCAAAAGTAATTGGACAAATAAACATAACCCAAACAAAATATTTTTATTTTCAAAATTTTGTGGCGAATCCTTTGGAGGCAATCACTGCCTTAAGTCTGAAACCCATGGACATCACCAAACGCTGGGTTTCCTCCTTCTTAATGCTTTGCCAGGCCTTTACAGCCGCAGCCTTCAGGTCTTGCTTGTTTGTGGGTCTTTCCCTCTTAAGTCTGGATTTGAGCAAGTGAAATGCATGCTCAATTGGGTTAAGATCTGGTGATTGACTTGGCCATTGAAGAATGTTCCACTTTTTTGCACTCATGAACTCCTGTGTAGCTTTGGCTGTATGCTTGGGGTCATTATCCATCTGTACTATGAAGCGCCGTCCAATCAAGTTTGCAGCATTTGGCTGAATCTGGGCTGAAAGTATATCCTGGTACACTTCAGAATTCATCCGGCTACTCTTGTCTGCTGTTATGTCATAAATAAACACAAGTGACCCAGTGCCATTGAAAGCCATGCATGGCCATGCCATCACGTTGCCTCCACCATGTTTTACAGAGGATGTGGTGTGCCTTGGATCATGTGCCGTTCCCTTTCTTCTCCAAACTTTTGGCTTCCCATCATTCTGGTACAGGTTGATCTTTGTCTCATCTGTCCATAGAATACTTTTCCAGAACTGAGCTGGCTTCTGGAGGTGTTTTTCAGCAAATTTAACTCTGGCCTGTCTATTTTTGGAATTGATGAATGGTTTGCATCTAGATGTGAACCCTTTGTATTTACTTTCATGGAGTCTTCTCTTTACTGTTGACTTAGAGACAGATACACCTACTTCACTGAGAGTTTTCTGGACTTCAGTTGATGTTGTGAACGGGTTCTTCTTCACCAAAGAAAGTATGCGGCGATCATCCACCACTGTTGTCTTCCGTGGGCTCCCAGGTCTTTTTGGATTGATGAGTTCACCAGTGCTTTCTTTCTTTCTCAGGATGTACCAAATTGTAGATTTTGCCACTTCTAATGTTGTAGCAATTTCTTGGATGGTTTTTTTTCTGTTCTTGCAGCTTAAGGATGGCTTGTTTCACCTGCATGGAGAGCTCCTGTGACCACATGTTTCCTTCACAGCAAAACCTTCCAAATGCAAACACCACACCTCAAATCAACTCGGCCCTTTCATCTGCTTAATTGAGAATGACATAACAAAGGGATTGCCCACACCTGTCCATGAAATAGCCTTGGAGTCATTTGTCCAATTACTTTTGGTCCCTTTAAAAACAGGGTGGCACATGTTAAGGAGCTGAAACTCCTAAACCCTTCATCCAATTTTAATGTGGATACCCTCAAATGAAAGCTGAAAGTCTGAACTTCAACTGCATCTGATTTGTTTTGTTTCAAATTCATTGTGGTAATGTCTAGAACCAAAATTAGATAAATGTTGTCTCTGTCCAAATATTTATGGACCTAACTGTATATTCAACACAAATCAAATGTTTGTCCAAGTTGACAATTTTAGTGTAGTAAAATAAAATTATGTCAATAGAAAAATTGCAATGACAGTAGGCTAAGAAATATAAAGGACAAAATACCAAAAGCGCAGCATTTGGCAATAGGAATGTGTTAGCCATAACAGCTGCAGCAATATCACTACTGGCAGCAGCGTTCAGGGCAGTAGTGCTACCAAACATAGACAACAATTGCCCCACTTGGAATTTGACAAGTGTGTAAGTGAGGAGAAAGCAGAAGATGTGGAATTTGTGGCACATCACTCATCTCAATCACAGTAGGATTGCATTACTTCTTATAGTGTTCCACACATTCCTCCTCTTTCAACTATGAAACTGTTAATTTTACAATATGGACTTTCATTTCCATCAATTACATCACTGTTTTTTCTCAACCAGTGTCCCCACTTTATTTTGGTAGTATTAGTTTTTTTATTAGTTCAAAAAATCTTTGTATAATTTTTTTTTCTGTCCTTGAAAATCATTTCAGCTTTGCTATGATTACCTTATCTAAGGATATATTTATGATATATTCATGACTATGAACAATTTGCCAATGTGAGAATGATTGAGATGGAATAGTTTAAAAGAAAAAAAGTAGTAATTTTAATGTCCAACAAACCTCAATAATTGTTTTCAGAAGTGTTTGCTCTAAAAAAGCAGTAGAGAAATAATGGTGACAGGATAAAAAATAAAATAGAAAGTCTGAGAATTTTTATTACTTACTCTAAAGAAATAAAGAGAAGTTTTTGGGAACAAACTAAGCCAGTCATGTCACTCGAGTGAAGGATCACCAAGCTATGACATGCCTACTTTGGACACATCATACAAAGAAAGCAATCACTAGAGAAGTACATCATGACTGGAGGAAGAAAAGGAACAAGGCGAAGAGGAAGATCAGCAACCCGGTAGCTTGATACTATCAAGGAAATGGAGGAGAGGACCCAGGTGGACCTATCTAGGCTTGCACATGTTCGATCTTCCTACAGTGTTCATCCATCAAGTTGCCATGGCTCGTGATCAAGCTGAAATCTCTTAAACATAAATTAATAAAGAGTAGTGAGAGAGATCCCAATTCAAGCTTTGGGTCATGGAAAAAATTATGTAAATTTTCAGATATTCACATATTATTGGCCACAACAGTGGCTAAGGCAGAGTTTTTATAACACAATGCATACTAGGCATAGAGAGAAAGCTGTCAAACAGGGGCTAAAGGGTGAGAATAGCTCACAATTATTATCATATTTCTAATTTAGAATTCAAATTGCAGTGGTGCAGTTTTAGCAATAAAAATAAAGGCTGCACATTATACAATACAAAGGATCTGGGTGAAGTGTCAGTGGATGCGCTGCTGATGAATATATTCAGAGAGTCGATGATATTTTCAAAAGCTTTATTGGATAAGCTTTTGAAAATATCATTGACTATCTGAATATATTCAGATTAGTTGATAATTAAACACAATATCAAAGTCTGTGATGTATTTGTTTGGGGCATTATCTGTTTTTTTGTGTTGTAATTAAACTTTTTAGGTGTTTCTGTGTGTTAATTAGTGACTCAAGTGGCTACATCTGCACCTTACTAATTTAGAGTACAGCAAATTCCAGAGATTTAAAGCAAGGCCTACTGAGTGAAGTGAGGGGTGCACTAAATTGCGCAGCCTGCAGATAAGTGGGTAGAAAACCAAATATCATAGTTCAACACAAGAGAATAGGAAACTAATATTTACACAATAGAATACAGCAGCACTCTGTAAGTGCTAAGATGTATGTAAATATGGAATATATGAAATTTGAAATGCATTACCACTGCATAAAATATACTTATAAAAATGGTAAAAATGAAGGTACTAAACACAGTAAAGATGTATATCTTTGTACCTAAATTGAAACATTCATGTGAGTCCAACAGCCACTGCAAAGTGGCCCTTCTTTTATTGGACCCTAAACCTAATATCTATTGAAAAGATCCCCTTTCATAACTGAGCACTCCTCTTATCAGCCTAAAACTGTTTTTAATTAATGCTGCACCCTACCTGCTCTTTAACCCCTTAGTGACAGAGCCATTTTGCAGCTTAATGACAGGGCCAATTTTTACAATTCTGACCACTGTCACTTTATGAGGTTATAACTCTGGAACGCTTTAACGAATCCCGCTGATTCTGAGATTGTTTTTTCATGACATATTGTACTTCACGTTAGTGGTAAAATTTCTTTGATATGACTTGTGTTTATTTATGAAAAAAACGGAAATATGGCGAAAATTTTGAAAATTTAACAATTTTCAAACTTTAAATTTTTATGCCCTGTGAGACAGTGAAAGCATATGTATTGAATGGGGTGTACATTTCACCTAGGTACTTTGCTGACTGGTATAAGGGAAATGTATGGCTTTGTAAACCTAGTGGTAGAGAAAGGTCACTACACCTTCCATTCAGTACACGCTTGCAGCTCAGGCCTGAAACCACTCAGGTGTTAATTAGGAAACCAGAAGTAGGTGTCTGCGAACACAGACAGGTGAGCTCGCTTAGTCTGGACAGGAGTCCAGGCACAGAAGGAGACTCCAGGAGGGGAGCTGTCTCAGTCTGGGTGCTCCTTGTACCCCGGACACAGGAGTAGTCTCTGTGAAACTCCATGCTGCAAAACTACTGAATAGGAGGGGAGCTCTCTCAAGACTGGACGTGGGATGTGCCTTCAGACACAAAGAGGAGTCTCTGTGTAACTCCATGCTGGTAAATGCTGAATATAATGTGTTGTTTTGGCCCAGGCTGTTAGAGTCTGGTCCCTGATAGTGAGGGAAATCTATCTAAGTGTAGTCAGTAGCCGGAGAGGCTCAGGTTTTCTGTTTATGATTTGGTTTTGATCACCTTCTGTTTGCTGTGGACTTTAATAAAGCTGGTTGCGGCCAGTTTTTACTAGAACTGCTGTCTGTGAATGAACTGTTTTATGCCATTCCGTCTACCAGGACGGCGATCCCAGAGCTATATCCCCTGAAAAGCTTACAGCCCTTAAATCAGAGAGATATGTCACACAAATTTCTTAATAAATAACATTTCCCACATGTCTACTCTACATCAGCACAATTTTGGGACCAACATTTTTTTTGTTACGAAGTTATAAGGGTTAAAAGTTGACCAGCGATTTCTCATTTTTACAACACCATTTTTATTTTAGGGACCACCTCACATTTGAAGTCACTTTGAGGGGTCTATATGATAGAAAATAGCCAAAAGTGACACCATTCTAAAAACTGCACCCCTCAAGGTGCTCAAAACCACATTCAAGAAGTTTATTAACCCTTTACGTGCTTCACAGGAACTGAAGCAATGTGGAAGGAAAAAATTAACATTTTACTTTTTTTGCAAAAACTTTACTTCGGAACCTATTTTTTTTATTTTCACAACTGTTAAAAGAAAAAATGAACCACAAAATTTGTTGTGCAATTTCTCCTGATTAAGCCGATACCCCATATGTGAGGGTAAACCACTTTTTGGGTGCACTGCAGAGGTTGCAAGGGAAGGAGCGACATTTGACTTTTTCAACGCAGAATTGGCTGGACGCCATGTCGCGTTTGTAGAGGCTCTAATGTGTCTAAACAGTGGAAACCCATCACAAGTGACCCCATTTTGGAAACTAGACCCCCTAAGGAACTTATCTAGATGTGTGGTGAGCACTTTGAACCTCCAAGTGCTTCACAGAAGTTTATAACATAGAACAGTGAAAATAAAAAATCATATTTTTTCCACAAAAACAATCTTTTCACCCCAATTTTTATTTTCCCAAGGGTAACAAGACCCCAAAAGTTTTTGTGCAATTTGTCCTGAGCATGCTAACACCCCATATGTGGGGGTAAACCACTGTTTGGGTGCATGGCAGAGCTTGGAAGGGAAGGAGCGACGTTTGACTTTTTCAGCGCAGAATTGGCTGAACGTCATGTCGTGTTTGTAGAGGTCCTGATGTGTCTAAACAGTGGAAACCCCCCACAAGTGACCCCATTTTGGAAATTAGACCCCCTAAGGAACTTATCTAGATGTGTGGTGAGCACTTTGAACCTCCAAGTGCTTCACAGAAGTTTATAACATAGAACCGTCAAATAAAAAATCATATTTTTTCCACAAAAATGATCTGTTCACCCCAATTTTTATTTTACCAAGGGTAACAAGACCCCAAAAGTTTTTGTGCAATTTGTCCTGAGCATGCCTATACCCCATTTGTGGGGGTAAACCACTGTTTGAGCGCACGGCAGGGCTTGGAAGTGAAGGAGCGCCGTTTGACTGTTTCAAACCAAAATTGGCTGGAATTGAAATTGGACGCCATGTCGCGTTTGGAGAGCCCCTGATACGCCTAAACAGTCGAAACCCCCCACAAATCACACCATTTTGGAAACTAGACCCCTTAAGGAACTTATCTAGATGTGTGGTGAGCACTTTGAACCCCCAAGTGCTTCACAGAAATTAATAAACGTAGAGCCGTGAAAATAAAAAATCATTTTTTTCCTCAAAAATGATTCTTTAGCCCGCTATTTTTTTTATTTTCCCAAGGGTAACAGGAGAAATTGGACCCAAAAAGTTGTTGTGCAATTTTTCCTGAGTACGCTGATACCCCATATGTGGGGTGAAACCACTGTTTGGGCGCATGGGAGTGCTTGGAAGGGAAGGAGTGCCATTTTGTAATGCAGACTTTGATGGAATGTACTGCGGGCGTCATGTTGTGTTTGCAGAGCCCTTGATGTACCTAAACAGTAGAAACCCCCTGCAAGTGACACCATTTTAGAAACTAGACCCCCCAAGGAGCTTATCTAGATGTGTGGTGAGCACTTTGAACCCCCAAGTGCTTCACAGAAATTTATAAACGCAGAGACGTGAAAATGAAAAATCATTTTTTTTCTCAAAAATGTTTTTTTTAGCCAGCTATTTTTTATTTTCCCAAAGGTAACAGGAGAAATTAGAACCCCAGAATTGGTGTGCAATTTGTCCTGAGTACGCTGTACCCCAAATTTTTTTGGGGAAACCCTGTTTGGGGGGCCACGGCAGGGCCGGAAGGGAGGGAGCGAATTTTGACTTTTTGAAAGCCCCGTCGGGGTTTTGGGGACCCCCCGATGGTAAACCCGTGGAAACCCCCACAAGTGACCCCCCTTTTGGGAAAAAAAGGGGCCCCTTTAAGGACTTATCTGAGGGGTGAGCACTTTGAAAACCCCCAAGGTTTTTCCAGAAATTTTAAAAACAGAGCTGGAAAAAAAAAAAACATTTTTTTCTCAAAATGTTTTTTTTTCCACTTTTTTTATTTTCCCAAGGGGAACGGGGGGAAATTAGAAAAAAACCCAAAATTGGTGTGCAATTTGCCTGGTACGCTGTACCCCATATTTGGGGAAACCCTGTTTTGGGGACACACAGGGCTCGGAAGGGAGGGGGCGCCTTTTTTTTTGAACGCCACTCTGTTTGGGACCCCTGATGTGCCTAAATAGGGAAATCCCCCATTCTAGCTCCAACCCTCCCAAAAAACCCCAACCCTTATCCAACCCCAATCCTAACCTAACCCCACCCAAATTTCCCAACCCTAATTGTAACCCAAAACCCTTTAATTTTAACCCTAACCTAATTTAAACCCCAACCCTAAATTTTAAAACCCAACCCTAATTTTAACCCAACCCCAATTAAACCCAATAAACCCTAACCCCTAAGGCTAGTTCATTTGCTTTTACCACCCGTTCAACACTAGCGTTTAGGGGGGTAACGTTTACTAACACACGCGTTTTGCATACCCGCTAGCGCAGAGGAAACAGCAGATATTCACGCCTAGCTTTTAAGGAGCCCCCGCCTGCAACCCGCGTCCGAGGTCCGTCCTGAGATGGCACTCGCAAACCAAGCCGTTTTCGGGATGCATCGCGATGCGCCCCCAATGGGGGGGGAAAAGGGACCCTAAAAGGAAAGCTTAAAACCCCTTTTTACCGCGGTGTACGCAGTCGTCTAAGGACTGCCAAACGCAGAGAACCCCGCTTTTAACCCCAAAAGCTAATTATAACCTAAAACCTAAGCTACCTAACCCTAAACAACCAACCCCAATTATAAACCTAAACCCAATTATAACCCTTTCCCCAATTAAAACCCCCAACCCCCCCAAAAAAAAAATGAAAATAAATTATTTCTATTTTTTTTTTATATGCCCTAACTAAGGGGGTGATAAATGGGGGGGGTTTTTGTCTGTTTTTTTTTATTTTGATCACTGTATAGTTTATCACAGTGACAAAAAGCACTTTTGGAGAATGA